>JAPPVO010000032.1:38626573-39229073 GCA_030407325.1 Camellia japonica | reverse complement strand
CTCTCTCTCTCTCTCTCTCTCTCTCTCTCTCTGTGTGCCTCCGTCGTCGTTCCCCATCCCCCATCGCAATCGGCCATGCGAGGCTATCTCAAACCCTAGCGCCGGTTCGTCGCCGCTGTGCCTATCGGAGCTAGGGATTTCTCTTTTTTTTTTTTTTTTTTGGGGGTGTGTGTGTGTAAGCCATTAATTTATAATAATCTATAATTAAAAAATGAAAATAAGCCATTAATTGACACAAATTAATTTATAATGAAAAAATGAAATAATTTTATACTAATTGATTTATAATGAAAAAATAGAAATAATAATCTATAATGAAAAAATGAAAATAAGCCATTAATTGACACAAATTAATTTATAATGAAAAAATGAAATAATTTTATACTAATTGATATATAATGAAAGAATGGAAATAATAATCTATAACGAAAAAATGAAAATAAGCCATTAATTGACACTAATTAATTTATAATAAAACAATTTTATACTAATTGATTTATAATAAAAAAATGAAAATAATAATTTATAATGAAAATAACCCATTAATTGACACTAACTAATTTATAATGAAAAAATAAAATAATTTTATACTAATTAATATAATGAAAAAATGAAAATAATAATTTATGTAATACTAATTATATTAACTTTTATTAATGAAATAATTTTTTTAAAATTAAAACTGAAAAAATGACAAAATAATCATTTTTATATCATATAAGGGTAAAAATGACAATTACACAGCAAAAAGTTATTTTATAGTTTATCAACCAAATACTACTCTGCTACTTAAATTCATAATCCCACAGCTACACCAAACAGGTTAACAGCTTATATTCACAGCTATAAATTATAATCTGTTAAGTTATAATCTATAATCACTTTTCCACAACTCTACCAAACGGGGCCATAGTTAATCATATGTGATTAAATAATTCTTATTTAAACGTGTAATATGTATATACAAGAAAAGTACATGCAAAGGTGCACAAATGTAGAAGAAACAGGCTTAATATAGAAATAACATCACAGCAAAGTTTTAAAAGGCTTTACTGGAGCTCGCCTCAATGCTCTCCTCGCCTTGAGGCTCAGGTGCATCAAGGCTTTGATTTTTAGGCTTTACTCCCCAAAGGCTAGCGTGTAACACCTTGAGACATGTGCCTTGGGTGCGTCTTATACACCTTTTGCGCATAAGCATATGAGAAGTATGCATATGAAGAGGTTGCCTTAGGCTTTTATTAAACTTAGTCTAGCAGATTGTTTAAACATAAAAAAGCAAAAAATAAAAATAAAAATAAAAAAACCACCATTTTGCAAATTGTAAAGGAAAAATTAAGTAAATGACCAATCAAGAAAAAATATAATTAATTCTCAAGTGAGAAGCTCAATCACTAAAACTAAGGATATTAATTTCACTTTCAATGAAAGAAAACTTCATTTTTTGCAATGAAATGTTCAATGCCTTGAGGAGAAAAGTATTTACACCTTTATATATTTATTTATTTTTACTATGTTAAAATATTTAATTTATTCACTAAATATTAAAATTTAAAATTCAAAATGCTTACGCCTCAATGTCTTAAGGCTTACGCCTCGCCTCATGAGGGGTAAAACATCTCGAGTTACACATTCGCCTTTAAAAACTTTGCATCACAGTAGGTCCCCTATACTGAACCCCCAGCCAGGCTTAAAAAAATTCCCTGGCCCAATCCCATTGGAAGAGGCATGGCCAAGAAATAATACTAAAGTGATAGAGAATATGATAATTAAGTTCCATTATATGCAATACAGAATGCAGGACAATACAACTTAAAGCTTCTGCATCCAGAAGCTGCAATATTGACCATAATAAGCATATGTCATGGGGTGATGGGGTGATGCCTCATCAGGTGCTTCAATAGCATACAAGCATGAAAATGAGTGTGCTAACAAAACAGGCACAATCACCATAAACAAAGTAGTTACAATGAAATAATGCTTTTCAGAAAACAAAACAAATACACCATTCAATCATAGGTCTGGGAAAAACCTTCCTGTAGTTTCATCACATCAAGTGCATTATTTACCTGACCAAGCATCACTGCCTCTGCTTCAATACCTCCAACTCCCCAACCAGCAACTCCTAACCCATCTATCATAGTAGTGTGGGAATCAGTTCCAACCACACTATCGGGATAGAGCATGCCATCAGAGTTAAAAACAACCCTTCCAAGATATTCAAGATTAACCTGAATGTTCATCACGACAATACTTAGTAACATCATATTATATACAAGAAAATTTAACAAATTAACAAACTCACTTCACTCTAAAAATTAACTAAGCCTGAAAAGGAAAAACTTAAAAGAGTAAGCCAACTGAAATTATCAAAGCTTGCCTCACTTTGTACAAGAATTAAAATTTAAAAGTTTTCTTTTTTTAAAAAAAACAAAGCCTGAAGAGGAAAGCTGGAAGTGTTTAAAGAAAATTGCATGAAAAACAAAAACAAAAACAAAAAAAGAAGAAAAAGATAGATAAGCAATTCAATATATTGAAACACTATAATTTGCCAAAGCAGCTATGTTAACTCCCATACCTGATGAACAATACCAGAACCTGGAGGAACAACAAGCATGTTGTGAAAAGCACTCGACCCCCATTTCAGAAAAGCAAATCTCTCCTTGTTCCTTTGGAGTTCAAGCTCCATATTTGCCTGAACTGCATTTTCTGATCTAGTGACGTCAACTTGAACTGAATGATCAATGACAAGATCAACAGGAACCTGCATGCAGGATATACACAAACAGATCATTGGAAGAAGAAAAAAGGTAATTAATAGCTCAATACAAATGCCAATGAGACAGATCATGATAGTTTGGAATGCAGCTTGAAATGAATGATGTATGTATGACACTAAATCATTCTAATAAGGTTATGTTTTATGGAGTTTTCTAGGGTTCCCACAGAAATTGTGACCTGGAAAGAAAATGTTCAACTTCAACCATATTATATTACACAAATCATGATGTAATCACCAAAAAAATTGTTCAGTGCTTGTTATCTCACATGATGCAGTAGAGAAAAGGATTCAGTAAAAACATGACCTACAAGTTACTGATCTCAATTCAGTATGTTCCTGACCCACACTGGTAGTACTAGACCACTCCTGGGATTAGAAGGGCGGGGGTGCATGGGATAAATCTTCAGAAGGAACTCAATATAACTAATTCTTAGGGAACAATACAAAGGCAGTTGATGAGAATGACACTCACCAAAGGATTGATCTTGTTAGAATCACTGCCAAGCTTGTTCATGGCATCACGCATACAAGCAAGGTCAACCACAGCTGGAACACCAGTAAAATCCTGACACAGAACAGAAGCTTTAGTTTAGAACCAGAATACATGTCTGATAACACTATGTGCCAATGTGGGATATCGTTGACCAATACCTGAAGGAGAACACGAGCAGGCTTGAAGGGAATTTCTACTTGCTTTGGAGAAGTGTTTTCCCAATCAATTATCTTCTCAACATCATCCTTGGTGACTTGGAAGTTGTCACAATTACGAATTGCTGATTCGAGAAGGATCCTAATAGAGTACGGCAGCTTATCTGTTATGGATACAGGGGCAACAAACAAATGTTTGGTAAGTCATTTGTGCAACAAAAAGAAGACCTCATAACCCAGACACTGTGAGAAAGTGTCTAAAAAAGTATATTTAATTAAAGATTTCATTGCTCTATATAAATCTTATGACTTATTATATAAATATAATCAATTTTAGTTGGGAATCCAGAAACAATACCAAAAATGGCTCAAAATTATACATAAGACTACAATGAAACAGGGAAAGACGAAATCATTTCAAATAAAAATAAAATCTTATGCAACATGGCAAGTTGGCAACTGACTTTAGAATAAAAGGTAATTTACTTATTCTTTCTTTCTTTTCCTATTTTTCATTTTTTTCCCCCCCTTTTATGAGCAACTTATATTATTCATGCAGTGAATATCAGCAAAGGAACCAAAAAAAAATATTATATTGATCAAAACCTTAAAAAGATAGTAAGGAACTTACCAATCCTTGGATCATTCAGTGCTGGTAGGCTATAGAACTTTCCAAACTCACCACCTCCTGCCTTGGGAAGACTGGTCAGAATTCCTTTGAAAGCATTCTCAGATGCTGAACACATACAGTAAAAACATAAAAATTGCATTCATATAGCCAATCACAACTTCTAAAAGTGACTCATTCGAACCAAAACTAAAAAAACCAATGGTTAGCAGTAAAATGAGATCAAATACCACCTAAAATGGTTTGCACCAGTACCATTATAACCTAATTCAAAATCCAAAATCTTTGAGTACAATAACTTTGAAGCAACTAGAAAAAGAAAAAACATGAAAATTCAGCACAAAACTATGATAAAACTTTAGTCCATGTTAAGTAATGTATTCCTTTGTTTCTGACAAATATTTAAAACCAAATCACTGCTACTGCGTTTATATAATCCAAATCCACCAAAACAAATCAAAAAACTATTCATCTCTAGTATAACAAAATTATCAATACACCATTTAGGCCCCGTTTGGATAGCAAAGTGAAAAATAACATAAATGAGTTTGAAAAAAGAAAATAAATGATTGTGATTTGTCACCGAAAAAAAAAAAAACAAACAAACAGCAACAACAACAACAACAACCAGTTAGTACACATTAAACCTTTGGCATAGTGCACTAATTATCAACATATGAATAATAAATAAATAAATAAATAAAAAGGACACATGTCATAAAATTTTATTTATTTTGTATTAGAATAATTGTAAAAAAAATTATAAAGAGCAATTTTGGTGTCAATAAAACTTAAGTTTTAAAATATTGCTCTTCCTCATCATTTTCTCAATAGTTCTCTCATCTCTTTAATCATTCAACAAGTGATGAGAGATTTGTTTTCTCTCAATTTCTTTTCTTCACTCAACAAAACCCCCAATCCAGCCGTTACTACAACATGTGCCAAAATTTCAAGTATTACTGATATATTTTCCATCAATCGCAACACCCGCGAAAACTAACATCTAAGCTCTAGCGATCCCCATTAAAAAAAAAAAAAACTAGCATTTGATTTCCATTTGTTCAATAACCAGATCAATAGAAACCACATCAGAAAACAGAATCACAAACAGAACAATCCAAGAATAAATCGTATCAAAATCACCAAAAAAATACCCATGGTGGCGATCTTGCGCTCGAAGCGACCGATAAGAGGAGAAGCAGTCCTGATCTGAGCAGTAAGACTGGCCGGGGAGTTCCAATCGACGCCGTGACTCCACCGCGGAACAGAGCAGCGGAGGTTGCGAAACGCGGAGGAAAAGCTGAAAGATCGGCACTGATTGGAAATAGAAGGAGAGGACAGAGCAGGCGAAGAAGAAGAAGAAGAAAAGACGGGTTTAGAGAGAGAAGAGAAAGATGAGGAGAAAGAAGAAGGTCGAGTCCGTGACGCTCTGCGAAGCGCAGCTGAGGAATAGGTGGTTATATACATGACGATTGTCACGCATTCAAAGGCTTGAAGATAAGGATTGAATGCAAACAAAGGAGTAATGGAGCTTGAAACGGTTGTCAATGGATTGATCTGCTAGAGAAAAAGGAGAGAGAGAGGGCGTGTGGAGGGCGAAGGTGAGATATGTATGGAAAAGTAAGACTTAGGGCTGCGTGCCGAGTTCTAGAAGAAAGAAACAACTACTGGTTGCGCAGAGAGAGGTGAGGACTGGGAATGGTAAGCTTCGTTGGCGCTTTGCCTTGCTTTTCTTGGTTAAAATATATGACTAGTCCTAATTCGTTGGCTTCGGAGGAGAAAATTCGCAGTGGAATGGAATACAAGGCCATTTAGGCCCACCGCAGTTCAACTTTTTTTTATTATTATTAAATTACAAATATACTTTTTAAAATTTACTATTTAAAATATTAATTTATTTATAATTTTAAAAATTATAAATATTATTTTGTCATAATATTTTATTTAATAAAATTAATTAAAAAATAAAATTTTTAATTTTTTTTATATGATGATAAAATTATCTGAATTATTAATTAAAATAAATTCTTAATATCATTAAAAAATATTAATTAATTTTATGATTTAGGATAAATTACACTGATAATTCTTACATTTTGTTTTTTGTGTCATTTTTATTTCTACACTTTCAATTGACTCAATTTTTACCCTTAATTTTATATTTTGTGTCAATTTGATCCAATTGATAACGATATTAGTATTTTGGACAAAAAATGATCACTGAATTACTTGAGGTTAATTCACTGAATTAAGAAAGTCTATAATTTTAACTCTAAAAATATGACATGTGTCACTTATATGTATATTTTTTATTAAAAAAATACTAATAATTGTAAGTAATTTGACTAAATTGAGATAAAATTATAAATTCATCATCAAAATTAAGCCATTTAAAATCACAGGAATGAAAATGACACACAAAACAAAATACAAATAGTGTCAACATAATTTGCCCATGATTTATTAATAAAATTGGTAATGAAATTAAAATTTTCAAAATGTGAGATATAATTTCTAAAATTACATTACGGCAAATTGTATTTTAAGCAAACTTCAATAAGTGTATTTATATTTTACCCTTCTATTTTTTATGAAACGACTCCTCTCTGGAATGCAATCGGATTAGAAAGGTTGGGTAGACTCATCTTGAACTCATTTTAATAATTTAAATTGTTTATTTTACATAAATTATTAGACATATTATTTATATTAAAAATTAAGTTAATTAAATATTAATAATCATTTGATCGAATTATACAATTAATTTATTTAGTTTCAAATAGATATAATCCGCCTAAGTAGTTATTGATGTGCAATTAATATATTTTTTCTATACATAATACACTCAATATACCTTATAAAATAAATAATTCAATTTATTGAGAGTAATCTAAAATATGATGAATGAACCGAACCAAATAGCAATTATCTCTTATTTTTATATTAAAAAAATATTTAAATATATTTTTCATTTTCATAAGGCTATCCCAAAATCGAATGGTTATGTATAAACATATATCAAAAAAGTTATTCAAGAAAAAAGCGTTAGACACTATCATGAGCAAACATACAATAAAAATATAAATAGAGAGCCACTAATGCCGCGGTCAAAAATATGACTCTCCGCAATTTTTTGAGAGCGACCCAATTGTCTTACTTTATTGGTTTTAATTTAAAAATTTAGACTCCACTTTATTGGTTTTAATTTAAAAATTTAGACTCCGTTTAATAAGTTGGTTAAATTGGTTGGAGTTAAAATAATTAATAAGTTAAAATATTCAATTGCATCACTATATATGCTTTTTTATATGTATTTTTGTAAAATATTAAAATAACAACTAAGATAATATATTCTTAAATACTTTCTTAATTTATCTTTTTTCTTCTATCTAGCGGTGTAATTTTGGCTCGTGGTCCGTGAGCAGCCCGAAACCGACTCGCGGCCCGAGGTAAGACCGGCCCGTTTAGGCCCGGGCCAGTGCCATCGTTTTGAAGCCCGGCCCATGGGCTCGACCCGTGGCTCTGCCCATCGACCCCCTTAAGGCCCGCCCAAAAGCTCGGCCCGAAGCTCGACCCGGTGTTATTTTTAATGAAAAATAATAAAATTTAAAAAATAATAATAAAAATAATTTAAAATTTGTTTAGGCCCGCCCAAACCAGTCCAAAAAGCTCGAGTTCAAACCCAGGCCCAGGGCCCGATCCACTGGCCGGCCCAAAACCCGAATACCCTTGGGCCTTGGCTTGGGCCTGGGTCTAGTTTTCTAGCCAGTGAGGCGGGCCAGGTCGGCCCGATTTTTGGCGAGAGCCTACAAGGCCCGACATGGGCCCAGCCCGAATGGACCGGGCCGAGCCAAAATTACACCCCTTCTATTACAAAAACAACACTAGACTAATATTTTAATAAGACAAGTCTTTCTATCTTTCTTCCAAATGTCCGCAATTGGCCGAAGATCAAATATATAACTTCATGTTCCTCTCTTCACAATCACCCCTACAAAGTTATATTCCCCCTTGCAATTCAAATTAGATCAGAATAAAATTTATTAAATATACATATCATAAAAAGCCTACATATATGCATAAACCAATATATGTGTATGAATACATATCCATAAGAGGAATGGTAGATTTCATTTGTATTGAGTTCATAACCCAAACCAAATTAAACAACTATATTTTGTCATCCTATTAATTTTTTACCCAACTCATTTTCGTTGGTAAAGTTTAGGAAGTCATTTGATCCCCACTATATCCATATTTATACAATATATAGATGACAATAATGGAATATGTGGTTTGACTAGATTGTAGATTGTAGATTGTAGTGTTTCTAGAGAGAGAGAGAGAGAGAGAGAGAGAGAAATTGGGACAAATATCCAAGCTTCAAGAGTCCAAAAATATATGGACAAATGTCCTTTTAAAATAATACATATGGACTTCCATAAAATAAAAATAAAAATAAAAAAAAACTAATACATATGGAATCATAACTTTATTTGCTATTTTGGAAAGATGGTTATCAGCAATGGTAGAGAGTCCTAATTTTTGTGGCTCAAATGGCTCAAATTTGTCAAAACGACGTCGTTTTGAGTACAAAACAACATCAAAATTGCCAAAACGACGTCGTTTTGACAATTTTGAGCCATTTGAGCCACAAAAATTAAGCCCCCAAACATTTTTCATTCAAAATATGTCTTGACCTTTCATTTTCAGGAGCAATTATAAACAAAAAGAGAAGTGAATGAATAGTGCATCTTTCACGTGAATTTAAATTTAATGAGAGTTTAATTAATGTACATCTATCAGTAATCTTTCACGTAAGAAAAGTTTAATATATTTTTTCATAAATTCAAATTTCAAATTATAAATTCATTGAATGTTAAATATACAATTACTTGAGCTCAATTTTAATTTTATCACATTATTTTAATCAGCAAAAATATATGTTTTGAACACACACAACATTTTTGTTAACACTAATAATATTTTAATTTATTACTTTAGCTATTAATTAGCTTATTTGGTTTCACTTTTTAGGATTACCTTTTTAAAAAACTGAAATTTTTTGTTTTTCCTATTTTTTTTGTTTTTACTAAATTTTTTTAATATTTTAAGCAAATTTTTTTAATTCTTAGATACACCTAACATAAATACATTTAAAAAGTATAATATTTGTAATTTTTTTTTAAATTCACAAAATACAACAAAAGCAAAAACAAAAAATGAAAATCCAATTCGGTTTTGTATTATTGTACTCCTATATTTATTGATTTTTTAAAATATTTTTTTTATAAATATTTTACTTTTTAAATACATCTAAGTAAGGTGTATTTAAAAAAATAAAAAATTATTTAAAATTTTAAAAATATTCACTAAAAATAAAAAATAAAAAAAAAATTTAAAAAATCAATTTTTAAAACATTAAATTCAAAAAATTAAAATCCAACACAGTCAATAATTTTATTTTGAATAATGTTTGGGGGCCCTAAAAAACGCGGCTCAAATGGCTCAAATTGAGCAAAGCGACGTCGTTTTGTGTTGTTTTGTGCCCAAAACGACACAATTTTGGTCAATTTGAACCATTTGAGCCGCATTTTTTAGAGCTCTCTACCTTGAATTTTATTTATGACTTGGGCCCACGATTGGGCTGCAGTAGTATACTCCCGTCGCTTTGTTTTCACATGCTTTGCATGGGATGAAAACTATCACGTGTGCTAAAGCTGAGTTTTCTTTCACTAGACCAGCAATCCCCTGCCAGGTTAGGGTGCCACTGACGCTTGTTTTAATTTTTTATAAAATTTAAATAAAAAATTGATGAAAAATTTCATATGAGATGACACATGTATTGCAACGTTAATTTTTTAAATTTCATCAAATAATCGATTGGTTAAGAGGATAACTTGCTGGACAATCAGTAATGGGCAACTTTGCAAGCAACAATAGGCAACTTTGTAAGTAACTGATTGTTCGGGAAGACAACCGGTTGTTCGTCCAGTGTATGTGAAGTTTCAATGGCTATCTGTGAAAAATTTATGAATATTGAAATCTCCCTCAATTTGATGAAAATTTTGGATTTCTCTTCATTTGATATAGATTTTATGCCAATGTTGGAACAGAAAAAGTGAACATTTTTCATCAAATTAAATTTGATGAAAAGTCTAAGTAAAGATTGGAGACGTTCTTATTAACTCACATTTTGGTTATTTGGATATTAATTATTGAATAAAAAGTAATTATATTAATTATCGAATAAAAATCATCTGAGATGTTCTAAATAAATGTAATTTTTGACTTCTTATAAAAAAATGTGCAGAAAAGTAGAGAAGATATGTTAATAGATGTTGATTGGTGTGACCTAAATAAGTGTATTTATACCAACAAAAAATATACTTTTTTAGTGCATACTAAACACCTACTATGTATTAAACTAATTTTTTGTTGGATAGTTAATATCTAAATAATTGATTTTGGATATTACTTTGTCACAAATCTATAAAAAATAAATTTAAAAAAAATGTATTGGACTGACTATATTCACAAAATAAATAAATAAAACACCTATGCTACTGTGTAGCAACTCTATCAAAGAGGGGAAAAAAAAAAAACCACCTATTGGCCTGTTGTTAAATTTAGAAATATTTTTATAATTAAAACACATATACTTGTTATGTTACAACTCCATGAAATAATTAAATTTCAAACTTCTCCATCAAAACTTCAAGTTTATTTAGGCCAAGTTTGGCATATGGCCAAAAAATTAAAAAGTTAAAAAGTTACTCAAAAAGTTAAAAAGTTATTACTATTCACCAAATGTCAAAAATTACGGCTGCACAACTCTCAATCCTAATTTTTCTCTACACACTAATTTATACAATTTTTTAATACACATTTTTTCATAAAAAGTCAAAAAGTTAACCCAAACAACCATATTTTTTTCCTCAACTTTTTAGTCTAAAAAGTTAAAAAGTACACTTATTTAGGACATTCCAAACAATCCCTAATTCAAACTCTTGCTTATAGCCTCAGCTAAAAAATAAAAAATAAAAAAATAGGGTAAATTATACTCACCTCCCCTGAGGTTCTAACAAATATAAGGATCTCCCTTGTGATTTGAATAATTACATAAACCTCTCATACTTTACCTGACATTCTCCATATCCCCCCCTGTTGTAACTTCTGTTAGCACAAGTAACAGAAAATGCTGAGGTCATCAAAGACAATCCCAAAAATGTCAATAATGCCCTCAGAGCTCTTGAACCCAGCTATATATACCCAAGGAAATATTTCATCTTCAAAACCAAGCACAACACACAGAACTGAAAGTAAATAAAGCAGAAGACAGAGCTCCACAACCAAGCACAACACAGCTTCACAACCAAGCACAACACGGGTATGCTACCATTCACATTCACATTAAGCAAATATTTAAAATTAAAAAAATTTACAAAAAAAAATCAAGTCCACAGTCCAACACAAGTCACAAATAGAGCACAATCAAGCACAATAATGCCATATATGTTCTAAAAATGCATTATAACTCTCACATTCCATAAAATGTAGGACCATATGGATATGTCATCATCAAGTAATGGAGGGGAGGTGATCAAGTATAGGAGCAAGATCTGCTATTGTGGGAGCAAAGCAACAATTAAAGTCGCTAAATCAGAGAAAAACATAGGAAAATTGTATTATTTATGCCCACATAGGAAATGCTCTTTATGAGATTGGTGCAAACCAGTAAACTCATCTCTTGAAAGACAAATGATGATGGAAGACACTGAAGCTACTATTAACAGACACACTCTACCCTATGAAAAAGATATTACTACAGTGAATTTAATAAACCAAATAGGGGCTATGCAAACAAGAATGCAAGTATTTGAAGCAAACATGGGGTTTATGAAGATAGTAATGATCATGAATGTTGTTTTATATTTGATTTCCTTGATCGTTGCTCTGAAAATGTAATAGGAATTGCTAGGACTTTAAAGGTTTTGTAATGTTTTGTAAGAATGTTTTGTAATGGACTTTATGTAATCATCAACATATAAGTATGATGCAATTTTTTGACTATACATCATTCCATTACATTCCCAAAATATAAATGTAAACACCAAGTGTGCACTATACATCATTCCATTACATTTTGTATTAGCTGCTATGCCCAATACAAAAATACAAAAAGTGGAACATTGTCGTCATGGTCTATGCTTACTATTTCATGTCCACTACAAAAATACAAAAAGTGGAACATGATTATCACTAATTGTGCACTAAAGCAATATGTATTATATACCTTGTATCAAAAACATCATTATCATCATAGCTAATTCAGCTGCAAGAAACAATGAAACAAACAAAAAGAACCACTGTTGGAATCATGTTATATGAAAAAAAAACTTACATGTGCATGCTAAAATAATGTAATAGGCAGACTAAACAAATATGAAAAACTTACACTCAAACATGCTTGGCATTGGCCTTGCCTCTGCCTCTCCCAAATGATTTTTCCCTCCCAGTTGAAGTGCCCCTCCCAGATGAAGTGCCTCTTCTAAATGAACTGCCCCTTCCAACTAAATTGTCTCTCACAGAACCTCTACCCACTTTGCCTTTATAGTTGATGATTAGATCAAAATAAGGAAATGCAGTCATACTGTGATCACAATGAGTAACAATTAATTATAAAAAAAAAAAAAAAACAACTCCATTCAACAATTATTCACCCAAATGTAACAAAATTCATAAGCAGGAGACATTAAAAAATAATAATAATAATAATAATAATAAAAACTCATATAATCATAGTTGCATAACAAAAACAATAAAAAATAAATAAATAAATAAATCCTTAAATCATTATTCTAAGAAAATTAAGAAGAAAACTGTTTTTTACAGTAAGTTGACAAAACCAAATCCAAACTTTCATAACAAACATAAATAAAAGTTCATATAATATAATCATAATTGTATAAAATCAAAGATCATAACAAAAAGAAGACTAAAAAAAAATTGCCAAACATGTAAAAAAAAAAAAATGGCTTGGCCGGTTGATCGGTCGGACGTCCCTACGGACAACCGGTCACCCAATATCTCCCAACTAAACTGCTCATCTGTTTGTACAGGCATACAAATCCGAAAGGGACTACGAATCCGAAATGAATCACAAATCTAGAATTTCAAAATCAAAACAAACATGAGCTAGATGACTGTTACTCTAGAAAACAAACGAGATAAAGTATGAAAGAACTGGACTTACTCTAGAAAACAAACGGAGACGAAGTATAAAATGTTTGAAATCTTACCTAGAAGCCTTAAAACCAACTTCTCACCGATCAATCTCTTTCACATTTTGCACTAGTAACGATGATTAAACCAAAATCTCAAGCTTATTCGTCATTTGTTCACACCGATCGATCTTCTTCAAAGATTTCGTCTCTCTCACTTCTCTCTCTTACAAATTTCATCAAAATCAAAATAGATAGTGAATTAGGGATTTATGATACAAAGGTTATTATCATCTTTTCGTACTCCAAAACAAGGCTAATAAGGTTATTTAGTATATGTAAGTAACATCGTTTGTGCCAATTTGACGAAATGGGGAATCTAGAGAATATCAGGTAAAGTAAAGGAGGTTTATGTAGTTATTCAAACCACATAAAAAATCTCTGTATTTGTCAAAAATTATAATTTACCCTAAAAAATAAAATTCTTTGATTCTTTAAAGTTATTCCACGTTGTACTCGTCAACTTTCCAAAGAGAATCGAGTACTTATGCATGCTTTTGGTAGCAAGTGGATGATTAGGTGCACAATTAACAGTTACGATTCCCCAGTTAAGGAGCATGTGCTGACTGAGAGGTGTACCTCAAAAAAATAATAATAATAAAATAAAACAAAACAAAAAAAGTGTATTTGGTTATAATTTTTTTAAAATTGAGTTTTTATTTTTCGTATTTTTTTTTTTTTTTAGTAAATTGTTTTAGAATTTTAAGTATTTTTGTAACTTTTTCAAATGCACCTTACTTAGGCTATGTTTGGCATGTCTATTTAGGCTAAAATAGCCATATAAGACCCCAAATAGGACAAAATGTCATATATAAATCATAATTATTTTATTTTTTTTCTCACAAAAGTCAAAAAATCATATCTTAAACAAGGCTTTTTAGCCCACAGGCTAAAATAATCAAAAATCCAAAAAACCAGCCTACATCCCAAATGAAGGCTTAGATGTATCTAAAAAGTAAAATATTTGTAAAAAAAAATTTAAAAATAAATAAATACACAAAAATACGAAAAATATATTGAATTTTCGTTTTTTTTTTTTTTGTATTTTTGGTATTTAGTGAATTTTTTTAAAGATTTTTTTCACAACAATTATACTTTTTAAATGCATTTATATTAGGTGTGTTTAAAAATTAAAAAAATTAAGTAAAAACAAAAAATACAAAAAACAATAAAGTATAATTTTCTGAAAAAGTGTTTTCAAAAAATTAAAACCAAACAAATTGATGTTATGATTTTTCAATATAGGGAGCTTAATGTGAAGCTTTCTCGTAATTTTATATATTATATTTTGAATTTTTTAAAAATATTTATATACCAATTATATGGACAGTTATGTCTTAAATTTAATTTTTTTAAAATGTTTGAATTTTTTACTTTTCTACCATTATTTTAATTTTTAGTTTTTGAATATAATCATACAATTTATAATTTTATTTTTTGAAATAAAATGATAATATATGCAAGTATCACATGAGCCATCACTTTTAATTATTTTATAAATGATGATTACAAGATAACATGAAATGGGACATTTATTTATTAATTTGTGGGGAAATTCTATATGCACATTTGGTCATATTTTTTATATCTTTAGTTATGATTTACGGTATGATTAATTTGATTATAATATTATTTTAATTATAATTTAAGAATTGTTTATTTATGCATTATATTATGATGTTTGATTATAATGAATTATTATTATTATTATTATTGCATATGAGGGTGTGTACCTCGTAGCATTATCCTAATTTGTGACATTGTCATCTCGATCCTTGGGCACTGAATTAAAAAAAGGGGTACTTATCAATTAGTCCTATTAACTAGACTTATTTACCTACAGGTCCTAACTAATAAATTTAACACTATAAAAATAAGAGAGTGATAAATTTATCACTAAAAATTTATTCATAAAAACAAAGAGACTGATAAATTTATCACTATAAATTTATTCATAAAAATAAAAGACTGATAAATTTATCTTTATCACTTAATAAATTTATCAAATAGGACTTAATGGATAATAAGTCTCCAAAGTAGGACCTATTGGATAATAAGTCTCCAAAGTAGGACCTATTGGTAGTTTGCCCTTAAAAAAAATATATTAAAAATTTGGAACGTAGGACCCAGTTGTAATTTATTTTTTTATTAATGTTAACTTTTTATTTTCTTTTCAATAATGAAATTATGATTAACTTTTTATTTTCTTTTCAATAATGAAATTATGATTGTAGTTGGATGAATGAACTTCTCCTAATAAGCTTCCGCGAAAGGAGGGGGAAGCGAGACTCGGCTTCTCGTTCATTTTTATTTTATTTTATTTGTTGGCGAGTCACGCATAAGATTATAACATATTAATAAAATAGAGGGGTACTTATGTGTTACGTGTAAGTTATAATAAATAGATTTATTGTTTAATAAGTCTTATGTAAAAAAATTATAATATAAAAACGTTATTAATTGTAAATTTTGACAGCAATTTATAAAAATTATGATAAAAAAAAGTTACTAATTGTCAATTTTTAGCGACATAAATAAAAAATTGTCACAAAAAAATTATTTTTAGTGACAATTTTACCAAGACTTATTTTCAATAGGACTTCATAGGAATTAAGTACAACTATTAGGACCTATTGATAGTTTACATGTAGGTGTCCTAATAAGTGAATTTATTGTCTAACAGGTCCTATGAGAAAAATTTGTCATAAAAACAGTCATTAATTGTAAGTTTTAGCGACAATTTATAAAAATCATGACAAAAAAATGTCACTAATTGTCAATTTTTAGCGACATATATAAAAAATTGTCACAAAAAAATTATTTTTAGTGACAATTTTACCAAGACTTATTTTTATAGAACTTGATGGGAATTAAGTCCAATTTATGGACTCCATTTTTTTTTCATATATGCTGTACAATTTATTATAAATTAATAATTAATGATCAACAAATAAAAAATATTTATTTTTTATCTTTTAATATAATCAATTTTTTTTCTCTAACTTATTTAAATTAAATTTATATAATAAATTGTAAATAGAAACTGCAATAAATAATCTGACACGGACTTATAGAATAAAAAAAATTACATACAACTATAATAAATTGTACTAAACAACACTATTGATTATGTCCTAAAATTATTGACCTTTATATTTTCAATGACAATTGGTTAGATGGAATGAATAATATTATATGCACTAATTAATATACTAATAGACATGGACGAAACTATGAGAAGATTATAGAGGGCCATGACCTCATGTTTCTGTAAAAAATACGATTTGTCATGACATTTTAAAAATATATATCTCATTTTATGCATAAAATGACCCCAGTATAAAAAATACATATCTCATTCCCATCTTACATTCTCTTTTTATTTTGTACCAAAAAAAACTTTTTCATCCTATTAGAAATTGCTTTTATGGTATTTGAATTTTTTTTTATGTGTGTAAATATAATATATATCATATTGTACATACATATGTACTTATGTATATGATAAAAAAATTTAATTGTCTTTTGGGCCATCCGATGATAAAATCCTAGTTCCGTCCTTACTAATAGATGATGTGGAAGTTTTGAGTATTTATAATTTGTATAATGAGTAGAGTCAGTAATAATATTATAACATATGTTGGTATACTAATTGGTATATTAATTGATGCATGTAGTACAATGTTTTCAAACTCGGACCGGCCCGCGCGGTCAAATTGGAAACTGGGCCTTCTTCCGGTCCAGAAAACCCTGTAAACCCAAACTAGGCCAAAAATAGGCCTTATTTGTAAAAACCGAAAAAATTGATGGTTTAACCACTAAAATAGGTGAATCGGTGTCGATTTTCGACCAACTTGGTTTTTTTTTTTTCTCTTTCTTTCTTTCTTATATATTTATATATATATATATATATATCAAAATTTTGACTAAAAACTCTTACTTCAAGTCTCCTCTCATGAGGAGGAGTCTCATTGGGAAATTATGAGAGTCTATTCTTATTCATTGGAAAAATTTGTTTAAAGAGAACCTAAAAATTCAATATGAGATTCAATCAAATTGTTTGAATCATATTTGATTGGAGGGAGAGTTGAAATTTCATTTCCCTTCAAAATTAAATTTAGGATTCAATCAATTTGTTTGTAAGGAAAGTTAAATTTTTTTAATTTCTTTAAAACTAGCGTCTTTTTTTTTTTTATTTTATTAATTATGACTTTATTAAATATCATTAGTAAATATTATGTAACATTTTTTTATTATTTAAGTAATTATATATATTTTTATCTATTTATAATTTATAATTATATTTTTAATTATATAATATTAATTATAATATCACGGTTCGACTGTTGCAACCCGACAATTGAACAAATGACCAATTCACCCGATTCATTTTTCAGTTCGCTCATAGATCCAACTTTCAAAACATTGATGTAGTAGCACCGCAGAGGGAATAAGGGATTGAAAATTGCATTATTTGAACTCAAATGCCAAATCTAATAAATAAACACTTCCACCACGTAACCTTTTACAGTGCTGCTACAGACCCCACTGGGGGTCGACCCCAGTGACGTGGCAGCGCACCATTCGCTGAAATTAAAAAAAAAAAAAACAGTTTTTTTTTTTTGGGCCAATGAGGAGCCAACACACACGACCCCAGTGACCCCCAGGAAGTCTTAGGCATTTTTGAACCTTTTAGGCCCATTTTGGTATAAAAATAAAAAAAGTCACATTTTTTTGAATTTTTTTATCTTTAGTAATTTTTTTAAAAAATTATGTCAAAAAATAAAAATATATAATTTTGAAAAATTCCAAAAAAAATCACTAAAAAAAGTAAGCCAAAAAAAATTCTTTAGTTTGGCTTATTTTTGTCTATTCTGAATCTTTTTTGGATTTTTTTAAAAATATTATAATTTTTCAGTTTATCTTGTTGGACTGAATTTAGAAGCTTAAAATTTTTGAGGTTTGAGAAATTACAGATACCCCTCTAAAGGTTATATTTGCATAACAAATTAGGGGGCAAATTGTTATGAAAATATAAATCTCAGGAAGCAATTTGTTATGAAAATATAAACCTCAGGGGGTATTTGTCATTTTCGAAATCTCAAGGGAGTATCTGTAATTTAACTAAACCTCGAGGGAGGTATATGTAATTTGCTCCTTTTGGAATTTTTTTTAAAAAAAATTACTAAAAACGAAAATAAGCCAAAAAAAAAAAAACCAAAAAATGCAGTATAATAATAAAAATGCACTTAATTTCGTTTGGCAAGTAGTGATTTTAGCCAGAAAGTTAAAAAATTACTAAAAAAATAAAAAGTTAACAACCTATACAAAAAAGTCAAAGATTTTATTTTCTTTTTACTTTTTGCACATCTTTTCGTAAAAAACTAAAAAGTCATCACTAACATATAGTTTTTTTTTACATCATATTTTAGTCAAAAAATCAAAAAATTACTAAAAAAACCTATTCCCAAACGAAGGCTTTGGGATTGATTTTTTTTAATCTTTAATAATAAATTTTTTTTTATAAACATTTTTCATTTATTTTGTAATGTGACTTTTCCATAGCCACTAACCACTTCTATGAATAAAAAATATTTTGGTTTTTGTTGATGCATTGAATGCGAATAAAGCTTGAGACCCTAGTGGGTGCTGGGGGTCTCCTGTGATTGGCCCCAAAAATAGTTTTTTTTTTTTTCTCGTTTTTAGCCAACCCCAGGCCGACACGTGGCACTGGGGGGGGGTCACTAGGGGTCACCCCCACTGGGAGTCCCCAGCAGAGTTGCATTGAATGCCTCGTGCATATGCATGCAAAAATCAAACATTACCAAAATATAATTTATTTTTCAACTCTGCTGGGGACCCCAGTGGGGTGACCCCAGTGCCACGTGTTGGCCTGGGGTTGGCTGAAAAAAAAAAAAAAAAAAACTATTTTTTGGGCCAATCACAGGAGACCCCAGCACCCCCACTGGGGGTCTCAAGCTTTATTCTTTATTTTTATTCCCCATATTTGTTGCGGTCATGGAAGTTGACCACTGGGAATAGTTGTGGTGTGAGTTTAGGATTAATTTTTCTAGTATTTTTTTTGGTTTACATTTTTAGGTTTATTTGAGCAGACAGATTAGGAGGGGAAAAAAACAAAAAGCTAGCCAAAATAATAATAAAAATTAATATTTAGTGATTTTTTTTGAATTTATTACTATTTTTAAAGTTATTCTACACTATTAATGATGAATCCAAGATTCAAATGTTCGAGAGACAAACACAAATGTAACATCTCATTTTTTAAAATTATCTTACTATTATTAATATAATACAGATAGCCTTTATAATTTCTGGTCGTACCTCCCTCCTTATACTCCCTAAATCTAGGAATGTTCGCGGTTTAATTTTGAACGGTTTGTGAATTGGTTTGGACCCGCCTGCATATATGCAGTTTGGGAAATTCAACTCGCAACTGCCTGCAGTGCGGGTTGCAATTTGTGCGAATAGAGTTCGTGAATGTGCGGGCGATTTGCGGATTGAACTTTTTTCAATTTCTAGATTCAATATAATATAAGATTAATTTCAATTTCAAAAGTAATTGATAGATTCAATTTTCCCTCCTTGAAGTAGATTCAATTTTCTACAATGTTCATTGAGCAAACAAAAACAAAAACATTCAAAAATAATATTCTCTACAACATTTCTTTTTGTATCATGAAATTAGGGTTTGGTGTGTCGGCGAAAAATATCTAGAATAGGATGAATGAAATCAACGGTTTAGTTTTTTTTTTTTATAAAAATAAAATAAAAAAATAAATCTAAGTGCGGGTTAAACCTGCAATCCGCCCGCAATATGCAATTATGCCATATTCTAAACCACATCCGTCCGCATTGTGTCTACAAAACTGTCCATTTGTATGCAGATTGGTCCGGGCTGGGCGAGTTGTCCGGTTCGAATAATTCTATACTCAGCCCTACCTAAATCCATCTCTTTGTACACTAGGGGGTTGTTTGGAGTGTCCTAAATAAGTGTACTTTTTGTCTTTTTGGACTAAAAAATTGAGGTTGAAAATATGGATGTTTGGATTAACTTTTTGACTTTTTATGGAAAAATGTGTAATAAAAAATTGTAAAAATTGATTTGTAGGGAAAAATTCGAATTGGGAGTTGTGCAGCCGTAATTGTTGACTTTTGGTGAATACTGTTAACTTTTTAACTTTTTGAGTAACTTTTTGACTTTTTTACAAATTCCCAAACTTGGCCTAGATAGACCTAAAAAAGAAAAAGTGATATAAATTTTAAAAAATCACTAAAAAGAAAAAAAAACTCTCACTTGACCATATACATGTCTAGTAGTGCCAATTTGTTAGATATTGGACAACTTGGAATTGAACACTTGACCCGTTGTTCATTGCAAATTTTGCAACTGTTTTTGAAGAAATTTGAACTATTCATCTTCGAGGAAGTCTTCATGCAACGGGTTGGAGACTTTTTTGCCAAGCTGCTGGTCGTCGCAAGTGTGAAAGTAAATGGTTGCAAATTAGCATACCCCAATATGTCATACATGGGTCCGCACTGCATGGACCACTAGTTTAGTTATTTTATTTTATATATATATATATTTTATTTGTTTTGTTTTGTTACTTTTTATAATAATCCTTAATTTTTTTACAAATATTTTAGTCATTTAAAAAAAAAAAATCTTTTTTAGATGTATTTAAAAAGTAAGTATTTGTGAAAAATCTTTAAAAAGTTCTTAAAGATAACTTTTGGGTGTTTATTGAACATTTCCATATTTTGTCATGAATATTTTACTTATGGTTACATCTATATTAGGTGTATATAAAAAGTAAAAAAATTTAAAAAAAAATAGTTTAAGACAAAATGACTAAGAATCATTTTTTTGAAAATCTAGCATTAAGAATCATTTTTTAAAAAATCTAGCATAATTTATTGCCACATTTGTTTTGGAAAGTAAGTTAAAAACTGATTTTTTAACTTTTTGTAGACTTTTTTTTAAAAAAAATATAAAAAATAAAAATATGATGTGACCCAAAAGAGCAGAAAAGTCAAAAAATTAATTTTTAACCGAATTCCCAGAATAGGATCACTTAATAATTTCTCATTTAATGGATTTACACAACAAACACACCACATATATTTTAGAATGAACCATAAATTTAAATGCCTTAAATTTAAGTACTTTGGATGTTGCTCTCCATCTTAATATACACACATGATTTGCATTCAATTGCAAAATTCAGGATTTACCCTCTAAATATGGGTCTAAAATAAGGCAAGCCGTCGAGGAATTTCAAGATTTTCATTTAGGCCAAGTTTGGCATCCTCAAAAAAATCTAAAAAGTCAAAAAGTCACTATCCTATTTAAGTCACATCATCTTATTTAATTCACATCACCTCTCTAACACATCACTTCAAACCCAACCCAAATCCAACCCATATTTCATAAAAAGTCAAAAAGTACACTTATTTAGTCTTCCCAAACTTAGCCTTAATTTTAACAACAATGGTGGGAGAATGGGAACTGTGTTGTGTTGGGAAGTTTCAAGGACAAGCAATATTTGAGTATGTGACATTTTTATGTCTATGACATAGCATAAAGTTGTTTACTTTACTTAATATTGGCATAGAATGAGTGATTTTCATCGATAGACTTCAAACAAAGCTTGCTGGTTGGAAATCCAGATTGCTCTCCTTTTCCTATAACATTTTTTTTAGTTTAGTGACATTTGAAAGTGACACAAAATTATTAGTTTAATGACATTTTTTAGTCTTGTGGTATTTTGAACAAGTGCCATATGTATCCGTGCCACGGTAGATACTTGCAAATGCCACTACACTATTATGGCTAAAAACTTTCAATGATATTTTGATGTCATGGTAGATATTATTTGTGATATTATCAAGCACCATTAAAAAAAGAGTTAGTGATACTTATAAATGTCATTACACTATCAAAACTAAAACCTTTCAGTGACACTTTAATGTTATGGTAGGCACTATTCGTGACGCTATCAAGTGTCATTCGTGACAATAATTCATTGTAGAACAATTTGATTTGCTCTTGCGGAGACTCGAACCGCCAACCTCCCGCACCATAAACCTTATACACCACACTCCTCCCACTACACCTCTATAGCACCACATGATTATATATGCAACATATATTATTTATATAGTACATACATCCATATTAATATAAAAGTATATGTATAATATAATTATTTTATTGAACATAATTTATGTAAAATAAACTATTTACTAGCAAAATAAAAAAAGACAAGTTTTGGCGACTAAAAATATTTTTTAGTCTCAATTCTATACTTTTGGCTACAAATTATTTTTTAGTTGCTAAAAAACTTAACTTTTGCCGACCAAAATCAGATTTGGTCGTCGAAGATGCACTTTCAGCTACTAAAATTTTGGTCGCCAAAAAATTTAATTCTTGCCTTAGGATTTTAGTTCTCCTGTGTTAAAAATGACCACTTTTGGCGACTAAACTTATTTTTTAGTCGCCAATTGTAGATTTTTGGCTACTAAAATTGTTTTAGTCACCAAAAAGCTTTACTTTTAGCTACTAAAAATTTTTTAGTCAGTAAAACCCATATAATCAGCGACCAAACTTATTTTTAGTCACCAATTGTAGACTTTTGGCTACTAAATTTTTTTAATCGCCAAAAAGTTTTACTTTGGGCTACTAAAAATTTTTTAGTCACTAAAACCTATATAATTAGTGACCAAACTTAGTTTTAGTCGCCAATTGTAGACTTTTGGCTACTAAAATTGTTTAGTCGCCAAAAAGCTTTAGGCCAAGTTTGGCATCTACTAAATAATACAAAAAGTCAAAAAGTCATTATCCTATTTAAGTCACATCATCTTATTTAAATCACATTACATCTCTAACACATCACATCAAATCTAACCCAAACCCAACCCATATAAGCCAATAAATCAAAAAGTACACTTTTTTAGAACATCCCAAACCAACCCTTACTTTTGGCTACAAATGCTGTTTTGGTCGCTGAAAGCTATACTTTCAACGACCAAATTTTTTTTAGTTAGGAAATTTAGTCGCCAAATGTACTTTTTCCTGTAGTGTATATTGAGTTTAATTTATTTATTTTTAATCATTTACTGCATTTTAAAAATTTAGAAAATATATTGGCATTTTTTGTTTTTTCAAAAATGCCATTATAAGCTTGGAAAGTTTTGGCTTAGTGACATTTCTCAAAATGCTATAAAATATTTGTTTATGACATTTTTCACTTAAGTGCCATAAAAAGTAATTTGCACATATCTAGTATCCTGATATTTTTTAAAAAATGCCATTGTTACTAAAGTTTAGTGGCATCTATTGGTAAATGTCACGAACATAATTTTTTGTGTCATTATTTTATAAAATGCCATAAAATTGATGTGACATTTCTTTATTGAAATGCCACTAGAGCCTATATGTTTGTGGTTCTGTGGCATTTTTCTAAAACATTTAATGCCAATTTTTATTTTTGTGACATTTTCTAAAAACATGCCACAAGTGTAGTGTCACTAAAGTGTAAATTTGTTGTAGTGACATTTTTGTTGTAGTGAAGTGACACTTTTTTTAATTGAAATGCCACTAGAGCCTTGTATGTTTGTGGCTCAATGACATTTTTCTAAAAAATGCCACCAAATATTCTTTTTGTGACATTTTTTAAGAACATGCCACTAGTATGGTCTCACTAAAATGTGTTTTTGTTGTAATGTTTGCAGGTCGTTGTACCCTCGTCCAAGCTGTGAACCTAGCCATCCCCTCTTACATCATGCAATGTAACTTCCTCCCTTCTTCCATCTCTAAAACCGTAGACAAAATCAATCATGATTTTCTTTGAAATGCATTCAGTTGGTTGGGAAACAATCACTAAACCAAAATGTATGGGGGATTGGGTATCTGTCAAACTTTGTTGACAAATAAAGTGGCTATGGCTAAGTTGGGGTGGCGACTTCAAAATAATACGGAGGATCTTTGGGCTCGTGTTCTTAAAGAGAAGTACCCATCCTCCAGTATTAGTACCAATAGAACCTCAATTACTTGGAGAGGATTAAAAAAGGGCAACGACATCCTCTCTAAAGGATCCAAGGTTTATCTAAGCACATCCTTTTGGCTTGATGATTGGCTTGGTACGAGACCTCTAAGAAACCGGCTAGAGGGCCCTCTTCAAAATGGTGAAAACAAACTCAAAGTCTCTGACTGTCGGCACAATAAAGAGTGGGATCTCTCTACTTTCTCCTACCCAATTCCCACTGACCTTCTCCACACTATTTTTAGCACACCCATTCCTTGGTTCAGTTCTGGCCCTGATCTCAAAATCTGGACAGCTACGACCAATGGAATCTTCTCGAGCAAAACAGCTTTTACTCTTGCACAAACTTGCTCTCCCTCCTATCTTTTTACTGATTGGTCATGGATCTAGCACATACCAGCCCCCCTAAAATTGTTCTTTTTATCTAGTTGGCTGCACACCAGAAGCTCGACACCAAACTCATACTCTTCCATTGTAATATTACCACTGATAACCTCTGTCCTGGTTGCAAAATGCTTCCTGAAACTACCTGTTATGTTCTTAGGGACAACACTATAGCTCATAACAGCTAGGCCGAAATGGGTATCCCTCCGGATTGCCTTGCTTCCTTTGATCTTTATTTTCCTACTTGCCTTGAGAAAAACTGTTGCTCCACTGCTACACATGCTGCTTCTTCTATTAGCTGGAACACACTCTTCCCTCTTGTTTGTTGGAATATTTGGAAAACTATAAATTCCCTTTGTTTTTCACCTAACAACCCTAGTCTATTCAAACCTGACTTGATCCTTGCGACTGCAATAGAATGGCAACACCTACATGACCAGAAGCAACTACCCAAAAGGAGAAACACCATACAGGTTGGATGGCAAGCTCCCAGCACAGGTTTCATCAAACTCAATACCAATGGTGCAACTCAAGGTGCTGACGATAAAGCCAGTGGAGGGGGAATTTTTAGAGATGCTGCTAGTAGATGGATAATGGGCTACTGCAGATTTATTGGATCCACTTTTGCAATTGAAGATGAACTTTGGGCACTCAGAGATGGTCTAAAAATTGCATGGGAAAAAAATTTCACACAACTAGAAATTGAAACTGACTCGAAGATGATGCAAACACTGCTCCAAAGAACTCCAAACATGCAACACCACCTTAACAATCTTATTTTTGATTGCAAATTTCTCATGGAGCTGCTAGGGATTCAAGCAATTAATCATATCTATCGAGAAGCTAATCAATGTGCGGATATTATAGCTAAGTTAGGTTTTTCTACAATGCTGGGTTTACAATGTTTTCATTTTGCTCCCTCGATTATTGTAAACCAATTATACGATTATGCTAATGGGGTGTTGTACCCTAGACTCGTGTACTCGTAATTTCTTTTATATAAGTTATTTTCAACCAAAAAAAAAAAAAAGAATAACCAAAATACAAAAGCTCTTTTTGGTGCTACCACTCTAGGTTGATCAAGTGAATCAATTTATTTAAGTTTTATTTTAGTTTAATTTATAAAATTAGTCTTTACTTGGGTAAATTACACTCATCTAATAATTTTGTTTTAATTTATTATCATTATTATTATTAGTATTTTGGCAAATTACACTTATTTTTTCTTGATATTTGAAAAAAATACAACCAATTTCACAAATTTAATATAATTATACTAATCGCCCTTTTAGTATGGTTATAAACGATTAAAATAATATAAATGGTGGACAAACATTAAAATAGATATAGATAAAAAACATATTTTAGTATAAAATAGTTGACCACATCATTTAATCATCTATACCACTAATGAATTACTGATGAAAATGGTCTAATTGTTTTATTTACTTATTTATAGTTTGGGTGTCTAATTGTTATGTAGATTAAAATCTCGAGATACACTATTATAGTTATGTCAAAAGTATGTGGCTAATTGTATTTTATCAATATGTCATGACTCATGTTAGTGTAATTTATCATTTTTATTTTTATTTAAATGTTTTCATAATTATTTCAATGTAGTCAATATGCAGAAAAAATTAGCATGTACTCCTATGCTTTCTAATTGAGTTACTTTTAATATATAAACTAAGAAACTGATTGGTTAAATTAAATAAAAAGATTTAGAGTACTTTTTAGACTAAATTATTTATCATTTAATGACCGAAGGATAATTTATCCTAAAACGCTTGTCCTAGAATTTCAAATTTCACCTCAAATTGGTAGTGATTTTCTCTCTATTTTTCCCTTATTCGTTAGAGTCACTTTACTTTCTTTTTTTTCATATTTTTTTATTTTTACTGAATTTTTTTAATATTTTAAGCATTTTTTTTACTTTTTAGACATATCTAACATAAATATACCTAAAAAGTAAAAAAAATTTGTGAAAAAAACTTTTTTAAAATTCACTAAATACCAAAAATACAAAAAAAAAAAAAACGAGAATTCAGTATATTTTTTGTATTTTTATATATTTATTAATTTTTTAAAATATTTTTTCACAAATTTTTTACTTTTTAGATATATCTAAGTAAAGTACATCTAAAAAAGTAAAAAAAATGTTTAAAATTTTTAAATTATTCACTGAAAATAAAAAAATACGAAAACCAAAAAACTCAAACCAAAACACACTTGTTTTAATAGAAAAGTAAAAAAAAGTAAAAAAAAATTAGCTCAATTAAGAAACACATGATATACTACAAAGTAAAAAAAATTGACCTAATATCCAAAAAACTCAAACCAAAAAACACAATTTTCAAAAAATTTAATCCAAAAAACTCAAACCAAAACACACTTGTTTTAATAGAAAAGTAAAAAAAAGTAAAAAAAATTTGCTCAATTAAGAAACACATGATATACTACGAAGTAAAAAAAATTGACCTAACATCCAAAAAACTCAAACCAAAAAACTCAATTTTCAAAAAATTTAATCCAAAAAATTCAAACCAAACACACTTGTTTTAATAGAAAAGTAAAAAAAAATTAGCTCAATTAAGAAACACATGATATACTACAAAAGAAAAATAATCTTCATACTTGTTTTAATAGACTATACTATATTGACTTAATTATGAAAAGTTGGAAGGGTTAAATAAAAAATAAATAAAAGTTTGAGGGCCAAATACTATAACAAATTTGAAGGGGGCCTGTTGATATTTTGATTAGTAAAATTATGATAGAATCAATAATTGGGTATTAAATAGGTTGTGAGAATTGAATATTGTTGAGAAGGCCCAATAATGGTAGACTTGCATGGTATGACTTGTCTACATACATGCAATGGATATCTACAGGCTTTACAAAAATTGACCTAACATCCACTCCATTGGCTAAAAGCTTCAGATATATTAGAGTTTTATATATTCTATGTGGTATGAATTTGGTAAGTTCTTAACAAATTTGTTTGGAGTACTCAAAAGCCATGAAAGAATTGTCTTTGGGCGACCTTGATTCAACCCCACATAGAGCCAATATGAATGAATATAATATTATAATGTGTCTAACCGTGTTCTCTTGAAGTCCTAGGAGTCGAGTTTTAACTATTAAAATGATAAAGAGTTTGAAGTCTTAGTGGAATAAGCACTACTTAATTGTTTTTGGAAAATGTTAAAGAAGACCTCAGGTACGTTTAATATTTGCATTATGTTGACAAGTGTATTAAGAATATGTAAAAGTGTCAAAAGTATATTCATTTCAATAATTGTGTATTAAATTTAATTAAAAGTGTCTAATATATATTTTTTTTTTGTCTTTTTATTTTTTCAGACCTAGTATTTGTTAGTAAGAGTCATAGTTTTCTAACATATAAATATCTCCAAAATAGATTTTTTTTCATGCAACAAGGACATAAATGATACATACCAACTTGTATTAGACATAGTCTCCATAATGTAATTTTAATCTTTTACCCTCACTATGTTGATGTGATGCTCATCCCTTGCCATTGTTGTCGTTGATTTTCCTCGAATGATTTTTGAATACTACACTAGATTTATAAGGAAAATAATATATAAGTTCATTTTGTAAATTCATTTTATAAATTCAAGATATATAAGCGATATGATTGGTTGATGATTAGAGAATATATGAGAGAAGTGTTGCCTTAGATATCCTCATTGATTACCACATCATTAGACTTAAAAAGTGGATATAATTTTTATACTTGTATAGCAATGCTCTTTCTATAATTCATGCAATAGATAAATGGAAATAATATGTGTATATATTTATGAGTCCCACAAAATCCGGATTCTTTGCCCGACGAGCTTATTATTA
This sequence comes from Camellia japonica, assembly GCA_030407325.1. Taxonomy (NCBI): domain Eukaryota; kingdom Viridiplantae; phylum Streptophyta; class Magnoliopsida; order Ericales; family Theaceae; genus Camellia; species Camellia japonica. The sequence continues at coordinate 39,200,411 of JAPPVO010000032.1, read as the reverse complement.
GTATTTTTTCATAATAATACATAAAAATTATATAAAATAAATTAAATAGAAATGACAAAATAATTTTTTATTAAAATCCATTTATAAGAATCTGTTTTAAGATTGTTGGTGCTTTTCCATAATAATACATGACAAATATATAAAATAAATTAAATAAAAATGACAAAAGAATTATTTATTAAAAGGATGAAATACAGAATAAACGACACAATTAAAAATACTGAAATGAATTAGATTACATTACTAATAGAACAAATTATTAACATGGATAACTAAATATTAGAATTCATCTTTGTAAAATAAATATTGAAAAATTTAAGAACGAATGATAAGAAAAGAAGCAAATCGAAGCCTGCACTAGACAGTTTCCTTAAAACAGATTCACCGCCTCCCGATGGATGCTGGAGGTACGCCGGCATCTGTCTCTTAGGATACGACGGTCGAAACCAGCTAATGCAGAAGCACCTTCTAAATAGTTTCGGCGAACTTAACAATGGATGCACTTTCTCTAACAAGAACCAAAGAAGGGGCTAACAAAAGAAGATAGCAAATTTTTTCTTTGGTGTGAAAAATCATCTCAAACTTTTTTATCTTAAAACACCATCTCCATTTTCCATCAAAAATCTCTCAACAACTATTCTAAGTTGGAGGGGAAATGCCCTTTTTATACTTGTAGGGAATGGGTCTTAGTCATGAAGGTTATCATAAAACCTAACATTAATGGCCATCAACTCTAGCCACTAGAGCTAAGTTACAAAGGTGCAAAACTCTTATGTGCATACTATGATCATTAACTCTATCATCAAAAGATGAGAGTTACAAAGGTTGATAAATAAATATATATATATATATATATAATGCTATTTAAATAATCCAACTACATGGGTCACAAAATGGATACAGGTGTTGGGTTATAACCTGATTCAAACCCAGTCTAAAACATATGCACAAGACAAGCCCAGTCCAACATCGCACAATCTAGTCCATGCCCAAGACTAAGTTTAACACATGTACATACACAAGCGTAGGTTAGTCCAGACCAAGACTAAAACTAAGTCCAAGTCCAAGTGCAAGTCCAAGTCCAAGCCAAGGCTCAAGCCCAACTTCTATTGATACCTACTTTATGAGACAATTCTCATTCACAACTCAATGGTTTCGGCCCATCATTTTTATATTGTAATATTCTCACTTGAGAGAATACAAAACCATTCGCTATTCTCATTCACGCAAGTTATTTTATATTAATTAGTTGTTATTGCATGAGTTATTTGATACTTAGTGCTTAAGTTGCTAGGAGTTTACAAGAATAAAATAAAAATTTTATTATGTAAGATTCTTATTATTTTATTTGATTTGTTTGATTGTTTTATTTTGTAACTAACTTTCTTTATAGGTTTACCTAAGCGAGAAAGGATGATAGATAATACGAATAAATAAAATAAATTGGAATTAGTAAATTGGACTACTAATTTTTTATTTGAACAGGATTACTTTTGCGTGGAATAAGGAATAATATTGGACCTTCGGAATTTTAGTGAATTTAATTATTCACTTTATAGTTCAGTTTGATTTCGGATTTATTCCATATGTTGTTTTGAAAGTGTGGTGATAATTTCGATTTAATTTGATTAATTAAATTATGGGAAAAACAAAGAGCTAGATTTTGAGAATGTCAAGAGATTCGGCTAATCGAGAGGTTTTTGACGGTATAGAATATCTCCAAACAGGTTTGTTTTAGGAGAAAATTTAGTAAAACAGTTTTGGTTTTTTTTTATTTCTTTCTATATAATGGTCTTATTTCTAAGTTTGCTTATGATTATGTTGTATTATAAGGTGGATGGATCCAAAGAGAGAATTAGTGCATGGTGGAATAATTTTGCATTATAATTCTATTAATTAATTATTTTTCGGTTGTGAGTTTTTCCATTTCTTGATGTGTATAATCAAGTGAATTACTCCAAATATTATTGTGTATTGTTAGAGTTTAACTCTATTATTTATAAGATTATTTGCTCATAGTTAGATGGTTGGAATACCAATGTTATGACCATAATAGTCTTATATATGTAGTTATTTCATAGCTATGAAACTCATGACACTCTTGTAACTGCAATGCATCTATAGCCTTTGAATTACACATTGTGTGTTATAACTGAAATTATTTGTGTAACATTATTCACTTCATTGGTTTATTAACTCATCTTGTATCCAAATATGTATACAAACAGTGAGCATGGAGATTTAGCGGCAATGAGGATAGAGTTTTGTAATGTGTTTTATATAAAGAAAAGCATTACAAGTGGAGAAGTGTAGTTTTGGCTAAACAGACAATTTCGGATGCAACCATGAACTCCATTTTGCAGATTTAGACAATTTGTAATTGCAATAGTTACATTTCCATTTTCATTTGTAGTGGTTTTTAATTTCTAATTTGTAATAATTTCACCATAGTGAAAGGAAAGGGGGAAGGAAAGAAATTATAAACCTTCGGGTTTAGAGAAAGTCTTTGGGATTAATTTTATTATTTCCAAAGTGTTCTAGTTTTCTGTAATACAAACCAAAGTTTAGCCTTAGCTAAAGAGTATTTTTGATTTGTTTAGAAATGGAAGCTAAGATGGAATTGGTTTCAAACCTTTGTGATTAGAGGAAGTCTTTAGGTTTAATCTTTTTATTCCCAAAGTAGTAGGAAACCAAATTTTGAGAAAGTCTTTGGTTATAATTTGATTATTTCCAAAGTGTTTTGTTTTGGGGGAAAAAAAAAACCAAATTTTAGCATTAGCTAAAATATTTATGATTTTTATTCAGAAATAATGATCTCAGTTCTGGGAGTACCGGTTAACTTTTATGAGTGATGTAATTCTAATAGCAATTTTTAATTGCTTGTTAGTTTTGTAAACTTAGTTTGTTTTAACCTAATTTATCCCCTAAAAAACTTAATTTTAAATTTGTTTCTCATGGGTTAAGAGTCAACATGCTATTGAAAGTTTTGTTTAAGGTTAACTAGGTCTTAAGTGGGACTGGTGTGACCCCTCCAGTCTTCCTGGAAACTTTCCTGACCATGTTCAATTCTAGGGTAAGTGATGAGATCAACTTTGAATTAAATTTCAGACTTCGGGATATTTTAGTATTAAGTTTAGTTTCTAGAAAAACAGAATAGTGAAATTATTTTGTGATTTTTCAAAAATTGCTTCAAGAGGTGATAACAAGAAATATTGTTCCACCTGATAACCTTAAACATTGCGAGGTTCTTAAAGAAAGATCTAGAGAGATCAAGTATGGTTAAAGGAAATCATAAGATTGCATGATGATATCTCTGAATTTATCAAAGACAATTAATATGTTATCCTTGTGTCAATTATAGTACGTATGATTGCTATGTGATTTTGCTTAAGAGCAAAGACGAAACAACCTATTAGGGTGGGTGAATGTATGTTTTGAATTTTTATAATTCTGAATATATTCTTGAATTGGTGGCTCCTATTGAGTGCAAGATTACTGACTATATAGATAGAAAACTATTGGTTCCTAAGAGGTGTTAAACCACTAGCTACACAGTTATGAGATTGTGGTTCCTAGTAGTAAATGGATTATTGATCATATGTTAAGACATGATGGTTCGTAGTAGTAAAAGAGTGTACTGATCATATGTCAAGACATGATGATTCCTAGTAATGAAATGGTCTACTGATCCTATGTCAAGATGTTGTGATTCCTAGTAATAGAGTGACTACAGATCACATGTCAAACATTGTGATTCCTAGTAGTGGAAAGTCTACTGACCACATGCTAAGAAATTAGTGATTCTTAGTGATAAAACTACTGGCAATGTTATGAAGTTCCGAATAGTAGACTATTGAATACTAGACTTGTGTTTCCTAATAGTAAGGCTATTGGCGCCCAGAGTGACAGGTTGGACCAAAATTGTTTAGTGCCTTGAATTAAGAAAAGACCTAATTTGGTTGATGACGGTTTGGGAATGTGTTTTTTGTGATATGATTATGAGAGTCTCATAATCATTGTGACACAAGAAATTGTTTAAAGATTCTGCATGAATTTTTATAAATTCTACAAATGTGTGAGTGTTATGCAAAATGTGGCAATACCTAAACCCATGCAGGTAGGATAGCCTTAAAAATTCGTTGACTTTGTGTTCAACGGTTATGTACAATATAGTAGTGCATATTTGTTTTCTGGTAGACAAATCTGATATTCAAATTTACACAAGAATGCCATCATGGAATTGAGGAAACGATTTTCATGAGAAAAAAGATAAGTCTAGAAGACGTTAAAAGACTAGAACTTTTAAAGTTTCTCTGTCCAATCTTCTTAAACCTATATGGTGGCTAGTGAGGCTAAAAGTTTCTTTCAAGTTGTAATTTCTCTAGAAAAAAAGTTATTAATTTAACTTTATCTTGCATAGGTAATAAGCCGTAGAATGCAAGTGAATAAAAGCCAATGAGATTGTCTTGTTATCAAAGGATACCTGGATTACTTTAATACATGATCATCAATTGTGGTAAGTGTGATTGCAATTGTGCGAAGTCTAGAGATACTTCCAGATGGATAGTCAGATAGCTTTCCTATATGAAGATTTAGTTGAATAAATCTTTATGGAATAACCTGAAGGGTTTGTCAGTTCCAAGATGAGGAAAGTCTGTAAGCTTGGGAAATCTTTATATGATTTGAAACAAGTACCGTAACACTAGCTTGAGAAATTTGACAACACAAGCTTGTCAAGAGAGTTTTAAATAAACAGGGATTAACAAATATGTGTATGTCAAAGACACTGACAAATAGATATGTCAGTTTGTGTCTGTACGATTAGTAATTATGAAAAGATGTTCAGAATTAGTTGTTAAATTCTAAGTTTGACATGGGCCTTACAGATGTGATTACCAAAACATTTGGTAGTATTGTACTTTCTCAGTCTCATTATGTTGATAAGATACTTGGAAAATTTAGTAAATCAGATACAAGTGTGTCGAGGACACTAGTAGACTCAAGTCTACATTTGGCTGAGAATAATGGTGCGAGTGTATTTCAACTAGAATATTCCTGGGTCATTGGAAGTTTAAAGTATTGTCACGACCCAAACCCGCCCCTATAGGTTTAGCATCGTAACCGGCCAGTAATCCTGGGATTACCGAAGGCCTCTGAGACAAATTAACATAATATTAGGGGCTAGCGGAAGCAAATAAGAAATATACAACGTCCATTGAGTTGTGCAGACTTATATGAGACAAAAAAATTTTAAACTTTTTAAATACATATATACACACTATCTTTAAGTCGCCATATATATACAGATTAGACAAAAAGGGATTGACCCTATTTACAAAGTACACAAGGCTTGTTCAACCAAACACGAAAACAAAACTTAACCTTTAAATCACATAGCGATAAACGCTTGACATATCCGAAACCTCCACGGGAGGCACATAGGTTGGCTGACAAAACAGATCCTAGGCAGGTGCCTCTAAGCCTGGTCACGCGCCTGATCACCTACATATATAAATAATACAGTGAGCTAAAGCCCAGTGAATAATAACAGAGTAAAGGGTTTTAATGAATGATGTCCATCACAGAGTTAGAAATCAGAGGTTATATCAGAAACATAATCTTATCAGAAATAAAGTCTTATGCATATTCAGATTTCAAATCAGAAATAGATTCAGATACATGCTCATATTCATATTCAAATTTTGCATAAGATCGTACGTGGTACACCCATTAGCTATCAGATTAATTTGGTCTAGAGACCCACATACATAGTTGGTACCAACGACCATAAAGGTCCATGTCTTACGCGCAAGTAGCCGTAGTATTGTTATCCCCAGGCAAGGGCCATAAGCAGATTGGCCGCGGTATTGTCACCCCCGGGCGAGGGCCATATACAGATTGGCCGCGGTATTGTTACCCCCGGGCGAGGGCCATATACAGATTGGCCGCGGTATTGTTACCCCCGGGCGAGGGCCATATGAACTAAGGGTGCCACAAATACTTTTCAGAAAATTGGACATTCATTCATAATTTGTAAGATAGCATTTCAGAAAATAGATCATACTGTATCGGTCAGAAGATACATAGGTTAAACGTAACTTTACAGAGTTATTACTCACAGATGGCTGCAGAAGCAAATCAGACAGACTGGACATATCAGATAAATCAGGCAGACAATGGCGCGCGACCTACACAAGCACATAACATATACACATTGAAATACAATATTACTTCCTTGATTAAACTTGACTTTTCTAGTCTTTTTCTGTCTAAATAGTCCGAAGTTCTACTACGCCTATTATTTCTCATTCAAATAAATCGGGTTCTTATTTCACATATTCTTTCATTATTAAGCTCTTCTTCTCCAAATAGATTGATCTTTTACTTGGCTTCTTAAACAATTACCACTAGATCAATGAGTCGTTCCTTAACTAACTAATCTATGTTAATTGGTAGCTTATTAATCTATATTAAGTCACAACTCATGTTTAGAGTGCTTTGGAAAGAGATGAGAATAAAAATGTGAACCAAATGCAATTTTCCAAAATATGCTGAAAATGGGTCTCCGCTCGAGCGCCACTTTGGTCGCTTGAGCGGACTGTAAAATTTGAAAACTTCTGGGAGCTCGATTTTCGGACAGTGTAAATTATGAAAATTCCAGAATTGCAAATGAAGTTCAAATTTGATATTCAAAGCCTCAAAACATGTATTTTTAGTACACAAAAATGGAGAACCATTGTATGATTTAGTAAACACTTTCAATTAGAAAACATTCATTCAAAATCATGCTCCAATTGCCCCAAATTTAGTTTTAATTCATCCTCTCCATATCAAACCCAATTCCAAAATATAAATTAGACTTCCCAACCTCTTGAAATTCCATGATGTAGGTAATACAAATAGATCCAATTTTATTATTAATAACCAAATCAACTTGACTATGAATTACACAAATCAATTTCTTAGAAATTCAACTTAACTCAATTTTTAACCAAAAACTTAATTTATAACCATGGGTGTTCTAAAATGTATCTAATTGAATAAAACTCTTGAATTACATCACATGCATGGATTGAATAAAAATCTAATTATAAAACCAAAATTTTAGGATTAATTCCAAATTTTCATAAACTTGATTTTCTTAAAACATTTCTTTTTTTTCTTCAAAATATGAGATTGAATTAATCCAAATCCTTCAAAATCCATGATGTATGTATCATTAGATTATTAAACTTGTAAAATTTATTCATGCATGTAACAAATGGAACTTAATCTCATGCAAGATTACAAAATTAAAGTCAAAATAATTAATTTCTCATTTAATTTCCATAAATTGAACATAACCCCATTTATTCATCATCTTGCTAACTTCATCTATTTATATGAAATTGAACCCAAGTTTAACAAATTTAAGAAATTATAATTCGTACTCTTGGTCCTAACTTGATTTCACATGCAAACCCAAATTTAATCTCATAAGTCTTTTTACACATGATTTAAATCTAAAACTTGAAATTCTAACATGCATGCAAGGATGAACCTCAAATTCATGGAGAATAATGAAAATCAACTCAAACTAATTAATTTCTAAGTTAATTTCCATAATCATGAATCTAATTTAATTTCTTGCTCAAACCCAATTTCTTACAAACCCATGGAATTGGTTCCATAACTTTCTTAATTTTAGCTTTTAGCTAAATTATCTACAAAAATTAAGACAAATATTTACCTAAAATTGTTGAATTCTTGAGCCTTCTTCCTAATCTTTTTTTTTTCCTTCACTTCCTCTTGCTTTCTCTCTTTTTCGTTTTCTTCTCCATTTCCAGCAGGTATAAAAGCTGATGAACTCTCTTATATTTCGCTCCCTCTCTCTCATTCTCGGCTCTCTCTCTCCCTCTAGGACTCTCACAGCACATACCCACCAATTGCTAACCCAAACACCTTTTAACTCCTTAGTTATACACACACACATGCACCTCTCTTCTTTGCCATCAACACAGCACACGTGCACACACTTTTTGAAGTCCACCTCAAGACTTACATGCGCACACACACACAATTTCTCTGCACACACACACCCACACCCACATAATTCTAGTTTGTTTCCATAATTTAATTCATGTCTAGGATTAATTTAATTAAGTATCATTTAATCTTAATAAATTTTGATTAGCATAAAATTAGTTAATTAACTGACCTCACATCCCATATAATTTAATTAGTCAATTGACTTCCATTGGAGCCTAATTAAATATAATTAAATTTATAAATCTGAATCAGATTATTAATCGAACTCCTAAAAGGTTCCAAATATTAAATTAAATTTATTTTCATTATCAATTTTGATTTCCCACATCATTTAAGCCTTCAATTTTTGATCAGACACCAAATCATTGTTAATAAATTACATAATCGAATCGGACCTCCCATAAATGAATTTAATTTATAATAATCACGATTCTCAATCCTAATAATTTAATTAACTTGGTCAACTCCAGTTAGGATCTAATTAATCGAATCTCAATTTTAATTAACTGAATCAAATATTTAATTAAACTCCCAAATGGGTCCGTAATTAAAGTTAAATTGATTCAACTTATAAATTTTACTTCCTTAAGCCATTTGGACCCTTAATTTCTAATTTCCAAAATAAATCTTAAATAAAATCATATACGAGTCAGATCCCACAATTTTCATAAATCCCCAAATCAAATTATAATACTCGGCAATTAAATCTCAAATCCTCTTAATTAATCAGGTACTAATCATTGTACGTGATGGGGTCATCACAAGTATCTAATGAAGTGTACAAGGTCATGTATAGCCTACTCAGTAGACAGGCTAAATAGATACATGAGTAATCCTAATGCCTATCTTTAGAGGGCGTTTATGCTAGTACTAACGTACATACAATGAAGTCGGGATTATGGGTTGCCTTATCCCACATATCTAGTTGTACTAGAAGGCTATAGTGACGTCACCTGGATATTTGATATAAAGATTACAAATCCATTAGTGGATTTGTTTTCACTATTGGAAGTGCAGCTGTGTCTTGAAAATCTTCCAAGCAGATGTGTATCACGAGATTAATGATGGAATCAGAGTTCAGTGATTTAGATAAAGCTACCGAAGTAGCTGAATGGCTTTGCCATTTTCTTAAGAAGATTCCATGTTGATCGAAACTTATGCTAGCAATTTTGTATACTTTGCGACAACCAATCAAGTATTAGTAGGGCACAGAGTAATATGTATAATGGAAAGTCTAGACATTTTCGTCGAAGACATAATTCCATACGACGACTACTCTTATGTGTTGTCACTATAGGCTATATACAGTTTAAAGACAATATTACGGATACGTTAATCTAAGGGTTAAATCGAAAGTTAGTAAAAAGTTATCAAGAGGAATGGGGTTAAGGCCTTTAGCGAATGTTATCGGAATGGAAAACCCAACCTAGTTGACTAGAGATACCAAGATCTAGGTTCAAAGGGACAACTTAATTGCGTGTAACAGATGAGTCACTGTGGAGGTAAATCCTCCTGCCTATTCCTTTATACAGTGATACCCTGTGGGGTGGGAGGTTAAGCTGATGGTTTTAATGACCTAAGTGTTGTAAATAGTCAACCGTGGTATAGTGAGATACCTATGTAGGTTACCTATGTGAGTGCGAAGTGGGGCCACTTCTTTAAGAATTGACAAGGCTGAATTCTTTAAAAACACTCATTGAACCAGGCTAGTGTTTCAGGGCCAAACCGGACACACCAGTGAGAATAAGAATAATGGTTGGGGTAACTTCTATGTGAGGTCTATTGTCTCGATTTACACAAATGGCAGAACAGTTTAAGACATCGTGTTCACTGGTCAGCCAGGAAATTTGATAGGCTTTCACTACGAAAGGTTTAAGGCCAACAACTACCTTTTCTGATGCAGGATTATTTTGTGTGCTCTCTCTTCGAGTCTTTTTTGTTAAGCGTTGTTCGTTTTTATTTATTCAGCCAATCTTATTCATGTGGGGGGATTATTGGAAAATAATAGTTTTTTGGCAACTTTAATTCGAAATTAAAGTGGGACCCAACCGCTGGTTAAGGTAGGTCTGAATGGTTTTGTATTCTCTCAAGTGAGAAAATTACAATATAAAAATGATGGGTCGAAACCATTGAGTTGTGAATGAGAATTGTCTCATAAAGTGGGCATCAATAGAAGTTGGGCTTGAGCCTTGGCTTAGACTTGGACTTAGTTTTAGTCTTGGTCTGGACTGACCTAGGCTTGTGTATGTGCATGTGTTGGACTTAGTCTTAGGCATAGGGTAGATTGTGCTATGCTGGACTAGGCTTATCTTGTGCATTTGTTTTAGATTGGGTTTGGATCGAGTTGTGACCCAACACCCATATCCATTTTGTGACCCATCTAGTTGGATTATTTAAATAGCATTATATATATATATATTTATTTATTTATTCAACCTTTGTAACTCTCATCTTTTGATGATAGAATTGATGATCATAATATACACATGGGAGTTTTACACCTTTGTAATAGGGCTGTTCACGGGTCGGTTCGGTTCGGTTTGGGTTTACCCTTTACCCGTCAGCCGAACTGACACCTTTGGGTTAACAAATTAGTGATCCGTGGTCGATCGAAGTGTGGTTCGAAATCGACCGAATTAAAGAAGATGGTTTGACGGTCGGTTAGGTCGAATTCGAAAATCTAAGTAGAGGTGAAATTTTTGTGTAAAATATTGAATTGAACTCATACTCATAAATATACATATATATATATATATATACATATACACACATACACCTATGGCAGTGTATGAAAAAAAATGAAGAAAAAGGGAGAGAGAAAGAGAAAGACTCACCATCGTAACTGTAACCATCTCCATCGCCATCGCAGATCATTGCCATTGTTAGCTACCTTATCTTCACCCCAACTATTACCATCAAAAGAAAGAGAATCACAAATGAATCATGAGGGAGACATGAGTTTGTCTCTCAAAGAAAGAGATAAAAAATGAGAGAAAGAGAAAAGCCATAGACGAGATTGAAGAGAGAGAAGAAGAGATTCTTCAACTTTTGATCTACCTAGGGTTTATGAGAGAGAAGAAAAATAAGAAATAAATCTATGAAGACAATAAAGAGAGAGAGAGAGAGAGAGAGAGAGAGAGAGTCATCATTTTGTTCTTTCCACAGTTTTTTTTTTGTTCTTTCCACGGTTTATGAGAGAATAAAGAAGAGAGAGAGTGGAAACATATGAGAGTAAAAGAAAGAGATGACTTTTCAATTTTGAGTCTTCCTAGATTTTATGAGAGAGACATAAAGTGAAGAGATATTAATCTCTTTGGAAAGTGAAAGGGCAGTTTGTCAATGGCAGACTATTATGCATACTCCCAATGTAAATATATAAATATTATATTCGTCGGATTTATATATAAAAAATTCGTTACCGACCGTGAATTTATGAAATTTAGTGTAAAATAACTGCAGCTGATTGTTCTTCTCTTCGAAACCAGCTGTGGCAGCCCGGGTTTGTCTAGATCGAACGGTTTGGACGGGTATTCAGTTCATATGAACAACCCTACTTTGTAGCTTTAGCCCTAACGGCTAGAGTTGATGGCCATTGATGTTGGGTTTTATGGTAACTTTCATGGCTAAGACCCATTCCCTACAAGTATAAAAAGGGCCTTTCCCCTCCAACTTAGAAGAAGAGTTTTTGAGAGATTTTTGATGGAAAATGGAGATGGTGTTTTGAGATAAAAAAGTTGGAGATGATTTTTTACATCGAAGAAAAATTTTACTATCTTCTTTTGTTAGTCTTTTATTTGGTTTTTGTTAGAGAGAGTGCATCCATTGTCAAGTTCGCTGAAACTATTCAGAAAGTGCTTCTGCATTAGCTGGTTTCGACAGTCGTATCTTAGGAGACAGACGCCGACATACCTCCAACATCCATTGGGAGGCGGTGAATCTGTTTTAAGAAAATTGTCTAGTGCAAGCTTTGGTTTGCTTCTTTTCCTATCATTTGTTCTTAAATTTTTTAATATTTATTTTATAAAGATGAGTTCTAATCTTTAGTTATCCATGTTAATAATTTATTCTATTAGTAATGTAATCTAATTCATTTATGTATTTTTAGTTGTGTCGTTTATTTTGTATTTCATCCTTTTAATAAAAAACGTTTTGTAATTTTTATTTAATTTATTTTATATATTTTTCATGTATTATTATGAAAAAACACCAACACTTGCGACACTCCCTGTTGTGGTGCCAAAATGACATCATTTTGGTAAAAAAAAAAAACTTTTTCTTAGCCTTACTCTTTTTTGATTGAGAAACCACAACCCTAAAGCACTATGAACAGATAATATAGTATACAGACTCCATTGTTGGCCTGACAAGCTCTGCAATTTGAGAAATAAGTTGTGTACAGAGATGTGAGAGCCAGAAAAAAAAAATTTAGTTTATTGGGCTAACCCAAATAAGGCCTGTCAAGGGGCCAATTGTTGGCTTATTCGGCCCATTCCCCATCTATAAAAGGAAGGCACCTCATGGAGTGTAGGTATGATCTCTTTGCCCTACACAGCACACAAACACTCCTCATTTCCTTCATCTTATTTCTCTGGATCTAGTGACTGACTTCACCATTGGAGTGTCTCCAGCCGACAACCCCGGTTGGGTGGCGTCGACCATGCTCATCTTTGCAGATCTATAGGGGCAAAGCTCATCTCTTCGTTGGATCTTTATAATCCATGTGAGAGGATTTGCCTGGTCTCACAATTGGCACCATCTGTGGGAACGACTGAACGAGATCAACGAAGAACACAACAAACATATTACTGTAAGTAAACGTATACTGGTTGAATTAAGGTTAGTGCACTTTTTACAAAATTAAACTCAATTCCAAGTAATACGGCCCATGGCTGGGTCTCTTATTTTCATTTTGATTCAACTTGATTCGCAATATGCATATCTACGTACATATAATATATATCTGTGATGCCAGTTGTGGTAGGTTGTTTTTTGAATATCAATTTTTGCCTGCTACAACAACAAGAACAAAAACAAAGCAGAGCATTTTCACTTTTTCTCTCTAAAATTGGGTTTCACACTTTTGTTTGTGGGAGTTTCATTTCGGCATTATACAAAGGGTGGCTCTGCCAAATCCACACCTGGAATTGTTTATTTATTTAAAGCTTTATATATTTCTATGTTGTTTCGGCGATCATCCCGGCTGTTAGCATGATCAGCAAATTTCCAACGCAATGCCAAACGTCACCCCGGTTCTTTGCGTCATCAGCATGACCAAAAGAGGTTGCCGATCACAGGTTCGGCACATCAAAATCCAAGACAAGTGGCCGGCAAGCGTCTGTATTATTTCTAGGGCAATAATCGTTATCACCTACCTTCTCGTGGGGCACTCTGGTGGATACAATTAATTCGGTAGCCATACATACATATATAGCTATATTGTTTATATTAAGTTGTGCACTTCGTTAACAATTTTGCATGAAAGGCTCCCTCGGCAACGACGCTCTATTTATGTTCCATACATCTCGGCAACGAAAAGCTTGCTCGGCAACATACAACATGCGTTCACCTCACGGCGATATAAGATTGCACGGTTTTATGGCACTTAACCAACTGGAAATGCATATACAATTCCGCCGCCGAGAATAATATTTCACTTAAGTATGGCCAACTCGCCCCAACTTCAGCTTGGCAACGCTGTAGTCATCCTTATGGTGACGTTGTCATCCGCATGAAACGGCTTGAGAACAACATGTAGGGCCAATTCAAGAATCACCAATTGGGTTTTGCTCCTCTAAGAAAGGTTCTCGGCAAGTAACAAGACGTGTGATCGGCAACTGATTTTTAATGCATGCCAACTGCAGGCCAAGTTCCAAGAAATTATGCACTGAAAACATAAGCCCATTATGGTGAATTGATCGGCAACCATTCACTCATCGAGTTGCAATCCGATCAAGAGTCAGTACATTGGCACTTCTCGGCCACCACTGTTTTAAGCAGTTTGGGAACCCGCCTTACTTGGCGTCGCCATTTGTGACGATCCAGACTTGCTAATCGTGATTTTAATTAATTAATTATGTGTTAATTCTAATTAATTATGAATTTTGTTAATACTGTTTTCGATAATGGGATTTAATTCCCTACATTGTGTTTTGTCTTGTATATATGTGTTTTATGAACATAAGTGTTTGTGTATATAACTATGTATATGAAAATTTATTTTCATTCAGGTCCTCACAGCTCATTGGACGACGTATGTTATTATTGATTGGCTTCTGCCAGCCCTTTTATATTGTATTATTGTCATTATTGTTAAACAGGCCTTCGGTAATCACAGATTATTGGCTGGTTACGACGCTAAACCTATAGGGGCGGGTTTAGGTTGTGACACCATTGGCCTATCAACTCTCACCTGTTCCTTTGCCTCTATAGTTCGGCGATGCCACTCCAATTAAATCATTCGGCAATAGTAAATAGCCAACCGACTGCGTTTCCAAAATAAAGTCGAAGATCAAACAATATAAGGAAATATTTTCGGCACAATCAAAGATGAATTATTGATCTAGTTTTCGGTAACCCAAATGTACTAGCCCATCTTGGCACAGTTAATAAACACTATTCGGCGTCCCACAACATGCTCCACAACATTGGACATTCTCGGCAAACTATACAATATTGCTCGGCACTATTATCTCGGCCTAGAACTAACATCTCAGCCTGCCGAAATCCATATCTGCAAATACTAGCGGATTCGTGTCAACTCAAGGAGTCCAAACCCATCAACCCGAGGAGCTAAGAGGTAACCAAAGTTCACTGGTAGTTGCGAAATGGACCAAATTTTCAAACAACTAAATTTTCAAAGTTGTTAAAATCAAGTTTTGGCCATACCAGTATGAAGTACTTATTAAGCCGAGTCCAACACAACAAACGGCGTCAAAATCGGAGCTAAAATGAAGGCGTACGAGCTAGCCGAAATTTGCGTAGAAATTCACCTATTTTGCAGAAGAAGACGACTGGATTTGGAGTTCGCCAATTTAAGAAATTATTATGTGCATTGTGGCTAAGTTACTTTCTGTCATAGCCGAAAAATCAAGTCCAAATATATAATGTGCAAAATATATGCACAAGGATATGAGGTAGCAAAGTGGTTAAGTATTAAGCTTTCTCACAAGGCAAGGTTCAAGTTTTGTTAGCAACATTTGTCTTTATTTCTTATTTTTTGCCAAAGACACTGAGCCGCAAGACACTGAGCCAAGCCGTCCCACTCAGCATATATTAGAGCAATTATCCAGTGCTTCACGGAGTACCAGCTCCCACCAATCTGAGCCCGTCAGATCCATTTTGGCTACAACGTCGCAATTCGAAGTCCGATTATAAAGATCCAATAGTCGTTTCCAATTATTTAGAGCTTTCTGAACACATCCGTATAGTCTGATTTTACAAATTCCATACCCAAAATTTGTAGATTTTATATGCAGTGCCACATATCGCAGCTCAAACAACACTTTTGCCGCCAAGCCTAGCATTTGATCAATGCTAAATTCAACAATTTTGGCGTCTTTCCGCCATTATGACAACTCGCATCATTTGGCAATTTTGGCTCAAGTCTATTTCGAATTTCTTCCGAATAACCACTGTCCTTCGAAAGTAATGGGACAACTATAATTTGTTCTTGGCTTACTTCTCGACAATGTTGGCCAACGCCCAATTTGAATATCTTTCGAATAACTAATGTCATTCGCAAGCAATGGGGCAATAGCGATCTACTATTACATGTTCATGACAATGGAAACAATTTTACAACTAATTCCACGACAATTCAATGTGGAGATGGTACAATTTAATCGGCTTAACGCTTACACTTACTTGGTGTTTTCAATTCGGCAACTTGGCAGCTCAATCTCCGTTCAGTTGCGTCAAAACCTATTGCGCAAAACCTACGTGTCATTCATACACCTGCAACTAGGTCACTACTGTTCTCGGCAATACAAGCATTACAAAGACAATTACTTGAGTTCCAAACTCTCACTCCTTTTCACATAGCTCCAAGTAAGCAACAGTTTTGGGACAATACACTCATACTACACATTCGACAGTTCTTCGCATATTTTTGCGTGTCGTCATTTACACATTCGGCAGTTCATTGCATATTTTTACGCGTGTAGACACCCCATTTTTGACCGTCCTCAAGACTTGGACGTCATCGCTTGAACACTCGGTGATCATCCATGTTTGTGTTCCTCTTGAGTTCCCGGAGGTCTCGGCTACGCGCCTTGCCTCAGGATCTCTCGACTAGACTGTTTTGTGTTTGGTTTTGCACCAAACACTTGTGCTTTGCCTTGGAAGGGCAGAGAATGGCTTGTGGGCCATCCCCACACTCTACCGACCATGGCTTGAGGCCACCGGCTGTGTTTTTTTGCCACCGGCCAAATGTTTGGCCGGCCGGCACTATAGATGGCTGGCCGGCTATCTTTTTTTGGTCAATTGCATTTTTGGCTGGCCGACTACTGTGTATCTGCTTTTGCAGATATTTTTGGGCAGCTGGCATACACTGTCACCCCCTCTATGTATGGAGGGATTTCCCTCTTGTTATCTTCCTTTGGAAGCTTTACAAGACAAATTGTCTATAAAAGAGGGGCTTTTCTCTCTTGTTGATGGTTAGACATTTTAGACAACATTTTTCCAGAGCTTTGAGTTCTAGGGTTAGGGTTTGCATACATCCTATCTCTATATCTCTCTCTTTGTGTATTTTGTATGTGTTTTGCCTTAGTTTTGCACACAAACACCCACCATCACACCTTCTCTTGGAGATGAGGCCCTTGAGGGTTGTTTTTGGAGTTTTGGAGTTGGTTTGAGCTTGAAGAACCAGCTGGTCTACCATTGGTGAAGAGGGTCTATAAGGGTAAGAAACTTGTCCTTTTATTCCCCTTTTTTTGCATTGCATTTTTGTCTACCTTGCATCTGTTTTTGGACTTAGTGTATAACATATAAAAGTTTTTTTTTTTAGCCCTCTAAATAGTTGGTTAAGGTTGCTTTAAGCTTTGGGGTTGTTTGACCCCTCTTAAGCCTTGAAAGGCTCCATTTTGTGCCATTTTGGTTGAGCTCCGGGACCATTGTGTTTGGGCCTCCTCACCACTGAAATCTTGAGGGATTTCAGAGGTGAGGATGGTGCCTTGAGGTCCTAGGAAGGAGAGGGCCACCCCCCTCTCCTTGTTGTCCTTGAAAAGGGCCATTTTTGCCTCTTTAGTGAGCATCATGTTTAGGTTCATGTTGACCATGTCTTGAGTGATTTTCATGCTTATTATGTCATAATATAGCATTGTGTTTAGTTGGTTTTGATACACCATGCTTGCTTAGCATACATGCCTTGTAATGCCATGATTTGCCTCAATACATGCATAGCATTTAGACTACCGTGCTCATGTATTTTGGCCAAGCTTTGTGAAGCTTTTATGTATATTTTAGTGTGCTAAGGGACTGTTTTAGTCCATTTGAGTCATTCATGTCTTGCTTTGTATAGCTACTCTGCAATCCCTCTTGTATGCCTTAAGCATCGGCCCCTCTAGCATGCCATTCTTGCATTATTTCAGTGGTTTGGAACCACTTGGCATGTCATTTCAGACCTCATAATGTGCCTATATACTTGCACTTGATGCCCCTTCAATGTGTTTAAAGGTTGTTGCCTTATGCTCCATGAATGTGCTTCTTTGTATGCTTGCATATTTAGATCATTTAGATGCCATCTAGGTACACGCTTAGCCTTGTTTAGGCCTGCATTGGACCTATTTTAAGTCCCCTTAGCCTTGCGAGGTTTGGTTGACTTAGCCTTGGTTTAAGCCTTGGTTTAAGCCTCCTTGGTTTGCCTTGAATCTTGGACCATGCTAGCATGCTTTGCTTGTGTTAATTGGTAGGTTTGGCACCTCTATTTTATGCATATTCAGAGCTTTCAGTGCATGCCATTAGTCCATGTTTAGTCTCTTTTAAGTGTGCTTAAAAGTTGCTCTTATGTGCTTAAGTGTTGGCCTATTAACATGTGCATGTGTGTGTGTGTGTTGGACCTCACTTCCATAACATTGACCACTGTTTTAGGCTTGTTCGAGGGCCGCCTAAATTAGTCTAAGTCCATCCTTCATGTGTTATAGCATGCTTGCCTTGTACATTGTTGCATACTTGGCCTATTACATGTTATTGCTTGCTTGAAATCATGATGCATTTGGCATGCATTTCATTGGTTAAGTTGCTTTGCATTGCTCCTATGCTTAGTCCACTTTACATGTTGTTACATGTTTGTCACTAGCATGGTTGTTACATGCCTTGCATGCTCATCTTGCATACTTAGCCTCCATGTCTAGGTTGCATTCCATTTGCATGCATGCTTGGCCTCTTGAAATGCTTGTGATAGAGGTTGAGTTCCATTGGTTTGTTTATGTGCATTGCATTCCATATCAAGATGCACACTTGATTTTTTGGGCCATCATGCATGGAAATGCGTGATTGGTGGTCTGAGAATCGAGGCCCATCCTCATTTGAGTCATTCACATGATAAGGGGTGTGGTTGGTGCATACATAGCTTGAAATGCACTGCCATGCTTTGCTTTATCCTCTGCTGCTGGCAAACAGGATTCTGCAGGAAGATTTGGCTGGCAGGCCATCTTCAGTGCCGACCGGCCATCCATCACTGGCCGATAACTCAATTTGTGGCCGGTGACCACTTTCCATGGCCGGTGGCCAATCCCTTCAGCCGGTGGTGTTCCACAGTGTGCAGAGAAGCAGTTCTGAGAGTTGTGCAATTTTCAGAGGAGCAGAGCAGGGAAAATAGAGGCAACTTGTGCATGGCAGTGGCTTTCCGAGCAAACCCGAGTGCGCATGCATTGGACCCTCTTCCCGAGGCCGTTGTTTATTGCTTAAATAAATTAGTTAATTTGCTTAGCTAATTTAATTGATTTGTAATATTTAATTAGCTAGTTGGTTAGTTAAATTGTATTATTCTTTCGGTCCCTTCGAGCGAGGGCGAATTTGTAATAAGTGTGGGTGCGTGTGTGCATGTCTTCCAACCCCCACTTCTTTCTCCCTTTTACTTACCTGCTTTTGATGGTTAGTATTAGGGCATATTTACTTTAGCATACCTTATGCTATGCATGCGTGCATCATTCATCAGTATTGTATGCACCGGGCTCGGCGCATCATGCTAACTGCATAAGTATTTCAAATCTAACTTGAATACATGCTATTTGAGCATTTTTACATATCATTTATAGACTAGCCGAGCCTACTCTAATGATATTTCGTACGCGTTGCATTAGGCATTTAAACATGGACTTGGATCATGCATGATTGCTAACATGTTCTTGTTTTTGGCGCGGAGTACTAGGTGAGCTTTTTTATGCTTTAGCATCTCACATGAGTATGAATGTTAACATGATAGCATGATTACCATGAGACTAGATGCTTATGTGATATAACTGCCTGAATGCCTGTGGGTGAAGGTTGGATTGTTTGAATTGGAATAATTCATTGAAATCCGTATTTTAGCCTACTTGCGAGTAGCAAATTCCAAAGCGTCTTCCAAACAAACGGATATGCAATGCTTTGTTCCAAATTAGGCGATCTAGTCTATACTTGTTTTGCTGTGCGCATAACATAGTAATTCTAGGCTAATAACCGGAACAAGAACACATAAAGTTTTCAAAATAGGATATCATGGTTAGTAGAGGCCGATCTTCGGATCGGGCGAGAGGGGGTGCTTATAGCTGACCTTCCCCAATCGTACCCAAGTTCTTGAGCCGAGGCAACTTTGGTGATGACGGACACGTGGCCTTTGGCACCGAGTCAGGGTTTCCTAAATTCCCCCATAAAAAATATTTAGGTGGCGACTCTGTATCTGGCGAAGCAGTCCATGTTTGGCACTTCTTTACAAAATCTGTTTTCCAAAACGATTTGCCGGATTTGGACTCTTTGGTTCAAGATTAAGAACCGTGACAAATCGAGTCCGAACTGTAACCCGTCGAGGTCCCTCGCGGGCATGTTACAGTTTCTGGCGACTCTACTGGGGAGTTTAGAGAGCTTGACTCGAACTCGTGATATCCTGTTTTGATTTCACTTATGTATTTCTTTGCATTTCATGTGCATCGGTGCGCCTAGGACACCGTGTTGGCCATCTGCTATTCCTGAGCGGTTTGCCGGAGGCTTGTCTTGTCAAGGCATGACCATAAGGCTGACCGGTTGCGGGCTCTGCCAGTATAGGAACACAAACCCCGGTTTTACCGGGGCACCCTTTTGACCATTCGACATAGTGCATAGTCGGAATCCATAGTGACCATTCCAAGTTAGGACAGGTTGCTTACCCGATGTTAGGTTGTTTGAAACCACTGTGTGCGTAGTGAAACCCTAGCTCCTGACAAAATAGGATAGGGAAACCCTACCCCAACATAGGGGTGTTTTGGCTCTTTTACTTGCTATGTGCTTTTAGAGTGTATCTCTACAGGAACGCACATATCAGTTTGCCAGCTTGAGTATCAGGCCCGAGGGCACCGGTGTCAGTATTTGTGGGAATCAGTTATATCTGTGGGTATCCGATTCTGTGTTTTGAGACAGTGATTTTGGGAAACAGTGATCAGTGGTAGAGTACAGTCATTCGGCTACACCTGTGTTTGATCTGTTTGGGCTGAAATGCTGCTTGGTTTTCCTTTCAGTTCAGAGAATTGACCCAGAATAGTCAGTGTTCCCCCTTGCTGAAGCAAGACAGATATCTGATCCGTCAGTCACCGCTCAGAACAGTGGACCTATGATGACGCAAAATTCAGAAGAGATTGTGGTTATGACAGCCGCATTAGATCAAGAAATAACTCTGCAAAGTGAGACCAATGTTGATATGCCACATCCACCTAGGTCGCCTGCTGCACACCCGGTTTGGACCCCCCAGTTGTATCAAGCTCGTGAGCCCACCACATTCGAGTTGATGGGGATGATAGGTGACCTCCAGAGGTCCGTGGCGGATCTCGTTTACGGAATGTCAGCTTCGCCACCAGCCGCACCATATGCCGGGCATTTTGTACCCCAGGAGCCCCCATTGCTGGGACGGATTGTGATCGAGCTTAGCCAACCGGAGATGGCCTCCAGCTATAACAACGACGTATCAACCCAAACCCTCGATCAGGCTGAGGCCAGAGGTAAAGACAAAATGTAGGCAGATGCCGATCCCATTGAACAACTGCTGTGGGCAGCCGAGGCTTTGAAAGCCGGGGGATGAGTAAATAGCAAGTATTCGCAGTCCTGACCAAAACTGTGGATGATGTTTTCCCCGCTCCAATTGAAGGCAGTACCAGCCAATCAGAAAACCGGAACAGGCCCCGTCATGCCAGAACAGTTCCTTCTGCTCCCAACCCTACACCTGGGAAAGATCAGAAAGTTAAGGCAGTGCCTGCCGACCCTTTCGCTAGTGCGTCTAGCAAGAATTCTCAGCCTTCAAAGTACCTGCCCCGAGGGCGCAGGGTCTTTCATGCTCTTTATATGCCGTTATCCAAGGCACTCCAAATCCTGGCCGAAAGAGGGCACCTTAAACCCCTGGAGCCTCGGCCTCTCCCAAAGAATCTCCCTCCCACACATGATGCTGCTTAGTACTGCGCGTACCACCAGCAAACCGGTCATGCTACCGATAATTGTTTTCGCCTCCGTCATGAGGTGTAGGACTTGATCGACAACGAGGTTATCCTCCCGCCCACCTCAGCCAAGTCCGTTACTACCCAGTTATTGGATTTTAAGGATACTGATACTGCGAGTATGTGATCGGGAAGTGAACCACCTGCGGGCGACACCCGGTATTTTGATGTGGCGTCTGGCACGCATTTTTGAGCATCTGCAAATGCTAGTTTTGTAAATTCTGGCTTAGGTGTCGAGTCAGTCTTTTGTTTTGTTTTGAGTCTGTCTCATTGTCTTGAGTCAGTCCTTTTTGCTTAAGGGTCTGTCTTGTTGTAGCGGGTCAGTCCCCTGTATAGAATGTCGGGTGGTTCCGGGGTTGTTGCCCCGAACACCGTTTTGTTTTGTAATTACTCCTTTTGTTTTCTTTTTGAGTCTGTCTCCGCTGTGGAGCCAGTTGCAACCAGGAAATCTGAATGAAACAGCTGCGGCTATCATGTTTCCGTGCTTATTGCTAATTTTGAGCTAGTTGTGCCAGAGGATTTGGATCGAATAGCAGTGCATTCCACCTGCTCACTTGTGCCCTGAAAATCGTTATAATGACCTAAGTTTTTCCAAAACCTTTTTTTTAGCACTGTGGTGATAAAAACGAAGAGGAAGGAATTCCTTGGGTTTTACAAAACTTTGATCAAATTGAGAGAAAGATAGGCATGCTAAACCCTTAATGAATGAAATCATGCTTGTTAGCGTGAGTACTGAGAAGTACCCTGGCTTGATCCAGACTGGTTCCACACTATCTTCAGCACGAGCGATTTGTCGCTTTCGTAAAAACTTTCAAAAAAAAAAATGTTTTGCGCGGCCCTGTGAAGACCTGTGTGGAATCGCTCTCGAGATTGTGCAGCCTAAGATCGCTCTCAGCCTCAAGATTCAATCCATCTGTTTTCAAGCCTAGACCACAATCCGGACTGTTCAACGATCAACCGTCGTGTGAGGCCTGTGTGGCCAGGTTTGAAGCAGCCCTCGAGCAAGAGGCACCAAAAGTCAGATCAAGAGGTCAGACGTCGTCAACGGAAGCTTGCAAAGCGAGAACAGAAGCACCCCTTAAACTAGGGGCAGAAAAATGTCAGATGTGCTCAAAGAACCAAAGATGGATCCTTCTGCAAATCAATACAACAGCTACTCTCCTGGATACAGAGGGCTTTAATCTCAAAACCATTTGGCATGGACTTGTTATACTTTTACCCTTTGAGAGGCTCGCTGGGCCGAAAACCTGGAAGGGCGACCCAGGCAAAAGTTAGAGCAAGAAAAATATATACAAAAAAAAGAAACATACAAAAAATGCAAAAGCAAAAAAATACAAAAGCAAAAAATATATATAAAAAAAAGAAAAAGAAAAAGAAAAAGAAGCTCGCAAGGTCGAAAACCCGCATCGGGCGCCTTGGCAAGAGTTAAAGCCTAAAAAGTGAAGGTTAAAATACCCGAGTGTACCTTAACCGGAACTACGTAAGGCTTGATTCCCATGTTTGGGATACGTAGGCAACTTCGTCTTGAAGTCCAGCCCCCAACGCTTTCAGAGCGTCTCAGTCCATGTAATGGTTTTGATCACCTTTGCGTCCTCTGAATCCGATAGTTCGGTTGTGACAACCGGAACTACGCAGTAAACTTCCTTGTGAAGTCCAGCCACCAACGCTTTCACAGTGACTGTGTCCATATATTGGTCCTGACCATCATCGTGTTCTCCGTGTCCGAGAGTTCGTTCGCAGTCATCACCGATGAGGACTGATTTTCAGCATGCTGCGGCATCCTCCAAACAAGGGGCAACTTTCCGTCGCCATGAGTTGCCACGAGTCGCCGTTCGAACTAGGGGCAACTTTCCGTTGCCATCCACCCCTTCCAAGCAAGGGGCAATTTTCCATTGCCTCCGATCCGAGGTTGCACATCTCGAGGGTAGGTTCCATGCTCGTTAAGCATTGGCTGTTTGCGAAAATAGTTTTTGAAAATTTTTATTGAGGTTGACTATTTTCTCGAAAACTATTTCATTTTTCCAAAACTAGACTATTTCTGAGACCCAGACGGGAAAATTTCCAGTGCTCATAGTCTAACTTGCACGATTTTCAAATCAAAAATCGAACAAGCATGTTAATCTAACTCTCATTTTGGTCAAAACTGTTTTAGTAGAAAACTAACAAAGATGGTCAAAGTGATGAACTAGGGGCACATTTGAGTCAGGTGTTCTGTCTTTTCCCTATCATCAACATACCTACCAGAAGGGCACCCTATTCGCCGGAAGAAGGCACAACCAAAGCTATCTGTAAAGGGCTGAAAGCCCTCAACAACCTCCGAGCAACGAGGTATTGAACCAAGTGCGAAGCACAAATTGGGACAGATCAAGATACACCATTTCCTGTCTGGAACATCGACTAGACATCACCAGAAGAAATAGCCGCGAGCTAATAGTATTGGGCGTGAACCCGCAACTTCCTATTCATCTGTCAATCACCCTAGGGAGAGATGAAAAATGAGAGAATAAAGAATAGAGAGGTGTACGATGAGAGAAAAGTAAGAAAAAGGTTTTGAGAGAAAAACCGAGTCTGAGGGCCGAGTGATGTGAGAATCACAAATCAGAAAGGGTGGGAAACATACCCGGAGGGACTGGCTCCCCGAGATCTGAGGTCTTTCGTTTTTGTAAACACGTCCGTGTGTCGTGTCTGTTGTCTTGTTTAGCCCAACTTTCGTTTTGGGTCTTTTCCGGGCGTGTCTCGTTGTGTTTAGGTCGTGTACCTTTTGTTCGAGTCTTTCCCGCTGTGTTCAGTTGTAGGCTCGATACCCCGGTTGAAAAACCCCTTTTCAATTCCAAAAATCGCTTATGCTCAGAGTGATGAAATTTATTATTAATATCTAATTTGTATAATATTTTTTAGATATATAACACAAAGTAATTTTATATAATATATTTCATATATATAACCACTAATTTGTAATAAATTTCATATCTTAAATCTCTCTCACACGCATTTTTACATTGATATTTCATTGGAAGTTAAAAAATATGTATGTATTAACTATAGCGGAGCGGAGCGGTTCGGTTGGCGAATTATAAATTTTAAAGTTTAAACCGCGGTTAGCGGTTAGAGCGGTGCAGATAGATGCAAATCGGTGCGGTTTTAGCGGATTTGGCGGTATTTTGCACAGTCCTATCTGTGTGGATTGTTAGGTTATGGAGTTAGGTCAATGAGACTGTTTTTGGGTTGAGCGGTTGCTATTTTAGGTTTTGAGTGTAAAGAGAAGGAGAAAGAGAAAGATTTAGAGATGAGGATAATAAAAGAATTGTATAAATTATAAAATAAATAAATTTGAGGGTGTAATGAATTAGATTAGTGGTGTAAGTAGAATCATTAGTGAATGTTCAATCTCTATTTCATTAAGTGTGTGAATTAAGATAATTAGATGTGTGAAAATAAAATTTTTCCTATTCCTTACTAGGGTTGCAAACGAGCTGAGATGAGTCCAGCTCTAGTCGAGCTTCAAAAATCAAGCTTGAGCTCACTCGATTAGATAAACGAGCCGAGCTCAAGCCCCTGAGCTTGAAAAAAAATAAAATAAAATTTATTTACTTACTAAGATAAAAAATATATAAAATTATGAGTAAAATATATAATAATACTTATATTAATAATAAATTTCATCAATCAAATATGTAAATTTACATAAGCAACAAACATAAATAAAAAATAAAATAGATATTGAAAATTTATTTAATATATTATTAAAAATAAATATTTATTTATCTATTTTTATATTCATGAGTCTTATCGAGCCGAGCTTAGGGTTACTCGAACTTGGCTCGATTAATAAACGAACTTAAAAATCGAGATCGAATTCATTCATATAGGAGTGTTTTGGGAAGCTGGTAAAAAGTTGATTTTTTGATTTTTTTGGTTAAAAAGTTAATTTTTTTTGGCTAAAAAAGCTAAAAAAATAACTTTTTTAACTTGTTGCCAAAATGCCTCATAGTAAACGAGTTAAATTTAAATGATCTTTAAACAAGTCAAATTTAAATTATTGATGAATAGTTCGATTCGTTTGCAACCCTAGACCATACAAGACACCGTTTATATGTGTGTGGTCTTCTTTACGCTTAAACTTTGTTCTCCTATTTCACTGTGGCAAAATAATTTCATATGCAAATCACTCACACAGGATATTAGCCCTACAACTTGCAACCCTTGGATCAATGCATCATGTCCTTAATCAAGATCACGCACAAGCAACAAAATCAAATTAAACGAAAATTGACGGGCTAAAATAGAGATCAGCTTTATCAACGGTCAGCATTGAACACAGCATTCCAGTGCGCCGCACACGTGTCCGAATAAAACCGCATACACTTCGCATACAAAACAGGAGAGATAGAGAGAGCGAGAGAGGTGTCAAATTTGTCACGAGTCCGAACCCTAAGATATTCCGCGCTTCTCTCCTATTTTGAAACACCATTTTTCTCTCTCTAACCCTTCTTCCCTCCATTATCTTCCCGCCTCTCCCTCCTCTTTAAAGCACGCCCTTCCCTAATCTCCCTCTCACTCTAATCTCTCTCTCTCTCTCTCTCTCTCTCTCCATTGCCCTCGCACCACCTTCGGCAGCCATGAACCGCCGGGTCCGAAGGCCTTCTTCGAAGAAGATTTCAGACGAAGGCTACCTCCGATACCTCAAGCCAGGAGCTCTCGCTCAGCTTCGAGATTCGCGAATCAGTGCCAGATCTCACCGAACCGACTTGCAGATTCAGATCTCTCTGTGCCGTACGCCATCACCTTCTTCGTCGCCAGTGCGGGCCGCGAACGCTCAGATCGACGGTTTTCCTTGCTTTTCAGGGAGGATCTACGGTCCTCGATGCCCGCAGAGGAAGAAGTTGGTGGCGGCTAAGTCTGTGTTCTTTCTGAGTTCGAATCCATCGAGTCCGACCTCGGATTCGCCTGATTCGATCATTGATCTGTTCAGTAATGATATTCTTGTTGCACATTGAATGACTGAACTCAATCTGTGAAGCGAATTTGCTTTTTCCTATTGTAGATTGGCTTCTGTAGTGGATGACAGTTTTTTTGCCTTTATTGGAACTATATGTGAAAATTATGTTACTTAGGGCCAAAAATTAATAATAAGTTGTTCCATTATAGTTCATTTTTACTCGTTGATTTCGGATTTATAGTTCATTTTGCTTTAGATTTCGTTTCCAATTGGCAATTTATACATACTTATTTTTTGAATTTAAGAACTATTGTTATGAAGTAAGTAATTCTCAATGGACGGTGAAAAATTGACAAGGATGCGCTGTTTAGATTGACAAATATATGTCCACAATCTATTTGACAAAAAATTCCTGTTTTTGTGATGCATTATAATTGAATCAATGCTTTATTTATGCATTATGTAACTGTTTGTAGTGTTAATTAAATGAATTGTAGTTACTTTCACTACATTTGCAAGTTGTGTATCATCTCTTGGTAAATTTTGTGTGTAAATGTTATAAATCATCACATCATGTCATTATAGTGTCATGTTCTTCTTGTTGAATGTTGTTGAGTTCATCATTGTATAAATTGTGCTCTAAAGATGATGACTTTTTCAAAGTGTCATGTTGTGTGTCCCTCCTAGAATGGTATTCTGTGTGTTGAGTTGATTGTTTCCTTGCTTTGGTAGTTGATACAGTTTCACTTGCTCCAACTTTAATTTCCAAAAGACACTGTTCTCTCACTGTTGTGTTGTTTTGATTGGTATATGTATGATATATTTAAAAGCTATTTTCCTGTTTGTCCTGGTTAACTATATCATTTTTTGAACTTGTTTTGTTTAGTTGATTTATTTTTAGGAAACTGATGAATAGGTTCTGTTCATAAACACTTTGTAGAAGGGAAACCATACAGATTCTCTTGCTCTGCTGATTAGATGGTATTACTTTGACATTGGCATTGCTGTGAATCTTGTGATAGATCAGTTAGTGTAGCTGAGATAGAACCTCTTGATAATGATGTGAAAGTTCTATAATATATATATATATTCAAAATCAATTCCGTCAGTTACAATCTTCTGTTGTGATCTTAGTTTGTAAGCCAATTTGATGTATGTATGTTATTTGATCAGCAGAGACCTTGTTTAATGTCAGGCAAGCCTGCGGAATGAATTGTTGAAATTATGATGATGCTGCTTCAATAGTTTCAACATTCAAGGCTTTTTGTTTTTTTTGGGGGGGGGGGGGGGTGGATGGGAGGGGTGGGTGGGAATTCAACTGTTATGTCAGTCGAGTTTTGAGTTCAGCTTATTAAAAGACCAGACATGAATCAGAAAGTGAGTAAACTCAAACTGGTCCAATCTTGTTTTTCATTTCCTTGTTTTCTGAAAACACTTGCGGTCCTGCCCAAAGAAGTTAAGCCTAGAAGATTACAGCTTGTACAGAAATGAGTATATGTGGTTTTGAGGATTTAGTTTGTCATCAAGTTTACACTTGTTGAGCAAAATGCTCAAGCTGTCCAACTTGTAGGATGAAATGCTTCCTAAGAGGAATTTGGTTGATTTTAGTTGCCTTTCTGGTTGTGTTGCTTGTGAAAGTTATAGTGTCAAGGTTCTGATCTGTGTGGCAAAATGTAGCATGAAGGTGCTTTTGGAACCATTGTAATTGTGAATGCGGAATTCCTTTTTATTCTGCAAATAGGCTCCAGAATGCTCATATTCATGCTGCGAAGTGACCAGTTAAGAAGTAACATGCTATTCCCAGGTTCTCTTACTCTATTCTTTATATATATTGCAGTATATATATTTTCTGTTTTCATTTAATTATTCATGGTATGATTGCATCTAAAATCGTTCATGATATGATGGCATTAGATTTTAATTTATAATGTTCATATCCATCTGCCAAGTCACATGAGTAAAAAAAAAGATTCCAACATTTATGTGTTCACCTGTTCATCTCTCTCTCTCATGTGGGAAATAGCCATCATGTTCAATCTAAAGAGTATGTTATGTATGTGGTTGTGTTTGTAAAGAAAACTACTTTCATTTCATTTCCATCTATTGAAGCGTGCATGTTTTAAAATCTAGCCTTTTGTAGAGTTGGTGGACAAACATTTTGATCACCAATTTATAAGCTTCGTTTGTTACTAAAATTGTGCGCCTGCCTAAAAAAGCCAAGCTTGCTCTTAATAGTTTAACAGGATAAGCTTCAACAACAGCAGGCACTTGGCTTAAAACAGACTTGTGGTTGTAGCCAATGTTATAATAAACTTAGGGCTAGTTGGACATTTTTAAAAAAAAGTCAAAAAGTCACTATCTTATTTAAGTTATATCATCTTATTTAAGTCACATCACTTCTCTAACACATCACTTCAAACTCAACTTATATTTCATAAAAAGTCAAAAAGTGCACTTATTTAGATTATCCCAAACAACCCTTTAGTTTTTAAACAGAACACTAGAAAAGGAAAAAAAATTGTGAACAATTTCCATAAAGCAAGATACGAAGAAGAGCAGAATATTATAGACCAGATTGCAATTTTCAAGTAGCATTTGTGATGCTACAGAAGTGTTTTGCCCCCTTCTGAATTCCTAGTGAAAATACAATGAACTTTAAAACATCTTTACGGAGAAGTTATTTGATGGTTTTGGGATACGGTCATG
Source organism: Camellia japonica (assembly GCA_030407325.1). Classification (NCBI taxonomy): domain Eukaryota; kingdom Viridiplantae; phylum Streptophyta; class Magnoliopsida; order Ericales; family Theaceae; genus Camellia; species Camellia japonica. The sequence goes on along the minus strand of JAPPVO010000032.1, from coordinate 39,171,083 downwards.
TGGTGCTCTAAGAGAATTGTGATTTGTAGAGAGGATGAGATTCATGATTTTATGTTAGGTCATTGGAAACAATATGGTGATTGGTGAGGGTGGTGTCCAAAAAATATGGTGAAATTTGACAAAAAGAATTAACTTAAAAAATTCAAAATTTAAATTTGACTACAAAGTCAAAAACTCTTTGTTAAGAGTGTGAGACTCAGAAAAATCTTCTCATATAGATTGTTGAAGAGATCTAACGAAGAGATGAGTTGAATGCCTATAGATATGCGAAGATGAACATAGTCGGCGCCACCTAACTGGGGTTGTCGGCCGGGGAGACTCCGATGATAAAGTAAGCAACTTGAATAAAAAAAAGAAGATGAAGAAATCAAGAGTATTCAGTGTGCTGTGTTATGTTGCAGAGATTAGAAAGAGTCCTCTACTGTCTATGTCCTGCTTTCCTTTTATAGATGAAGGGTGTGATATTTGTCTCATGGGCTTTCTTATTTGTGAATGCGGAATTCCTTTTTATTCTGCAAATAGGCTCCAGAATGCTCATATTCATGCTGCGAAGTGACCAGTTAAGAAGTAACATGCTATTCCCAGGTTCTCTTACTCTATTCTTTATATATATTGCAGTATATATATTTTCTGTTTTCATTTAATTATTCATGGTATGATTGCATCTAAAATCGTTCATGATATGATGGCATTAGATTTTAATTTATAATGTTCATATCCATCTGCCAAGTCACATGAGTAAAAAAAAAGATTCCAACATTTATGTGTTCACCTGTTCATCTCTCTCTCTCTCATGTGGGAAATAGCCATCATGTTCAATCTAAAGAGTATGTTATGTATGTGGTTGTGTTTGTAAAGAAAACTACTTTCATTTCATTTCCATCTATTGAAGCGTGCATGTTTTAAAATCTAGCCTTTTGTAGAGTTGGTGGACAAACATTTTGATCACCAATTTATAAGCTTCGTTTGTTACTAAAATTGTGCGCCTGCCTAAAAAAGCCAAGCTTGCTCTTAATAGTTTAACAGGATAAGCTTCAACAACAGCAGGCACTTGGCTTAAAACAGACTTGTGGTTGTAGCCAATGTTATAATAAACTTAGGGCTAGTTGGACATTTTTAAAAAAAGTCAAAAAGTCACTATCTTATTTAAGTTATATCATCTTATTTAAGTCACATCACTTCTCTAACACATCACTTCAAACTCAACTTATATTTCATAAAAAGTCAAAAAGTGCACTTATTTAGATTATCCCAAACAACCCTTTAGTTTTTAAACAGAACACTAGAAAAGGAAAAAAAATTGTGAACAATTTCCATAAAGCAAGATACGAAGAAGAGCAGAATATTATAGACCAGATTGCAATTTTCAAGTAGCATTTGTGATGCTACAGAAGTGTTTTGCCCCCTTCTGAATTCCTAGTGAAAATACAATGAACTTTAAAACATCTTTACGGAGAAGTTATTTGATGGTTTTGGGATACGGTCATGTGGTGCTCTAAGAGAATTGTGATTTGTAGAGAGGATGAGATTCATGATTTTATGTTAGGTCATTGGAAACAATATGGTGATTGGTGAGGGTGGTGTCCAAAAAATATGGTGAAATTTGACAAAAAAGAATTAACTTAAAAAATTCAAAATTTAAATTTGACTACAAAGTCAAAAACTCTTTGTTAAGAGTGTGAGACTCAGAAAAATCTTCTCATATAGATTGTTGAAGAGATCTAACGAAGAGATGAGTTGAATGCCTATAGATATGCGAAGATGAACATAGTCGGCGCCACCTAACTGGGGTTGTCGGCCGGGGAGACTCCGATGATAAAGTAAGCAACTTGAATAAAAAAAAGAAGATGAAGAAATCAAGAGTATTCAGTGTGCTGTGTTATGTTGCAGAGATTAGAAAGAGTCCTCTACTGTCTATGTCCTGCTTTCCTTTTATAGATGAAGGGTGTGATATTTGTCTCATGGGCTTTCTTATTTGGTTGGGCCCATTGTTAGGCCTTGTTTGGGTTAGCCTAGTAAGCTGATATATATATTTTTTCTAACTCCCACAATTGTCTCAAAACTTTCATTGTCTTCAGTAGAAGAAATGAGAGTTTTTATTGCCGAACTATGTTGTTCAAATAGATGTTAGCTTTTTATTAAAGAACACTTTTGATAAATGAATAACTATATGAATGAATGTATGTTTGAATGTATTAACGTAATTCTTGCTTCGAATTCGGAGGCTTTTGCTGATGGCTCTCTGTGCTGAGCAGGGAGAGCGCTCCAAATTCAGAGGCTTTTGCAATGGCCTATCGTGCTGAGTACGAAGGGCGCTCTGAATTTAGAGGCTTTTGCGATGGCCAATTGTGCTGAGCACGAAGGGCACTTCGAATTTGGAAGCTTTTGCGATGGCCAATCGTGTCGAGCAGGAAGGGCGCTCCGAATTTGGAGGCTTTTGCGATGGCCAATCGTGCCGAGCACGAAAGGCACTCCGAATTTGGAGGCTTTTGCGATGGCTAATCGTGCCGAGCACGAAGGGCGTTCCGAATTCAGAGGCTTTTGTGATGGCCAATCGTGCTGAACACGAAGGGCGCTCCGAATTCGGAGACTTTTGTGATGGCCAATCGTGCCGAGCACGAAGGGCGCTCCGAATTCGGAGGTTTTTTCGATGGTTAATCGTGCCGATCACGAAAGACGCTCCGAATTCGGAGGCTTTGGTGATGGCTCTTCGTGCTGATCAATTTCCGACATTGCAAGGATTGTGAATAATACATCCCGTGTTATTGATTGCCTGTACCAGATAATGTAGACTTGTTAGGCACAAAAAAGTGAAAGTTAAAAAACCTACTCCAGTGGTAAAGCATTAAAAAATAGCATCGCTTCGTTGTAAGGAATTGCCGTGTGGAGCAAGTTGAAGCAGATTGTTAAGTTGATTTCTTGCCCTTGAGTTAGTATGAATTGTGGTTGTGCTGAGTCGAAGTAAGTTAGTCCTGCATTGTATACAACATATATTTGCCCTATTGCTTTCAAATGACATTTATTATTCAGAAGGAATTTGAAATGGAGGCGAGCCAAAGTTGCAGCATTGCGCATTTCGATCGGCATGTTCTGTATTGGGGAGAAATGATGCGGCTATCAGGTGGTTGGGAAGTCATCAAATATTTGTTAGTTATTGAAACGTGCAAATTTGGGGTATGGAATTGGCAAAATCAAACCGTACAGATATGTCTGGAATGCTCCAAATAACTGGAAACGACTATTGGATTGTTGTGATGGGGCCTCAGACGGCGTAGATTTCATGTTGCAGAGTCGAAAGTAAAAGAAATCCAAGTTGTGGTTCCTGTCCCAGTTGGTGGTAAATGGCTAAGGTGATGAATGAAGGATCGACGAAGATGGATGATTGTGGCTTAGCTTCATGAGACTGCTGTTGAAATTGCATACTAATCAGACATAATCTGACCGTTGATTTATCATTTAATGTCCCCGATTGGCCTGTTCGAGGATCCCAACGGGAGACTCGAAATTGGCAAAATTGGATCTCAAAAATGGAATCTACACGGCGAAAAACTATAGGATAGGTATTCTTGAAGTGATCGGACCATTTGATTAACCCAAACCTAATAAGATGCAACATAGCACTTTGTGCCGAGAAGCGCCCGATAAATCCTTATGTCATCTTCTTCATGTAGCACATCGTGAAAGGCAAAAATTTTCAGATTCAGACTTGTGACCCCTTATATCTCTTTCGTTTTAAGTCCGATTTTGACGCAGTTTGTTGTGTTGGACTTGTCTCAATGAGTATTTCACATTGGTACGTGCAAAACTTGATTTTGACAACTTTGAAAATTTCAATTTGTTGAAAATTTGGTTTGTTGCGCAATTATAGGCCGATGTTGGTTAATTTTTGGCTCCTCTGGTTGGTGGGTTTGTACTTGTCAAGTTGACATGAACCTTTTGGTATATTTAGATGTTGATTTCGGCACCTCTGAAATTTTGACAAATTTGAAGTCGAGACACCAGTTCTATGCCGAGACAATAGTGCGGAGCAATGTTGCTGTATTTTCGAGAATTAAATCATGAGATTTTTGCCGAAGAGGTAGATGAATTAATAATGGTAGTTTTTGTTTCGAGAATGTCCAATATTGTGGAGCATGTTGCCGAGACGTGACTCCAAAAAGAGAATGACTAAATTTGTTCTCGGTATCACGGTTGTAGCCAACATGATTAAAGATATATACTTGCATCGTTCACGACAATTATCATTATCGATGAGCTTGACAATGGAGTTGTGGTGCCGAGCATTGAAAAACAGTCGAGCGGCTGCCCATTCAAGTTGCCGTGTAATGATGTTGCCGAATTGTGGAGTCATTGTTGGGTTTTGATGTAATTTGGTTTTGGTGGTGCCGAGCAGAAGTGATGCCGAGAGAGGCGGCAGACATGTCGAGTATCCTTGTATGAGATATGGCATTGCCGAACAACTTTGTAACTTTGCTAAGCAATCTTTCATAAGTTGCGGTATTGCCGAAATGCACATGCATGGGCTCGAATGTCGAATAACTCTTGCTGAAATTGCTTGGTTAGCTTGTCCTCTTTGTCTTTGCTGAGAGCTTGGTTGGCAATGGTTGGCAACTCATTGGCTTTTTGATTTGCCGAAACACTTAGTCGGCGACTCCACATTTGGCTCGCCAAAAATTAAAGATTGCTGATAATAATGCTAGAAAGAGAGAGCCGTGGTCGGCCTAGAACATCTTGTCTGTGAGCTGAAAAAACAAGTCACCAATAAAGAGGTACTGTTGTTGAGCTTATGGTCAACCCAAATAAAGTGCCGACTAACAGCTATTGGTACTTAGCAACCTGTGTTGTCATGCTGGCCAAACAACTTTTACAGAGAGAAAGTAAAGACCCAAGTTTGGAGTCAATAGAAATTGTTAGGATATTTACATGTATGTATGTCAAGAATCAACTTTAAAACAAGCTTTACGAGACAAAGAATAAATAAATAAATAAATAGACAAAGACCCAGGGGTGAGTTTGGCCGAGCAACCTTGTTGAATTGCAGAAAAGATGCTCTTTCCAAGAAAGTGTGAAATCCATTTTTAGAGAGAGAAAATGAAGATGTAAAAGTAAATTCATGAGCTTTGTTTTATGTTAAAACTTTTCATCAAAATTTATCATGAACAAAAATTTCAATAGAGTTTGTAAGCACATAAAGATGTATATTCGATTCAAGAACCCATTTGAAAATAATTTAAAAAATAAGTTTAATAAGAGAGAAGACAAATCACCATCACAGTGTTGTTGAAGTTTTAATTACACCGGACGACGTGAAGTTCTTGGATCAAAAAAGAAATCATCCATAAGACTTTTTTCTCTCTAGAATGAGTGACCCAACGAATTGCAACACAGACTCAGTTACGAAATCCCAAGAGGAAGAAGATCATCTGGTCAGAAGCACTAAAAAGATCAAAAGCCAAGAAGATACAAGTGAGGCAGGCATGGATATTGCTGAAATTCCTAGCTTGTCCTCTCACCAAGTAACCGAGCATGAATCGCAAGCCACTGCAACCCATCCCCTGATAACGGAGGGACAGAAGTTAAAATCGTTTAAGGAAGCTCTAACCGCTCCCAAAAATAATGATTTTTACTTTGATAAGACCATGGATCAAATTTTAATAGATGAGGAAGATGATGAAGGTGACACCCACATCCATGAAGAAAATCTTCCCCAGACCCACTAGGGTATCCCACAGATACAACTTCTTAAGAAATTGCTGGAGCAGATTCGCAAACCTTGGTCTAATACTCTTATAGTCCGACTTCTGGGTAAAAGCATCGGATACAAACTGCTCTGCACAAGAGTTAAAATATTATGGGGCCTACAAGATGAATTCAATGCCATAGATCTAGGCAACAATTATTTCTTATTCAAATTCTCATCCTTGGATGATTGTGCTAAAGTTTATTCAGGAGGACCGTGGGTCATTATGGATCACTACCTAACAGTGCGCAAATGGGAGCCTAACTTTAAGGTGTCGGAAGCCTTTGAAACCTCTACCACTGTGTGGGTTAGGTTTCCGGAGCTTCCGATAGAACATTTTCAAGAAAAGGTGCTCTATGCAATAGCCAGACAGATTGAGAAACCCCTTAAAATTGATATGACCATCGCCATGGCTACCAGAGGTCGCTTTGCTCGGGTGTGCATTGAAGTGGATCTGAGCAAACCATTATGCCCCAGATTCATATTAGGTAAGAAAAGTTACAATATAGAATATGAATCTATCCACTCATTCTGTTTTTACTATGGCAGGGTCGATCATTGCAAAGAACTGTGCAAATATCAAGCGGCAAACCACAAATCACAAGAGGCTCACCGGAACAGGCCGCCGGAGGAGGAACGACAACTAGCCGTTATAGGAAATACGGACCAAACTTCAACAAATACAACGACTACCTCTGGTACTAACGGTAACCTGCAACAAATGAACAGAGAAGATGATACATATGGGCCTTGGATGATGGTCACCAAGAGATCTCGGAAGGTCACAATTCATAGAAAGGCCCAACTATCTGGGCCAAGCCCAAACACAAATAGGTTCACAGAATTAGGTAAAGGAGTCCAACAAGAAGAAGCCCACGGTAGAGGGAAGAAAACCACAAGATTGGGCCTAGATAAGGAAGCATCCAACCAGCATTTTCAAACCCAAGTTAGGTCAAGCAAGACCAAACTAGCCAATCAACAAGCCCTCAACCCACAACAATCTGACATGTATCTAAAACAAATCCATAGCCAAACAGAGCAGTTACCACCTAAAGCTAATGAAACTAAAGACAAGGACCCTCTGTCCCAGGTAACTTGTAGTCAACAGCCTAGTGTTCAGCCGACTGCAAACCTAAGTCCTTTGGGAAAAGAAATTGAAACCCCAGAAAATATCTATGGCTGAATCATCTGAGGAAGCACCTTCACACCGAACATCTCACCCACTTTCATCAGATCTCTTACTAGAAGTAGAGATGGACTCTCAACACCCAAACACAGAAAACCGCTTGATTCAGGAATCCATCATAGAGACCGAAGAGATCCCACGGCCGGAGATATTAATACACAGGATGGAGAATTACCCTCTGAGCCTAATGTTAGATCAAGGGAGAGAAGCAATTCACCTCGTCACTACGGTATGATGGATCGAACAACTACGACTGAGAATAGAACCAAACTGGTTATCCAGAGTGGAGCCATCAACTCACTTAATTCAGATGGCACCAATGAGATCAAGGGACCAAGATCATAGAATGATTAGAAGCATCCTCACAAGTTTGGCTACTGACCCCCTCCCTGATTACCCTGTTATGAATTCTCTAAATATGATGTTTTGGAACTGCCGAGAGGCAGGCAATAATGCTTTTAAACGCAATATGAGGGAGCTTCTCAGCACTCACAAACCAGCAATACGAATACTCATGGAAACTAAAATCCCTTACAGTGCTATGGGCAATTTCTTCAATAATTTGGGGTTCACTGCTGCAACCATAGTGGACCCAATAGGAAGAGCAGGAGGAATTTGGCTATTATGGGACACTGACCAAGTCAACATCAGAGCATCTCATGCTACCAATCAAGTTATCCAAGCTACCATACATAAGGAGGACTATGAGGAATGGATCCTATCAGCTGTTTATGCTAGCTCCAACTCGTCTCAAAGGGAGGAACTATGGGTTAACCTTCAAGAGACTGCTAAAACCATGGAGAAACCTTGGCTAGTTGCAGGGGACTTTAACGACTTCACCAACCAAAATGAAAGAAGAAGCTATTCTCAAACTTACAACCATAGCAGAGCTCAGAAATTCATAGAGAGAATCAACAATTGCAACCTCATTGACCTCGAGAGTGTTGGCCCCAGACTCACCTGGACAAACAATAGGAAAGGCTTGGCTAACACCATGGAGCGATTGGACAGAGCCATGAGTAATGACAAATGGAGAGCCCTTTTTCCAGAAGGCACTATGAGGACTCTACCCCGCACTTACTCAAACCACTCTCCATTGGTGGTTCTTACCCAAGGTATGCACTCCTCTAATCCTAAAAACAGGCCTTTTAGATTCGAAGCTGCATGGCTTTGTCATCCGAATTTTTTTGATGTTGTTTTGAATTCTTGGGTTAATATGAACTCTAATCTTATGGAAGCTATCAAAGAGTTTACCAATAATGTGCAAACTTGGAATAAGGAAGTCTTTGGTAATGTCTACAGACAAAAAAGATCTCTCTTAGCTCGTATAGAAGGCATCCAAAAATCCCAAACCCATAACTATTCTCATAATCTTTTCCTGCTCGAACAAGATCTCATCAAACAATATAATTCCACCCTTTTTCAGGAAGAACTTATCTGGTTCCAAAAATCTAGAACCAAGTGGATCACCTTGGGTGACCAAAATACCAAATTTTTCTACATCTCCACCCTTAACAAGCGTAGGAAATTGAAAATCAATTTGCTTAAGAATGATAATGGAAACTGGCTTGTTAATTCTGATGAAATCAAAAATCATATACTTCATCATTTTAGGGAGTTATTTAACCCAGAGGGGAGCATTATTCTGGAGAATTGGAGGAATATTAACAATACTTGGTTTACTAGAGAGGACAATATGAGCCTGCAAGCTCCCATTTCCAATCATGAGATTTGGCTAGCCATTAAAAACATAAAAGCCTTCAAAGCACCTAGGTCTGATGGCCTACAAGCTATTTTTTATCAACAAAATTGGATCATAGTGGGCCCCTCTATGTGCAATTTTGTCAAACATTGTTTTTCTACCAATACCATTCCCAAAGAGATCAATGAGACTCTAATTGTTCTGATTCCAAAACTGGACAATCCTGAAAACATTAAGCAATTTAGGCCCATAAGCTTGTGCAATGTGACTTACAAGACCATCACCAAGCTCATTGTCAACAGAATTAGACCTTTGCTTCCTGATCTCATTAGCCCCAACCAGAGTAGATTCATCTCTGGTAGAACTACCACTGACAATATTATCATAACTCAGGAAATTATTCACATCCTCAGAAATAAGAAAGGCAAATCTGGTGGTATGGTGCTTAAAATTGACCTTGAGAAAGCCTATGATCGTATATCTTGGGATTTTATCCACCACACACTTAAGGAATTTAACTTGAACCCTGATTGGATTAATCTCATCATGAATTGTGTAACTTCTGTTAATTCTTCTATCCTTTGGAATGGTGAACGTCTTCCTAGCATTAATATTGGAAGGGGTCTCAGACAAGGGGACCTCTTATCCCCGTACTTGTTTGTACTTTGCATGGAGAACTTTTCTAACATGATTAGACTCAAAACCCAGAATGGAGTTTGGAAAGGTCTTAAGGCTGCCAACCATAGCACCCTTATCTCTTATCTCTTTTTTGCGGATGACCTTATATTATTTGCTAAAGCCAACAGAAGAAACTGTGAGTGCATCATGGAAGTGTTGACTGAATTCTGTGATATTTCTGGACAGAAAATTAATCTTCATAAGTCAAAACTATTTGTTTCCCCTAACCTACCCAGGAGTGAGGCCCTTCCCCTTAGCTACCAATGTGGCATACCTCTTACTAATGATCTTGGTAAGTATCTAGGTACCCCTCTTCTTCATAGCAAACTAAACAGAAACCATGTTAAAGACATCATTGCTAAACTTACCAATAGGTTGTTTGGTTGGAAAGCTAGAAATCTGTCTCTGGCTGGCAGAGTTACTCTTGTGAAATCAGTTACTTCAGCTATCCCTAACCATCTTATGCAAACTATGGAAATTCCTAGAAATATTTGTGACAAAATAGATAATTTAAACAGAAACTTCATTTGGGGCAATACTGACACTGCCAGAAAAGTCCATCTTGTGAATTGGAACCAAGTGTGCAAAAGTAAGAAACAGGGTGGCTTGGGCATCAGGAAAACCAGAGAGCAGAACTCTGCTTTAATTTCTAAACTAGGTTGGAAAATTGCTAGCAATGCTGAGAACCTTTGGTGTGATGTTCTTAAATCTAAATATCTTCAGCATCATTCTATCTCCAATTGGCCCATAAAGAGAAATGCATCTCATACTTGGAAGAGTATAATTAAAAACAGGGAGGTCTTAGAGGCTAATATCAAATGGAATGTAGGGAATGGGGAGAACATTGCACTTTGGACTGATTGGTGGTGTGGCACTCAACCTGTGTGTAACACTAACCAAAGCTCTAATATTGATTATAACACAACAGTTAGTTCCATTCTTGATGAAGAAGGGAATTGGGATCTGACCCCAATCCAGCACCTTATCTCACAACAGGACAAGGCTAACATTCTTAGTATCTACAGACCAAGATTTGTGACCTTCATGGACACTTCAACTTGGCAAGGAACCACAAATGGTAACTTCTGTAGAGACCCTAAGTTTTTTGTAATTACACTTGAAACCCTGAGCCTTAGGTTAATAGCATTTTAGCCCTAGTTCCGTAAAAGTCTGCATAAGGGCCCAAATAAAGAATACTTTTTCCGTGTATTACCATATTTGGAAATACCCTAAAACTTGGTTTTATTTATTTTACCTCCTAATTTCTAAATTAACTCACACATTTTATTTTTATTTCTATTTTTTTTTTGTTTGTTGTTCTTTCATTTATTGTTTATTTGAATAGAATACTATTATTTATTTGAATATGTAAACAGTTTAAAATATATATATATATATAATATTTTGGTGGACAAGTTGGTTGGATAACAACAAACACACAAAATATATATATATATCTAGATATTTAACTTTGCTTAGCCATTAAGCTAGGATCCCTTATACTCTATAAATTGAGAGCTTGTCCCAAATTCACTCTCACATTTTCAACAGCCCAAGGAGAGGGTGAGAGATGGAGAGTTGGCTTAAGAGAAGTAGAGTAGTAGGAAGAAAAAAAAAAGAAGAGACAAAGAAGGAATCAAAAGTGATTCAAGAAGGTGAAGGTAAGAACATACCTCTCCCTTATTTTCTCTAATCCTTTCATCATCTCATTTTATTGTCTAGTATGTCCCTTGTGTTACAAATTAATGGTAAATAGGGTTTTTGGTGTGTGTGAAAGTGTGGGTATGATATAGTGTCATTGTCTTACAAATTTGTGAAATTAGGCACTGCTACAACTTCTCTAATTTAAAAGAAATATCAAATCTAGCTAATTCTCAAATCTGAATTATAACATAGATAACTGATTTGAGTTCCACTAGAGGTTTACAAAACACTATCAAACCAAAAGGTAAAAGAAGAGAGAAAACAAAAATAAGCTACTAGTCCAAATTTTTAAGTGAACCACGGCTCCAAAACTTCAGACTTTAGAGAACATGTTAAGAGCTTGTGTAATGGATTTCAAGGGGAATTGGGAGTGACACCTACCGTTGGTAGAGTTCACATACAATAATAGTTTCCAGGCTAGCATTGGCATGGCTCCATTCGAAGCACTGTATGGTCGGCCTTGCAGATCACCAATTTGTTGGACTGAAGTTGGGGAAGCGAGCCTATTGGGCCTAGAGATCGTGCAAGAAACTATAGAAAATGTGAAACTTATTTGACAAAGATTAGTGATAGCTCAAGATCGTCAGAAGAGTTATGCAAATAAGAGGAAAAGACCGCTAACCTTCGTTGTCGGTGATTATGTTTTCCTGAAAATTCAGCCCCGCCGAGGGATCATTCGTTTTGGAAAGAAAGGAAAATTATCACCTCGATATATTGGACCCTTCGAGATACTTCAGAAAATCGGGAGGTTGCGTACAAGTTGGCTTTACCCCCACAGTTGGCTGGAGTACATAATGTTTTCCATGTATCTATGCTGCGGAAGTATATAATGCACCCTTCTCACATCATCAATTGGGAAGAAATCCAACTCAATGAAGACGCTACCTTTGAGGAGGGACTAGTAGCTTGTTTTTGTTTTCTCTCTTCTTTTACCTTTTGGTTTGACAGTGTTTTGTAAACCTCTAGTGGAACTCAAATAAGTTATTTATGTTATAACTCTGCTTATATGTGTATATTAAAATATTGTGATTATCTCTCTTGTTTGAGTTGTACTTTATATATTTCTTTTGCGGTCTCTAATTTTGGGGCGTGACAAATTGGTAACAGTCAATGGCATTGATGGACCTCAAAAGGGACGGCCAACAAGTGGGCTCGCTTACAACCAAATCGTGCCTAGGGCTCGTTTACACCCTGCACATACCATACCAAAGGGCTCTCTTACACCCTGAAACCATCGCATACAGTCTGAATACATCCGGGTCAACCTAGGGGCTCACTTAAACTGCTTACACAAGACTTAACTCATTTGGTATTAATCCCATCATAATTCATATCATTCATATGTATAAAATTGTTCTAAAACACTAAGATGAACGTCACCCATTGCCAACCCCTTATTATTTCCCGTTTATTAGATCTTTTGCTAAGTAAGTTAGTTACATTAGGTAATTCGGTCATATAAAAGAGTATAAGAAAAACATACGAGAGGAAATATAGTCCATGATCATCATACATAAGTATAGTAAGGCAAGAAAACAACATTAGGAATGCTTTGAAACACTTAGAGACAAATAACATAATAGAACACAATTTCCAGCACTGTTCGGGTCTGCAGGGCTAACTAGAACGCTTTAGTAAAAATACTTCTAGGTCAAATTAGGGGCTGAAATTGTACAGAAACAATATTCAATCTGTTTAGTTTCAGTTCCAATTTTCAGAAGTTGCACAACACCTCCAAAAATTCATCTACAAACCATATTCGAAAGCCTGTCCAGATTTGTCACCCTTTGGGAAAACTAGCTTGTCTCTCAATCTACCCGATGATTTTCACTCAAATAAAATCTGTTGGAAAGAGGACTCAAAGTTCTAAATTTTGACATAAGAACCAACACGAGATGATTTTTCTAGAATTTCATAAAATTGCTAAAAGTGGACTGTTTTTCTGAGACTCAGGACCAGATTTTTCAACAAATTATCCAAGCCCTAAAAACACACAATTAGGAGCTAATAAAATTATCACAAGCTCTAAACACACAAAATATCCTACAATAAATTCAGATTTGAGAATTAGATAGATTTGATATTTCTTTTAAATTAGAGAAGTTGCAGCAGTGCCTAATTTCACAAATTTGTAAGACAATGACACTATATCATACCCACACCTTCACACACACCAAAAACCCTATTTACCATTAATTTGTAACACAAGAGACATACTAGACAATAGGATGAGATGGTGAAAGAATTGGAGTAGATAAGGGAGAGGTATGTTCTTACCTTCACCTTCTTGAATCACATTTGATTCCTTCTTTTTCTCTTCTTTTTTTTTTTTTCTTCTTACTTCTCTACTTCTCTTAAGCCAACTCTCCCTCTCTCACCCTCTCCTTGGGCTGTTGAAAACGTGAGAGTGAATTTGGGCCAAGCTCTCAATTTATAGAGTATAAGGGATCCTAGCTTAATGGCTAAGGAAAGCTAAATATCTAGATTTATTTATTTTTATTTATTTTTGTTTGTTTGTTATTATCCAACCAACTTTTCCACCAAAATATTATATATATATTCAAATAAATAATAGTATTCTATTCAAATAAATAATAAATGAAAGAACAACAAAACAAAAAAAATAGAAATAAAAATAAAATGTGTGAGTTAATTTAGAAATTATGAGGTAAAATAAATAAAACCAAGTTTTAGGGTATTTCCAAATATGGTAATAAACAGAAAAATTATTATTTATTTGGGCCCTTATGCAGACTTTTACGGAACTAGGGCTAAAATGCTATTAACCTAAGGCTCAGGGTTTCAAGTGTAATTACAAAAAACTTAGGGTCTTTACTGTTAAATTCAATGTATAAAGAGAGAAATACAGAGAGAATAAATTGTATGTATTTAATTGATTGATATAATCTGTATTGAATGTTATATCTTACAAATGGTGAGGGACACCTTTATATAGAGGAGTTACAAGCTTACAAGCCAAAAGAGAAAACATAATTATTAAAGCATACTAATTATTATATTAACCTAATTAAAGCAACACTTTACATATTATATTCTAACAGCCCCCCTCAAACTCAAGGAGGATAGGAACCAACCAACTTGAGTTTGGAGAGAGTAACAAAACAGAAAAATAAAATAAAATAAAATAGGATAGGAGACACTGTATGGTCGTGTCGGACCGTTGTGTAGCAGCTAACCGGAATCAATGTCGGGACAGTTTACGGAGTCTTGCCGGACCCATGTAGAAGCTAACCGGAATCAATGTCGGGACAGTTTATAGAGTCTTGTCGGACCCTTGTAGAAGCTAATCGGAATCAATGTCGGGACAGTTTACAGAGTCATGCCGGACCCTTGTAGAATACACTGTATGTTTGTGTATAGAGGCTGCCCAAAAGATATACATGTATATATTTATCGAGCCCTCAAAAGTCGCGCCCTCAAAAGGCGCTCCCACTTCATCAAAAGTTGTGCCCGACAGAAATCGTCGAGCGGCGAGCCATCAAAAGTCGCGTCGGACACGTGGCAATGCACGTGATCAACAGAGCGTTGTGTCGTCCTCTTCGTCATTGTCTATATAAACTGAGGCGGAGGCTATGCAAACCAAACTAGTTTGAAACCTCTGAACATCTTCGTTCTGAAACACTCTGCAACTAACCCTTTATGATATTACGAGTCTGAAATCGCTGTTTCTTTGAAACACTCAGCAACCCAGGACATGGCCTCTTCTTCCCGTTCAGCAACCCAGAACATGGCCTCTTCTTCCCGTGGTCTGCTCACTCTCTTTCCAGACTTCAACGAGTCCACAAGAGAGATAACCGGGGCAGTTGCCCTTGAACCTCAACCAAGCGCCCCTGGTTTTGCTCCGTTGAACTTTCCTATGCTGTCTGTGGAGCAAATAATGGCAGCGCAATCAGATATTGAGGCCAATCATTATACATTGAAGTCATGTGTTGAGACCATGACTGCGGTCACAAACTTGTCGCACCGGCTTCAGAGTAGGACAAATGAGGGCAGCAGTTAAACGCCCAACTGGCTCTGCTCCAGCGCATGTATAAGGATGCGCGAGCAGAGATATGTGTGTTGAAGGCGGAAAACAAAGAGCTGAAGCGGAAAGCCACCGTTATGTTCCGATTCGGAGGTCCGCCATATGTGGCATTTGAGGAGCAACAGGAAGTGAACGTGCTCGGCGGCGTGGGAAACATGGAGGCAGTGCCGTCAAGGGACGCCCAAGACCGAGGTAAGAGGAGGAGAGTAGTGAAAGAGGCAAAAAAGTAAGGCCGGTTTGGGATGGGGTTTTTTTTTGTTTGTTGTTGGTTTTTTTTTTTTTTTCGGTTGTGGTGTAAAATTGTGATCGGGGTTGATCCCGGCATGAAGAAATGACAAGTTTGTGGAATGAAAAATGAGTTGGTTGTGAATGGATTTTTTTTTTTTTTTTTTGGGAATAAAATCAGCCATCATTCTGTAATGCAGTTGCTAAAGAGAAATATTAAAAGAGAGTGGTGGAAAGAAAAGTTTAAAAGAAATGATGGGAAAGAAAAATAAATGTGGGTATTTAAAAGAGTGTAAAAGTAGTTTGGAGAAAACAAACAAAAATAATTGATTTTGAAATCAAACGTGATAGGAGGAGAGAGAGGGGACAAGCCCATGTGATAAAGTGAAGAGAGAGCTGGGTATGCATATGAGCATGTTTTGTGCTGGTGGAACTGGTTTTGATATCTGGAGGTAGTGGAGAATTATTTTATTGGAGAGGGGAAGGAAGTGGGAATAAAGAGAATAAAAAAAAGAAACTAGGCGTGCTGTGAGTGAGGGTGCAATAAGCAACACCATAGCAAAGCTTTTTCTCTCACGTGGGAGAAGAATACCCATGTAGCCCACTATCCAAGGCATGGACAGCATCATTATCTCACACTTATCAACGAAAGACGTGGGGCAAACCCACTTCGCCGTTACCAATTTTAAAATTCCTCCAATTCTCCACTTGATGACCAAAGAAAAACACAGCTGTAAGCAACACTAACGGCACTAGGTATAGAGAAAGATGTTTTCTCTTTTGTCTGTTTCTGGCCCCACCATCATCATAAAAGAAACCGAGAATAGTGCAGGCCGGAGCTGGTGCGAGCCGTAGCTAGAAGCAGCGACAAGGCCGCAAGTGTGAGATGCACACACACCCAGGGTCGCGCGAGAGTCCCATTCTGGGACGTGGAGCTCGGTGACGCGGCCGGAGTCGCAGATGACGCCAGGCACGAGCATGGGGTGGGCTCGGAGAGGTTCCGGAGAAGGGATCGGCCGCCTACGGCGGAGCGGAGGGGAAGAAGCGCTGCTCTATCGGCGACGACGGTGGTGGTGCAGTGAACGCGGAGCAATATCTAATCTTCTGGATTCTCGGTGATTGGCATCATTGACGTTACAAATGGGGGATTCTCCGAGTTAAAGTGGGAGCTGCCCAGATGACCCAACATAATGCTTGAACCTGGTTTTATGCCTAATCCTCAATACATGTGCTTATGGAAGAGATGCATCCATGGGAGTTCATACAACTATTGTTGCACCTGCACAACAATCAGTGGTTACGAAGGTCACACAGACCATGCAAATTCCTCTATCATATGCAAACGCTGTAATTGGGAAATCTGGCCGGAAAAGTTGTCGTGAGACACATTGAGCTGGCAGAGATCGGTGGCGTTGTACTTGACTAGGAATGGGTCGTTGGTTCAAGCTCCGAGGTTGTTGTCCATGGTTGGAGAGTTGAGTCAACTTGGAGAATCGATTTGCAGAGAAAGATGGAAAACGAAGAAGCAAAATTGGTGTATAGCGTTGTGGCAGTGGAGTGAAGGTATGTGTAGAGGTCCGGCGGGCGGTCAAGGCAAGGTTGCCGCCCGCCGGAAGGCGAAGAACACCAAGAGCTTAACCTATGGCTCTGATACTATGTTAAATTCAATGTATAAAGAAAGAAATATAGAGAGAATAAATTGCATGTATTTAATTGATTGATATAATCTGTATTGAATGTTATATCTTACAAATGGTGAGGGACACCTTTATATAGAGGAGTTACAAGCTTACAAGCCAAAAGAGAAAACATAATTATTAAAGCATACTAATTATTATATTAACCTAATTAAAGCAACACTTTACATATTATATTCTAACAGCCCCCTCAAACTCAAGGAGGATAGGAACCAACCAACTTGAGTTTGGAGAGAGTAACAAAACAGAAAAATAAAATAAAATAAAATAGGATAGGAGACACTGTATGGTCGTGTCGGACCGTTGTAGCAGCTAACCGGAATCAATGTCGGGACAGTTTACGGAGTCTTGCCGGACCCATGTAGAAGCTAACCGGAATCAATGTCGGGACAGTTTATAGAGTCTTGTCGGACCCTTGTAGAAGCTAATCGGAATCAATGTCGGGACAGTTTACAGAGTCATGCCGGACCCTTGTAGAATACACTGTATGTTTGTGTATAGAGGCTGCCCAAAAGATATACATGTATATATTTATCGAGCCTCAAAAGTCGCGCCCTCAAAAGGCGCTCCCACTTCATCAAAAGTTGTGCCCGACAGAAATCGTCGAGCGGCGAGCCATCAAAAGTCGCGTCGGACACGTGGCAATGCACGTGATCAACAGAGCGTTGTGTCGTCCTCTTCGTCATTGTCTATATAAACTGAGGCGGAGGCTATGCAAACCAAACTAGTTTGAAACCTCTGAACATCTTCGTTCTGAAACACTCTGCAACTAACCCTTTATGATATTACGAGTCTGAAATCGCTGTTTTTTGAAACACTCAGCAACCCAGGACATGGCCTCTTCTTCCCGTTCAGCAACCCAGAACATGGCCTCTTCTTCCCGTGGTCTGCTCACTCTCTTTCCAGACCTCAACGAGTCCACAAGAGAGATAACCGGGGCAGTTGCCCTTGAACCTCAACCAAGCGCCCCTGGTTTTGCTCCGTTGAACTTTCCTATGCTGTCTGTGGAGCAAATAATGGCAGCGCAATCAGATATTGAGGCCAATCATTATACATTGAAGTCATGTGTTGAGACCATGACTGCGGTCACAAACTTGTCGCACCGGCTTCAGAGTAGGACAAATGAGGTGCAGCAGTTAAACGCCCAACTGGCTCTGCTCCAGCGCATGTATAAGGATGCGCGAGCAGAGATATGTGTGTTGAAGGCGGAAAACAAAGAGCTGAAGCGGAAAGCCACCGTTATGTTCCGATTCGGAGGTCCGCCATATGTGGCATTTGAGGAGCAACAGGAAGTGAACGTGCTCGGCGGCGTGGGAAACATGGAGGCAGTGCCGTCAAGGGACGCCCAAGACCGAGGTAAGAGGAGGAGAGTAGTGAAAGAGGCAAAAAAGTAAGGCCGGTGTTTGGGATGGGGTTTTTTTTGTTTGTTTGTTGGTTTTTTTTTTTTTTTCGGTTGTGGTGTAAAATTGTGATCGGGGTTGATCCCGGCATGAAGAAATGACAAGTTTGTGGAATGAAAAATGAGTTGGTTGTGAATGGATTTTTTTTTTTTTTTTTGGGAATAAAATCAGCCATCATTCTGTAATGCAGTTGCTAAAGAGAAATATTAAAAGAGAGTGGTGGAAAGAAAAGTTTAAAAGAAATGATGGGAAAGAAAAATAAATGTGGGTATTTAAAAGAGTGTAAAAGTAGTTTGGAGAAAACAAACAAAAATAATTGATTTTGAAATCAAACGTGATAGGAGGAGAGAGAGGGACAAGCCCATGTGATAAAGTGAAGAGAGAGCTGGGTATGCATATGAGCATGTTTTGTGCTGGTGGAACTGGTTTTGATATCTGGAGTAGTGGAGAATTATTTTATTGGAGAGGGGAAGGAAGTGGGAATAAAGAGAATAAAAAAAGAAACTAGGCGTGCTGTGAGTGAGGGTGCAATAAGCAACACCATAGCAAAGCTTTTTCTCTCACGTGGGAGAAGAATACCCATGTAGCCCACTATCCAAGGCATGGACAGCATCATTATCTCACACTTATCAACGAAAGACGTGGGGCAAACCCACTTCGCCGTTACCAATTTTAAAATTCTCCAATTCTCCACTTGATGACCAAAGAAAAACACAGCTGTAAGCAACACTAACGGCACTAGGTATAGAGAAAGATGTTTTCTCTTTTGTCTGTTTCTGGCCCCACCATCATCATAAAAGAAACCGAGAATAGTGCAGGCCGGAGCTGGTGCGAGCCGTAGCTAGAAGCAGCGACAAGGCCGCAAGTGTGAGATGCACACACCCAGGGTCGGCGCGAGAGTCCCATTCTGGGGACGTGGAGCTCGGTGACGCGGCCGGAGTCGCAGATGACGCCAGGCCACGAGCATGGGGTGGGCTCGGAGAGGTTCCGGAGAAGGGATCGGCCGCCTACGGCGGAGCGGAGGGGAAGAAGCGCTGCTCTATCGGCGACGACGGTGGTGGTGCAGTGAACGCGGAGCAATATCTAATCTTCTGGATTCTCGGTGATTGGCATCATTGACGTTACAAATGGGGGATTCTCCGAGTTAAAGTGGGAGCTGCCCAGATGACCCAACATAATGCTTGAACCTGGTTTTATGCCTAATCCTCAATACATGTGCTTATGGAAGAGATGCATCCATGGGAGTTCATACAACTATTGTTGCACCTGCACAACAATCAGTGGTTACGAAGGTCACACAGACCATGCAAATCCTCTATCATATGCAAACGCTGTAATTGGGAAATCTGGCCGGAAAAGTTGTCGTGAGACACATTGAGCTGGCAGAGATCGGTGGCGTTGTACTTGACTAGGAATGGTCGTGGTTCAAGCTCCGAGGTTGTTGTCCATGGTTGGAGAGTTGAGTCAACTTGGAGAATCGATTTGCAGAGAAAGATGGAAAACGAAGAAGCAAAATTGGTGTATAGCGTTGTGGCAGTGGAGTGAAGGTATGTGTAGAGGTCCGGCGGGCGGTCAAGGCAAGGTTGCCGCCCGCCGGAAGGCGAAGACACCAAGAGCTTAACCTATGGCTCTGATACTATGTTAAATTCAATGTATAAAGAAAGAAATAGAGAGAGAATAAATTGCATGTATTTAATTGATTGATATAATCTGTATTGAATGTTATATCTTACAATGGTGAGGGGCACCTTTATATAGAGGAGTTACAAGCTTACAAGCCAAAAGAGAAAACATAATTATTAAAGCATACTAATTATTATATTAACCTAATTAAAGCAACACTTTACATATTATATTCTAACATTTACAACCTATCCTCCTTAAATAAATTTCGTCCTCGAAATTAAATCATACCTTACACCTTAAAGTTGTAGATAATTTGCCTGCATCGCGTCTTCATGTTCCTAGGTGAACTCTTCAATACCATGGTGACGCCAGAGTATCTTAAGAAGGTGAATTGTCTTCCCCCGCAAGTTCTTTTCTCGTCTGTCCATAATTGCTACTGGTCCTTCCTCAAAGGTAGCGTCTTCATTGAGTTGGATTTCTTCCCAGTTAATGATGTGAGAAGGGTGCATTATATACTTCCGCAGCATAGATACATGGAAAACATTATGTACTCCAGCCAACTGTGGGGGTAAAGCCAATTTGTACGCAACCTCTCCAATTTTTTGAAGTATCTCGAAGGGTCTGATATATCGAGGTGATAATTTTCCTTTCTTTCCAAAACGGATGATCCCTCGGTGGGGCTGAATTTTCAAGAAAACATGATCACCGACAGCAAAAGTTAGAGGTCTTCTCCTCTTATTTGCATAACTCTTCTGACGATCTTGAGTTGCCATTAATCTTTGTCGAATAAGTTTCACATTTTCTGTAGTTTCTTGCACGATCTCTGGGCCCAATAGGCTCGCTTCTCCAACTTCAGTCCAACAAATTGGTATCAGAGCCCTAGGTTCAATCCTTAACCCACCCGTGTTGACTCGTGATTTTAAATATCCTTGCCTTTCATATTACTATATTCTGTTAACATTATACTATATCATATTAAAGGTGGACTAAAAAAAAAATTTGTTTACCTACCGTAGGATGGATTCTACGTCAGAAAGCGTTGATGATTGGGGGGTTTTTCGTTTCCAGAATAGACGGTTGTATTATTGTACGTATTTAACGGCCCGGATGTTGGAGCGTTACAGAATGGTATCAGAGCGAGACGAAGGATATACAATGTATAGCGATGCGTCTAAGGATGAACTAGGATGTGTGTTAATGCAAAATGGAAAGGTGGTGGCTTACGGCTCCACGCAATTAAAATCGCATGAAGGAATTATTCGACGCATGATCTGGAGCTGGTAGCGATGGTTTTTCGACTAAAGCAATGGTGTTAACCCTGAGACTTAGGTTAATAGCATTTTAGCCCCTAGTTTCGTAAAAATCTGCGAAGTGACCCAATAAGGATAATTTTCCTGTATATTATCATAATTAAATCATAGAACACAACTTTATAATTGGAAATACCCTAAAACTTGGTTTTTATTTATTTACCTCCTAGTTTATAAATCAATTCATACATTTTATCTTTATTTCTATTTTTGTTTTTGTTGTTCTTTTATTTATTATTGTGGGAGCCAGAAAATAATATATATCAACTTATTGGGCTAACCCAAACAAGGCTTGCTAAAGCCCCAACTATTGGGCCTATTCGGCCCACCCCCGTCTATAAAAGGAAGGGACCTCATAACATACAGGTATGTTCTCATCTCTCTCCACACAACACACACCCCTTCGAATGCATATACTATTTCTTCCTTGATATAGGGACTGACTTCATCATCGGAGAGTCCCCGGCTGGAAACCTCGGTTGGGTGGCACCGACTATGTTCATCATTGCAGATCTACAGGGGTGAAGCTCTTCTCTTCGTTGGATCTCCACAACATCCATGTGAGAGGATATTTTATGGTCTCACAATTGGCGCCGTCTGTGGGAACGACTGAATGAGATCAACGAAGAACACAACAAATATACTGCTGTAAGTAAACATATACTGGTTGCTTTGAGGTCAGTGCACTTTCCACAAAAGCAAAAATCAATCCAAGTAATACGGCCCACAACTGGGTTTTTGGCTTCTTTCATTTTGATTATGTTTTTTGCTAAAGTTCAGGTATACATATTTGTATTACATAGCAGAGCATTTTCACTCATTCTCTCTAAAAGTGGGTTTTAGCTCTTTTCGGCATCACTAGTAGGGTTTCTCGGCCAAAATCATGCATGATCTATTCATCACTAAGTGGGTCTTCACTTTTTCTCTCTCTCTCTCTCTACTAAATTGACATAAATAAAGCCATGAGTTATTATAACCTGTAATTTAACATTTTTTACTTCATAATTTATGAGAATATGAAGCAATCTATACGGCTTTTGTTGCCCAAATAATTTTTGGTGTTATATAAAGGAGGTTTGAAAGCTCCATCATCGACCTCATCCACAGACTGTTTGGCACTGCGCCTTAATATAATGTTCAGCACTAATTATTCGGCATTTCATAGTAAAATTAATGTTCAGCACTTCATAGTTGGAAATATAATGTTGCACCTCGTACACGGATGGAAATATGAAATATCCTCGTATATTATACTTCGGCACTTCGGCTATTGGTCGGGAAATTTCATTATTCGGCACTTCATAGTTGGAAATATAATGTTGGGCACTTCATTATTCGGCACTTAATATGATGTTCGGCACTGCGCCTTAATATAGCACCAGCATCTCGGCTTCATTGCTCAGCAGTTTAGTTCGGCATCAAAATTAACCATCTTGGCCAAGCCAAGCTACTACTCGGCAACCTACCGCTGAAAATCGGCAATCCGACAAGGCTATTCAGTAGCTCTTCCATCCTTCTCGGCATCACTATGCTCACCCAGCTGCCCCCGACGCTCACCCAAAAGATTCTTGACCGACAAACATTATTCCGCATTACTCGCAGCCCATACGTCACAACATTGGCACTTCTCGGCCACTTAAGCAGTTTGGGAACCCGCCTTACTCGGCATTGCCATTGGCCTATCAACTCGTCAAGGAAATATTTTCGGCATCCAGCTTTCGGCAACCCAAATGTACTAGCCTAGCTCGGCACAGCCAACACACACTATTCAGCATCTCGGCTTCATTGCCCAGCTCGGCAACTTACTCAGCAAGAATTCGGAAGCATTACTCTGCAACATTGATTATTCGGCAACATTGCTTGTCAAACTCCATAAATTCGGCAAATCATTCAGCTCCAAAATCTCGGCACTACTATCTCGGCATGAAACTAGCATCTCGGCTTGCCGAAATCCACATAACAATACCAGAGGATTCGCGTCGACTTAAGGAGCTCGAAGCCACTAACCAGAGGAGCAAAAACTTGACCGACACTTGTCGATAATTGCGCAACAGCCCATAATTTCAACAAACTGCAATTTTCAGCATTCTCAAAACCCAATTTCGACCATTCCAATGTGAATTACTCTTTCAGACGAGTCCAACGCAAAAAACGGCGTCGAAATCGGACTTAAAATGAAGGAGATACAAGGCCTCAAAGTCACGAGCTCAAAACTGGAACTCTGCCTTCCACGACATGCAACATGGAGGTGATGAAATAAGAATTTATCATGCGCTTCTCGGCACAATGTGCTCCGTTGCATCTTATCGCATTCCAGTTAATCGGATGGTCCAGTAATTTCGAGGACGCTTACCCTCTAGTTTTTTGCTGTGTAGAATCCATTTTTGAGGTCCAATTTTGTGAATTTCGAGTTTTAGCTTGGGATCAATCAACTGGCAAATCGGGGACGTTAAATGATAGTTCACCGGTTAGATCGTGTCCGATCAACGTGCAATTTTAATAGCAGGCTCCTCGAGCGGGCCATGATCATCCATCTTCACCGATCACTCACCTCAACTTGAATTTCTTTTACATTCGGCTATCACAACTATGGATATACGGAAACCAACAAACCAACTTATATCCACAATTAATTCGGCAACTTACTGACTTAATCGGCTCATTACCTACTCGGCCACAAGACTAAGCCGCCCATATGTCACCGCATCGGACAATCCTGCCCCATTATCTACGTTATTCGGCTCACAACGTTATATGTCAACTTATTCGGCAATAGAATTTATCGGCATTATGAACGCTGCTTGCATATGATCAACTCGGCTCATAACTTATTCGGCAAAAATTACACTCATAACATTTATTATTCGGCACATTATTTTGGCACTCGGTACGGACTGTTACTCAGCAATACTGAGAACTCATAGGCAATTGCTCGGCAAAGCTCCAAATTTGGTGATTTATTCGGCTTATATATTCAACATCAACAACTGCAAATTCACAACTTCTTCGGCACAAACATCTCGGAAAATCGGCTAACATTATTCGGCTCATTGATTACTCGGCAAGACTACTTGGCCACGCGGTAACATGCTCCATAGCATTGGACATCCTCGGCACAAAACTACAATTATTAACCGTTATTAACTTGCCTACCTTTTCGACAAAAATCCCATGCTTATTATCTTGGCATAGAACTAGCATCTCGGCTTGCCGAAATCAACATCTCAATATACAAAAGGATTCACGTCAAATCAAGGAGTCCAAACCCACCAACCCGAGCAGCCAAGAAGTAACCAAAGTTCACTGAAAATTGCGATACGGCTCACATTTTCCGACAACTGAAATTTTCAAAGCTATCAAACTCAAGTTTTGCCCATACCAATGTGAAGTACTCATTGAGACGAGTCCAACGCAACAAACCGCGCCAAAATCGGAGCTCAAACGAAGCCGTATGGGCCGCTCAAAGTTTGCCCAGAAAATGATTTCTTTCTTTGAGGAAGGCGATCTAGCAAGATATAAAAGAAATGATCATGTGCTTCGCGGTTGCATTACACATTGTTAATTTGAGCCGTTAGATCCATTTTGGCTATAATTACGCCATCAGGAGTTTGATCACAGCGATCCAATAGTCCTTTCCAGCTATCTGACGCATTCTGGGTCCATCCGTACAGTTAGAATTTTCAAATTCTGCTCAAAATAAATATGAATATATATATATATATTATAAAATAAATAAATAAATAAAATACAAATAAATTGCAGATTTGATTCCGCTATCACCAAGCACCTACTTTGTCTCGGCTTCATAATGATTTTGCCACGGTACCGAACAGGGGCACGGCTTCATAATGTCTCGGCTTCTTGGCCCAAGTCAATTTTATTCCTTCCGAATAACAAATCTTATTCAAAAGCAATGGGGCAAATATACCTTGGACAAGAAGCTCAACTTCACTAAATTGGCAACCACTGCCAACCAAGTTCTTAGCAAACCTAACTCCGAAGGAATGCCGACACACCGCCGACCAAACGATACACCGATGTTTTGACACTAGTTACTCGGCAGTGCATCAACTTTACCCGGCAAGATTATTCGACCATTATTAATGCAACATTATGCATGATCATTATTCGGCCGTGCGTCAACTCTATTCGGCTAAGCAACATTATTTGTCAACCTTATGCATTTGTCAAACTTTATGCAGCAACATTGGCCACAGTATTCGGCAACTTTATTCGCCTAACAACATTATTTGGCAAAACATTTGCCCACTGGGACATCAGTCATTTATTCGCCTAACAACATTATTTGGCAAAACATTTGCCCACTGGGACATTAGTCAATTTTCCGCTATCCAATTGGGGCACATCAGCCGATCATCATCTCGGCACCTTTGATATGCATGCATACTCGGCCAACTTGGTACAAACATTACAACGACGTTTACTTGAGTTACAAACTCCCGCTCCTTTTCACACAGCTTCAAGCAAGCGCCCGTTTTGGGGCAATACATTACTCACTTGACAGTCGGTAGTTTGCATATTTTTGCGCGCCGCCATTTTACCAAAGCCGAATCTTCCCTGCAACATAGGGTAATGGGAATCTACATTCTTTCCGACTAACACCTGTCCTTCGAAAGCAATGGGGCAAGTCCACCTTGGACTAAACGCAAACCGAGCAACTCGGCAATTAAATAGTTGGCCCAATATCTACTTGGAAGTCCACCTTGGACTAAACGCAAACCAAGCAACTCGGCAATTAAATAGTTGGCCCAATATCTACTTGGTAATTCCATACAAGCGGAGCAATATTATTGGTGATTAACACGTCCACCTTATTCGGTACAAGATACATTATTCGAAGTCCTTGCCATATCGGCACTTGGTTGCCACTTGAAATTAGCAAAAGTCTCCGAATACAACGCAATCTTCGCACTCGGCACAGAGCACCGTTAGCAAAGGCCTACACCCATGCCCGGGGGTTAGAATACTGTGGCCCTATACCTACGCCCGGAGGTTAGAATACCGCGGCCTATACCTACGCCCGGAGGTTAGAATATCGCGGCCTACACCCTTACCCGGGGGTTATAATACCGCAGGTCTACACCCTCACCCGGGGGTAATAATACCGTGGTCCAATTTTTGACTGATATATCTCCCTTATTTAATCTATCTTATTTGGTTCAGGTAATCATTTCCGTGTTCGGCCTATAGAAATATTTCTAGCTCAGCATGAAAGTCCATATTTGGAAGCAATCTTTGCACTCGACAATATATTACACCCTTGCCTGGGGTTATAATACCGCGGCCTACACCCTTACCCGGGGGTTATAATACCGTGGCCGATCTTTATAGAAATAGTATTACTCACTGGACTTTAGCTCACATCTCTCCTCTATATACATATATTTGTACATACATTCATACATACATGCATTCATCCAGCCATTCATTCATTTATGTTATTCATTTATCAAACGTATTCTTTGTCAAAGGACCTAACATCTATTTGAACAGCATAACTCGGCAATAAAACTCTCATTCCTTCTACCAAAAACAATGAAAGTTTTGGGGCAATTGTGGGAGCCAGAAAATAATATATATCAACTTATTGGGCTAACCCAAACAAGGCTTGCTAAAGCCCCAACTATTGGGCCTATTCGGCCCACCCCCGTCTATAAAAGGAAGGGACCTCATAACATACAGGTATGTTCTCATCTCTCTCCACACAACACACACCCCTTCGATTGCATATACTATTTCTTCCTTGATACAGGGACTGACTTCATCATCGGAGAGTCCCCGGCCGGAAACCCCGGTTGGGTGGCACCGATTATGTTCATCATTGCAGATCTACAGGGGTGAAGCTCTCTTCTCTTCGTTGGATCTCCACAACATCCATGTGAGAGGATATTTTATGGTCTCACAATTATTTATTTGAATAGAATATTATTATTTATTTGAATATGTACATAGGTGTGATAAATAATATTTAGTCATTAAGCTAGGATCCCTTATACTCTATAAATTGAGAGCTTGTCCCAAATTCACTCTCACATTTTCAACAACCCAAGGAGAGGGTGAGAGAGGGAGAGTTGGCTTAAGAGAAGTAGAGAAGTAGGAAGAAAAAAAAAAAGAAGAGACAAAGAAGAAATCAAAGGTGATTCAAGAAGGTGAAGGTAAGAACATACATTTCCCTTATTTTCTCCAATCCTTTCATCATCTCATTCTATTATCTAGTATGTCTCTTGTGTTACAAATTAATGGTAAATAGGGTTTTTGGTGTGTGTGAAAGTGTGGGTACGATATAGTGTCACTGTCTTACAAATTTGTGAAATTAGGCATTGCTGCAACTTCTCTAATTTAAAAGAAATATCAAATCTATCTAATTCTCAAATCTGAATTTATTGTAGGATATTTTGTGTGTTTAGAGCTTGTGATAATTTTATTAGCTCCTAATTGTGTGTTTTTAGGGCTTGGATAATTTATTGAAAAATCTGGTCCTAAGTCTCTAAAAAACAGTCCACTTTTAGCAATTTTATAAAATTCTAGAAAAATCATCTCGTGTTGATTCTTCTGTTAAAATTTAGAACTCTGAGTCCTCTTTCCAACAGATTTTATTTGAGTGAAAACCATCGGGTAGATTGAGAGAAAAGCTAGTTTTCCCAAAGGGTGACAAATCTGGATAGGTTTTCGAATATAGTTTGTAGATGAATTTTTGGAGGTGCTGTGCAACTTCTGAAAATTGTAACTGAAACTAGACAGATTGAATACTGTTTCTGTGCAATTTCAGCGCCTAATTTGACCTAGAAGTATTTTTACCAAAGCATTCTTGTTAGCCTTGCAGAACCGAACAGTGCTGGAAATTGTGTTCTATCATGTTATTTGTCTTTAAGTGTTTCAAAGCATTCCTAATGTTGTTTTCTTGCCTTACTATACTTATGTATGATGATCACGGACTATATTTCCTCTCGTATGTCTTTCTCATACTCTTTTATATGATCGAATTACCGAATGTGACTAACTTACCTAGCAAAAGATCTAATAAATGGGAAATGATAAGGGGTTGGCAATGAGTGACGTTCATCTTAGTGTTTTAGAACAATTTTATACACATGAATTATGATGGGATTAATACCACATGAGTTAAGTCTTGTGTAAGCGTTCTAAGCGAGCCCCTAGGTTGACACGGACGTATTCAGACTCTATGCGGTGGTTTCAGGGTGTAAGCGAGTCCTTTGGTATGGTATGTGCAGGGTGTAAGCGAGCCCTAGGCACGATTTGGGGTGTAAGCGAGCCCACTTGTTTGGCCGTCCCTTTTGAGGTCCATCGATGTCGCTGACCGGTAAATAACCGGGAGGTGGGCATGGGTGGTAAGGTCTACAAAACAGCAAAAGGGGGAGTTCTGAGTAGTCCGGTGTTCAATCTTGTGGTTGGATAGAAGGATCTCTTTGGGGGGTTCTAGATGCCTAGTCTAACTACTAATTCATAAAACCTTATTGTAAGTATGTTATGTAT
The DNA here is from genome assembly GCA_030407325.1 of Camellia japonica. Lineage (NCBI taxonomy): Eukaryota > Viridiplantae > Streptophyta > Magnoliopsida > Ericales > Theaceae > Camellia > Camellia japonica. Next base: position 39,142,255 of record JAPPVO010000032.1, on the reverse strand, counting down.
CCTGTTTTGTTCTGTGTATGGTTGACTGGTTGATAGAAGATATGGGTGTGTGTGTTTTTACTAGGCATTCCAAGCTCATGGCGTGTCATGCCAGGTGAAGAAGCAATTTACGACGGGGAAGGTTATCTCGAAGACAATCAAGATGAAGTTTTGGAGCCGTGGTTGTAACAATCTAGATTTTTAATTATTCTGTAGAATTTATATTAATATTATTTCATCTCAGTTCGGAAAATATATAATTTATTATATATTATTATGCGCAATTTTGTAAAACAATATAATTATTAAAAGTTTAGGGGTCAAAATATAAATAATAATATAGATAATATAAATAATAATAATAATGGGTGTGGTACTAAAATAAATAATTAATTTTTCATTGGTATATGATAAAGTGTAATTTAATTAGAAATTAATTTATTTATATAATTATATTAAAATATTGGGTCAAAAGGTAATTATCCTAAATATCTATTAAGGATAAAAACGAATCATGAAATTAAATATCGAATCTGGGAGAGCGGGATGGCCTGGCCACGTGTTGGCCAACCAATGGCCTCACCTCCTTATAAATAGGGAGGTGATTCGGCTGGGTGAAAGAAAAGAAAGAGGAGAAAGAAAGAAAGGAGAAAGAAAAGAGAGGAAGAAGGAAAAAAATAGTGGAAGCTAAAAGGGTCTTTGATAGTGGAAAGAAAGAGTAAGGTATTAATGTTAAGGTGAGTTATATTATACCTTGAGTCACCAAAATGTATTTTACTTATATTTTGACTTACCATATTTATTTTATACAAGTTATGTTTTATAAATTATTATAAACTATATTATTATTTCAGTTACATGATTTAATTTCTGAATTCTATTTGTTAAAAGGAAACCCATGGATATGTTTGTTTTACTTTTAAAAAATATTTGACTATGACCTTATAAACAATTATGTTTTGTAAGTACCACCACGGGAGTCCCACGCCATGGGGAACTTAAATAACCATTGGCTTCTGTTTGACCACTTTGTGGTCCTCTGTCTGTCATGGATCCATTGAGCTCTGTTCTGTGCGGAGCTAAGTGCTACACTATTGTGGGAGCCACCTCTAGAATCTGTACGAGCCACCTCTTGAATCCGTACCTCTGTTCTGTGCGGAGTAAAGTGCTATGCGGAGCTAAGTGCTACACTATTGTGGGAGCCACCTCTAGAATCCGTACGAGCCACCTCTTGAATCCGTACCTCTGTTTTGACTGTCACTTCTGTGACCTCTGTTCTGTTCTGTTCAGTACCGTGGTTATGGTTATTTACTTACATAATTTCTGTATTTCAGTTTCTGCCACTTAAATGATTTATTTACCAAACTGAGTTATGTAAATGTTTTGGCCTAATTAACTATCCATGATTATTTCGTGTCCCTTAAACTCTTGGCATAATATTTCTCACTCTGCCATGTGCTTATAGCTGTTTATCAATTTTCAGGAAACAATGCACTTCAGAAATAGCTTTTTGGAAAGTCAGGTTGCGAAATAGACACAAACATTATTTTTATGATATTTCTCTATGTAAATATCGGCCTTTTTGGTCAATAAATTTTGTAATAAAAATAAAAACTCCGATGATCATTTTGGTACCCTCATTTAAATATTACTTCCGCGTGCGTTTATTAATTTGTTTATGAATTGGCCAGAGGTAACTTCAGTTACTGGCCATCACGATGCTTAAACCTTGGGTACGGGGAGCGGGTCGTGACAGTGGTTCACTTAAAAATTTGGACTAGTAGCTTGTTTTTGTTTTCTCTCTTCTTTTACCTTTTGGTTTGATAGTGTTTTGTAAACCTCTAGTGGAACTCAAATCAGTTATCTATGTTATAACTCTGCTTCTATGTGTATATTAAAATATTGTGGTTATCTCTCTTGTTTGAGTTGTACTTTATATATTTCTTTTGTGGTCTCTAATTTTGGGGCGTGACAACTTCTCTACATCTGCAGCCTACAATGCTCTTACAAAACAAGATGAAGATGAAGTTGATTGGCACTGGATATGGCAAATGAAAGCCCCTCAAAAACTTAAAACTTTTCTCTGGTTAGCCATGCAAGGTAGACTTCTTACTAACCAGATGAGATTTACAAGAAACCTTACTGATTCTGATCTCTGCCACAGATGCCAAACTCATAAAGAAGACATGATACATTTGCTTAGAGGTTGCCCCAAAGCTAAAGCAATATGGCTCCAACTGAAAGGTCTCCATTGGTGGATCATAAAAGATAGCAAATCACTAGCTGAATGGCTAAAATCCAACCTAAAAAGTAAAGGGAATGTGGCTGATATCCCATGGCCAACAACTTTCTTAACAGCCATCTGGAACATATGAAAGGATAGGAATAAAGAGGTGTTTGACAAGCATATTCAACTTGCCCATGTCAGTACAGCAAGAATACTCCAACAGGCCAAAGAAATATAGGAAGCATTTCAAAACCCCCTTCATCCAAATTACTCTGAACCAAGACTAATTAATTGGTCTGCTCCTTTTGCAGGGAAACTAAAACTGAACATAGATGGAAGCTCTAAAGGGGATCCAGGTCAATCCGGATATGGAGGTTTGTTGAGGATGAATCAGGTACTTGGCTGTGGGGCGGCCATGGATATTTAGGAAACTGCACAAGCCTGGACACAGAACTTTGGGGACTTTACGAGGTCTCACAATCATCATGCAAAAAGGGCTAGCCAACATTGAGCTGGAGACAGATTCCCAACTTGCTATGAAGCTAATTCAGGATGGAGTTGAAAGTTCTTCCCCCTACAGAGCACTGATTGAGGATGCCAACTTCATGTTGAAGAGATGCAAGTGTAGCAGCAAATATATACCAAGAGAAGCAAATCAATGTGCAGATGCACTTGCCAAAATTGGAGTCAACCAATCTGAGCACCTGGTGTTCCTTGATGACCCTCCTGGCTCTATGTCTTCTCTTCTGATTGCAAACATAGTTTCTACTAATGTAGCTAGGGTCTGATGGCCTTTGTTTTTTTATTTGTGTGTACTTAAACTCTGCTACTGTGGCACCCTGAATATTAAAGGTGTATGTGATATATATATTAAATAATTAATAATAAATACAGAATCTAATTTAGCACTGGGTTATATGGGATTAATTAGGGATTTTTATTTAGAGCCAAATTAACAGAAATATGAAATTCTAATACTAATTAGGTCAAATTAAAGTTACAGATAGCAAATAAATAAATAATAATAACAATAATATATAGAATAAGAAGAATACTAATGGCAATAATAAAATGAATAAGTTATATGTGCTAGGTAAATTAATTTATCATTATAGTTATTAAATATATGACAAAGAAATTTATTAAGATAAATTAAATACCAATTTTATTATTAGATAAAAACAGATCAAGGGTTATCAATTACAATCTGCTAGATTATCAAACGGATCAAGGAACATTAATTAGATAGATTACAAATCTACCAAAAAGCCACCTGGACACCTAGACCTTGGAGCCTTAGGGTGATGAGTCATTCGCCCAAAACTGTGTATATATAAAGGGTTAAGTGTTGTATGTGAAGGAATAAAGAAAGAAAGAAAAAAACCGAGAGAGAGAAATACGTCCGTTGAGGGTAAGGAACGTATACTAGGAAGGTTCTGATAGCAAAGTAAGGCTAAGGGTTATAATTAAGGTGAGTTATATTATACCTTGATTTACCATTATATATTTTCGAGTTACCATAACTTATTTTATATAAGTTATATTTATTAAGTTATATAAATAAAAGTTAGGTTTATAAACATTTCAGTTATGTGGGTTACTTTCTAAACTCTATTTACTTAAAAGGAAACCCAAGGATATGTTTGTTTAAATTTTAATATATATTTGACTATAACCTTATAAACAATTATGTTTTGTAAGTATCACCACGGGGAGTCCCACGCCTTGGGGGACTTAAATAGCCACTGGCCTCTGTTGGATCACTTTGTGGTCCTCTGTTGTCATGGATCCATTGACCTCTGTTCTGGCTGTCATCTCAGTGACCTCTGTTCTGTTCTATTTTATACCGTGGTTATGATTATTTATTTACATGATTTCTGTATTCTGCCACTTTAAATAAATTGTCCTTTAAATTAAATTATGCAAATTTTTTAGCCTAACTAATTATCCATGGTTATTTTGTATTCCCTACACTCTTGGTATAATATTTCTCACTCTGCTGTGTGTTTATAGCTGTTACCCTTTCAGGTGACGAGACGTAAGGGAAATCCATAATCCCACAAAATGGAACCTGCTCATGGACTGTTGTTAAACCACTATTTTATCTTTTTTTTTTTATATGTTTGCTCCATTTTGTTTCTATTTGGGGCTGGTCACTGAATAATAAAAATAAAAGTCCTGGAAATGTATTTCCTTTTTCTTATATAGTAAGATATAGTAAAATTTCTGTTTAATAATTTTGATTTGCGCAGCTTAATTTTGCTTCGAATAAGATAAGTTAGTAAGTTGCAATTTCAACTCTAAGCCCTGGGGTTGGGTCGTGACATAGGTGGTATCAGAGCAATGGTTCAAAAAAAAAATAGAAAGGTTATAAATAAATCTACAACTAAAACCATATAGCTAAAAAAAAATAAAATAAAAATAAAATAAATAAATAAATAAAATATATATATAGATATATATATGGTAAGATCAAAATAAAATAAATAATAATAAATATTTACATGTGACGTTAGTTTTCCTGTGTAAAATCTCACGTTTATTCTGGTGTTGGAGAATGTCAGAAATTTACCTTGATGATGCTTTTTGGAATGACCTCCAGGCCATCAACTTAGATGAAATCTTAGCTGAACACCCTGCCCCCGCCCCCGCCTCACCTGAAGGTTGGGGAGATTATGAGGAAATAGTCAGGGAATTGCACCCAGGTCTTGGCCGGTTGATGGGTCGGCCAATTTATATCCAGGTTGACCCTACTGACGACCTACACTTGTTGTGGAGGCACAGCCTTGCCCATATACACAGACGTTTTCTCGGACCATCTCGCGTCCTTGGCGTCGCCCCGGGTCATGACCGCCCACATTATATTATAGGCCCCCTACCCCCAGAGTTTACAGCCAGAAGGGGAAACGTGTACCCCGAGGATTACATTTTCACCACAGTCCCAAATCCATTAGAGATCATTAATACGCAAAGTGTTGACTTCGAAAATGATTTGTTATATGTTAAGACACCTATTTGGATTGTCGACCGAACATTTGTGGGTCATATACGGTCTATCCCCATTTTCGTGGTCCAGGTAGCATGGGTGTGTTTTGGTGTAATCCAGTTGGGGTGGGAGTTCGAGCTTTTTATGCAGCACTATTTCCCCTGGTTTTTCGGCCCATCTGACCCACCACTCTAGATCTGGCTAGTGGAAAATCTTTTGTATGCTAACCTTGATATGTTCTAATCCCTTTTTGTTGACTTTTGTTTTGTTTACCACATGGATAGGACACCAACATATTCTGACTAATGTAATATGAATTGTAAAATAAATAAATAAAAATGTGTAATGTTGGCAGTTTATATAAATATAAAGTATACTACATGTTGTGCTATATATGCTGCATTGAAAATATAATACCTCGTTTATTACTTGTAGAATGGCTAATGGTAATGGGAGTGAGTCATCAGTTAGTGGTACGGAATCGATGGAAAGAGTAATGGAAAGAGCGGTTGCTAGTTTTCTACAAACCTTGCAAGCTAACATCAACAGTGGGACGCCGGGACAGCAAGAAGGGTTGGTTGCCATAAAACAGTTCCAGGATCTGAAACCTACCACATTTACTGGCGGCCCAGACCCAATGGTAGCAGACGTTTGGGTTAAAGACATGGAAAAGATTTTCTGTGCCCTACCTTGCACCGAGAGGCAAAAGGTAACGTTTGCCACCTTCACCTTCAAGGACAATGCACAGGAATGGTGGCTTCTCACTCTGGCCAAAGAAGAAATTACGACTTGGGCAAGATTCTTGGAAGTATTGTATGGAAAAATACTTTCCAGATTCATTGCGGGAACAAAAGGCATCCGGCTTCATACATCTTAAGCAAGGAACCATGACGGTGGCCGAATATGAGAGCAAGTTCACACAACTCGCTCGATTTGCAACATACGTCATCCCCACTGAAGCTCGAAAAGCAAGAAAATTTGAAGCAAGGTTGGATGCTGGGATTAAAGACAGACTTGAGGTCTTGAAATTGCCAACCTATGCAGAAGTGGTGGACCGCGTACATAGCAGAAAAGGGAATTAAAGCCTCGCGTTCCGAAGAATCAAGCTACAAGAAGCGTTCTGGGAAAGAGATAACAGAAGACTCGGTGTTGTACCTCATAAAAAGGTGAACATGGGCACAACCAGCTCAGGCCACCACGGTCCTACCAACCCCCGAAGTGGCACTATTCCAACTTGCCCCACTTGTGGGAGGATTCATTGGGGACAATGCCATCGAGACACGGGAGCGTGTTTTAGATGCAGACAGTTTGGCCACTTGCTAAGGGATTGTCCAAAGATGGTTAATCCTACAGCCAGCCCCTCTGGCCCAGTCAGGAGAACCGCGGGACCGGGATGAGAAAAGAAGGACCAAAACCGCCAAGGTCGGGCTTTCGCCTTGGTACCTGGAAAACCGGAAGTTACCGAAAATGTGTGTCAGTGGTACACTTTCTATCTGTGGTCTTTTAGCTCATGTCCTTATTGACTCTGGGTCAACTCATTCTTTTGTTGCACCACACTTTGCTGCCAAGTTGACATCAACACCCGAACCATTAGGATATACATTGTTTGTGTCTTTTCCTTCTGGTAAGTCTGCCTTAGTACTGATATGTACAGATCTTGTGTTGTATTCCTAAAAGGCAAAACCTTATATGTAGACTTGATTCCTCTCCGCATTGGAAACTTTGATATAATCTTAGGTATGGATTGGCTGGCTGCCAACCACGCCTCTATCGATTGTAAAACCAAAAAGGTCTCCCTCAAGTTACCAAACCAACCCGAAATTGTCTTTGATGAGGCTGAAGTTTTTAACCCTTCCTGTATCATATCCTCCATGGCGGCCCAACGACTCCTAAGAAAGGGTTGTGGTAGTTATATTTGTTATGTAATTGATACACAAAAAGAGGCCCCCACCGTTAATTATAATTCCTGTAGTTCGAGAATTCCCGGATGTCTTCCTTGAAGATCTACCCGGTATTCCAGTTGATCGAGAGATCAAATTTACCATTGAAACCCAACCTAGCACGCAGCCTATATCAAAAGCTCCTTACCGCATGTCGATGACATAATTGAAAGAGCTGAAGACTCAACTCCAGGAACTCTTGGACAAAGGTTTCATTCGGCCTAGTACCTCATCCTGGGGAGCTTCGGTATTGTTCGTGAAGAAAAAGGATGGCACGATGAGATTATGCATCGATTACCGGGAGCTAAACAAGGTCACCATCAAGAATCGATATCCTCTGCCGCGAATCGATGACTTGTTCGATCAACTTCAAGGCGCACAAGTATTTTCCAAAATTGACTTACGTTCTGGCTACCATCAGTTAAAGGTTAAAACGGAAAGCATTGAAAAGACGGCCTTCCGAACCCGTTACGGGCACTACGAATTTCTCGTTATGCCTTTTGGTGTCACAAATGCCGCAGCAGCCTTCATGGACCTCATGAACAGGGTATTCAAACCCTATCTTGATGAGTTCGTCATCGTTTTCATTGACGACATCCTCATATACTCCAAGTCATCAGAAGCCCATGAGCAGCACTTGCGAATGGTCCTACAAACACTACGTGATCATAAACTTTATGCCAAGTTGAAGAAATGCGAATTCTGGATCACTAGTGTACACTTTCTCGGTCACGTCATTAATAAAGATGGCATCTCGGTTGACCCCCAAAAGGTTGCAGCAATTGTGGACTGGCCATGACCTACTAGTGTGTCAGAAATTCGGAGTTTCTTAGGTCTAGCTGGCTATTATCGACGCTTCGTGCAAGATTTCTCAAAGATAGCATCGCCCTTGACCCAGCTAACTCAGAAAAACACACCCTTTGAATGGACCGATAAACAGGAGTGTTGCTTTCAAGAATTAAAAAGTCGACTTGTGTCAGCCCCTATACTAGCACTCCCTACCGGAACAGATGGGTTTGTAATCTATAGTGATGCCTCATATAATGGGTTGGGTTGTGTTCTCATGCAAGACGGAAAAGTCATTGCTTATGCGTCACGACAATTAAAGACTCACGAGAAAAACTACCCGACTCACGATTTGGAATTGGCTGCGGTGATCTTTGCTCTCAAAATCTGGCGTCATTATCTCTACGGTACAACCTGCGAGATTTATACTGACCACAAGAGTTTAAAATATCTATTTACGCAAAAGGAACTGAATATGAGGCAACGACGGTGGTTAGAATTTATGAAAGACTACGAGATAGAGATCCATCACCATCCGGGCAAAGCTAACGTGGTGGCGGACGCACTGAGCCGAAAGTCGACGAGAAGTTTGGCATGCACTCTCGTTTCCTGCAAGGTCAATGGGTTGCTCGCCAATGTAATCGTGGAGCCTACATTGATTGGAGAAATCAAAGCACGCCAATGGGAAGATAAACTCTTGAAGAAAAGGTACGAGGAACAAGGGAACACGCCTGATCCTGATTTTATGATAAGCAATGGGATACTGAAATTTCGAAATCGAATTTGCATACCCGACATCCCGGAACTCAAGAAAAATATACTGGAGGAAGCTCATAACTCAAGATTTGCAGTCCACCCTAGCAACACAAAGATGTATCATGATCTAAAGGAACATTACTGGTGGACCGGAATGAAAAGAGATATAGCAAACCATGTTTCTAAATGTCTACATTGTCAGCAGGTTAAAGCAGAACATCAGAGACTGGCGGGGCTACTGCAACCACTCCCTATTCCTAAATGGAAATGGGAACACATTACTATGGACTTCGTGGTCGGGCTACCACAGTCTTTTTCAAAGAATAATGCAATGTGGGTTATAGTAGACCGATTGACAAAGTCAGCACACTTTCTACCAATCAAAATCATGTACCCTCTGAATAAGTTTGCCACTTTATATATCAAAGAGATTATTCGGTTGCATAGTATTCCAGTTTCAATCGTGTCTGGCTGAGACCCTCGTTTCGTGTCTCATTCTGGAATAAATTACAAGAAACTTTGGGAACTACACTGAAGTTCAGCACAACCTATCATCCACAAACCGATGGGCAATCCGAAAGAACAATCCAGACGTTGGAAGACATGTTACGTGTATGCATGTTGGACCTCAAAGGTAACTGGGATGAGCACCTACCTTTAGCGGAGTTCGCCTATAACAACAGCTATCAGGCAAGCATTGGAATGGCACCATACGAAGCTCTGTATGGAAGGAGATGTCGATCACCCCTGTGCTGGACGGAAGTCGGGGACAAGAAATTGTTAGGCCCCGAAATTGTGCAAGTCACAGTGAGAAAATCCAACTCATCCAACAGTGGATTCGTACTGCTCAGAGCCGCCAGAAAAGTTACGCGGATATTCGGAGACGAGACTTGGAATTTCAAGTAGGAGATCATGTGTTTCTCAAAATCTCACCAACAAGAGGAGTGATCCGATTCGGAAAGCGCGGAAAGCTAAACCCACGTTACATCGGGCCATTCAAGATACTAGAAAGAATTGGTCATGTAGCCTATCGCCTTGCACTACCTCCTGAGCTATCTAATATCCACAACGTGTTTCACGTATCAATGCTCCGACGGTATCTCCGAGATCCAAAACATGTCATCGACTATGAGAACTTGGAAGTTCGAGAAGATCTCTCTTACGAAGAACAGCCAGTGCAGATTCTAGATCGTCGTAATCAAGTTCTCCAAAACAAGACCATACTGCTGGTAAAGGTCTTATGGCGAAATCATCACATCGAAGAAGAACGTGGGAAACGGAGAGTCAAATGCAAACCAAATACCCACACCTCTTCGAAAATTAAGGTACGTCGAGTTTGGGGACAAACTCCTATTTAGAAGGGGAGAAATGTGACACCCTGAATATTAAAGGTGTATGTGATATATATATTAAATAATTAATAATAAATACAGAATCTAATTTAGCACTGGGTTATATGGGATTAATTAGGGATTTTTATTTAGAGCCAAATTAACAGAAATATGAAATTCTAATACTAATTAGGTCAAATTAAAGTTACAGATAGCAAATAAATAAATAATAATAACAATAATATATAGAATAAGAAGAATAATAATGGCAATAATAAAATGAATAAGTTATATGTGCTAGGTAAATTAATTTATCATTATAGTTATTAAATATATGACAAAGAAATTTATTAAGATAAATTAAATACCAATTTTATTATTAGATAAAAAACAGATCAAGGGTTATCAATTACAATCTGCTAGATTATCCAAACGGATCAAGGAACATTAATTAGATAGATTACAAATCTACCAAAAAGCCACCTGGACACCTAGACCTTGGAGCCTTAGGGTGATGAGTCATTCGCCCAAAACTGTGTATATATAAAGGGTTAAGTACTGTATGTGAAGGAATAAAGAAAGAAAGAAAAAAATCGAGAGAGAGAAATACGTCCGTTGAGGGTAAGGAACGTATACTAGGAAGGTTCTGATAGCAAAGTAAGGCTAAGGGTTATAATTAAGGTGAGTTATATTATACCTTGATTTACCATTATATATTTTCGAGTTACCATAACTTATTTTATACAAGTTATATTTATTAAGTTATATAAATAAAAGTTAGGTTTATAAACATTTCAGTTACGTGGGTTACTTTCTAAACTCTATTTACTTAAAAGGAAACCCAAGGATATGTTTGTTTAAATTTTAATATATATATGACTAGAACCTTATAAACAATTATGTTTTGTAAGTATCACCATGGGGAGTCTCACGCCTTAGGGGACTTAAATAGCCACTGGCCTCTGTTGGATCACTTTGTGGTCCTCTGTTGTCATGGATCCATTGACCTCTGTTCTGACTGTCACCTCAGTGACCTCTGTTCTGTTCTATTTTATACCGTGGTTATGATTATTTATTTACATGATTTCTGTATTCTGCCACTTTAAATAAATTGTCATTTAAATTAAATTATGCAAATATTTTAGCCTAACTAATTATCCATGGTTATTTTGTATTCCCTACACTCTTGGTATAATATTTCTCACTCTGCTGCGTGCTTATAGCTATTACCCTTTCAGGTGACGAGACGTAAGGGAAATCCATAATCCACAAAATGGAACCTGCTCATGGACTGTTGTTAAACCACTATTTTATTTTATTTTTTTATATGTTTGTTCCCTTTTGTTTCTACTCGGGGCTGGTCACTGAATAATAAAAATAAAAGCCCTAGAAATGTATTTCCTTTTGGGTGGTGATTCATCCCACTAATTTTTGGACCACTAATAACACTAATGAACTAAAAAAAAAAAAAAAACAAACAAACTCAAGCCAAAACATCACATCACTTTGGTGGGGCTCCCTGTGCCACATCATTAGTGATGCTCTAGTGCTCCCAATTTAGAGCTCTAAAACATTATTCTTTCCTTTTTCTTATATAGTAAGATGTAGTAAAATTTCTGTTTAATAATTTTGATTTGCGCAGCTTAATTTTGCTTCGAATAAGAATAAGTTAGTAAGTTGCGATTTCAACTCTAAGCCCTGGGGTTGGGTCGTGACAGCTACTTTGTTCTCTGGTTCACTTGAATCAAAAAAAAAAAAAAAAAAAAAAAAAGAAGTTTTACTTACAATAACATATTTGCCATTTACTTCGTTGAACTCTCTTGCACGATTCTTACACATGGCGCCAATTGTGAGACTCAGAAAAATTCTCTCACATGAGTTGTTGAAGAGATCCAACGAAGAGATGAGCTGAACGCTTGTAAATTTGCAAGATGAACATAGTTGGCGCTACCCAACAGGGATTGTCGGCCGGGGACACTTTAATGATAAAGTTAACAACTTGAATTAAAAAAAAAAAAGACGAAGAAATCAAGAGTATTCATTGTGCTATCTTGTGTTGCAAAGATTAGAGAGAGCCCCCTACCTTCTATATCCTGCTTTCTTTTTATAGATGTGGGTGTGATATTTGTCCCATGGACTTTCTTATTTGGGTTTGGGCGCACTGTCAGGCCTTATATTTTTTTTGACTCCCACATTAAGTTTTCAAAATTTATTTCTAATTTTTTTTTAAAAAAAGTAGGCTGGTTAAAAAAAAAAAAGGAAAAATAAGAAACACTTATTATTTTTTATATAATTTTTTTAATTGTAAATAATTAAAAAAAAATTAAAAAACGTCTGAGAATTTCCTTTCCCATGTCAAGTAAAAATCCTTCACAAAAACGGCGTCGCACGCTATCTCTCGGTATCACTGTGGGCGTAGTAAGTAAGCTAACCACAAATCACAAATTGCTTTCGTTTTACAGACCGCCACCACCACCACAATCAACCCTCCAACACCAACAATGGCGGAGCCCAAAACGAAGTACGATCGTCAACTCAGGTACTCTCTCTCTCTCTCTCTACTCTCCTTCTCAATGACCCTTTTGCCCTCCAACATTCTTCTTATTTTCTTTCTCCCACCCCATCCCCTTGCCCTAACCTTCTGATACTAAACACTCACCTTCCTACTCCACTAGTCGTTTTCACATTGCGTTCCGTTTGGTTCCAGAGAAAAATTAAGAAAACAAATAGAAATTAAAATTTCAGGTCCAATATAACAATATTTATTGCCTTTGGCTTGGTTGGAGGTTCGTTCTCCAATTTTTACGAATAACCAAAACAAATATGATGTCATAAGATTGGGAAATTTGTTTTGTTGATTATTATTGATCGATATTTGTTACTGGATTTGGGTAGATGAGCTTGTGAATTCGTGTTTTGACCTTTTATTTTATTTTAATGAATGGTATTTGATACAGTTATTGCGTGAAGAAACAAGAGAGAAACAGGAATTGTAGATTAATGTATAGTTGCTTGCTTGTGGGTGTCTAATTGTGTGTATATGAAATGGGTCTTGATGGTAATGAAATTATTAGGAGATTGTGTAACAGGTATAGGGTTTTTTTCCATGCGTTGGGCGCTTGTTTTTTTGGATGACATTCCTGTTTGCAGTTCATAGAATCCAGAGAAAATATGTATGAAATTTTTTAGGGGAATTTGCTCTCAAACTTATTTAAAATAAAACCCATTTCTCTTTATATTTATCTAAATTATATTATTTTAGTACTGAAGTGTGAAACTTACGGGCGGGGCATTTTTGGGGAGTAGCCCACTTCCCAGTACTCATTAGGGCAATTCTTTGCTTGGTTGAGCTCAGGAAAGAATTTCAGGACCTCATTGAGTTAGTTTTTAGGATTGATCAGTTTGTAGAAGCTGACTCTGTTGACCATCCATTTTTATTATTTATTTCTTATTTTTACCAAGTTTTACTCCGGGTGGGGGCAGGCGCAGATTATGGGCTCAGAAAAAACATCCGAAAAATTATTTTATTTCTTCTTCTGCTTCTTTTTTTCCCCTTAAATTACTTTTTCTTGTGATAATGCTTCTTTGAAGAAACATAAGTAAAGCATAAGTTTTAATATTTATTGCAGGATCTGGGGTGAGCAAGGACAGGCTGCCCTTGAAAAAGCAAGTATATGCTTGCTTAACTGTGGCGCTACTGGTTCTGAAACCTTAAAAAATCTTGTTCTTGGTGGTATTGGAAGTATCACCGTTATTGATGGTTCTAAAGTTGAAGTGGGTGATCTTGGAAATAACTTCATGGGTATTTGCCTTGACTATGGCATTTTATTCACTTCTTATATATCTGTTCTTATGTTTTACTCATGGTGTTGGCAGTGGACGAGTCAAGTGTTGGGAAATCAAAAGCAAAATGCGTGTGTGCATTTCTTCAGGAGCTAAATGATGCTGTTAAAGCCAAATTTATAGAAGAGTATCCAGAGACATTAATTGAGACAAATCCATCATTCTTTTCTCAGTTTACCTTGGTGGTAGCCACCCAGGTGTGGATTTTTGGCATCATTGTTTTGTGTTTGTGATGCTGTATTAAAATGTATTGCTTTTTTTTTTTTTGATCAGCAACTATTGGGTTGCAGCACTTCCCAGAAGCTTCTTTCAAGTAGTCTACATATTTGCACAAGAAGGGTTCAGATATGTGATGGTTGGGTGGAGATTGAAAGGATGTTAGGTGTGGAGGGTTGAGTTCAGTGATTATCTACGTTGTAGGTTTTAGCAATTGGGGATCTTAAACAATTATAGGGTTTTTGATTTAGTGCAATAAATTTCAACTTTCGGAGGTGGTGCTGGAGAAATTGGTCATCTAGTGATTCAGATTCAAGTAAAGATTTTTTGGTGGCACATTGATTTTCTGAGGCAAATATCAATAGAAATCCTGTAAATCACGGGCTACTTTTTTTCTTCTTGGAATATTGGTCAGGGGATTTAGTCTTGAAAAGAAATCAGTGTGTTTGGTTTCAATTTTTTGGATTTAATTTTCTGGAAATTGAGTTTTTTGTTTTTAGTGAATATTTTTAAAATTTTGGACAATTTTTTTTACTTTTTTAGATGTACCTTACTTAAATATATCTAAAAAGTAAATATTTTAATTTTTTTTAAAAAATTAATAAATACACTAGAATACGAAAAATGTAATGAATTCTCGTATTTTTTTTAATATATATTTTTGGTATTTAGTGAATTTTCTAAAGATTTTTTTTTACAAATATTATACTTTTTAAGTGTTTTATATTAGTTGTATCTAAAATTTTTAAAAAAATTCAATGAAAACAAAAAAACACGGAAGGCAAAAAATTTCAATTTTCTAAAAAGTGAATCCTGAAAATCCAAATCAAATTGGAGGTTGGTTGTGTTGGTTTGTCTTTTCTAACGTTGATTTTTCATGTGAGTTAATGCCCCATTGTTTAATTTTTGGTTCATTGTTATTTGGTGCTTTGATGCCTTTCCCCCCTCCTTTATATAAGGTTGTATACAATTTGAATTTTTTTGGTTATTAAACTTTCATCTTTGATGCGGATGGTCTTATTGTACTGTCAGCTAGTGGAAGAGTCAATGGTGAAGTTGGATAGAATCTGTCGGGAAGCAAATGTTATGTTGATATTTGCACGCTCCTATGGCCTTACTGGGTTTGTTCGGGTCAGTGTGAAGGTAACGAGCCTTAACATATATGATTGCTTTTTTTTTGTTTTGGGTTTGGTATAGTTTCCTTTTTGATGTTTTCTTTTCTTTTATTGAAAACAAAATGTCAAAACAATGAGAAGTTCAGAAAATTTCCACTTCTGTGAAAACAATTTTAAAAAATTCAGAAAATAATTTTAAAATGTTTACTAAAAGAAGGGCATTTAGAAAATTTTCCAAAATTGGTTTGCCAAACAAGTTTTTCGAGTTAGGTTTGTTTTTTCTGTTTTCGAGAACCCAAGAAAATTAGTATCAGGATGGTAGTGGCTATAGAAATTGAAGGTATGACATGGATGAAAACATTTTGGCCTTGTTTGGTTTTTGTTTTAGGAAATTTTTTGAGAAAAATTCTCTACAAACAAATTTTCAAGAGTAATCAAACCAAACAAATTTTTTCAAAAAAAGTCTCAAAATTTTGTTTGGTTATCTACTTTCCAAAATCACTGTCTCTCATACACATCAAATCAATCACTTTTTTTAAAACTCTCTTTCCAAAACAATTTTCCAAAACAATTTCTGAAAAAAGGCAAATCAAACAAGTTTTCGTACTTTTTATGTCAAAAACTACTCTACAAACACAAACCAAACACACCCTTTGATTCCTTATCAGAAGTTTCTTAGGTTTGCCAACCACGGATGTCTTATGTGGTTGTTTGCTTGTATAAGAATGAAAAATTTTCTTTGCTCTTTCCATGGTGAGGTGGGATGGGATTTGATTCAGGTTTGTTTCGAATCGAAAGAAATGCAAGAGTAGAAACTAAGCCTAGTGGAACAACTGGGGTTAGGCCAGAGTCCATATACCTCACTAGGTATGAGGTTATGGGTTCAACTTTCCTTATCCCTAAGAAAATATCAGATTTGTAATTTCTCTGGAATGGAGGTGCTAATATTACTTTGCTTCTGTGAGGCAGGAGCATACGGTGATCGAGTCAAAGCCTGATCATTTTCTAGATGATCTCCGGCTAAATAGCCCATGGCCTGAGCTGAGAAGGTATGGGTCTTAAGCCCCCCCCCCCCCCTCTCTCTCTCTCTCTCTCTCTCTCTCTCTCTCTGGGTTTGGCTTTTCTTTGTGTGTTTATTTTGGCACATCAGTTACTGAACTGTAAAAGCTAATGGATTTTATTTTTTACCGTGTATCTAAGCAGCTTACATCTTAAGTGAGAAGCTGATTGCATGTTTATCAATGATAGCTTTGCAGAAACAATTGACTTGAATGTGGCTGATTCTGTTGTCCATAAACACACACCATATGTTATCATTCTTTTGAAGGTGGCAGATGAGTGGGCCAAAACTCATGGTGGAAGCCTTCCATCAACCAGGGAAGAGAAAAAGGAGTTCAAGGTTTGCACATTTAGTCGCACATTTCATCTTATCCTTTTTGTTCTATTGCTGTATACTACGGTGGCTTGATTGGGATGATTGGGACGTTGAACATCTTAGGAACTAATAAGAGCCAGGATGATAGCAATGGATGAAGACAACTACAAAGAAGCGGTTGAGGCATCATTTAAAGTATTTGCTCCTCGGGGTATTAGTAAGTACATGATTTTAATGCATGTTACCCTTGTTTATCTGCATGAGCATGTAATCTACCAATCAATGGCTCTCAATTAGGACTGACCTCAAGCCCAGTGTGAGCCTCTGATCTGATCACTGAATTTGCTGTCGTTATGGGGGCCATGCCAATGAGGTTCAAAAAAAAAAAAAAAAAAAAAAAAAACTAGAGAAACTAATATCAATCTTGCCTAACACAAAAGAAAGCTCTAAACTTCAAATGGTTTTGCTTGGGAAGTTTTCTTGTTCCACACGAGCAAAGAAATTAATTAAAGATCAGGATCTGAACATCTAACATCTTCAGAATTCAGCTATAGAATGGTTTAAAAAATGGCTTGATATGGTACATATAATTGATGCAAAAATTTATTGGAATTGGAAAAGGGTCCTGCTAATGACAGCTCTAAGGTCTGTCAATAAGAACTACATAATGCCAAAATATTTATAATCCCAACATACATTTTAAATATCCCAAATCACATTTACATATTTTTATTCATTCTTTACAAATTTAAATGCACTTTATACACGTTTTCCAACACTGTTTTTAGCATTTCCCTTGGAAAAATATTATGGCACTGATATATTACGAGAACAGTCTTGTTGGAATAAATCAATTGATGTCTTCTTGTATTGGTCAATCCCAAAACACATAGGGTAGGTTTGGTTTGTGTTTCTGAAAAAAATTTCAGAAATTTTCTCTACAAACAAATTTCAGAAATTTTCTCTACCAAATAAATTTTCCCAAAAAATTTTCCCAAAACACACAAACCAAACAAGTTTTCCAAACAAATCTCTCTCACACACACATCAAATCAATCACTTTTTCCAAAACTCTCTCTCAAAACAATTTTCCAAAACAAATTTTCCAAAAAACCAAACCAAACATGTTTTCGTACTTTTTATCTCTAAAACACATCTCTCAAACACAAACCAAACATACCCATAGTGGTTGTAGATTATTAGACTGATTGCACTTGCATTAGTTTGATTTTTCGTATTCTCTTTCTTCTCATTTGCTCATTCTCTTGTTTGTTAAAGAACTACACCTGTGTTGTATTTGGTGCCTTATATTTCACATAGCTGTTGTCAAGACTTGGAGAAAGGAAGGTGATCGCTGGCATAGATTAATATTTTAAGGTCTAAATTCCTCTTCAATTTTATATATCCATCTACATCACAAAAATACAATTTTTGAAACAAACCTAAACCCACTTGAGTTGAGTTGGTTTGTTCTCTCTGCCTGTTGCCATGTCATCACCTGTAATGCCACCTGGACACTGGACTAAGCTGTAACTTGCTGGTAAGGGATGTTGTCTAATTTATTCGGAGCGATACTAGTGTGAAGAAATTCATGCATAGTTGTTGAGGCATGGTGAAGATATTATATAACCTCTGTCATTGTGAACCTGTTGCATTGTTTCTATAGACAATCAGCCCTCTTAGGGCGGAATCCAGTATTGAGAAAAATAGCTGTCACTTGGCCAAGTCTTGGTATTTTGAACTTATAGATTATGGATGAATATGAGAATTAAACTTATTTGAATAAATCCTACTTTTTTACAGTTGCAATGATAAGGAATTGTGTTTATATTCTACCTTGAGTACTTTTCATTTCTCTCATGGTTCATCAAATATTTTTCTACCATTGTTTTTTCAGTTGGTTTAGCAAGTCTGCCTCCAATAAGTGTCCCTCAACCTTACAGTTTTTTATTCTATTTAAATTCGACTGTTCTTGTGTTTTGTCCAATCATCAAGAAGCTTTGGGATTTCAATCATGATTGTAATATGTGGCAGATAAAGATTTTCAGACCCCCCGAGTGCATTCAAAGTATGCAATGAGCATCTTTGTGTGTACTATGCAGTCTGCTTTGCGGTTGAAGATGATAGGGAAATGTGAATTTTTTTTGGGCATGCTTTTTAATTGATTTTTATGGGCAAGTAACATTTTTATAATTTAGCCTGATATTATAGGAGCAGAATTCTTAATTTTAAGTAGTTGGCAAATATGGCTTATGGAGCTTCCACCCTACTGTAATTAACTGTGAATCATACCTGTAGCAGATAATTAGATGGTTAATTTTATCTCATGTTTGGCATGTCAGGTTCAAATCTACAGTGGATAATTAATGATAGTCGTGCTGATGTTGATTCTAATTCATCTGATTTTTGGGTGATGGTGGCAGCTCTAAAGGTAATTTCTCAGATTTTGGAAGCCCTATTGTTTGTGGGGCTGATTCTTAGTTTGTGAATATTCTCATGTATTTTGCTCTACTTAAATCACTTGGGCTCTTGGTTTGTTTTTTAGTACTTGTGCTCTATGCCCAATACTCTATGTAGCCTTGTGGATTGCTGGTCACCTGTACAATTGGGGAAGTGCCTTTTTGTGTGTGTGGGGCTCAATTAAAAGGAACTAGTAGGGTTGGAGTAGGCAATTGGTACTATTAATGGCTGCATATTAATTATCTTCCTTTTGAGCCTGTTTGTAGACCATATTAAGGACACCCATCTTTTTACTTACCTTTTCTTTGATGGATATTTTAGAGGATTTGCTTCTTGCTTTTTTCATAATGCTCTGTTTTCCATCTAAAACTCGGTCCCTCTTTTGTTCTCCTTCTCTCTTGCCTGCATGCATATTTTTGTTGTTGTGTCTGTGCTAGTCATCCTTGACTGTACAAGCAGTTAATACCTTGAGAACCTAAGTTTCAGAATCCTGATCAGTCTTCTGGAGATGACCCTGTGATGATCTAAAGATGGCAATTTTCAAAATTATCCAGCATATGCCAAAATCAATCTCTTTGTTCTCGTATGTTTATGTGTGCACACAAGCCTTGAACAGAGAAAGTGTGAATTATCAACAAAACCAGTTTTATATTTTTGATGGATCAGGATTAATTAATTGTGATTTTCCCCCTATACCTGTGTTAATTGAGGAGTTAAATAAAAATGTTACTTGCATTCATTCATTTAAATGTTGAAAAATAAAAAGAAAAAATCCCTTGCTTTCTTTACATTTCAGGAGTTCATTGCTAATGAAGGTCGGGGGGAGACACCTCTTGAGGGATCAATACCGGATATGACATCTTCTACCGAGTTAGTGACTTTCATTTTCTCCAAGGACATCCTCTTTCATTTTCTTTTTTTCTTTTTATTTTCTTGTTTCTTTTTCAAGAAAGGAAACCTAATTTGGTGAAATTTGAGGTTTGTTTTATTCCTTTGCAGGTTATATGTAAACCTGCAGAAGATCTATCAAGCCAAGGCTGAGGCTGATTTTTTTGTTATTGAGCAAAGCGTCAGAAATATTCTAAAGAAAATTGGTAGAGATCCAGATAGTATCTCTAAGACAATGATAAAAAGCTTCTGTAAAAATGCCAGAAAGCTCACAGTAAGCACATTCTGTTACTACAGTTTTTTTCCCCAATTCGATATGCTACCAGCTATATCTCCCCTGATTTAATAGAAAACTAATTGTCCTTATTGTTGATGTTATATCCACTCTACTTTTTTATTTATTTATATCATATGCTAAGTCGTAAAGAAAAAAACAACTATATGATTGATGTACCCCTCCCTGAAGTGACTGTTTAGTGTTGAAGCTTATCTAATTATATTCTTTTAGGTACTATGGGCAACTCACTTTTACTTTATCCTATCTTCACATTAATACTCTGGTATAGCCTCATTATCAATTCTCTTCTTGAATCAATGAAATTATTTCTGTGTCTTTTGTTTTTACGGCATTGTTGTTGTTAGCTGACTAAGTGGAGGTAGTCCTTTTGAATTATGATAGAGGCTTCCATATATATGAACATATCAGCATGAAAAAGAGCATTATGTGATTTGTGATTATATGTTACCTAACCAAAAAAAATTGTATGTTACTATGTCAGCAAATACCAATCTATAGGCACCCGATGAAAACTTTAATATTCTAATATTAGTATAATTCCTAATAAATTCAAATTTCCAAAAGTCTTCAATTCTTTTCCTCATCCATCACTTTTTCTTCCCTCACCACATCATTACCCAGATATTTGAGTAGGAGTCTTTCAATAATTTCATTTCTTCTTTTTAGGTATGCAGGTACCGTCTCCTTGAGGATGAATTCAACTCTCCTGTACTACCAGAGTTGCAGAAGTATCTAACAGATGAAGACTACAGGTATGTGATGCCATCTTTTTACAGTTACAGAAATCATCCATCAATAAAATGCACTACATCCTACAGATTTGAAAAGTAATTTATGATGTTTATTTGAACTGTTAATAGCTGCTTGTGTAGACTCAATATGTAGAAAGCTTCCTGATGTGCAAAACCGTTGGCCAAAAGAAAGCTGCTTAAATTTACATTAAGCAAAGTAATTCACTTAACTATGTTTAGTAGACACAATAGATGGAAAACAAAAGAACGAACCCCTGGAAGTTGACCTCTTTTGGGTTCTGTGGACAGGAACATTTAATTTCAACTGGATATCTACAAGATTAGTTTGAGAGAGAGAGAGAGGAGAGAGAGAGAGAGAGAGAGCTGTTGATTTGAGGTGGCTAGTTATATTTGGTCTGACTTTTTTTGTTTGGCTCTGGTATCAGTGATCATTTATGACATAATCATACATAGAGTCTATTGTTGGACTCTTATATCAGGGGATTTTGAAGATATCTCAAGCTCCTCATCTGCTCACAGGGGAGACTTGGCACTCTGAGCTCTGTTCTGACAGATGCTTTTGCCAATAACTAAAAGGCCAATTCATAAGAGCAACTCCAACAGTGTAGTATTTAGGTGTAGTAGTGTTATATAGTATGAACTTATAATAGCAACAAAAAAAATAATACTAATAAAAAATAAAAAATAAATAAAAAAATCACTCCAATACTACACTGCTGGAGTTGCTCCAGGGGATTGTGATTTTCCTTTTTCCTCAACCTATTTTGGAATCTGTACGTGGACTGATTATACTCCCTATTGCCCTGAAGTGACTTCTGCGGCATCCCTACTGTTGAATCTAAAGCCTATGATTCCACTAGCAAACAAGCCATTCACTTCCGGACCAGGGGATTTGCCCACTGCTCCTCCTAAGACCAGTAATCCCGCATCTATTGATTCAATTGGGCCTGAACGAATCCTTCATGGGTTGGAAGAAAAATTTCCTTGCCATTCATTGTGAACTTGACGTAAGCGCTATGAGATTCGAAGAACAGTGCTGCGTGTCATTGGTTGTCTTTCTGGGTTACCACTTTCTTTTATACATGAATTGCCATTGATTACTATTTTTCTGATTTTTTTCATGAAAATAAGAAAAAACTTATTTTCCTGATTTTCCTGAAAATAAGAAAATCATCCCTTACATAATAAAAAGGGATGAGAAAAAGCACAGACAAATGGCTGTATTTTTGTGTCTCTATATTAATTGATTGTAGTAGTTAATTTACAATCTCAATTACAGATAGCTGTTATTATGAGAAGTTAGTGGTGTTTTATCTGTTTGGTTTGTCTTGTAGTTTTGGGTCATATGTTTGGAATTATCTCGTAGTTAGTGGCGGTCAATCTGAGAAAGCTTGTATTAACTTTATTAACTCCTGTCACTTCGTGAACTACTGGAATTTATATTTGAAATTAATCCAACATGAAAAAATACGGTTAAAAAAATGAATGCACGTTGCCTTGCTTATCGCTGACAGTTTTGTTTAAATTGTGAAAAGTCCACAACCTTTAGTTTTCTTCTTTATGTTGGCAGTATCGCTGTAGGGTTCTATATTCTGCTTCGAGCCGTTGACCGGTTTGCCACAAACTATAACAGTTTCCCTGGCCAATTTGATGGGTAACACCTGATGCTACAGACCAACTTCCATATTTATTTTTTAAAAGCTTTTCTGCCTAGCTCATGACCTGAAAATGCATAACTAATTTTCAACAGAGAGATGGATGAGGATATATCTCGATTGAAAATTACAGCTGTTGGCCTACTTAGTGACTTGGGTTGCAATGGCTCAACCTTGACAGAAGACCTTATCAATGAGATGTGTAGATACGGTGCTGCAGAGCTCCATGCAGTTGCTGCTTTCATTGGGGGAATTGCATCGCAGGAAGTTATCAAGGTCACTCATTTTCTATCTTGATTTCAGCAATAAGCTCATTTGCAAAATTACGTTGTATTGGTGGTTCAGTCATTTCTTGCAATTTTGCTGGAAGAAGTTAGTATATATATATATATATATTTTAAATTGTGACCTGAGATATCTTTTGTTGTTTTTATTACAGCTGATCACGAGGCAATTTGTTCCTATGTCTGGAACTTTCATCTTCAACGGCATTGACCACAAGTCTCAGCTGTTGTCATTATAGTGGGTATTTGGGTTGGAAATGCTTTACACGCAACTCGTATCAGCTTTTGTTTCTCATTCGGAGCAGTGCAACTTAGTCCTAAACCCTCGAGACTGATGGATCTTCACTCTTTTAGTTTGATTGGCAGACCAATGGTCTTGTTTTGGCAAGGCCATATGAGATCCAAATGATTCTTCTTTTATTAAGCGGTGGGCCAGGTTATATGGGCTCCTCTGAGTTTTTGTAACTATTTCATTTGAAAAAAACTACGAGAGAGAAACTAAATAGAATATAAGGAAAAGGTAATCTAGTCATAGAATTTGACATAGATTTGAGAACATGTCGTTGTGAGGCTCCTCACAACAATGAATCTAATTCGTAGATTTCAAATTCTGAATGTTTTTGTGAATAATTTTGTTGGGTATGTTGTGTATGTATAGAGCATTTCTGTTGGTATTAAGGAGGTGTGGAATGTAATCATTTTGTTTCTAAAAACAATCCCATGGGTCATACTGATCCTCCCACAATATGCTTCTCTCTCTCTCTCTCTCTCTCTCTCTCTCATAATAAAATGAGTTATCACCCCAAAATATATTTGACACCATTCTTACACACCAAGGATTGCAACGCATTCATGCTATAAGAGGTTATAAAACAACATAGCAAAGACTAGTCAGTTATTTCAAAGCTTCCATGAAAGGAACATGGGGTGTGAAGGAGCTTGTAACCTCTAGAATGGAAGTGCTCCAATGATCATACAGCAAAGTGTTAACTCCACTTGCTAAGGGTTGGTTTGGGATGTCCTAAAAAAGTACACTTTTTGACTTATTGGTGGGTTTGGGTTGGGTTTGATGTGATGTGTTAGAGAGGTGATGTAATTTAAATAAGATGATGTGATTTAAATAAGATAGTGACTTTTTGACTTTTTAACTTATTTAAGTTATGCCAAACTAGCCCTAAAAAGTAATTCATGACCCTACCACAGTCACCTTAAAAACTTTTTAATAAAGTTAAAAATTAAAAAAAAAAAAAAAAAAACATGAAATGCAAATGGGCAAGGCAATCAGATGATCCACATCAACATAACAGGTGGAGATTACTCCTCTTATTGCAGATTAAAAAGATTGAAAAAACAAAAAACTGTGCAACATACAACAGAATGGGTGCTTTAAACTGAGAATTCTCTCTGCTCAATCCACCAAAAAAAAAAAAAAGGGGAAAAAAACTATTGTATTTGACGTGAATGAAATGTGTAATGCCGGCATATGAACTTTGCATGATCTCTGAACTGCAGTAGTACCTTGATTGTGTGAAGCTAATCCTGAGCAGTTGCAGAAACTTTCTTGGCAGGATTATACACACTATATTCGCCAAAGTCTCTTCTACCACTGGCAAAAAATTGTCTAACATCAAATCCTTTGCACAAACCAACAAAGATTCAGTTGTCAAAGCATGATTTATCCATTTTTCTAAAATATAAAGATACAACCTAGAGCATAGTCAAGAAGTTAAAACTTGCATCAATAGCTGTGCTCTAGGTTGTAACTTCAGTTGTCAAACATGATTTATCCATTTTTCTTGGCAGGATCATAGCCAAGATATTAGACAATCCAAATTCACACCTAGAAATGGATTTGGAAGGGAAGCCCACTTCCAAATTCAATCAAGATATGAACTTCAAAATGCAAACCATTGACCCCCAAAACATAATTTGACCTTCTATTTTTTAGCATAACATTCTTATGCATCTAACTTGATAATAACTATCCAAAATATAAAAAGAAGATGAAGAGGATAAAAGGAAAAATCAAGAAGCAGTATACCTGTGCATTACATCCCAGCCAGCAGGTAAAAAATGAGGATGGACAGCTTCAACAAAGACTTGTCTCCATCTCTGGCAAAATTGACTAATTCCATCTTCCCCATATTCTTTCAGTAGATGATCCACAACTTGTTTCCCATGTGGTCCATGTCCCAGTAGTGATAGCTTTGGATTATGTTTAGGTGAGACAGTTCCATCAGAAACTGAATTTACTGTACCATTCGATGGACTTATACTTTCATTAACATCAGTATCCACAATGGAGATGCATTCAGTCTCACAAACTCTACTGCTGTCAGAGTCAGTGACCTCGTTATTATCAGCCAAGATTTCTGCATTAACATCTAGATCAGAACATAAAGCGAAGCTGCTTACATCCATATCCTCTGCTGCCAAAAGGTTACTATCTTCTTTGCTACATGTTTTTCCTGTAGAAGCAAGTGAATCACAACTCTCCTGCTCCTCTGGAATGACACTCCTAGTAGAATTTTTATATGCTGATCCCCTCTTTTTCACAAGGCGTCGTCTCTCATGAGGAGTCATTCCTACTAGCAGAGCTCTTTCCAAATCTTCCTCTGATATTTCCCTCCCTCCATAATACTTCATGACAATCTGAAATCAGGAAATAATAGCAACTAGATAACTCTCCAAAAGTTTTCCAAACTCGAACTCATGAAAAGATAAAGAAAAGCATGACCTTGTGCATGAGGCTCCCGCTAAAGCAGGGGGTCTAGGAACAGCAAGATGTCCATGGGTTAAGGCTACATACATCTCCCCAGACCCCATAGTGGTGGGAACCTCATGCACTAGAACTGCCCTTTAACTCATGAAAAGATACTAAATAAAAAAAGTTGCAATATGTAGTTAGTGGAAAACATTAGGTAATAGCATTTTGATTCAATTTTAAACATGCATAGAAAAAGGAGTTCCTGACACAAATTATGTTTATTTAAATAGTAGCATATTTCACTTCCAAATACAGAATTATACCAAGCATCCAGCTTTCTTACAATACTGGCTCGAAGACATTCTTATCATGTTCCATTAAGTGACTAAGTTTTTTGTTACCCTAATCAGTTAGGAAGGGGCAAAATCCACAAGAATGTACTAATAATGCCAAGTTTCCGACTGTTGTCAGGCAATGAGCATCATTATAACGAATGCATGCACAAATACGGGAAAATGTATATTGTATAAACAGTGTCCAGATGCATATTGTCCAACAACAGAAAGTAATTACAAATATAACATCTTTACTACAAAAATAGAAAAAAAGAAAAAGAAACTGCAATAAAATTCCACACCTGAATCAGTTCCTCACGGCGATTGGATGGCATTCTCTGGCCATGGCGTAGGAGAGCCATAGCTGCCGTTCGCAATTGTAGAGGAGACACACCTGTCCCTTCATGAGATGCAGATGTCCCAGATGCATCTTGGGTTTGTCTAGAATCAACTACTTTACGAACGAAAAGTGGTATTCCAAATTCTGCAGCAATCTGTTTCTTATACTTCTCAGCAGCAGCATGAGCAATTTCATGACAGTCCACACAAAGTAAGACAATATCATGAGAACGATGGCTTTTCAGATGCTCTGGAAAGTGCATTCTGTAGCATGATGGTATTATTCGGTAGCGTAAATAGTGACTTCCTTCACCACAGCCAACACATATATTTTTCTTACTATGAATGTAGAAGTCATTATCCTCATCTTCTGGACGACCTTTAGGTTCAAATAAAAGCATAATGGCAGGTGGATTCTCATCAACAATTTTTGCTAGATCTCTACGAAGATACCTGCAGGAGGTAGATTAAACAAATTTGAAGTTCAGTAGCTCATGTGTATATAAATATAGACATATGTAGATGTATATATGTATGTATGAATAAAGTACAAATTTATACACAAATTTAATTGACCTATTATGTAGGTAATAATGTAAGTATGTAGGAATATATGTATGCATGTACAAACAAAATTTTAATTAAATCAATAGGAAAAGAAGTATCCCACTAACCACTCAAGCTTTCTGCGATCACAATAGCATAGTAACCGTCCATCATTTGCATAGATCCTACAATTATGATAAACAGGAGATTTGCAAGAAAATTTTTGAACAAATAACTCTCGAGATGCCTTCTTACCAACTTGTTTTGCATTTCTAAATCCGTTTGGTTTGGAAACGAGCCTATTTGCTAGTATGAGGTTATTTCTAGACAACAAAGCATAATTGTAAACAGTCAGAGGGCAGCTCCCATTTGGACCCAGGTGGTTTTGAAGAATCAGTTGAAAAATAACTTCCAGGTTGTTTTTCTCGTCTTGGAACAAATAATCAAAGTCTTCCAAATGACTACAAAAAACAGGTGATGGAGATTGGAGAGAAACAATAAGATTTGAAGAATCAACGTTTAAATCAGCTTGGGATACGGAGTCATAAATTTCTGTTTCCGATGCTGGAACTTTATGTGCAAGACTAATAATAGCATGATCTGATAATACATATCTCAAGCTCTCATCATGAACGCGTGCCTGAAAGGGAGAATACAAAAAAATGAGCCCAGTGCATATAAATAAATTTGCAATTTCCCCCAAACACAACATAATAAATATATAGTACTGCATGTTGTATAAAGAACTAATTCTAATTTAGAAGAACTAAAGATGCAAAGATAACACAAACCATTAAATCCCTCCAGGTGCACAATCGTCTCACTAGATCCTGAAACTGAATGAAAAATTCATGGAAAGATTAGACACATTTAGACAGGGTAGCTTTTATTGATACCTAAGACACAATATTAGAAAGCACACCTGAGTGTCACTAAAATGTGATGAAAGACCTCCTTGATCATTCAAATTACGAGAAATAATTGATGAAGCAGCAGACTCTCCTGGAGAAGCCTCAATCTCTTTAGAGAAAAGTTGCAGACAAATTGCATTTGAACGCCGGCTGGCCTCGAGAACAAAACGGAATTTGTCATCGGGAGAAGCTGAATTTTCTGATAAACTAACATATTTAGAATTTTGATGCTATGAAGAGTACAAAATACCAAATTAAAAAGGTTGTATGCTACAGACACTATGCTTGAGCCTAAGTTGGTAACAAACAATACGACTGTTTTCAGTAAAACGCTACAAAACAAGAATAATTTGTGTACCACACGAACCTACATGCAATAAGCCAATAACTATTTTCTTTTCCATCTCTGAGGTATACCTCTCAGTAGCAATGTTGCAAGAATAGTGAAAATATGTACCTACTTACTAAACCAAAACTTAACCAGCCTAATCACATAATAAATTTCACTGCCAATGCAGGCAGACCTTGTAATGCTTCACTAGAAACACAAACATGAGATACAAGCCATACCACTGTCCTGTTGTATTAGCTCAGAAGCAAGACAATGTGCAATATACAACAAATAATGGGCATCTGTTAGAGCATATTGCACCATTTCTACCGGCAGTGGACGCTGTCTCCAGTCTTCACGCTACAATTTGAAGAGAGAGCAAATAAGTCACGATGACTGTTTGATAAAAAACAGTGTTATTTACAGACTTTGAATAACCAAATGTATGTTTTTAATCTGTTGCCTGTTGAAAGAGCCTAAGATGCCAATAGGCTTATACATCAAGAGCAACACTTACAAAGCACAAATGCATCTCCATAGGAGTCACAAGACTGGAAATTCAATATTAAATTTCAAATAATGTGAATTTATACTCATTAATCACTTCGTAGGCCTTTTAATTTATGATTTCTAAAGCCTACAAATTTTTATTTATAAAAATAGCTTAACACTTTCAATTTATTTATGAATGTCTTTCTAAAATAGTTATTAGAACTTTTTGTTGAATCAAAATCCTCTGTCCTTTGGTATCACCTTATCTATCCCCATAATTTTATTGGGCTACATCATCATTTGGGATACTTACAAAAACATGTGTGAAGGAAGGTTTCTTTAGCAATGGATTCATTATTTATCAGAAGTGATTATGTAGACCAATAACATTAAGGGGACAGAGAATGAGGTACATTAAGGAGGCAAAAGATCTACATTCCCTCTTGTTCACACTTCTTTTTCTGTACATAGGATGTGGGTCCCCACTATGTCCATGTCGTCCTACTATCATAAAATTTGGTGTATTGGCACAAACTGTGGTAGTGCCTCATTAATGTGTCTGCTCTCTACTTAATTTTTGTGCTAATGTTTGATGAATTTTCTTCTCTTCTTTGGATGATTCCTTTTCCTTCTTCACACACATTTTATTCTCTAGAACAAGTTTCTTTTCCTTTTCACATACAAAAGTACATAAGCTAAGAAAATAACACATCATACAATCACAGAAAGCGGATGATAGAATATGGATAAACGTAAGCCCAAGTCCAAACCTGTAACTGTTTGTTTGTGATGACACCACAGTATGTTTCAAGTAAGTATGCTAATGATTTTTGGGGCTTCAATAGCACCTCACAAGCCTGCAATATAATTACATCAACAGCCAAGTCAAATGACATGCCACACAATCACAATATTCAGAAGTTGTAGATAGTATAAAATATCTAGAAGAAGGAAACATCTCCTCTTCAAGGCCTCCCATCTCCATACCCCCAGTTTTTACTCAAAATTCATTTAATCACGAGAAAATCCAAATAACCCATATTGTGTAACAAAACAAGAAGCATAATTAAGCACTAACATCTCACCTTTGCAGTATCAAATAAATTAACAATGTAAATATGAAAATCTCTTTGCAGCCAAAGAACATCATTGTCAGCACCATGAAACACCTACACAGCAAAATTTATTCCCACTAATCACCAAATTATCATAACATCCAAAACAAAAAACAAAAAAAGAAAAAAAAACTTGGGAAGAATAAAATTCCAACAGAATTATTAAATAATACAGTTCACACTGAAGCCACACTAAGGAGGCCAAATGCTGATGTACACAAATATGCGTATGAGAATATATATATAGGAAGATTAGTTTGATGTTTTCTGAAAAGTGAAGTTGTGTCAATGTTTTTAATATCCAAATTTATCCACACAAAAATTACTTTCTTACCGAGAAAATGACTTTTATAAAGGGAAACATCATACATCTTATTTATAATAACTGCTCACATCTTGGTAATTGCTAAAGAGTTCTATTTTTTCACGACTATGATTCAACCGTAAATAGAAGGGAAAGGAGACCAACAAATGGAAGAAGGAAAGGAAGTGGAGCCATAAATCATGTCGTTCAGGTTATTGTTAGTTTCAGTTATGGTGTTGAAGGATGGAGTGCTATTCTCCCTGCAATCTATTCTCGCAAGGTACTATTAGTCTATTACTACCGTCCTCTTTTCTTTTATATTCATTCAAGGCAAGTGCACTGTTCATTCTTTGATGAACCAAAAAAGCTTGGACATGTTAGGCTAAATATTACAATTATGGATCTGAGACAAAGCCACTTTCAGGTGCGTTCACTCTGGACCATGTTGGAGTGTGAGTGTTTTTTCTTATTATGTTCGGTTGTTCATTAAAATTTCATTAATGGTATTCGTCGCTTAAGGTTTGTTTTTGGGGTTTTTCTTTGAAGGTAATGCTCCTAATCCAGATGATTTGATAGTACAGTGTGAGGGTGTCATAACTAGTATATACATTGTGTTCATTCTGCCAATTATTGATCCTTCTTGATGGTGAATTGATCTTACGATTTTGTGAAACATTTAAATTTCACAACCTTTTCATTGGTCAACGGGAAAATGGATGAAAAGAAGAAAAAAAACGTATATTTGGCAGCATATATTTTTTCAATTTTTTTTTTTTTTTTTTCCTTTTAAATGTTGAATATAATATAGTATCGCTCACTCATCGAGTGTGTATATATACCTTCTAGCAAGATATAATTACTTCTAACATTAACAATTGTCAATTAGCAGCATTGCCTTCTTTTCTCAGTCTTGTCAAATATGATACTAACTGATATAACAATTGAATATATTTTCTATCTGGGATAAAACATTGGATTTTCATATGTTTTGTTATGATACCTAGCATATTTAACGGACCAATAACTTCACAAGATACAGAAGTCATGACAAAGCACAATGTAGTCCTAAACTACCTTACAAATTGCAGGATTGGCAAAAACAGGGCGAAGAATACCCATTACATCATGCAGAGCAATCGTGTCGACCAGAAAATCTTCCCTCCGAGTAGATATCTATTCAAAATTCATACTATAAGTACATGAATAAAATAGACAAACACACATATACAGTCCAAAAAGAGAGACAATTAAGGTTGTTTTACCTGTATAAGAGCTGTAAAGCCTAAAAAGGATCGCAAGCTATGCTGTTCAGTATCAACAGCAAACACTCTTTCTTTACTCAACACATCAACAAGTTCCTGCAACTGCGACTCTTTTTCAATCCAAACATACGAATCGCTCAATTCCAAATCCACATTTCCATCATCAACGAATTCGAATTCGACTCGATCACTCTTCAATAGAGCCTCAATCTCGGCTTTGTAAGGGTGTTCGCTACTCGAATTCTCTGCTAAAAACACCACCAAATTTAACTAGGGTTTAACGAATCTCTATTTAGCGAGGGTTTTAGAGAGTGTGAGAAGCAAATGAGTTTACCTTTGTTGTGGTTGAGGTGTTTGAATGGAGAGAATGAGTTATCAGCCAAGACTCGCTTGAAAGCGTCCTGAGGCTTTGGTTCTGTTTTCAAGTAACAAGTGTTTCGAGATTGTTGTTTTTGCTTTCGTTGCTTTCGATACTGTGCGGTGACGAAGACGGAGATTGCTGCGAAGCAAGCGATTGTCGCGATCGTGAATGCGATTTTGATCTTCGTTTTGTTTTCCATTTTCGTTTTTTCTGTTTTTTTTGTTGTTGATTCTGTTTTTGTTTTCTCTGTTTTCTGAAACAGTCTCTCTTGCTCGGTGTTTGATTGCTGGAACTTGAAAGCACAGTTCGAAAGAAGGAAGAAGGTAGTGTATTTTTGTGGTAGTATGTTTTGTTGACCACGTACGCGGCAAGAGGTTTATGTGGCCCAGTGGATGGAGAGCCCAATGGGTAGAAGCTCCAAGGGAGGACTGGTAAGCCCAAGTATGACATATCTGAAATCAAACAAAGAATTTTGGAACAAACTCATATAAAATTATTATTAGTATAAAATTTAAAATTTAAACTAAACCAGTTTGTTAGGAATTTAATATAAAATTTATATAATGCACTCTAAAATCTTTACTTCATAATTCGGGCAAGGGGACTCTACCAACTTATTGTGGATTTAGATATATAATCAAGTAATTCATGTCCAGTAATTATTGACATCTATAATACCCGATTAATACAATCAAAAATTTTATAAACATAGAATCAATTACAATACTGACGGTAGAAAATATAGATTGAATTAATATTTTAAAAACTGGACCGATGAGTGAACCGAAAAAAGAATTGAGTGGACAGGTAATTGATTCAACTGTCAGGTTGAACCAGAATCAAATCGTGACGTCATAATTATTTTATAAATATTTTTATAATTTTAAAATAAATAAAATACATTCATTTAAAATATTTTTATAATTTTAAAATATTTTCAAATTTTTATGTTTATATATATTTTTTATATTAATATTGTTAGCAAAAATATTAATTATGCATGTGTTTGAAAGAAATTACTTTGAATACAATAAATATTCTCGTATGTATTAGCAAGGAGCATGGTGATATAGTGAAAATTCATACTCGTTAAAGCTTGAAGTGCTGAGTTCAACTCTTTGTGGCATCAATTTCTTCATTATTGGACTATATATAACAAACTGTTACCGCCAGTTTAGCTTAAAAAGTATCCGGACCAAAATTTGGACCAGTTGAACTGACCGATGCAGTCCAATTTTCAAAACATTGGATTGAACAAAATAATTAGAACAATCCTTTTAATGGCTGGTTATCAGATGTGTATGATTATCATTATTTTTTGTGACAGTCAAATAATTGTGCTATATACCTATGAAGTTGTTAATTTGCTATATCTTTTGTTCCCATTTCATGTTCTCTCGTATTGTTATGTTGTCAAAATTAAATTAAATTAAATACAACCAAAAGAATGAAATTGGAATACGGAGGCCTAGATGGTAGAATCCCACAGGCTAAGAAAAGTAACCGTTTTTTCAGTTTTCAAAAGTTCCAGACCAAAAAAAGAAAAAGTTCTCAAAAGTTGGTTACCTTTTTGTCCTGTGTATTTTTTATTCCCAAAACAAAGAATTCACTGCAAATCATGTAAGATGGCTTCCATGATCAAACCACAACTGAAAGAAAATGAAATTGGTTCAGAAGTCATGGAACCCATTTCCCTTTCTGACCCACCCAAAGTCGAATCTCCACACCATTCGGTAAATGATGACAAAAATAATGTTCAAACTGTTGTTCTTGAACAGAACAAGAACATTTTGGTTACTTTGTGGGAAAGTCTGATTAGAATGAAAAGAGTTGCTGAGGATCAATGGCTACAACATTGCACTGGTGACCATGTCGACAGAACTAGAGCATACCATGTTTGGCCAGGAAACAATGTACACAAATTTTGCTTTACTTAAAAAGGATTTCTCAAAATTTTACCTGTATTTTTTTTTAAAATTGTTGGTTGAAATTTTTTACAATTGTTGTTTAATGCACAGGTATTTTTCTTCAGAGGACTACTTGTTTGTGGCCCGGATCCAAGAGGATTGCTCTTGACTGCTGTTTCTATTAGCCTTTCAAGTTGGATTTTTTCTGTTTATGTTTCACAAGATTTGCCAAATCGCTCCGGTCTCATAATCATCTTTTCTACAATTTTAACCCTAATAGTTAGTCCTTACCCTCAACTTTGTTTCATCAATTACATACATATTTATATTTATAGATATTGTTTTAATACTTTCCTTTGGTACAATTAATGTTTAGTGATTTTTTTTTATTTTGTTTAAATTCTTGAAAATGCAGGTTCTTGTTAACTTGATAGTGGTTAGTATGATTGATCCGGGCACTATTCCCAGAAATGATCAATCATCGGTTGAAGAAGTTGGTACAAGTGATAGAACCAGAAAAAAGAAGATAACTGTCAATGGAATGGAGGTGAAATTGAAGTATTGTCGGACTTGTAAGATTTATCGACCACCCAGATGTTGCCACTGTGCTATCTGCAACAATTGTGTTGAGAAATTCGATCACCATTGTCCATGGATTGGTCAATGCATTGGATTGAGAAATTATCGATTTTACCTGACATTTTTAGCCACAGCCTTTGTGTTTTTTGCCTACATTTTTGCATTCTGCTTCTGGAGAATCCATAAAAGAGTGTTCAAAGCTGGCACAGGATTGCTTGGCTTGCTAAGGAACTGCCCTGAAACAGTGGCATTGGCATCATTTAGTTTTGCTGCTATTTGGTTTTTGGGCTGCCTTGCTTCTTACCATGTCTATTTGATTGCCATAAATCAGGTTGGTCGATGTACCTATACTTAATTTCTTTGATGATCCTAGCATTAATTTCTATGACCAAATTTCGAGGCATGGATCTTCTGTACCTTTGTCCAAAAAAATTCACAACTACTAGACTTATTGATGATCTCTTCTTTTTCGTCTCCTCTGCGTCTTAAACAGACATTTTACGAGAATTTCCGAAAGTGCTATGTGGGCTCTAAAAACCCACATGATAAAGGGGTTTTAAGCAATATCAAGGAGGTTTTGCTTGTGCCATTGCCACCATCTAGAGTCGACTTCCAAGCAGAAGTAACACCCAAGTGGTTCGGACGCCGTGATAGTAATGTGAGGTGATTTTTTTTTTTTTTTTTCTTTTTTTAATAATCAAATTCGGGTTTGAAAAATAGAACCTAGGTTGGCAACAAATTGAAAGTATGTTGTTTAAATTCTATTAGTTATTTGTTTTGGCTGAGCTTGGCTAAGCCATTGTACTCTTATCCCTGTCACATAATGTGCCAAAACAAAATTTAAAATTTATTAATTTTAACTCATGATGTGATAAAGAAAAAATTTGAGATAGAACAAAAAAGAATTAATGAGAATAGGATCCCATGTGTGCCAAAGTCATCATCCATACTCAATTGTCTTCCCCAATCCGAAGTCCTATCCATGGTTGCACTAACAAGAGTTGAACTGGATTCATTTAAGGCTTTCAATTCCTTCATAGCCATAGATGTCTGCTCCTCTACTACATGAGTCACATCTTGCAATCCAGTAGTAAGTCTACCTACACAAAACCAATCATATAAAACATAAGTTGAGTATTCGAGTGAAATTATATTTTTTTATGATAGATTTCACTATATAATATGTATGATTAGAATTATTTATGTAGTTGATTCTTTATTTATAATTTTGTTGTATGCAATATATGCACCCTTTTCTGTTCCCATCCCATAAAATTCCAACTTTACCCTTCATATATACATGTTTCTCACTTTATTGGTGTCCCCTTGCTATCCCAATTTCCTTTTTTTGTATTTCACATGCAATTTGTCATACTACATCACATGATTCTTGGTTGCTTGATCCACTATCTTCGAGAGCGACCATTTGAATCCACAGCACATCTCAATAATCTATAATTATTAAAGCCTTTTTAAATCAATAACCATTTGGTTTGACACTTTATGTGCCATCTAACACCATTGAATACTTTAGCACTTTGAAAGCCGAGCATATCATGTGCCAAGCAAAACAAGCTCAGAAGAATACTACATTCAAGATGTGATTTGGTTGCTTACATGGCTCGGCCATATTTATTATAATATATATAATTAATAAATAATCATTAGTCTTGTAATGCATGGTCTTTGATAGATATACCAAGTTACCTTGTCTCGTAGTTAAAGAATGCCAAAAGCAGCATGTTATTGGGAGAAAAAATATTAAAAGAAGTTATATATCAAGGAATATTTTCATCCTTTTATATTATATAATTAGGCAGATGGTGAGATAATAGTCTTGCTTTCATTTTTTTTTTTAATGATAATTTCTAAAATAAGGAACCAATAATATTTATATATGACATTGTTTGAGAAAAATAGAAGAAATGGTATTGACACTATCAAAATATGATTATCAAAAAAATTTCACCTCGTCTAAAATTTCTCAATACATTAATAATTATTAAATTATATATAAAAAAAAATTAAAATATGTAAATCTCAAGATATAGATAAACAAAAGATCCAATTTCGTGCCGCCAAATACATTGTTAAAAAGTGTCTTTTATTACAGTTCCCTATTAAGACCACTGTGTAAGGGCACTTTTGTGTATGCTGGGGTTGGGCACAAGCAACCGTTTGGTGCATTGGCAGGCTTTGGGTTGCTTTAAAGCCTTAAAAACAACAGAATGTGAATGTCAGAGAGCTTGTGATACACTAAAGTGACCGACACTCTTATAACTTCAAGCAGGGTTTCCTACAAATTCATTTCATTTCTTTTTTTCATTTTTTATTTTTTATTATCCACCACAAATGCATACAGATTGAATGTTGTGTTAACTAAAATTAAAAAAATGTGTTTGGTTGATCATGTTTATTAACTTAGAAAAACCCCAATTGCATAGAGTCTATACTCATAATCAATCATTAGACGCATAATAGAATTTTAAAATTAGGACTAAAAGTGGATGATATATATCCCCAACCCCCGTAATATCAATGAAAATTTTTAGACAAGGTCAATATCACAAACATGTTTATTGACTCGACCTTATTTACTCTAGGGGCCATTTCTGTAAAAAACAAAATATACTTTGGTTTCGTTTTGCCGTATATTCTATAGATTGAATAGTGACATTATCATCCTCTATAACTTTTAGGATTTTTTTTTTTTTTTTGATAAATATAACTTTTAGGATTGTAGTAATGAATAATGTTTTTATGAATTTTGAATACAACAGTTAAACTCGAATATGAACATCCCACATAATAATAAGAAAATATTTTATCCATCATGCCAACCCTTTGATCTCCTCCTACATTTGTTCATGGAACCTAAACATGAGATCTACGCTTATGGCAAATTCTCTCTCTGTACACTTTTTACATGTTCCATATTAGATTAGATCTTCCATCATAATGCATGCACACTCACATGATATTCCGTATTAGGTATTGGCATATAAAACAATGCTCTTATTTATTTTTTTTCATTCAAAGAAAGAAAAGCCAAGTTATGCCTTATATTAGCATTTCAATTGGCAAATATCATTAGGCAATGCTTAAAATGAGTATTTTTTGAAATTTGAGCGCATCTTAATGATAAAACTAATTCAAAAGAATTGATGTACCTTAACTTGCACAATAACATAAATAAGTTTGATCCTTGTTGTTTTTCATCGACATCTGACTCATTTGATCCATTTAATCCTCTCTAAGCCGACCAATTTAAAAAAAAAAAAGTTTATCCAAACTGTATAAAACTTCTCAAGAAATATATTCATAAAATGGAGCACTCTAATGAAATCCTCTATTAACACTAGGAAGTAAGCCCAAGATGCATGTTCCCAAGAGTCTTCACTTCCTAAGAAGTGATGGTACAAACATATAAACCCATGGAGTGGCAATTGAAGCGTGGACATATAAGTAATTTTATTTATAATCTAGAATCAACATGCCATTATCTATCCTAATCACATAATCTCACTGATTTTCAAATAAAGTAAGATTTTAAAAAAAATAAAAGGTATAAATAAAACATCAAAAAAATTAAAAAGTTACTAAAAAAGTCAAAAAATTCATCTTTTTACCTTATTTGGGCGGAATGTATGTCTGAAAATTCAGATAGCAAAAAGACAATTTTCCCCCTTCCAACTGTGGCATCCCATCACCCTATCTATACACACGTGGCACACGTTGGGCCACGCAAAATTTGTAGCAATATGTAAAAAAAAAAAAAAAAAAATGTAAAAGCTGCCAGGCGCTACAACTTTGTCGGAGGTCTACTCGAGGGTAGAAATGTAATTTTGCTATTTGTTACAATATTTTAATACACATTTTTTTCATAAAAAGTCAAAAAGTTATTCCAAACATGCATATTTTTTCCCTCTACTTTTTTTACCAAAAAGTCAAAAAGTGCATTTATATAGTTCATCCCAAATAACTCCCAAATATTATTTAATTTAGGTGATCAAAATAAAATATGATGTCGTGAACACTAGATTTCAAATTTTAGTCAAAAAATCATTATAAATTGTCACATTACTCTTTTTATTTTTTTAAATATTTCTTCATAGAAAATTAAAAATCAACTAAAATAATTAATTCTTAAACAAGACTTGAGTATATTTTTTTTCATTGATTTACATGTCCATAATTTCTAAATAAAAAATACTATATAGTAAAAAATAAAAATGTATTGGCTTGAATATTAGAAAGCTCTTCGAGACGAATATTATAATTATCGGGTAGTCCTCACGGTCGTGTTCTTTTGCAGAAATCGAAGACTCGTATTATCAAACCACGTAAGAAATTATTTCCTTCCACAAACTTATAAAATAAATATTTCAAGTTAGGAAAATAAAATTCCTAATGAACCCACAATCTCTTACCCATAAAAAAAAAATAATAAAAAACAAATAAATAAAAAATTAAAAAAAATAAGGTACTTACGTGTAGGTCCTAATCAATAGATTTATTATTTAATAAGTCCTGTGAGAAAAATTTGTCTTAAAAAAAGGTCATTAATTATAAGTTTTAGCGACAATTTATAAAAATTATGATAAAAAAAGTCACAATTGTTAATTTTTAGAGACATATATAAAAAATTGTTACAAAAAAATTATTTTTAGTGACAATTTTACTAAGATTTATTTTCAATAGGACTTGATGAGAATTAAGTCCAAACTATTAAGACCTATGAATAATTTATCCCCAAAAAAATTGGGATGTAAAGTGACTGAATTGCCCTCAAGGGTGTGAAATGTGAAACGGGGTGTCTGCTATTCTGAGTTGTTGTAGAATCATGAAAAGTTGATAATTTCTCGTAGGGAAGGGAGTTCACCACATTATGGCACGTGTCAGGACGGCTCGTGAGGTGGGGCCACTAATGCAGCATCCACGTGGGACAGAATGGAGTCTGTTACTGGATTAATCAACAAAGCTAAGGTGCGCCTCATGGCGAGTTACCAAATGGGAGATTGACACGTGTTATACCGTCAGATTAATCACGTGCCTGCCTTTGCTTTGTTTATTTGCATTTCAGCTAATTAAGCTGGGCAAATCACTTGCCTTTGACCAATCATATTGGAGTTTTCTTCCTAACACTTCGTTTGGGAATATAATTAATTTAGTCTATTTTTTGGTTTTTTTAGTTGCCGTGTGGCATTGACTTTTTTAATTGATTTTTTTGAATTGATATTTTTTTTTAACTTGAGACTAAAAAGTTTATTTAGTTTAATTTTTTTAGTTTTTTGACTTTTGTGAGAGAAAAAATAAAATGATTATAGTTTAGATGTGACATTTTGTCTTGTTAACTTATTTAGCCTATTTTGTCTTTTGTGCTTTTTTAGTCCAACTAAGTTAGCCAAACGAAGGCTAATTAATTTAGTCTGACTAAATTAGTTCTGTTTGGGAAGATTTTTTGATTTTTTATTATTATTTAGATGTGATAATTATAAGAGAAAAAATAAAACAATTATAATTTAGATATGATATTTTAATTTATTAATTTATTCCGCCTATTTTATCTTTATATACTTATTTAGGCAAAAAAAAATTTGTCAAACTATGAGGCTATTTGAGAAGTGGCTAATATAGCTAAAAGAATTTTTTTTAATCTTAAGTGGGCCATCTTAATTTGGGTGAATATTTAGATTTGATAGATCCATTTTAAGACCGATTTTAGATTTATTGAGTAAAATATTTATGTAAAAAATTGAAATAATCAGATATCAGTAACTATATATTTAAATCACATTTGCATTATAAAAAAATGATTGATTATTTTTAAAATTATATTTATCGTCTATTTTTAAAAACAAATATGATTTAGACATATAATTATTGATATCCAATCATCTTAATTTTTTTGGATAAATATTTTAGTCAATGAGTCTTAAAAAGTGAATGATTTTGATCATTGAAATCGGTTCCAAAATAGACTTATCAAGCTCAAATACACTCTCAAGTTAAGATGACAATTTGAAAGAAACCAAACCCTAACAAAAAAATTACTACAAAAAAATCAACTATTTTCTTTATTTTTTTTAAACACCTTTTTGTATAAAATTAAAAAATCAATTAAAATAACTAATTCCTAACCGTTCGCTTTCTCTTCCTTTGATTATTTGTTTTTTAGATTTTCATTGACAGTGTTGTTTTTTTAATCGATTCTAAAGGTTGCTCAAAATTGTAGAAATAGAGTAATAGTCCCACTAAAAATTTAAAAATATTAAAAGTTAAATTTTTTAATTAGTTTTTATTTTTGTCTTGTTAGACTTCTTTACTTTTGATTTAATTTTCAACACCTAAACAATGTGTTTGACAACTGGTTTTGG
The DNA here is from genome assembly GCA_030407325.1 of Camellia japonica. Taxonomy (NCBI): domain Eukaryota; kingdom Viridiplantae; phylum Streptophyta; class Magnoliopsida; order Ericales; family Theaceae; genus Camellia; species Camellia japonica. The sequence continues at coordinate 39,101,798 of JAPPVO010000032.1, read as the reverse complement.
GGCTAAAATAGTCACAAAAAATAAAATAGGTTATTTTAATCATAACAAACAAAATATCATATCTAACCCATAATCATTACAATCTTCTCTCATAAAAAAAATAAAAAAAAGTTAAAAAGTCAAAAAATCCTTCTCAAATTAAACTTTTTAATTCAGACTAAAATAATCAAAAAAATTAAAAAATTAAAAACCAACCCACTTCACAAACGGAGGCTTAACAAGTAACATAAAGCGTGTGACATAAATTTGACTACAACGCACTAAAATAAACAGTCACATTTTACTATTTTTGTCCATTCTATGCACAAAAATAATAATAATAATAATAATAATAATAATAATGTTTATTTATTTATTGTTGAGAATGGTCCTTCCAGATTTTATAAAGTGAGAATAAGCCAAACCAAATTAAATCTTAAGGTGTTGTTTGGCAAGTTGGTTTGTGGTTAAAATAGTCATAAAAGACAAAATAAGTTATTTTAGTCACAACAAACAAAACATTACATCCAACCCATAATCATTACACTCTTCTCTCACTAAAAAGGTCAAAAAGTCATTCACAAACCAAACTTTTTAGCCCACGATAAAATAACAAAAAAAAGTCAAAAAATCAAAAAGTCAACTCACTTCACAAACAGAGGCTAAGGCCTCGTTTGGGAACAGGTTAATTTAGTAACTTTTTGGTTATTTGGCTAAAATGTGAATTAAAAAAAACTAGTATGTTTGGGATGACTTTTTAACTTTTTACGAAAAGATATGCAAAAAATAGAGAGAAAAGAGAATCTTTGATTTTTTGATATGAGTTGTTGACTTTTTAACTTTTTTAATAACTTTTTGACTTTTTAACTAAACCAACTAATCCCCAAACGAGACCTAAGTCTCAATAATTGAAATCAATTATATCATTTTTCTCAACGCAACTCTATAAAATGCCATTTTACGAAGTAAGAATAGATCTTGAAAAAGAAACATAAGTACAAGCATACTCCCCCATCTAAGAAAAAAAAACGAAAAAGGTGCATGATTTGTATTTAATGAATCCAATTTTCATCCTCGTTGCCATGATTTTGTTGGCTTAGAACCCTATTCAATAGTTTTATGGTAAATTACACTGACACCTTTAAAGTTTATATTTATTATAGTTCTTTTTTCATATTTAAAAAATTACATTGATCCCCTTGTCAGTGTAATTATTTAACGGTGTTAACTTTTAAGTTAAAATGACATATTTATCCTTAACTTTTACATATACTTTAAAAGATAAATTACATTGTCACCCCCTGAGATTTAAATTTAATACGAATCCCTCCTGACATTTAAAAAAAAAAAAACTAATTTAATAAAAATAAATATGAAGAAATATATGTAATTTGTAAAAAATTATTTCTAACTACTTGAAAGATAAAAATTATATAAAAATGATAATTATTTTTTATTTCTTAACCAAATTAATTTTTAATTTTTAAAAAAAAATTCTAAAAATCAAACCATATATAGTGTAAGAATCTTTTAATAAGAGCATCTCCAACGGTTTAGCAAAATTTTCACCAAATCTGAGTAAAAAAAAGTTGATTTTCTTGATCTGATATGTGTAGTTCCAATGGTTGTGGTTACTGTAGTGTGCATCAAAAAAGGAAAGGGACATCCGGTGGGTCGATCGGTTCAATTTTTTTTTGAACCGTTTGAACCAGTAATTTGAACCAGTTCGCAGGCCAATTTTTGCATGAGCCGATTGGCCGGTTGGTCAACCCGGTGGTCGACCCCGTAGTGTAAAATTTTCACAAATTTATACTTTAACGGCTATACACAGTGAATTGGTGAAAGGAGCAAGCCATCCTCAGTTTAGTGAAACGTTTGATATTTTCTCAATTTGATACTGTTTTGGTACAACCGTTGGAGCACAAAAAGCAGCTTTTTTTCATCAAATTTGAATTTGATATTGGATTTGATGAACGGTTGGAGATGGCCTAAATCATTTCTTACATTAGTAACTTATTTAATTATTTGTTAATTTTACGACATTTTTATCATCTGAGACTTGTTTGATAACCATTTCGTTTTCAGTTTTCAATTGATATTTACAAAAATTTTAAAAATTATCATAAAAACTTGTTTGATAATTTTTTTAGTTTATAAATGGTTGTCTTAGTTTGTAAATTTGAAGAAAAAACGTAAATTCAAAAAATGAGTTTACGTTGATTTTTAAACAAAAATTTAAAAATTTGACTAACAAAATTTTTTTTCAATTAATTTTCTTTTTCAAATAATTTTTTTTTTTTGCAATTAATTTTTTTTTTCAATGAATTTTTTTTTTCAACTAATAACCGATGGGACAATTGGTAATACTACTTTAAACCTTGGGGAGGGGATTGTAATTTTTTAAATGTAAGGGGTGTCAATGTAATTTACCCAGTGAGGGAAAAATTGGTATTTAAAAAAATTAAATTGCTGACATCAGCAAAATCTGTTAGTTGACTTAACAATCAACTAACTGAGGGAGTAATCTGTAATGAAACTTTAAACCTTAGGGAGGGGGATGTAATTTTCAAAAGGTGAGGGAGAATTGTAATAAACATAAATCTCAGGGGGTATCAATGTAATTTACCTATAGTTTTAATATACCAACTCCAATATTATCAACATAAATCCTAAATCTTCAATACCAACTCAACTAATTATATCACAAATGATATTAAAGTCGTGAGGCCTTTTAAAGCAGCTAATTCTTCCTGACTAGTACGATATTATTCGCTTTGAAGTTAAACTTTTAAAGCAGCTAACCCTTCTCGACAAGTATGATATTATTCGCTTTGGAGTTAGGCAAAACCAATAGCTAACCCCTTACAGCTTTAAAAAGTCTCATACTAGGCTAAGGGAGTTAGACCACTTATGTAGTGGAACTGTGATCTCTCACAAAGCAATGCGAGATGCATGGACTTGCCAAGTGCAGCCACATTGCTGAGTGCACCCACATAACTCCCCAGTGGACTGCTTTGGAGTTAGGCGAAGCCAACAACTAACCCCTTACGATTTTAAAATGACCTCATACTAATTTAAGGGAGTTAATACACTTATGTAATAGAGTTGAAATCTCTCACAGAGCGATATGGGATGCGTGGATTTGCTGAGTGCACCCATATAACTTCCTAGTGGACTGGCTGTTTGAGTAGGGAGTTCCCATAGATGGCGCCATATGAAGCAACTAACCCTCTCCAATTAGCACAATATTGTCCGCCTTAGAGTTAGGCAAAGCCAGCAGCTAACCCCTTGTGGCTTTAAAAGGCCTCATATTAGTATAAGGAAGTTAGTTTACTTATGTAGTGAAGTTGTGATTTCTCACAGAGCGATGTGGGATGCGTGGACTTGTCTAGTGCACCCACATAACTTCCTAGTGGATTGGCTTCCTGAGCAAGGAGTTCTCACAGACGGCGCCAAATGAAGCAGCTAACCCTCCCCGACTAGCACGATATTGTCATCTTTGGAGTTAGGGAAAGCCAACAGCTAACCCCTTTCGACTTTAAAAGGCCTTATACTAGTCTAAGGGAGTTAGTCGATTTATGTAGTGGAACTGTAATCTCTTACAGAGGGATACGTTGATTTGCCGAGTGCAACCACAGAAAGAACATGGGATATACATAGCAAGGCAACCTAGCAAATATAGAAATGCATGCACTTATTTTGAGATGGTTTTTTTAATGTAGAATTGCAATTATTCATTATTTATGCCACAACCCATGACAAACTTAAAATTTGACTAAAACTTTTAAAAATTCATTCTCCACGATCTATCAAAATTATTGTCAAAGTTTGTATTAAATTTGACATAATATTGATTGAATTACACTTTGCATATTTTATGTTTGGCTATTTTATCACTTTAACCCTTGGAGTTTTTCCCCCTTACATTGGCCTTCTCTATTTTAAGTGTTTCTCTTCTGATCAAAATTAGACAGAAATTATCATATTAACCGTTATATAACATAAAAATATATTATTATATTAGTGTTTAGGTTTGTGTTAGAGGCATGAGTTATATATAATAAAATATTTTTATGTCACGTATTGTCAATGTGTTATTTTTTGTTTAATTTTAGATATAAGTTAGTTTTGGAGTAAATTAAGAAAAACTTAAAACATAAAGGGTCAAAGTGAAAAAAAAAAAAAAGGGTCAAAATAAAAGAAAAAACTAAATATCAAGAGGGTAAAGTGTAATTTATTCCATAATATTTGATAATTTTTAAAATTTGAAAAAACCTCTCTCTCTTTACCTCTCTCATGATACTAGTTTCCTTTAATATATATATATATACTAGTTTCCTTTACAAGAAATAACATTTAAAAAATTTAAATATAATTTTTAAACTATTATATTTCAACATTTTTACATGTCGAAATTTAATTTTGACATCAAACATTAGAGATGATCTCGAAACCAAACGGTGTTTGGGATGTTATAAAATAGTCACATTTTTTTCAAAGTTCTTTTGTCTTTAATTATTTTTTCAGAAATTATATCAAAATTTTTTATTTTTCTAGTACATCTTGCATAGATAAATATAAAAACCCAAAAAGTTTGTTATTTTTGATTTTTTTTTGAAAATTTTAATTTTTCAATTCATCTCATTGAATTTAATCTAAAAACCTGCAATTATTTGAAATTTTTTTAAAAAATATTACTAAAAAAAAAAAAAAAAAAAAACTACCGAAACAAGCAAACTCCAAACCCCTGTTAATTTCACAAGTAAAACTTTCTAATCTTATCAACATTGCTTAACATTCAAAAGCCTTGATGCATAATTGTATGATGTAACCTTAGTGCATTTTTGTGTTTTGGTTTTTTAATAGTCAAAGGTTAATGCGCATGAGATCATTTCATATCAACTCAAAGTCTTAAAATGATTAGCAAATTGGTAATTACAAACACTCTATTTAAAGTCCTTTTAATCACTGTGATGTAATAAGCCTTTTTTTTGGTGCATCTTCCAAGATTGGATAGAGTACTAGGTTTAATGTCACAACCTATAAACATATGCAAGGACACTTGTTCGTCATCAAGTCTAGGTAGTTTCCACATTAAGATTAATTATAAACTAACAACCCATTTGTAATGATATAAACCAGCCCCCAAATTTGGTCAACTAATGTAATGAATAAATAAAAGAAAATATTATGAATTTTAAATAAATTATCAAATTTTTTATTAAATTCCTTACATAGATATGAAATTCATACAAATTATATGTGTGTAGATCCCACACTTATGTAAGAGTGAGAAATTTGATAAAAAATTTAATAGCTTAAAGCACTGTTTGGGAAGAGTTAAACTAGATTTTTTTGACTATTTTAGTCACAAAAGACAAAATAGACTATTTTAGCCACAAAAAACAAAACATCACATCCAATCCATAATCATTACACTCTTCTCTCACAAAAAAAAGTCAAAAAATCATTTCCAAACTAAACTTTTTAACCCAAATTAAAATAATCAAAAAATTAAAAAACCAACTCACTTTCCAAATCACCCCCTAGAATCCTTAACCTAATTTATAAATCAATTGTGATTAGTGCCCCGAATTTGGGGCACTAATGATACTAATTTCCATATAAGGTAAAAAAAGAAGAAAAAAAAAAATAGTTATTCAGAATAGAAATTAAGGACATTAATGCCCATTTTTTTAGTGCCACCAATCATTTTTGTTTATAAATAAAAGAACTATTGAGCTAGGACGGCTAGGTGTGATTAAACACGGCACCATATGATTACATCAAACACCAATTGTTATGATTTGTCCATTGAAATTCATCTCATTGGGCGTTGATTTGACAACTGTTTTTAAAGTCCGTTTTTAAATTTTTTTAACCTTTTTTTGTTATTTTGCATTTTTAGGTATCATTATTTTTTTTAAAAAAAATTTAGTCTACGAATTGTTTTGGAAATTAATTATTTTAATTTTTTTTAATAAAAAGACATATAAAAAAGTAAAAAAAAATATTAACTTTTCGATAGTAATTTTTTGATTACTTTAAATGGTCCCTATAAAAACTATATTAAAAAAATGATATGAAACTTGTACAAAAGATTGTCCAAAAAAAAAAATTAAAAAAGGGTTCTAAAGTAGGTCATTTGGAATTTCTCTTTTATTAATTGTTTGAAAAAATTACAAATATTGAGTTTGATTTCTATAACAAAATAAATTACTAATTTTTAATTTTATCAATTAAAACTTTAATATTTTGATTTATTTTAAATTTAAATCATTCGTTTATTTTTATTAAATAAAACTAATGAAAAAAATATTTTAGCCATTAAACTTAATATAGGTATACATAAAATACCTCAAATATTTTTTTTATTGAATTTAATGATTAAAATATAATTTTTCAATAAATTTTATTTAATAAAAATAGGCAGATGATTTAAATAAAAAATAAACAAATTAATAAAATTTAAAAGGGTAAATTACACTGATAACTCCTGAGGTTTAGCCCAATTACATCCTATCCCTGACATTTTGGAAGTTATATTCCCACTCCTGTGGTTAATAATCTCATTTCACAAAGCTCATGTTTATATAAAAGGTAACAACTCCTAATAGAAAAACAGATGAAATTACATTAAAAAAAAGTAGAGAAAGGAAAGGGGAAAAAAAAAAGAGATGAAATAAAGTAAAGCAAGAAAAGAGAGATTGCATGAGTTCAATATTTTTATTCTGTATAAATATTACAATGATATGAGAGTTAGTATAATTTCTCAAATATTATGAGATGATATGTATTAAATCCAAATATCAAAAAGTGTAATTGTAATTTACCCAATTAAAAATTCAAGATTTGTTTTGTCAGAATGTCAAATCTTGAGTTTTTTTTTTTTTTAATTTATAATTTTTTTCTTATTTTTATTTTGTTCCATTGAACATCTTTTATATGGAGTGTAGAAGGGCATTTATGTCACTTTGGAGCAAACTGTTAGGATGGAGGTAACGTAAGGCCCCGTTTGGTAAAATTGGTATAAGACCTCGACAGTTAGTGGGTCTTCCCACTTCTGTTCGATGTCCCTTCCCTGCAAAGTGTAGTGACAGAGAGAATCAATCGATAGAGAGAAATAGAGAGAGAGAGAGGAACAGGAAAGAAGAAGGATAAATAAAAGAAAGGAACAAATTACAAGTAAAAACAGGGCACCCCTTTTCTCTCTCTAGCCCTCTATCTCTCTCTCTCTCTCTCTCTCTCACACACACACACACACACACACACACACACACACACACACACACTATCTTCCTCAAATTTTGTTCCAAAAACGAGATCACTTTGGAATTGATTCAGGGTGCTGAATTCTGAGCACGTAAAGGGCTTCTGGGTCTCTTCATTGTGGTTCGTTCTTTGTGTTTTGCATATGGGTTTTTGATGATAAAGCTGTTTGTTCGGTGAGAGAGAAGAGAAATTTCAAGAAAATGTCTGTGAAGAGCAGAGGAGACCAATCTTCAAGAAGTGTTGTATCTAAAAAATGGACCATTTTGTTCTGTATAGCTAGTTTCTGTGTTGGCATGCTCTTCACCAACAGGTATATATCTCTTCCACAATTCTCATTTTTATTTAAATTCTTAATCACTACTTTTATTCTTATGGAACTTAATTCTTGTTCTTGTTCTTGTTCTTGTTCTTTCTCTGTTTTTAGTTGATTGATTAATTATTTGAGGGCTTTTTGTGTGTGTGTGTGTGTGTGTGAAATGGGTATAAGCCATTTTTATGAATTTAAAAGTTCGTTGGGAATGATTTTGCCGTTTGTATTTTATTCATTTTCTTTTTCTAAGATTCAAATTGAACTGATGCTTAAATTTCTTAACTAAAGTGTTGGTTATTCTGGTCATTACATTATTTTTGGCTGGGGATTTGGGAAGTGACTTAATAATGAAAATGCAAATATTTGTAAAATTAGGTGAAATGTGCTATATTTTATTCACATTTTATCTATTTTTCTTTTTTCTTTTCCAAATCAATTCCCAAGTCCCCAACCAAACACAGGGTAACTAGTTTAGAGGGTTGTGTAGCAGTGATTTTTTTCAAGATTTTGGATGTTTGGACATCTCATCATGGTGCTCTTAGTTTGAGTTTCCATTATTTCATGACCTATTTTTTTTGGTTTTTATTATTTGTTTGATAGTATTATTCTCCTCCCCATTCCCATACCTTTTGCTAATAAATCTGGGGCATTTGATGATAAGAGAGTTTGGCTATGGGCTGCACACCACTTGTTTGTTGTGTTTTCGTTTTTGTTTTTCTTGTTTTTGGAAACAAAATAATAAAAAATTTGAAAACAACCACCATTTTCATATGTTTTCACTTTTGTGCGAAAACAATTTTCGAAAATTGAAAAATAACTTTTTTGTTTTTTTTAAAAAGTGAGTGATTTTCACAAAATTTTCCCAAAAGCAGTATTCGAAAACAAGTTTTGTGTGTTTGTGGTAAATGAAAACAAAAACACAACCAAGCAGTCCAACCTTAATAGGTGCAGTTTTCCTCTTGATGATAAAATTGGGTAATTGATGATAACAGTTCTAGTTAAAATGCAGTTGGCAGTTTTGTGCCTTTTCCATCATCATTTATTATTGTTAGTTCATCTCAATTTCTGATGCTATTGTTCCCATAATTAATTGATGGCTGCATTTGTGGACCATGTGAAAAACTGCATGATGCTCTTCTGCTATCCATACCCTTATTAATAGGTGGCAACGCGTCTGACAATTGCCATAATTTGCCATACTCTATTTTTATTACTGGTAGATGGATCAGGAAGTCACTGATGAGATGTAGTTATCATCTGCAAAAACTCCCTAGATAATATATTTTTCTTTCAATTATTGATAAAGCAAATTGGATTACAAAAACATCTACTGCCACACACTCATTTCATTGATGTCATATGATCGGCTTATAGTGTAAAGTTGTTGCAATTTTGCTTTGATTAGTACCAAAAAAAAATGTTTTTGTTTTGAAATCAACTGTTAAGACAACGGTTGGAGCTGTTATTTTTTTGGGAATAATGATGTCTTTATAACGATGACAAAAATTGGGGACAGAATGTGGGCATTGCCTGAGTCCAGAAGTATCCCAAGGACAACTGCAGTGGAAGCTGAAAAACTAAAGTTGGTTTCGGAGGGTTGTGTTCCAAAAGCTGTATGTATCTCCACTGTTCACTTTCTATTTGGGTTTATCTTGATTCTTAATTTTGTATTCCTGTTGCACTATGATTTGATCTCATTGAGCTTTTCTAGTTGGACTGGAAGGTTGTAAAGCGTGAATCTAAGGACATTGGGGGGAAGTTTCTAAGACTCATCATGCTATACAGTAAGTTCTTCTTGTGCTTGTTTACATAAGTAGATTATGTGTGTATACTTCCATCTGATTTTTGGGTACCTTGGAGTGGACCTTATACTGTACTATATTGAATGTAGAACACTGGATAAAACCATTTCAAATTTAGAGATGGAATTAGCTGCTGCAAGGGCCGCACAGGAAACTATTCTTAGTGGCTCTCCTCTATCAGAAGACTCAAAGAAGACTGACTCATCTTCTAAAAGAAAATATTTTATGGTTGTTGGAATTAATACTGCTTTTAGCAGCCGGAAAAGAAGAGATTCAGTTCGTACTACATGGATGCTACAAGGTTGGTGGATTGATTCCTTTCTTTAGTTTCCTACTAACTTCTTTTTTGAACAAGGATTCCTCCTAACTTCTTGATTTTATTTTTTAATGCTATTTTGGTTGCTTTTTTTTGGAGGTGATATCTGATGACTCTTATTTTGTAAAACTTGAAAATAGGTGAAAAAAGAAAGAAGCTGGAGGAAGAGAAAGGTGTCATTATTCGCTTTGTCATTGGTCATAGGTAGTGTATAAGTTTCGTTTTGATTTTATTGTTAACTAGACCCTCATTTTATGCTTGAAGATCTTTATCAATGCTTCTCCCAATATTAAACTATTTTTAAGAATGTAGCTTTTCCCCAGTCCTTGACGGTCCGGTCCCAGTTCATGGGCCCTACATTTTTGATGATCCTATCTGTTAAGATTTTAGGCTCCCATATGTGGATCATTAAAATAAAAATTAGAATGATCCGATATATGTAGCCACATGATTTAATCACATTTGCTTCAAAAAAAAAAAAAAAAGGATGGTAGCCATATTATAGTTATTTTGTAGCCAACCATATCAACAGCCAATGGGTTGCAATTAATAGATCATATCCCAATTTTATTACAGCTGAAAGGTTTGTCGGTTCTTTAGCATTCTTCTGTAACTTATATTCATGAAGCAAAGCCGAACTCTTTCCCTACTCAGTCTGTGTTACTTAGTTGTAAATTGTATGTATAAAACAGTCCTTAATGCACCTTAGTGATCCATTTGGTGAAGATAAAAGGTTTTTATCTGCAATTTTTTTTTTCCTAGTTTAGTTTGAAATTGCAAATATAACTTGACAATCACGATACTGTAATCTTACTTTATTCACTGAACACTGTCTCTTCAAATCCCATGCATATACATCACACATTTGGAAATTAATCTTACTGTCATGTCCTTGTAGATTAACAATCATAGAGTACAGTTTTAGACATACTGAATGATATAGTCTGCTGTTTCTGCATTACCAGTCACACAGTTGGAGGTATACTGGACAGAGCCATTGAAGCAGAGGACAAAAAACATGGAGATTTATTAAGGCTGGTAATACTTCCTCTCTTCCAACTCTCTTCTACATCTACTATTGGCTGTTCTGCTACACACTATGGTCACTTTAAAAATCCTTTGTTATTTACTTTATGTTACTATAATGTGAGCAGGATCATGTTGAGGGCTACCTTGAACTGTCTGCGAAGACAAAGTCATATTTTGCTACTGCTGTTGCTTTATGGGATGCAGATTTTTATGTGAAAGTTGATGATGATGTTCATGTAAATATAGGTAATAAATTTGTTTTTAGTACTTGATATAAAAATGAAATGCATACATGAAGGTCTAAAATCCAATATATGGATGCAAGACACTCAATGTGTTACAACTTTTAAATTCCCAATCGGGGTAGAAACTTCAGATGCCCATGTTCATCTGAACCTCTAAATTCAAATCTACGACTGATATGATTGATTAAACAAGTTTTACTTGAAAATGAAATTATATGTCTGTGTAACTCTACAAATTATTTATTTATTTTGTTGCATTGGGTAAGATGTTGTAAATTTTGCAGCAACACTAGGAGAAACTTTGGCAAGATACAGGAAAAAGCCACGGGTGTATATCGGATGTATGAAATCTGGTCCTGTCCTTGCTCAGAAGTAAGTGGAATTTTGTCCTAAAATTCTTGCTATTAACTGGATGTTGAGAAACTGTTAAGCTTTTAGATGTCTTATTTGTGCACTCTGTGGAACAGGGGAGTGAGGTACCATGAACCTGAATATTGGAAATTCGGGGAGGCAGGAAACAGGTATTTTAGACATGCTACAGGACAACTATATGCCATTTCAAAAGATTTGGCTACTTACATCTCGATAAACCAGTTAAGTTACACTCTCATATGGTGTTAAAAATGAGAGATCAAAAAAACAATTTGTACTTTGTCTCGCTGTTTTTCTGATGATTATTGGGTCTCTGATGATCTCAGGCATGTACTACACAAGTATGCTAATGAGGATGTTTCGTTGGGATCTTGGTTCATTGGACTTGATGTGCAGCATATAGATGACAGGAGACTATGTTGTGGAACTCCACCTGGTAAACTTATAATATTCATGTCATGTAACAATTTTCATGCCATTATGGTTTCTTGTTTCCTTGTTTGACTCAAAAAAAAAAAAAAAAAAAAAAAAAAAAAAAAGAAAAAAGAAAAAAGAAAAAAGAAAAAGGAAGAAGAAGAAAAAGAAAGAAGATTGTCAGTTTTGAGTTTTCAACGTATTTAAAAACACTGCTATAGATACCCCAAAAGCACCGGAAATTTGACAATCCCATCACTAGGGGGTGGGGCAGTCAAATTTTCTGTGTTCCATTGCAAAATTTTCAGTATTGTTACATGTAAAAGTGGGGGTGAAAGACAATCTATGGTGATAATGGTACAAAGATTATCATCAGCCTTGTTTTTGGACCCAAAAAGAAAAGGAAAAGAACTGATATGCAAGGGTGGTCAGATTTTGTAATGGTACATTTTTCATTGCTGCAGATTGTGAGTGGAAGGCTCAGGCAGGCAACATCTGTGTTGCTTCATTTGATTGGAGCTGCAGTGGGATATGCCGGTCCGTTGAGAGGATTAAGGAAGTCCATCGCCGGTGTGGGGAAGCTGAGAATGCTGTGTGGACTGCTGCCTTTTGAAGATCAACCCAACTTGTCAATTCTTCTTCCAAACTCATGAAGGAGGTTATACGAGTTTTTCTGTTTTTACACTTGGTATAGAAAATTAGATATGATTTCACACGGTTGGATCCAAGGAGAGAGAGAGAGGCCTTGCCATGCAAACCTTCTCCATTTTAGTAGAGAAGAGGGGGCTGACCGCCAAAGCAGTCAGAAAAGCAAGCATGAGGCTCTCACTATTCATTCTTTTACAGCTTGGAGAGCCCTTTTGTATAAGTCACACTTCTGTTGCTACAGACATCATAATCAATACAAATTTTCTGGTGGCTTTTCCTGCCCTTCTCTTCAAAATCTTGGTGACCTTCGCTATCTCCCTACTCTGCCATGATTTTAGATTCTTGGACTTGCTCAAATCTTAACTCAGTAAGTTTCGAAACGAGACATTGGAAAATATGTTGTGAATTATTACTATTTAATATTCTCCAAACCGAAAATGATTACCAGTAAGTCTTGCAAAGTGTGGAAAGGTTCCATTTTGTTTCATTCATGCCTCTGGCTACAAAAAGATGCTTTATCTTAACTCCATCGGAAACCTTTTCAAGTTAAAATTACAGTTCACAACTAGCTAAATTTTTCTACAATCTGTAAGGTTTTGGTACATCATTCAACTCTCGTTCATTCATTAGATGCCTTTTGTCCTTTGACCCGTTCAACCGATACAATTTTGAAACCAAGTAAATGTAAAAGCAGATATTGCACATATATAGCATACCATAGGAGAACATAACCGCGCTCATATAACAACCATGTTACGTCTGTGTTGAACAGATTCATTATCGGCGCTACATACTTCATTTTCTGCCTTCTTTTTTCGAGGCCAATAAGGACATAGATATAGTTTGGAATTTTTTTTTCAAGTCTACAAATACACACACAAATGTTTTGTAACTTTTATTCCATTCCTACGCGCCGTACATATAAATGTTCTTGTTTATCAAGCATATAATTTACCCAGAAACTTCTCCAAGAATTGTCTAGTGAATCTACTACTTTGAAAAAAGAAAAGGAAAGTTAAAAAAGGTGTATTGTAGTTGTTACTTAAGGATAAGTACTCCATGAAATGGATATATCAACCACACCCAAAAAAAAAAAAAATAATAATAATAATAATAAAAAATATAGAAAGTTATATTTGAACTTTTTTCTCAAATGAAAACTCCCCCAAAGTTTTATCTCTTTAATATCATACCATGATTAAAAGCTTGGACAAACTGTGTTTGGGAGATATTAAAGTGACCCTCTTCAAATTGACATTTAGGATATAGAAAAAAAACTTAGGTATGAAACACAAACAAACTGTAAATCACCCAACCAACAGAAGAAAAAGAAAAAAGAAAAAGAAAATGAAACTACCTTTAGATCTTGATAAAGAGCAAGAGTAGTGAAGATTGAGAACAGTGCCACGTGATATTGGCACGGCTCAATCAAAAAGCAGAGCCCAATATTTTGAACACTCTCTTTCATATTGAACCGGACCAATATCTCGTCTAATGTCCCACACTCAAACTACTATTTTCTGCTTCAAAATAATATATATATATATATATATATATCAAACACCTAAAGAAAGCATAAAAAGATACATAAAGGAAACAAAAGATCACAATACAAGAAGCATGAAACAAGTACTATGTGTTCTTGATGATGAAGAAAATACCTTGTATATTATGTCTAATGAGGATAGAGAGGGTTTGCTGCAAGGAGAAGCTCTGCTATTTTGAGAAGATGAAAGAGAGAGATGATAGAAAATGAGGGGGTGGTGGCATTGAAGAAGTTGCATTAAATTCTTCAACTAACCCAACAACATAGGATATTGGAATATTTATTTTGTATTTTAAGAAGGTACAAAAATAGTGAAAAAAAACTCACTGAGGACAAATCTGAAGCCCTTAATTTATGTATTTATTGGGTTATGGTTGTTGGAACAATTCGTTTTGAATTCTTCAATTGGTGGTCTACTTGCTCCACCAGATAAGGGGTAATTAGCACATAGACTATTTTGAGAGTAGTGAGCAAAAAATGCATCTTCTTTTGCCAGCGTCGGAAATTTCCTCCATTAAAATGGTCAAACTTCATGAAATCTTGAGTCATTTTTTAAATAGACATCGCCATATCTAAATATTGTCTTTAGATTGTTGGAACAATTCGTCTTGAATTCTTCAATTAGTGGTCTTCGAGTCTTCAAAACTTGGCGATGAACTTGTCTATGTAGAATAGAAATATGATGCTTCAAGTCGCTTTCCTAAAAATAATATTTGCACTCACCAAAAAGTGTGCAGGGGGTTACAGCAAATTCGCCTCCAAGATACAATGAAGCCTGATCTAAAGATCAAGTCTACCAGTGTTTGCATTGACGACAGTATATCAAAATGCTCTTGATATAATCAAGAAAATCAAGACACTGATAATCAAATTTGCAGAACTTGATTACCAGTAAGAAAAGCAGAAATTTGCTAAAGAAACTTTGGATCGAAAACTCAAAATCAATAGGGAGAGAATTGCAGGCATGCTTCTGAATTTTTTTGGATGGATGGATTGAAATGGCTGATTTCGCAGCCTATTAATAGGCCTTGATGCATCTGATTGAATGGTTATGTTCCTTGGTTGCATCCGATCAGATCTAACCGTTAGATTGACGATCTACGGTGCAGATTATTCTCACACTGAATAGATGCCTTGACTAATTACACCTGATCATGATCGGGTGCCATCTCATTCGTACAATCGCGCGCATCTCCAATCAACGACTATGATCAAACCGTTCCAGATTGGACACGTAACCGTCCGATCGGTTGGACACGTCACCCATGCCATGTTGGATCCACATCATCACTCCAACCTGTCCAATGTAAATAGGAAAGTGCCCTTATGCCATGCCATGTTGGATCCACGTCACGTCATCACTCTAACCTGTCCATGCCATGTTGGATCCACGTCATCACTCTAACATGTCCGATGTAAATAGGAAAGCGCCCTTATGGCGTCGGTGCAAAGTGCGTCATCAAACGCCACATTGCCCACTCGCGCGTGTGCGGCAGTGTGAGTACATGCACACTAGCTTTCACCTTACAATTCCATATTTCAAAAAATATTCCATGTAGCACTTTATTAAGTGCTCCATATTTTTCTCTCTTTTCAATGTGGGACAAAATCCCCAAACTTATTTTTAGCTTTCCAAAGAAAAACAACGAAGGTTTTGAAAACACTAAAAAATTAAATTATTTTGAAAATTCCCCAACAATGGTTATGGGTGGTAGGGAAGGAGTGGTAGTTCTGTTTCTACCTTCTCATTTAACCAACTTTGTTATGTTGTCATTGCCCCATTTTTAAACTTCTTCAAAGTAATGGTGACAGTGAGGCACAACAGTGTAAATTATGATATAAAAGTTTTGTTGGTAAATTATTATTGTTTTTTCAAAGATAATTATGATATTTGTATACAAAAAAAAAAATACAAAAATACAAAAATACAAAAATCACAAAAATACACAATAATTAACGTGACGCCATATTCATTTTTTTCTTTGCCATCTCCACTCAAGGCCAGCCTACCCTTTAATGCTATTTTAAATAGAAATTTAAAAATTTAACTAATCAAATTTTTTTTTAATTAATTTTTTTTTTCAATAATTTTTTTTTCAACTAATACTAACCGAGAGGGCAATTAGTAATGCTACTTTAAACCTTGGAGAGGGAATTATAATTTTTAAAATGTGAGGGGTGTCAATGTAATTTACCCACTGAGGGTAAAATTAGTATTTAAAAAAATTAAATAGCTTAAGGGAGCCATCAGTAATGAAACTTTAAACCTTAAAGAAAAAATGTAATTTTGAAAAGGTGAAAGAGAGAATTGTAATAAGTATAAACTTCAGAGGTGCCAATGTAATTTACTCTTATTTTAATTATAGATAGTTTCGCTGTCTCTCTCTCTATCCTATATAAATATATGACGTTTTTTTAGTATTATTTTTGTTGGAACAGAGACTAGTTTGCCATGGCCAAAAGCTTCTTCAAGATGGAACACCCTCTCGGTTCGTTTTTATTTCTTTTCTATTTTTCATCGCATTATCTTAAATTTATTTTGCCCATTTTTTGGGGGGTTACTGTGGTCGATCATGCTGAATCCTGGCTTTAATGCTCGGAGATTTTCGAATGATTAGTTAATATGTGAAATTTTCTTGATCAGTTTCATTGAATTCAAGAAAATTTATTATCCTTTGATCTGGGTTTCTCTCGAAATTTCCATTTATGGGTTTTTCCAATAATAATCTACATGATTCCCCTCTTTGCTTGCTGAGGAACTGCGAGAAAAGAAAAGAAAAAAGGTCAATTATTCCCTAAATTACAATTTTGGATGATAGCTTTATCTGGGATTCTGAGTGAAAAAAAAAAAAAAAACAAAACAAAAAACTATACATATGGTTGACCTAATACTGTTTAATTTTAAATTTTATTATAAGTTTTTTTTTTCCATCGTACTATGGTATACCTTCATGTTGTTTCCTTTGTTCTAACAGTATAATGGCCACCATCGTCCGGGAAAGCGAGTAATTTAGCTCTTGTGGATTTCAATTTTGTACCAATTTTTAGTGAGAGCTTATCCCCTTCTTCATGGGAGGATTCAGAGTATATCTTTGTTTGAGTGTTAAAGCGGTTTAATGTTGATGAATTGTCTTGTGAAGTATGTGGGAAGAAAGTTGTCTAGCTGCCTCTTTAATCAATTTTCTTTATTTTGTTGAACTTAAATTATGCTACAATGTTGGCATTAGATTAAGTTTAGATCATTAGTTGAAAAGAAAATATAAATAAAGGGAAGTTGTAAATTTGTTTGCAAGTATTAGAGTCTTAAGAGAAGGAAGTTAGTTTAAATTTATTTTGTATTGTTTTTTGAAGTGGATAATATATGTAATATCTCTTATTTCATGTATATTTATCTCACCAAGCTAGTCAGTGTTAAGACATTTCCCCCCTATGACATGCTTTGTTTTATTTGTTTCTTTGCATGTTAATGATTATGTTCTTTGCACATAGCAGAAAGGAGGCAGGCAGAAGCTACTCGTATAAGAGAGAAGTATCCGGATAGAATACCAGTAAGATATTGTCATCAATGTTTAGATTATGTGTCACTTTGTTCTTCTATTTTTTTTTTTTTTTAAAATGTTACCTTTAAGGGGTAGTCTTCTACATAATTGCTTCTGAGTTTCAGGTGATTGTGGAAAGGGCTGATAGGTGTGATATACCTGACATAGACAAGAAAAAGTTAGTTATATCTCTGCTTTTATGATCTCTCTTCTTTCTATATTTTGAATGCAATTGGGATTTCTTAATATGTTTGCTTGTATTGATAATTACTTCTCAACAACTGAAAGTTGCTCTTATCCTTATAGCATATTTTGTATGTTCCAAAAACAATATTGGATTTCTTCTGGTAATTTTAACCCCCCAAAAAAATTGGCAATGACAAATTGTATCTTCTTGTTCCGTAAAGCATATGTGAGGTTCCTTTTGTGTTTGCTAAGATATTCTTCCAGTATTTTCTTTGTAACTGAGCAATGGAAAATTTTATTTTAATTGTTGTTTTGTTCATTATTTGCACTCGAGGATGTTACGAGGGTTCTAAAATGAAATGACTGCATTTATGGGTGTTGTTTGTCTATTTGTTTGTACTGCCAACACCACACAAATACTAAAGAAAAAAAAAATATTACGTGTCTTACTCACGTTTGGGTACATAGTATTTGTTCATTAATGTTGTTTATGTATATAAGCGCGCACGAGCGCACACAAACACACACGCACACACATACTTCTTTTGAGACCCATTTTGTTAAACCAACACTTGGATCATTGACTCCCTCACATTACCATCACCTATACATGACTCTAAATTTGCGAATTACCTAGTCGGACACTTGATACTTGAGTAGGGGTATGTGATACATGTGCGGTAATCTTAGTGGGACATGAACTTGTTTAGTATGCCTAAGTAATCGAGTTTACTATATAACTATGCATAAGACTCATTTTTTTTGCATAAAATGTTCTGTGTTACTTTGTGAACTCTGTTTTACCTTAAAAATTATGTCCTTGGACATGATAATCAGATGAATCTGTCACTTAGACACATACCTATGCCTGATATCCCACCGAGTCCACGTAACATAGACGATGCCAAATGTCAGGTTTTTGAAGGTGATTGGATTTTACTACCAATTTTATTCTTACACTCACATTTCTTCCTGCAATATATATTTAATCTAGAATATTAGATGTCTGTATGTTCACAGACTCTTTAGGTTATATCTATAGTGATTTTTTTCTATCTTTCCTTTGAAGTTGCTTGTAGTCAATCTTTTTTTTTTCTATTTAATGAATACTTTGTCCCCCCTTTTATATTTTAAAAAGAAAACTCTTCATATTACCTTTTTAAAAACCCTAGCACATACTTTTTCTATGTCAATAATAAACACCATATGGAGGTCTTTTCTTTTACCTGTATTTTTCCTTTAGTTGCTCTTGGTAGATCTCTTTGAATATCACCTTTATTCATTCATTAGACATTTTCTTAGCATTGAAGATATTTTAAAACAAATTAGTCAATAAATTGCCTGTTCATCACACAAACACTTCCAAGTTTTAATAAGAAATCATGTGATCCTACGGACTTCCCTAATCATCTTTTCATAGCTTCTTTTTATCTTCACTACTTTGATCGTGCAAATTTATAAAACATATATCAGAGTGGCAGACTGGCACTAGTTTGGTGCTACTCCTTACCAGTGAAAAAATTCCCATAGAATGATATAAGGCATTTTCTTTATTCTCTTAAAGCTCATTCTCTCTATTTTATTTCTTGTTAACAAAGCCAACAAGAGAATTACTGCACTAAGACAATAACCCATTTCAAGAAATATGCAGACAATAACCCAAAAAAAGAAATATGCAGACATGCAGTACTCAAGTTTCTGCCTAGAAGCCAAAGTATTTTAATTCTACTTGGTTTGGCACATATTGAAGAAATAAACAATTGTGGTAGTCACAGTTTCCACCTAGAAGCTGAAGTATGAACTTTATGTATGCGAATTCTAATATGAAATCTCTTTCTTTGGGATGTGTAGATACTTGGTTCCTGCTGATCTGACTGTCGGTCAGTTTGTGTACGTGGTGCGAAAGAGGATTAAGCTCAGTCCTGAAAAGGCTATCTTCATTTTTGTGAAGAATATTTTGCCTCCCACTGGTGAGATTTAACATCTATCTTTTATAAATATTATTCTTCCCATCCCTGTTTTTCTTGAGTTTTCTCAACAAAACAACAATGAAATCTGAAGTAATGTTTGACTTGTTGCAGCGGCTATGATGTCAGCAATTTATGAGGAAAATAAGGATGAAGATGGTTTCCTTTACATGACCTACAGTGGCGAGAACACGTTTGGATGACTTTTAAGACATGGGCGTGCATAAGACCTGAAAAAGATTATAAAAAAATGAAAAAGAAATAAGACTTTAGATCAGTTGTAAATTCTCTGCAGACTCAGTGGTTTGATATTTTCTATGTCAGTGATGATCAGTGCAGATAATTCTTGTATAGTCAAGTTATATGGTTATTTTGATTACTCTGATACTGGTAATGGTTCTAATATTTTAAGAGTACTCCTTGGTTGATCTCAATTGTTTCTTTATGCACATCACCAATAGTTTGTTTTGTTGGGCAATTTTCACTGTATTTAAATGAATTAATTCTGTTTTGGTACTAAACGACAAACAGAATATAAAAAAAATAAAAGAAAGGAGAGAATATGTTTGATTACAAAAATCAAACTAGGAAAAAAAAAAAAAAAGATTTTATTTTGTTACAAAAACAAAATTAAAATCTGATTTAAATAAATAATAATAACACTGAAAATAAATTAAATAACTTACTTAATTAATTCTTGAATAATAATCTGATCAAGTCTAGTGTTTGACAGTGTGTCCTAAAGACAGATTCGTCCTCTCCACGGTACTTTCAGAATGTGGATGTCTATCTCTCAGGATGAAATGATCAATTACAAACAATAGTAGCACTACAAATTGTTTGCCTTACGAACAAACTAAGTGTTTACACTATTTCTTACAAGAAAATAATGCAACAAAATGAAGAATAAATTTGCAGAGCTCTTAAGGACGAAAATTATGAATCTATACATCAAATGAGGGCTATCCTATTTATAGATGGATTGGTGGCTGCAAGTTTTGAATTAAATAGGTGCAAACCTATTTGAACAGGTATGAAACCTATTGGTTTTGAATTAAACAGATTTAAATCTGTTGGGTTTAAAATTCAAACAGATAAAAACGGGAAGGGCCCTGTTTGGGTGTACAGAAAAACCGGACCAGTTTATTTCCGGTATTAATTTGAATTCTGGATTTTATTTTTCAAAAAATAAAATTTAATCCAAATGTTTTTGGCCCAAAAAGATTAATATTGGGCCGAACAAGCCCAACCCAACCACACATCACGCACCCGCACCTGACCGGACGGACGGCGGCGCGCGTGTGGTGATTTTTGGGTCCAATGGGTCTAGCCCATTTTGCCCATAACCTCTCTCTCTAAAACACTTGGGTACCCCTTAGGGCACACCCCAAGTTCTAATCACATACCTTATAAACCCATTCAAAACTTCCCACCAAATCAATGTGGGACAAGCCTTATTAAAACCTTTAAGGATTTTTCACCAAAACTCCATTTCCATGGAGCACACTTTGGCTTCAATTTCCCATTCACTCGGTAATGGTTTTGAGTAACCAAATATACCACGTGAATCACAACGCGGCATAAAATGCGTTACCATTTTGACCCGCGAAAATCGACGCACGGGTCCCACCAAAATATTAGACCAAAGTTAGGAAAAAATCTATTTTTTTTTTTACCCAGATTTTCCAAACTATTTTCCAACAATCCCCTACATGAATAGAATTTGATGACAACGGAAATGTAACAATATGCAGACTTTATCGAAAGAGTATAAGTCGAAAATATCTTGCATCAGGATAGGTAGCTTTCGGTCTTGAACCTTCCCTAGTAATAACTTATCGGACTTACTAGCTAACCAATGGACGCGATACCTTGAATTGTTCAGCCGTTTGTGTAAGCCAAGACAATAGATTTCACACAAAATATCTTCTAACACATCGTGGTTCTCACTGTTGTGTTCATTTTGGCCTTGAACGCTCATGGTTTTCATGAGTGTTTCTAGAGAATTTAGCCTCTTCATTCTTATAGAACCGGCCCCAGTTCGATACTCATATAGATGATTCTTATTGTGAGTATCTCTTTATACTCGTCTTGATTTTATACCTAAATCAAGATATAAGTAATCATTAAAAGCAAAGCTTATCCTTATACCCCTGCAGACAACACATGTTGGAGATATCACTCTCACCATAGGAATGGGTATCCCTTTGTGATTTCTGGCGAGTCACACATAACTTAGTTGTCCCTTTGAACTTAGTTCTTGGGATCTCCAGTCATGTAAGTAGGGTTATCATTATGACGACTCTTATGTAGTAGGCTTTAATCCCATCCCCTTCGATGAATTATACACTAGCTCTTTTGTCAAACCTTTTGTTAACGGATCCGCAATATTCTCTTTAGATTTTATATAATCTATTGAGATTATTTCATTTGACAACAATTGCTTACGGTATTATGTCGACGACGAATATGTCATGACTTACCGTTATATATATGATTCTGTGCCCTGCCTATAGCACATTGACTATCACAATGAATGCAAATAGCTGGCACAGGTTTTGGCCACATTGGAATGTCTCCTAAACAGTGACGAAGCCATTTTGCTTCTTCTCTTGCCTTATCTAAAGCAATGAACTCGGATTCCATTGTGGATCGTGCAATGCATGTTTGTTTCGTAGATTTCCAAGAAACAGCAGCGCCTCTTAGAGTAAAGACATATCTACTTATGGATTTTGAATCTTTAGTATCCGATATCCAATTTGCATCACAATAACCTTCAAGTACTGCTGGATATCGAGTAAAGTTCAAACCATGATCACGAGTGAATCTTAGATATCTAAGAACCCGAATGATCGCCTTTCAATGGTCTTCTCCGGGATTACTAGTGTACTTACTCAATTTACTGATAGCATAAGCTATATCCGGACGAGTACAATTCATTAGGTACATTAGGCTTCCAATGATTTTGGAGCATTTTAACTGAGACACTGCATCACCTTTATTTTTCGATAAATAAAGACTGATGTCTACAGGTGTTCTAGCTACATTCAAATCATCCGTGATAAATTTATCAAGAATTTTCTCAATATAATGAGATTGAGATAATGCATATCTGTCAGATGTTTTAGTAATTTTCATTCCTAATATAACATTTGTGACCCCCATATCCTTCATATCAAATCTTTTATTAAGCATTTGCTTAGTTGATTTGATCATGTTTTGATTGCTTCCAATGATAAGCATGTCATCCACATAACGACAAACTATGACATATCCTTGGTCAGTGTTTTCAACATAGACGCATTTGTCACATTCGTTTATCTTAAACCCATTAGTAAGTATTGCATGATCAAATTTTTCATGCCATTGCTTAGGTGCTTGTTTTAATCCATAAAGAGATTTTACAAGCCGACAAACTTTCTTTTCTTGCCCCGGCATTACAAACCCTTCAGGTTGCTCCGTATAGATCTCTTCATTTAGATCACCGTTTAAGAAAGCTGTCTTAACATCTATTTGATGTATTTCTAAATTAAACAACGTTGCTATAGCAATAAGCATGCGAATGAATGCTATAGATCTCTTCATTTAGATCACCGTTTAAGAAAGTTGTCTTAACATCCATTTGATGTATTTCTAAATTAAACAATGCTGCTATAGCAATAACCATACGAATGGATGTTATTCTTGTCACATGAGAATATGTGTCAAAATAATCCAGACCTTTCTTTTGTCTGTAAGCTTTAACTACAAGTCTTGCTTTATACTTGTCAATTGAACCATCCGCTTTCATTTTTCTCTTGAATATCCACTTACATCCAAGAGGTTTAGAACCTGGTGGAAGATCCACCAATTCCCAAGTATGATTTTGCATAATGAATTCAATTTCATTATTAACCGCCTCTTTCCACAAAGGTGCTTCAGGACCTGTCATTGCTGCCTTAAAGCTTTGAGGTTCATTTTCTAACAGGTATGTCAGAAAATCTGGACAAAAGGATTTTGATGTTCTCGCTCTCTTACTTCGTCTTAGTTCATCATCAGTTAAATCCTGTTGGTCGAGACCATTACTAGTCGCTTGTGTTTGATTGTCATTAGCCTTTTGACTTTGTGTACAATCATAAGTTCTTTTCTGTGAACTTAATTCATGTCCTTTCTTGTAAAGAAAGATATGTTCAAAAAACACAGCATTCCTTGACTCTATAATAGCGTTCACATTTATATCAGGTATTTCTGATTTATAAGTCAGAAACCGATATGTACTACTATTCTGAGCATAACCAATAAACACACAATCTACAATTTTTGGTCCAATCTTAGTCTTTTTAGGAACAAGAACTTCAACTTTTGCCAAACATCTCCACACTTTTAAGTATTTGTAGGATGGTGGTCGACCTTTCCACAATTTATAAGGAGTGTTGTTGGTTTTCTTGTGGGGTATTCTGTTAAGAACATAATTAGCAGACAATATTGCTTCCCCCCACAAGTTCTGTGGTAAGCCTGAACTTAGTAACATGGCATTCATCATTTCTTTTAGGGTTCTATTCTTCCTTTCAGCAATTCCATTTTGCTGTGGAGAATAAGGTGCTGTAGTTTGGTGAATAATGCTATGTTGTGCACAAAATTCATTTAATGGTGCATCATATTCACCACCCCTATCACTTCTAACCATTTTAATGGTTTTACTAAGTTGATCTTCAACTTCTGTTTTGTAGAGTTTAAACATTTCTAAGGCTTCATCTTTACTTCGGAGTAAATAAACATAATAATATCTTGTGCAATCATCGATAAATGTTATGAAATACTTTTTGCCTCCTCTAGTTTGAACAAATTTTAGATCACATACATCAGTATGGATTAATTCTAGAGGTTTGGTTTTCCTTTCAACCGATTTAAATGGAGCCTTAGTTAGTTTTGCTTCTACACAAATTTCATATTTATGATTAGGATTAATTTCAAACTTTGGTATATAATCTAAACCAATTAATCTACGCAAAGCATCAAAATTCCTATGTCCCAATCTACCATGCCATAAATTCGACTCAAGAATATAAGCAAAAGATGTGTTATTCTCATTACTAGCAACTTTTGGTACAACTGTCATTACATTTAGTTTGAAGAGACCATCACTCATGTATCCCTTACCAACATACATACCACTTTTTGTTAATACAAATTTATCAGACTAAAAAACAAGCTTAAAACCATTTTTACTTAATAAAGAATCAGAAACTAAATTCTTCCGGATATCAGGTACATGCAGTACGTTGTTGAGGGTCAGTTCTTTCCCTGATGTCATCTTCAAGATCACTTTCCCTTGTCCAGCCACAGTAGAAGTAGAAGAATTTTCTATGAAAAGTTGTTCACCATTTGCAGCCTCATTGTAGGAAGTGAATATCTTTTTGTCCGCACAAATATGACGAGTTGCCCCAGTGTCAACCCACAATTCATTGGGATTTCCAACCAGATTAGCCTCAGACACCACAACAGAGAGGTTGATGTCATTCACTCCGTCAGAGATGTAATCTAATTCAGTTACATTGGCCTGATTGGTAGTCTTCTTGCTTGTACTTCCATGATCCTTCTTAGGGCGGCGGCAGTCAGAAGCTCGATGTCCAGTCTTGCCACAATTATAGCATTTTCCTTTGAACTTCTTGTTGCTATCGCCTTGTTTAGGACCATCTCCAGTAAACTTCCTCTTTTTGTTATGTGGTTTATGAACTTGTTCAACCACATTAGCCTTGGACTCAATGGGATTTTTCTCATTCCTCTTTTCAGCTTTACGGTTATCTTCCTCAATTCTTAGTTTTACAATAAGTTCATCCATGGTCATTTCTTTGCGTTTATGTTTTAAATAATTTTTAAAAATCTTTCCAAGCCGGTGGTAACTTTTTCACTAAAGCAGCGACTTGGAAAGACTCGCTAAGAGACATACCTTCTGAATGAATATCATGCAAAATTATTTGAAAATTTTGAACTTAAGAAATTACCATTTGAGAGTCTACCATAACAAAGTCCAGAAATTTACCGACAACAAGTTTCTTCGTGCCGGCATCCTCTGTCTTGTATTTTTTCTCTAAAGAATCTCACAATTCTTTTGCTATTTTCAGAGGACTGTATACATTATACAGCATGTTGTCAAGGCCATTGAGGATGTAGTTTCTGCATAGGAAATCTGAATGTTTCCAAGCATCTACCGCGGCAACAACTTGCTGATCACTTTCACTCTCTTTAAGTGTTGGAGCCTCTTCATGGAGAAACGGGGCCAAATTAAGAGTTGTAAGATAGAACAACATCTTCTGCTGCCATCTCTTAAACTCAGTACCGTTAAATTTTTCTGATTTTTCTCTGTGATTTATTGGTACATGACCATGGTTTTGGATAAGGACCGGTGTTGGTGTAACAATCGGAGTACCACTTCTAGTTGTAGTTTCAGTTGCAGTAGTCATAATCTCTGATTACAAAAATCAGAAAAAATAAAAAACACAAATTAATTTTCTAGTTACTAAAACCAGAAAATAAATGATAATACAAAATTATTTTATTTTCCTTGTTACTAAAACTAGAAAAATAAAATATCACAATAATTTTCTGTAACACAAATTTAATATTCTGCAATTGTTAATGACACCAGTATATTATTACTTGTTGTCAAAGAAAAGAGACAGTATATTACTACTATCTGTCAAATAGCATAAACTACTATTTGTTTTTCCAACCAGAATATGTCTTTATGAAATCACAGAAAATTAAATACAATGAAGATACCAAAAAGGAATGTGTCTTAAGATTGTTGGGCAATCTTCACTGTATTTAAATGAATTAATTCTGTTTGGGTACTAAACGACAAGCAGAATATAAAAGAAATAAAGGAAATGAAAGAATATGTTTGATTACAAAAATCAAACTAGAAATAAAATATAAAAAAAAAAAAACACAAATTAATTTTCTAGTTACTAAAATCAGAAAATAAATGATAATACAAAATTATTTTATTTTCCTTGTTACTAAAACTAGAAAAATAAAATATTACAATAATTTTCTGTAACACAAATTTAATATTCTGCAATTGTTAATGACACCAGTATATTACTACTAGTTGTCAAAGAAAAGAGACAGTATGTTACTACTATCTGTCAAATAGCATAAACCACTATTTGTTTTTCCAACCAGAATATGTCTTTATGAAATCACAGAAAATTAAATACAATGAAGATACCAAAAAGGAATCTGTCTTAAGATTGTTGGGCAATCTTCACTGTATTTACATGAATTAATTCTGTTTGGGTACTAAACGACAAACAGAATATAAAAGAAATAAAAGAAATGAGATAATATGTTTGATTACAAAAATCAAACTAGAAATAAAATATATAAAAAAAAACAGATTTTATTTTGTTACAAAAATAAAATTAAAATATGATTTAAATAAATAATAATAACACCGAAAATAAATTAAATAACTTACTTAATTAATTCTTGAATAATAATTTGATCAAGTTCAGTGTTTGACACTGTGTCCTTAAGACAGATTCGTCCTCTCCACGGTGCTTTCAGAATGTGGACGTCTATCTCCCAAGATGAAATGATCAACTATAAACAATAGCAGTATTACAAATTGTTTGCCTTACGAACACACTAAGTGTTTACACTATTTCTTACAAGAAAATAATGCAACAAAATGAAGAATAAATTTGCAGAGTTCTTAAGGATGAAAATTATGAATCTATACATCAAATGAGGACTGTCCTATTTATAGATGGATTGGTGGCTGTAGGTTTTGAATTAAACAGGTGCAAACCTGTTTGAACAGGTATGAAACCTGTTGGTTTCGAATTAAACAGATTTAAATCTGTTGGGTTTAAAATTCAAACAGATAAAAACGGGAAGGGCCCTGTTTGGGTGTACAGAAAAATCGGACCAGTTTATTTTTGGTATTAATTTGAATTCTTGATTTTATTTTTCAAAAAATAAAATTTAATTCAAATATTTTTGGCCCAAAAAGATTAATATTGGGCCGAACAAACCCAACCCAACCACACACCACGCACCCGCGCTCGACTGGACGGATGGTGACGCGTGTGGTGATTTTTGGGTCCAATGGGTCTAGCCCATTTTGCCTATAACCTCCCTCTTTAAAACACTTGGGTACCCCTTGGGGCACACCCCAAGTTCCAATCTCATGCCTTATAAACCCATTCAAAACTTCCCACAAAATTAATGTGGGACAAGCCTTATTCAAACCTTGAAGGATTTTCCACCAAAACTCCATTTCCATGGAGTACACTTTCGCTTCAATTTCCCATTCACTCGGTAATGGTTTTGAACAACCAAATATACCACGTGAATCACAACGCGGCATAGAATGCGTTACCACTTTGACCTGCGAAAATCAACGCACGGGTCTCACCTAAATATTAGACCAAAGTTAGGAAAAAATTTGTTTTTTTTTTACTCAGATTTTCCAAACTATTTTCCAACATGTTTTGTTTGAGAACCGAAATTTAGGGTTGGTTTGAGATGTTCTAAAAAAGTGTACTTTTTGACTTATTGGCTTATATGGGTTGAGTTTGGGTTGGGTTTGATGTGATGTGCTAGAAAGGTGATGTGATTTAAATAAGATGATGTGACTTAAATAGGATAGTGACTTTTTGACTTTTTGTATTATTTAGTAGATGCCAAACTTGACCTTAATGTTTGTTTCTTTATATGAGAATGAATTAAATGGAGCAATTTAATTTTTGTTTTTTGTTTTTTTGGGTATATTGGAGGGATCATGGAATCTTACCTTTGATATTTTGAATCATTGACTTCCTAATAATGTGCAAGAGCTCTTTGTAGGGAGTTTTGCTATTACTAGATTGAATCAAATAGTCTGAGTTCTGCAAATATATGTCGTATTAATTGTTGAAGTTTGGTCGATGCTACAAGTTTGACCCATCAATCGGTCTTCCATCTCAGTTATAAGTTTTTGAACTCTGATCTCTTTTGAAAAGTGGGTTAAAAGTTACTTTTCAACTTTTAACTTATTTTGAATCACATTACCTCTTATATATTTTACACGTTTTTAAAAAAAAAAAATCAGAAAGTTAATTTTGAACCATCTTTCGAAGCATCCCTCTGTATTGAGTGATTAGAATTTAGAACTTTGAAACATGGGAAATGACTAGGTACTTCTTCGTCATAGCTCATTGTGGTTTTTGCCTTTTTTTTCTTTTTTTGGGTAGTTTAGAAACAAAATAATTAAAATTTTGAAGACTCATCATTTTCATTTTTCTGCAAAAATAAGTTTCAAAAATTTTAAAATTAACTTTTTTGGGTGTTTTTTTAAAGGGGTTAATGAGGGAATTGGTTAAAAAAATCTTAAAATGGTTGTAAATTCTTTGTAACATGAAAAAGTGAGTTGTTTTTAGAAAAAATATTCTTGAAATTAGTTTTCAGAAAAAGTTTGTCAAATGAATATTTTGTATTTTTTCAAAAATGAAAACATAGAACTAAAACACAATCAAACATGCGTCCAAGATGCCAAATTGAAATTTAGGTGTCGTTTGGAAATTGAGTTGGGTTGGTTTTTTGGTTAAATTTGTAAAAAAAAAATAAAAAAAATAAAAAATAAAAAAATTAAAAAGTCAATAAAAAAAATGTTACATTCAAAATATAATTAATTTACTTTTTTTTCTATCAGAAATCAAAAAGATGTAAAATGTCAGTTCAAATAAATTTTTTAGCTTGGATTAAAAAGTTAAAAAGCTAATCCAACTTGCCAACGAAGACTTAGAGCATCAATATCAATCTCTTTAAAATTTAGTTAAATTATAATTTAAAAAGCCATTTTTCTATTTTAGGTAGTCACCCCACTGCATCAAACTCTCTATTTTAACTCAATCCTATTAAAATATTTGTTATTCTTTTTTTTATAATTAAATTGATGAGCTATGAACCAAAAAATTTTCATGTTTTATAAAAGGTAAAACTAGAGGAAATGTATAAAAAAAAAAAAAAAAAAAAATTTGCCGTTGACCGACAGGACATCCGATAACACATAACTAGCGATGAACAGTACCTCGCTTGTTGTAGCGAGTTACTGTAGCGCTCGTATATTAACGACGAACAATAACGAGACTTATGTGGACCATTTTTTATGAACAGTACCACTAATCTAGCTAAAAAATAAGTTTAGCTAGTTTGATACGAATGCTCTTAGCGCTGGTTTGGCATGTTATAAAAAAGGTAAAAAGTCAAAAAATTACTAAAAAAGCAAAAAAGTTATCACTATTTACGAATTAAAAATATAAAAAAATTAAATTACACAAAAAAAGTACAATCCAACTTTACACAGGTGATGGTACTGAAGTGATGGGAAAAATTACATACATACACTGTGATGGTACAAATTACAAATTAGATATATATATTCATTAAGTTGGAAGGTACTGTTGGGTCCTTGGGGGCCCACCACGGATTCAATTTTGATAATCCGAATCATTAATGTGTAGAACTCGTTGACTATTATATGATTGTAAAAAATCACGTTAATCGGATATAAATAGCTATGTGATAAAATTAGATTTTTATCAGCCATTTATTTTTCACCGTCCATTTTTTTCATACAAAACTGTTTTGATCACATAGCTATCGATATCCGATCAACGTGATTTTTTACAGGTATATAGTGCTTGATGAGTTCTACATATTGATCGGTTCAAATTATCAAAACGGGACCTGTGGTGGGTCCCCACGGGCCCAATAGTACCCGTGAAACTTCATGCTATATATATGTTCTAAAGTTATCACCATTTGCAGGGCAATCTGTACTGTCCTTTAATCAACACGCTCACTGAGTCTAGGACATAGGGGTAATAATGTAATTTTACTATTTTATACAATATTTTAATACACATTTTTCGTAAAAAGATAAAAAGTTATCCCAAACACATACCTTTTTTCTGTCTATTTTTTTTCACCAAAAAATTAATAAGTGCATTTATTTAGAATACTCCAAACAATCCCTTAAATTGATTCTGACAGCTCTAACCTAACCCAACAATTGGTTTTGACAGCTCTAAGCCTAACCCAACAGCTTTAAGCCTAACCCAACCAAATAACCTAATTAGAGTATGTTCAAAATTTATACCTTGTTTGGAAAGTTAATTATTTTGGTTGATTATTTAATTTTTTTGTTATTATAGTCTGACTAAAATAGTTATATTTGAAAAGTTGGTTGACTTTTTTTTTTATAGTTAATTTGATGGTTATGAGAAAAAAAATAAAATAATTATAAATTGAATGTGATATTTTATTTTACTAACTATTTTAATCTATTTTATTTTTTAATGAACTATTTTAATCCAACCCTCTCACAAACCATCCTTACATATACTCTCACACCAAGTTTCAAAAAGGGGTTTCTAATCGTAATCAAGATCATATAGCAGAATGACAAGTTCTAGAGCAAAAAATAAATGGCAATTTAAATTTACATAATGGATCAAAATAAAATTTAAGGAGTCATTCAATCCAATTCAGCAAAAAAAGTAAAGTCCAAGAGTTTTAATTCTTGCCTTAATTTATTTTGGAGGTGTAGCAAAAAAACATGAGCATGGTCATTTAGAAGAAGAGCATTTTTTGTGGTACTGATTTTTGACCCATTTGATTCCCACAGAGGTTCCACTCTTCACCTTCTGGGCTCCCACCACTGCAGCCGCCTTGGCCTTGTCGAACCCCGCTGAAGCTGCCGTCTTCACCTCTTCCATCTTCTTGCTGCTGCCACCGCCTAACCTTCCCTTCTTACTGCTATTCATGGGCTTGTCATCATCGTCGTCGATGCCACCCCATTGATCAGCCCAAGCTGGTGCCTTACTTCCCATATCTGCACAACAAAAATTAAACGTATAGTTTCCTACAATTAAATCATAATTTTTTCTGAATATATTGTGTCTTAAAAAAAAAAAAAAAAAAATATTAAACAATTCAATGAGATTGTATATACAAACAGAAAATTAATACAGAAATTCTGTACAGATTTTAAAACAAAACACGAATAAAGATGATTTTTATTTACAAAAATGACAGTGTGTAATGAGAGATTATGAAACACAACTAGAATGACATCAAGATAAATTTAGAGCAATTAAAATTTGTTTTAAAATTCGTGTTACAAACAACAGAAGATTTAGAAGAATAAGAAGGAGAAAAAAAAGAAAAAGAAAAGGAAAGATAAGAGAAGTAAATAAAGATGAAAATTTATAGCCTATAAAATTTCTCTACCCACCTCAATCACAGATTTAACATACCTTGAATCTATGTAAAAAGAAAAGAAGCTTTAAACCCCTTTAACCCAGAGAGAGAGAGAGAGAGAGAGAGAGAGAGAGGACCTTGTGAATTTGTTGGGTGTGATTAGGTAAGTTGATAAGGGCCAAGTTTGATGAGGGCATTAATCACAATTCCCATCCTGTTCACACTCCTTTTACGTAATTGTAACAATCTTTAATTTCCATGTTTATGAGCATTCACGTTTAAATCTCTCTTAGGGGTTGTTTGGGGTGTCCTAAATAAGTGTATTTTTTGTCTTTTTGGACTAAAAAATTGAGGTTGAAAATATGAATGTTTGGGTTAACTTTTTAACTTTTTATGAAAAAATGTGTAATAAAAAATTGTAAAAATTAATTTGTAGGGAAAAATTCGAA
Source organism: Camellia japonica (assembly GCA_030407325.1). NCBI lineage: Eukaryota > Viridiplantae > Streptophyta > Magnoliopsida > Ericales > Theaceae > Camellia > Camellia japonica. The sequence goes on along the minus strand of JAPPVO010000032.1, from coordinate 39,069,493 downwards.
TTGGAAGTTGTGCAGCCGTAATTGTTAACTTTTGGTGAATAATTTTAACTTTTTAATTTTTTGAGTAACTTTTTGACTTTTGACTTTTTTACAAGTTCCCAAACTTGGCCTTATTATTTACTCATCAATTTATTGATTATTTTCATAGGCATTCATGTATTTCAATAGCCCTCTTACAAAATTTATAATTATTTTAAAAAAATAATTTTCAAATTCAATTTATAACTTACTTAAGAAAGACGATTAATTAATAATTAGACAACATATGAATAGGTTGTTACATTATTAAATTAAAAAAATAAATTTAATTTTTTGAAAAATGCTAGACTCCATGAGTTCTATCAAATTTTTTACTAAACACTCACATTGGTGTGGGGTGCTAGTGACCCCAACAAAATTATCAATTTTTTTTACTAAACACTCACATAGGTGTGGGACCCACAAGTGTGGATCCTACACCCATGTAGTTTGGTAAAAAATTTAAGGGTTAATTACATTTTTACCTCTTAAACTATCACTATTTTGTTTATGTAGTCCTTAAACTATTAATTTTGTCTTATTGGTCCCTAAACTGTCACATTTTGGTTTTGTTTAATCCAAATGGTAAATGGCATTCAAATTGTTAACGGCAAAGGTGAAAACGTGGCCTGCACGTGAGATTCAAAACTGGCACCATCTACCATTTGGACTAAACAGAATCAAAATGTGATAGTTTAGGGATCAACAAGACAAAATTAATAGTTTAAGGACTACATAAACAAAATGATGATAGTTTAGGGGGGTAAAAGTGTAATTAGCCCAAAATTTAATAATTTTGTTGGGTCCCTAGTATTGCTCGTGGGACTTACATGAGTGGAGACCCCACATCCATGTGAGTGTTTGATTAAAATAATTAGGAAAACTTACGTATAGGTCATAATAGGTAGACTTATTGTCTAATAGATTTTGTGAGAATTAATGACGTTTTTATCAAATACTATTAAAAATAGTCACTAATTTTTAATTTTTAGTGACAATTTGAAAATTTTATCACAAAAAATGTCACTAATTATAAGTTTTAACGGCAGTTTAAAAAAATAGTCAGAATCAAAATCGCTAATTTTCAACTTTCAGCGACAGTTTAAAAAATTCGTCATAAAAAAGTCACTAATTGTAAGTTTTAGCGACAATTTATAAAAATCATGACAAAAAAGTCAATAATTGTCAATTTTTAGTGACATGTGTAAAAAATTATCACAAAAAATTATTTTTAGCGCTGATTTTATTTGGACTTATTTTCAATAGGATTTGATATAAATTAAGTTCAATTATTAAGATTTATTGATAATTTATCCAAAATTACAATAAAATTTTTAAAATCTCTGACATTATTATTATTTTTTAGCTAAAATAACACTGCTCATTAATTTAACAGCAATGATAGAAATCAAAATTATTCTACAAAATGAAACACGTATATGACACAAGTGAGTCGGTTTTATATATGGACCCCACCTCATGAATTCTGTGGAACTATATTTTACTAGAATTATATTGTTATTTTAAACTTTGTTAGCTAAATTTTTTGTTTTTTAGTCCTCCACTTCACTGTCAATTAGTTGAGTTCAATGATGGATTTTGATAAAATAGGTGAACAAAATCCAATGCCCAAAACAATCATAGGTATATAATTCTCTAACTTGATTATATGAAAATGCACAAATTCTATAAATTTTTTAATCTCATGAGTTGATCCAGCTCTAATTTCAAAGATTTTTATTCATGTGTCATATCTGTTTGAATATATATATATGGAGCCACACAGTCACTTATTCATATCTGTTTGAATATATATATATATATATATATATGAATATATATGTTTGAATATGTTAGGGAAAATCTATGATTCCCCACAAGTAAATCAATTAATGGAAATAAAAATTAATGTGAAAAAATTAAATCAAAAGCAACACGAGAATTTTACGTGGTTCCCTGAGGTACGTCTACGGGATCGAAATCTGATTCCACTATCAACCAAAACGTTTCCAAACGATTACAAACGAGACACGAATGGTCTCACAAAACCACCCTTAGGTGAATTCCAAATAATCACAAATAAACAAGAGGAAAGACCTCACCAAATAGATGAACAAAAATCTTCAAAAATCAAAGTTGTAGAAGACCCAAAATAATAACCAAATCAACTTCACCAAAGATTGCCGAAATCCACCCACTAAATCAAACTAGTAGTACGATTGTCCACAATGACAATTAGCCCACCAAAGATGCTCAGCTTTTTGTAACCCACCGAATTGATTTTTCAATCAATATAATTTGTAACAGCACATTATCTCATAGAGAGGAATTAATCGGCAGCCACTCTCTCGAAAGAAGAAAATGGTGTATCTCCCTCAAATATATTATTGAATAATATATATATCTAAACTATTGGGCTTGTTCCTTCAAAACCCTAGTTGTTACTAAATTAGATTGGCTTTCCACAAATTAGATATAATATATATAAAATATATTATACCCAAACCAAACCAAATTAAAATTCTTTAACCAAAACCAATTGGGTCCCACACTCCAATAAGGAGGTATACCCAACAATTCTCCCCCTACCGACTTAGGTGGAGAAATCAACCATACCCGCCAAAAGTTCGACACTTTAAATGTTTGTCCCTCGACAAAGTCTTTGTTAACATATCTGAAATACTATCATCTGTGTGAACCTTTTCGAGTTGTAACAATTTCGAATCTAACACATCACGAATCCAATGGTATCTCACATCAATGTGTTTCGATCTCGAATGAAAAGTAGAATTTTTACTCAAGTGAATAGCATTTTGACTATCACAATAAAGCACATACTTTTCTTGCTTTAAACCCAACTCTTGTAAAAATTTCTTCAACCATAACTCTTCTTTGCAAGCTTCTGTAATGGCAATAAATTCAACTTCGGTAGTTGAGAGAGCAACACATTTTTGTAATTTAGATTGCCATGCCACAGCTCCCCCTGCAAAAGTCATCAAATACCTTGAAGTAGATTTCCTAGAATCAACATCACCAGCTATGTCAGAATCCGTGAACCTATCAAGCATTGGCTTACCATCCCCAAAACACAAACACACCTTCGAAGTCCCTCGAAGATACCTTAGAATCCATTTTACCGTTGCCCAATGTTCTTTACCCGGATTAGAGAGAAAACGACTCACCACACCAACGGCGTGAGCAACATCCGGCTTTGTACAAACCATGGCGTACATAAAAGAACCAACTGCTAAAGCATAAGGAACTTTCAGCATCTCTTCCTTGTCTTTCTCACTTGTAGGACATTGATTCGAACTAAGCTTGAAGTGACCTGCAAGTGGACAACCAACCGGCTTCGCTTTATCCATATTGTGTGAGAATTAAATTAATTTTAATTCAGAAAGAAGAATACCTCCTGCCATGATGTTCAAGCCTTTGATCTCTTTATTGTTCTTGAGTGATCAAATCTTGAATATATAAAGAAGCCCACTCGCAGAACACTTTTACAGAACCATATGAGAAAAATGAAAGGGATAGAGTTTCAAGCCTATTCTATGCACAAAACAATGTCTCTGTTTGATGGCTATCACAGGCATATATATAGATAGGCTTGGACCCATATCCAATTGTAACTCCTTATAACTTCCCACCATCAGGGAAGTAGTAAAGTCCCATGAAACCACCATATGGGATATTAAACAGACATCAGTTACCCATTAACCATTAAACTAATTAATTGGTCATTAAACCAATTAATTAGTCATTAAACCAATTAAATATATATAATAATATATATAATATAAATAAATAAATAAATAAAACATGTGGTATATGGGCCACTTTATGGATATTCTTACATTCTCCCACTTGGCACATATAACACACGTTGTTGACTGTCGGGTAACTACCAAACTGATGATGGTCATTAAATAAAAATACCCAAACCTTAGAGGTATAATAACGAATCATGGCGGTTATACTCTATCAATTAAGTATTTCCTTCCATGTATTACATTGTATCACACTCTCAACTTAATGTGGTGTCATTCTTTATGAATAACTTCTAATATTATTCCAATGATCCCTATGGATCAATAGTCCCAATGGACTGCATAGCATTACAAATACTTTAGGTGCACAAAATGATGCTTTTCACTAATAATAATCAAAATGTCATGACAAAACAAAATAAAACAACAACTAGAAAAATTATTGAGCTAACCAATCAGTCCCATGCCCTCAACGTGTTTTGAAAACACCTTTACAGAAAGACCTTTGGTCATGGGATCTGCAATCATCATATCGGTGCTAATATGCTCAATGCTGACTTCTTGCTTCTTAACACGGTCTCGAATAGCAAGATACTTTATGTCAATATGCTTGCTGCGGCTACCACTTTTGTTGTTGTTAGAGAAGAAAACCGCAGCTAAATTATCACAGTAAACTTTTAATGGCCTAGAAATTGAATCCACAATTCGAAGCCCTGTGATAAAATTCCTTAACCAGATAGCCTGTGAGGTTGCTTCAAAGCAGGCTATAAACTCTGCTTCCATTGTTGACGATGCAATTATCGTCTCTTTGGCGCTCTTCCATGAAACAGCACCGCCTGCTAGCAGATAGACATATCCTAAAGTGGATTTTCTGGAATCTTGACAACCCGCAAAATCCGAGTCTGAATATCCAACCACCTCAAGACAGTCAACATGCTTATAAGTAAGCATGTAGTCCTTGGTTCCCTTTAAGTACCTCATGATTTTCTTTGCAGCCTTCCAATGTTCCATTCCTGGATTACTTTGGTATCTTCCAAGCATCCCAACTGCAAATGCAATGTCAGGTCGTGTACAAACCAAAGCATGCATTAAACTGCCTACGGCAGACGCATAGGGAATGCTAACCATTTGTTCCTTTTCCAAATCATTCTTCGGACATTGACATAAACTGAATTTGTCACCCTTTAAAAGGGGTGCTGCATTAGGAGTGCAATCACTCATCTTGAATTTCTCCAAAACTCTTTCAATGTAGGCTTTATGAGATAGTCCTAATGTCCTTTTGGACCTATCTCTGTGAATCTCTATGCCAATGACATAAGAAGCTTCACCCATATCCTTCATTTCAAAATTTTGAGAAAGAAATTGTTTAGTATCATGCAACAAGCCCAAATCATTAGATGCAAGTAAAATGTCATCCACATATAGAACTAGAAAAATGTATTTGCTCCCACTAACCTTAAGGTATATACAGTTGTCCACAACATTCTCCGTAAAACCATATGAAGTAATAACATTGTGGAACTTTAAATACCACTGTCGGGAAGCTTGTTTTAGTCCATATATGGATTTCTTGAGCTTGCAAACTAAGTGACTATCTTTATCAGAACAAAAACCTTCAGGTTGCTTCATGTATACTTCTTCCTCAAGATCCCCATTCAGAAATGCTGTTTTCACATCCATTTGATGTAGCTCTAAATCAAAATGAGCCACTAATGCCATGATAATTCTAAATGAATCCTTTTTTGAAACCGGAGAAAAGGTATTATGATAATCGATGCCTTCTCTTTGAGTGAAACCTTTAGCTACGAGTCTGGCTTTATATCGTTCGACATTGCCATTGGAGTCTTTCTTGGTCTTATAGACCCATTTACAGCCAACCGCTTTAACTCCTTTAGGCAACTCGACAATTTTCCAAACTTGATTCTTAGCCATAGATTCCAACTCTTCCTTCATGGCATCATACCATAATTTAGAATCATCCCTATTCATGGCATTGGAAAATGAAATAGGATCATCTTTAGGTCCGATGTCAAAATCAGACTCCATTGAGTATACAAAATAATCACCAGAAATTGCTGACTTTCTAGCTCGTGAGGATCTCCTTAATTCGGTAGTCTCAATTGGGACTTGAGCTACAGGCTCTATGTTGACTTGTTCCTCTTGTGGTGAAAGTTCTTGAATTTGTTGATTTTCAAGACTATCGGGTTGATTATCTTGAAAGACAACCAATTCACCTATATTCATGGGTGTTATATCCGAACCCCGTGATTCCTTCCACTCTATCTTTCGAGGGTAACTCCCACTAGGGTCAACTTCCTCAATAAACTTAGCATTTCTGGCTTCAACAATTCTAAGTGAATTTGAAGGACAATAAAATCTGTAACCCTTGGAGTTTTCCGCATAGCCTATGAAAAAACCACTAACTGTTCTGGGGTCCAATTTCTTTAAATGTGGGTTATACACCCTCACTTCAACTGGACAACCCCAAACGTGTAAGTGTCTTAAACTTGGCTTCCATCCTTTCCATAACTCAAACGGTGTTTTGGGAACAACCTTGGATGGAACCCTGTTTAAGATATACACAGCGGTTTTCAAAGCTTCACTCCATAAATTTATAGACACATTAGAATAACTAAGCATGCTTCTTACCATGTCCATAAGTGTTCGGTTCCTTCTTTCAGCAACACCATTTTGTTGTGGTGTGCCAGGCATTGAATATTGTGCAATAATGCCTTCTTCCTTAAGGAACTTAGCAAATGGACCTGGTAACTGTCCCAATTCTGTGTACCTCCCATAATATTCTCCACCCCTGTCTGACCTCACAATTTTAATTTTCTTTTCTGTTTGTGTCTCTACTTCTGCTTTATAAACTTTAAAGGCATCAAGTGCCTCAGCCTTCAAACAAGAGGTAGAGATACATGTATCGTGTGAAGTCATCAATAAATGAGATAAAATATCTCTGACCATTCAGACAAGGAGGAGTAAATGGTCCACAAATATCAGTGTGTATGATTCCAAGAATTTCCTCACTCCTTTTGGCACCTTTACTGGTCTTGTTGGTCTGCTTTCCCTTTATGCAGTCCACACAAATACCAAAGTTGGTAAAATCAAGAGTCGGAAGGACTTCATCATTAACCAACCTCTTTATTCTCTCAATGGAGATATGTCCCAATCTTCTATGCCAAAGAATAGAGGAGGACTCATCAACAATATTACGCTTAATGCCAATATCACCATGCAAGGTTAAAAGATTTTGTTCAAAAACAGGATCTAGATTTAATTTGTACAAACCGTTAATTAAAGTACCAAATCCTACAGAAACAGAGTCTTTAAACAAACTAAAATTTGGACCAATAAATTGAAATTCAAATCCAAACGGTACTAGTTTAGAAACAGAAATTAAATTTTTAGAAAAAGATGGAATGTAAAAAGTGTTTTCAAGATCCAAAACAAAGCCCTTTTTTAAAACAAGTCGGAAAGTTCCAACAGCTTCGACGTGCGAACGCATCCCATTGCCTGAATAGATGCCTTGTTCACTTCCCGTCGGTTTCCTTAGGCTGAGGAAGCCCTGCATGGTATTAGCAATGTGAATTGTAGAACCCGAATCAATCCACCAATCATATTGATGAGTATTAACAAAATTAGATTCATAACACACAAGAGATATGAGATTACCTTTCTTCTCAAGCCATTTCTTATACTTGGGGCAGTCTTTCTTCATGTGACCCGTTTTCTTGCAGAAGAAGCATGCACCCTTATTGCCATGATTTTTAAACGGCACTTTACCAAGCTTCTTCCATTTCTGATCACCTTTGCCCTTTTTCCATTGCCCTCCTTTATGTGTTGCTAAATGAGCACTTTCCACTTTTCCATGCTTCAATCTCTCCTCCTCTTGAACACACATGGTCAAAAGTTCATTGATAGACCATTTTTCCTTCTGTGTGTTGTAAGAAATTTGGAATGCTCCATATTCCACAGGAAGAGAATTGAGTATGAAATGGACAAGGAATGACTCAGAAATCTCAATCTCTAAGGACTTAAGACGAGCTGCAATGTCCCTCATTTCCATAATGTGCTCACGCACACTCCTAGAATTGTTATGCTTCATTCCTGATAGTTTGTTCATTAGGGTACTTGCCAATGCTTTGTCAGAACTAACAAATTGCTCTTCAATAGCCCTCATGTAGTTCTTGACCTTATCAGATAGTGGGATTGAGCCCCTAATGCTCTGGCTAATATGTGACTTTATGAGCATTAGGCTTAAGCGATTAGATCGCTCCCATTATCATAAGCACTCTTTTCTGCAGCGGAACTCTCGTCCGTGGGTTCAGGAGGTTCATCCACACGGAGTGCCAGATCGAGGTCCATGCACCCTAATGTTAGAAGGATTTTGTCCTTCCAGTCTGAAAAATTATCACCGTTCAAGAATGGAATACGAGAAGACTCATTAGATAGTAATGTTAGAAGGATTTTGTCCTTCTAGTCTGAAAAATTATCACCGTTCAAGAATGGAATACGAGAAGACTCATTAGATAGTACAGAGGTAGAAATCGCTGCAATTACCAAGAACATTATTAATGCTTTGAAATAATAGCTATAGTCTGAATCAACCAATGTCAAATTCAGTAACAAATCTAAACCTTCCTGTGGGTAGAGGTCACTAAACTGCATTAGATTTGCTATTACTTTAATAAGACTAATGAGTTCCGAAATATGTAAGGAAAAGAAAACTCATACCTGTGGGTTTAGAGTGTTCAATCCCTTTAATACCCAATCCATTATCTTATTCCAATTAAATTTCATAAATAATTACTTTCCTGTGGGACCAAGAAATTATTTATAAAACATAATTGCAATGTAAAAATGCCAAATTAACTTGTAACTTTATGTGATCAAAATACTGAGGATCACATCTTTATGTCTTAAGATGCTGTGGCTACTCTTAAAACAGAATAAAATTTTTAAATATGGCATAATTTATTAATGTGAGCAAATCCTTATAGTCACAACAAATACATAATCTTTCAATGCACATAATGTATAATACATACAATCAGAGTAATATCACATAAAAAATCCCAAGATCAAACACATGTAGTTCAACCTTATACTAGAATTTGCTTAAAAATTGGACCAAAATAAATTCCATAAGCCCAACACATAGTGTATTCATACTCTTATTACACATGAATTTTCAATGCATAAATAATTACCTTAATGTATGTAATATAATATTACATTATTTTAGATAACATGCCAATGAATCTCAAAAATTATAAAAACTAAAAGAACATGTTATAATTCACTGTATGAGATTCAATTGAATTTGCTTACTATTTAAACATGCAGCGATAATAAACAAAACATCATTAACAGCATGTTAAAATTTCTTTATGAAAATTCTACAAATAAATTCAAATAAAAGTATGAGAATTTCTAGATTTGATATAGAATCAGATTAAGTATTTTGCTCTTTAATGTGTGTGTCAAAAATAATAGTTAATAACACACAACAAGTCGCCTACATAAAATAGATTCAGAATAGGAGAAAATTCTAAATAAATGTAAATACCACTAGCACAAATCACGATGGACTTTACTATTGCAACAGTGCTTCCTTTTTCTTTAATAGTGATATTCAAAAGTTATGCAATCCAAATTACTCATTCTGATTCTACAATGATTCTGAATTGTTAAATTTTATATACAAATACCACATGTATAGAATAGGCTTGATTCGATTCACGAAATTGATAATAGTTTGATGTAAGAATTTGAAATAAAACTAAACAACATAACAGAAGGTTGGCTCTGATACCAATTGTGAGAATTAAATTAATTTTAATTCAGAAAGAAGAATACCTCCTGCCATGATGTTCAAGCCTTTGATTCTTTATCCTTGAGTGATCAAATCTTGAATATATAAAGAAGCCCACTCGCAGAACACTTTTACAGAACCATATGAGAAAAATGAAAGGGATAGAGTTTCAAGCCTATTCTATGCACAAAACAATGTCTCACGGGCATATATATAGATAGGCTTGGACCCATATCCAATTGTAACTCCTTATAACTTCCCACCATCAAGGAAGTAGTAAAGTCCCATGAAACCACCATATGAGATATTAAACAGACATCAGTTACCCATTAACCATTAAACTAATTAATTGGTCATTAAACCAATTAATTAGTCATTAAACCAATTAAATATATATAATAAATATATATAATATAAATAAATAAATAAATAAAACATGTGGTATATGGGCCACTTTATGGATATTCTTACATATTGAACCTCTCAAGAACTTTCTCAATATAGCTTTCTTGAGACAACCAAATCAGTCCCTCTTTGCGATCACGAACAATTTTCATACCAAGTATTTGCTTTGCCGGTCCCAAAACTTTCATAGCAAAAGATTTACTCAACTCTAACTTCAACTTATTAATCATGGTAGAATCTTGACCCATAATTAACATGTCATCAACATAAAGCAAAAGAATAATAAATTTGCCATCCGGAAAATTTTTCACAAACACACAATGGTCCGAAGTGGTTTTAGAAAAACCATTATTCATCATGAAATAGTCAAATTTTTTGTACCATTGCTGCGGGGCTTGCTTGAGACCATACAAACTTTTTTTCAATTTGCAAACAAATTTCTCTTTCCCTTTCTCCACAAAACCTTCTGGTTGCTCCATGTAAATTTCTTCTTCAAGATCACCGTGAAGAAACGCGGTCTTCACATCAAGTTTCTTAACTTCAAGGTTCATACTTGCAGCTATGCCAAGTACAACCCGAATAGAAGACATCTTTACAACCGGCGAGAAAATCTCATCAAAGTCAATACCTTTTTTTTGCCTAAAGCCTTTCACAACAAGACGTGTCTTGTACCTCAGATTCTTGCCATCATTCTTCAATTTGAAAACCCACTTATTTTTCAGAATTTTCCTCCCTTTAGGCAACTTCACTAAATCATAAGTCTGGTTTTCAAGCAAGAAATTCATCTCCTCGTCCATGGTCTTTTTCCAATCACCTTTCTTTGCATGCTCAATTGCTTCTTGGTAGCTCTCAGGCTCCTCTTGATCGGAAATCAATACAAATTCATTGGGAGGATACTTTCTCGAAGGTTGTTGGTCCCTTGTAGATTTCCTCAACTCAAGTTGTGGTGGTGGTTCTTGAGTTGGATACTCTTCCTCAATTTCTGGCTCAACTCATTAGGATTAACATCATCCTCCACATCTTCAATAGGTAGCTGCACATCTCCCTCATTTTCATCATCAACTGAAGATGAAGGAGATGAATCCATGTCAATGAGATCACTAGTTTTTGGTTTCGGTTGATCACCTTTGCCAAAGTCTTCAATTGTTTGGTCTTCAAGAAACACAACATCACGACTTCGAATGACTTTCTTGTCGACTGGATCCCACAATCTATACCTAAATTCATCACGCCCATAGCCAAGAAAAATACATTGTCTTGACTTACTATCAAGCTTGGGCCTCTAATCCTTTGGAATGTGAACAAAAGCTCGGCAACCAAACACTTTCAAGTGCTCATAAGACACATCTTTGCCGGTCCAAACTCTTTCTGGAACATCACCATTCAAAGGATAGGAAGGAAACAAATTGATCACGTCAACCGCTGTCTTCAATGCCTCACCCCAAAAGGATCTTGGCAATTTAGCTTGTGAAAGCAAACACCTTGTTCTTTCCACAATGGTGCGGTTCATCTTCTCGGCAATTCCATTTTGTTGAGGAGTCTTCTTAACTGTCTTTTGATGCCGAATACCTTGGCTGCGACAATACTCATCAAATGGCCCAATGTATTCACCACCGTTGTCTGATCGGATGCACTTCAATTTCTGCCCTATTTCTCTTTCAACCATGGCTTGAAAATGCTTAAATACTTCTAGAACTTGATCTTTAGTTATTAGTAAAAAAGCCCAAACTTTCCTTGAATAATCATCAATGAAAGTAACAAAATAAAGTGCACCACTATGTGTTCTAACTTTCAAAGGACCACAAACATCCGAATGAATCAACTCCAAACCATTTTCTTTTCTAGAAGCAACATTTTTATGAAAAGAAACTCTATGTTGTTTACCCGCCAAACAATGAACACAAGTTTTAAGATATGTACCTTTCAAACCGGGTAGAAGCACTTTCTTGAACAATAGTTGCATCCCCTTTTCACTCATATGGCCAAGCCGCTTGTGCCACAATTCGGTAGAAGTATCATCTTGAAGTGCATTGACAACACCTTTACAAATTGTTCCTTGCATCGAAAAAAGTGTATGAGTCTTCTTGCACTTAGCCACCACCAAAGAACCCGTTGTGAGCTTCCATATTCCATCACCAAATTTGTTGTTAAAGCCTTCATCATCTAGTTTCCCAGTAGAGATCAAATTGAGGCGAATGTCGGGAACATGCCTCACATCTTTAAGTAACAACTTGCAGCCCAAATTTGTTTCCAAGCAAACATCACCCATGCCAATAATTTTGGACAAACCTTCATTACCCATTCGAACAGAACCATAATCTCCTTCGGTGTAGGTAGTGAAGAAATCAACTCGAGAAGTCACATGAAAAGAAGTACCGGAATCAATCACCCAATTGCTTTCTTGGCCCACAAAATTGATACAATCATCTTCACAAACGACCATGAGATCATCGGTAGTAACTGCTGTTGTGTCTTTTTGCTTCTTATCCACACTTTTGTCACGCCTTTTCTCTTTGTGCTTGAGCTTTCGGCATTCCTGCTTCATGTGCCCTTTCTCATGGCAATAATAGCACTCAATGTCTTTCTTTGAAAAAGAACCATCTTTTGATTTGTCACGGCTTTGATCACGACCATGAGGAGTCTTACTCCTCTCCCTTGTTTTGCTTCGGCCTCTCACAACAAATGCTTCCGAATGAGAGGAACCCGCTGATTTTCTTCTAGTTTCTTCATTCAACAAGCTACTAGTGACTTAGCCCATTGTGACAACTCCATCAAGTGCCGAATTACTAACCGTCACAACCAAAGTCTCCCAACTTTCGGGCAAAGAACTAAGTAGCATCAAAGCCTGTAACTCATCATCAAAAACAATTTTCATAGAAGCAAGTTAGTTAACAATACTCTTTATTTCATTCAGATGTTCCGGAATAGGGCTGCCCTCTTTATATTTTAAATTAACCAACTTACGAAACAGAAAAGCTTTATTTGTGGCTGATTTCCTATCATAAAAGCCTTCTAATTTTTTCCATAAATCATGTGCTGAAGTTTCAGTAGCAACATGATGAAACACGCTGTCATCAATCTATTGACAGATAACACCAACAGCTTTTCGATTAAGCCTATTCCATTCATCATCTTTCATACCCTCGGGTTTGTCACTATCACCCTCAATGGGTCCATACAAATCTTTACAAAATAATAGGTCCTCCATTTTAGTTTTCCAAGTTACCCAATTGCTTCCATTGAAGCTAGACATATGACCCACATTCCCCTCCATTGATTTACACAAATAAATAGACCCAAATAAACCGTAAGCTCTGATACCAGTTGTTAGGGAAAATCTATGATTCCCCACAAGTAAATCAATCAATGGGAATAAAAACTAATGCGAAAAAATTAAATCAAAAGCAACACAAGAATTTTACGTGGTTCCCTCAATGTGAGGTACGTCTACGGGATCGAAATCTGATTCTACTATCAACCAAAACGTTTTCAAACGATTACAAGCGAGACACAAATGGTCTTACAAAACCACCCTTAGGTGAATTCCAAATAATCACAAATAAATAAGAGGAAAGAGCTCACCAAATAGATGAACAAAAATCTTCAAAAACCAAAGTTATAGAAGACCCAAAATAATAACCAAATCAACTTCACCAAAGATTGCCGAAATCCACCCACTAAATCAAACTAGTAGTATGATTGTCCATAATGACAATTAGCCCACCAAAGATGCTCAGCTTTTTGTAACCCACCGAATTGATTTTTCAATCAATATAATTTGTAACAGCACATTATCTCACAGAGAGGAATTAATCGGCAGCTACTCTCTCGGAAGAAGAAAACAGTGTATCTCCCTCAAATATATTATTGAATAATATATATATCTAAACTTTTGGGTTTGTTCCCTCAAAACCCTAGTTGTTATCAAATTAGATTAGATCTCTACAAATTAGATATAATATATATAAAATATATTATACCCAAACCAAACTAAATTAAAATTCTTTAACTAAAACCAATTGGGTCCCACACTCTAATAAGGAGGTATACCCAACAGAATATATATTGTTTGAGTGGCGCTAATGGGGGTGTTTGTTTCAGCTTTTCAGAGCCAATTTATGGCTTTTAGCTTTGAAAAAGTTATTTTGGACTGTTTGGTTAAACTTATTTCAAACAGCTTCTGATTCTAACAGCTTATTTTAACTCAAAAAAGTTGATTCTGAGAAGCTGCTCACCCCTTGCTTTTGATTATCAGCTTCTGCTGTGGATATGTTAATTTATAGTTATACTCTCAAATTTTTTTATTTTTTATTTTTTTAAAAATAGAAAAAGACTCAAATGGACTATAAATTATTATTATTATTTTTTATGAGAAATGTAGACAAACAAAAAATAAAAATTAATTGAAAAAGTTATTTCACAGCTTATTTAACAAACACTACTCAGCAACTTAAATCTATAATCCAACAGCTACACCAAACAAATTAACAACTTCTGATTAAAGTCATAATCTATAATCTGTTAAACTATAATCTATAAGCTGTTTTAACAGCTACACCAAACGGGGCCAATGTCACGGATGGAAAGTATGGAGCCACACAGTTTCCATCAAGAAGCTGAAGTATGAACTTTATGTTTAGGAGTGGTGTTTGGGAAGTGAGTTTTTTTTGTAGGTTTTTTTAGGCCCTTTTTGGGAAGTGGGTTATAATCCACTTCCCAGATTATAACCCACTTCCTCTCTCACAAAAAAGCTATTTAAAAGCAGCTTTTAACCAAAAAGCTGATTATAACCATCTTCCCAAAATAGCCCTTAGTTGTAGGATATTATTGGAGAAATTTTTTTTTTGTATTTGAAAAGATAGTTAGATTTTTTTGTAATTGAATGTGATGTTTGTAAAAAAAAAAGTAAAATGATTATGAAATTTGATGTGATATTTTGTTTAGATTAATTTTTTTAAATTTTGTAAAACATTTATCTTGTAATAAAAAAAATATAAAAAAAAACCTAAAAACTAACTTGCCAAACACCTATGAAATCTCTTTCTTTGGATTGTGTAGATACTTGGTTCCTGCTGATCTGACTGTCGGTCAGTTTGTGTACGTGGTGCGAAAGAGGATTAAGCTCAGTCCTGAAAAGGCTATCTTCATTTTTGTGAAGAATATTTTGCCTCCCTCTGGTGAGATTTAACATCTATCTTTTATAAATATTTTTCTTCCCATCCCTGTTTTTCTTGACTTTTCTCAACAAAACAAAAATGAAATCTGAAATAATGTTTGACTTGTTGCAGCGGCTATGATGTCAGCAATTTATGAGGAAAATAAGGATGAAGGTGGTTTCCTTTACATGACCTACAGTGTCCAGAACACTTTGGATGACTTTAAGACATGGGCGTGCATAAGACGTGAAAAAGATTATAAAAAAATGAAAAAGAAATAAGACTTTAGATCAGTTGTAAATTCACTGCAGACTTAGTGGTTTGATAATTTCTATGTCAGTGATGATCAGTGCAGATAATTCTTGTATAGTCAAGTTATATGGTTGTTTTGATTACTCTGATACTGGTAATGGTTCTAATATTTTTTGGTTGATCTCAATTGTTTCTTTATGCACATAACCAATAATTTGTTTGTTTGAGAACCGAAATTTAATGTTTGTTTCTTTATATGAGAATGAATTAACTGGAGCAATTTTAATTTTTCTTTTTTGTTTTTTGGGTATATTGGAGGGATCATGGAATCTTACCTTTGATATTTTGAATCATTGACTTCCTAATAATGTGCGAGAGTTCTTTGTAGAGAGTTTTGCTATTACTAGATTGAATCAAATAGTTTGAGTTTCGCAAATATATGTCATATTAATTGTTGAAGTTTGGTTGATGCTATAAATTTGACCCATCAATCGGCATTCCATTTGAGTTGTAAATTTTTGATCTCTGTATTAAGTAATTAGAATTTAAAACTTTGAAACATGGAAAATGACTAGGTGCTTCTTCGTCATAGTTCATTGTGGTTTTTTTTTTTTTTTTTTTTTTGGGGGGGGGTTGGTTTTAGAAACAAAATAATTAAAATTTTAAAGACCCATCATTTTCATTTTTTTTGCAAAAATAAGTTTCAAAAATTTTAAAATTAACTTTTTTTGGTGTTTTTTTGAAGAGGGTTAATGAGGGAATTGGTTAAAAAAATCTTAAAATGGTTGTAAATTCTTTACAACATGAAAAAGTGAGTTGTTTTGAGAAAAAAATATTCTCGAAATTAGTTTTCAGAAAATGTTTGCCAAATGAATATTTTGAATTTTTTCAAAAATGAAAACATATAACTAAAACACAATCAAACATGAGTCCAAGATGCCAAATTAAAATCTAGGTGTCATTTGAAAATTGAGTTGAGTTTTTTTGGCTAAATTTGTTTAAAAAAAAAATTAAAAATTAAAAATTAAAAATTAAAAAAAATTTCATATTCAAAATATAATCAATTCCCTTTGTTTCTATCAAAAATAAAAAGAAAAATGATTGAGAGCACTAAAAAGGGATCACTAGAGGGAGCACTAATGATGTGGCAGTGGACCCTGCCCACTTTCTATGCCTTGTTTTGATTTTTTTTTTTGTCATTCTTAATGCATTAGTGCTATTAATGATATATTTTTTAGTGATCTAAATCATTGTTGAAATAAAAAAAAGGTGTAAAAAGTCGGCACAAACAAACTCTTTAACCTGGATAAAAAAATTAAAAAGCTAGCCCAACTCTCCAACGGAGACTTAAATTGATTCTGACAGCTCTAATCTAACCCAACAATTGGTTTTGACAGCTCTATGCCTAACCCAACCGCTCTATGCCTAACCCAACCAAATAACCTAATTAGATTGTGTTTGATTGGGGGATAAGGGGGGACTATCCACTGTTTGGACTCCATGTCCGGCCTCCCTTCTTATTTGTCATTTGATTTTTTTTTAGTCCGACGGACTCCATGTCCGCCTGGACTCCATGTCCCCCATATGGGGGACTATCCTGTCCTGGGGGGTGTGGGATTGTTTTGGGGGACTAATCACTATTGGGATTAGATGTGAAAATGACAATTTTGACCCTCTACTATTTAATTATGTATTATATTTAATAAAATTCAATAAAATTTAAATGTCTCAATTTAAAAATAAAATAATTTTATTTAACTTTTTATTAATGTTTTATTTATTTAATTTTTTAAAATAATTTTTTATAGATATTTTATTGATGTTTTATTTTAAAATTTTGTTTATAATTTATTTAATTTCATTATTTAAATTGTAATAGGTGTTTTATTTTAAAATTTATTTAAAATTTTAATTAAAAAAATAATATAAATTTTTTATACAAGTTATACAGTATTTTATTAAATCAAATTTAGTGGTTATTTATTTATTTAATTGTGTAAAAAAATAAATTTATGTAAAAAAATAAATTTAATTTATATTATTAAATTAATAATATTTTTTGTATGTAAAAAAAAACACAGTAACGTTTTGTATGTAAAAAAAATAATTATTTGTTATACAGTAATGATTTAAAACAAATTTTATTGATATTTTATTTATTTATTTATTTATTTTAAAAAAACAAATTTATTTAATTAAAAATAATTAAAATATTAAAGATATGTTTAATATTACTATTCCTTAGTAAACAATTGAAAAAGGGCAAAATAGTCTTTTGTTCATTTATCCTATCCAGTCCGTCCAACCAAACGTTGGATTCACTAAAAATAGTCCTTTCCAGACATCTAATCCCATGAAAAAACAAACATAGGATACATATCCAATCCGACCAAATAGTCCGGGGGATTCACAGTCCCAGGACTCAAATCCGATGGATTCTAATCCTCCCTTATCCAGTCCGCCCAATCAAACACACCCTTAGAGTATGTTCAAAATTTATACCTTAGTTTGAAAAGTTGACTAATTTTTTTTTTATTTTTTTGTTATTATAGCTTGGTTAAAATAATTGTATTTGAAAAGTTAATTGATTTTTTTTTATAGTTAGTCTTCGTTTGGCAAGTGACTTTTTTAATTAAAAAGTCAAAATGTTACTAAAAAGGTCAAAAAAACTAACAATCTATATCAAAAAATCAAAGATTTTGTTTTCTCTCTATTTTTTGCACATCTTTTCGTAAAAAGTTAAAAAGTTATCCCAAACATACTAGTTTTTTTATATCATATTTTAATCAAAAAGTCAAAAAATTACTAAAAAAATATGTTCCCAAACGAGGCCTTAATTTGATAGTTGTGAGAAAAAAATAAAATAATTATAAGTTGACTGTGATATTTTATTTTACAAACTATTTTAATCTATTTTATTTTTTAGTTGACTATTTTACAAACTATTTCAAAAGAGGTTTATAATCATAATCATATAGCAGAATGACAAGTTCTAGAGAAAAAAATAAATGGCAATTTAAATTTACATAATGGATCAAAATAAAATTTAAGGAGTCATTCAATCCAATTCAGCAAAAAAAAGTAAAGTCCTAGACTTTCAATTCTAGCCTTAATTAATTTTGGAGGCGTAGCAAAAAAACATGAGCATGGTCATTTAGTAGAAGAGCATTTTTTGTGGTACTGGTTTTTGACCCATTTGATTCCCACAGAGGTTCCACTCTTCACCTTCTGGGCTCCCACCACTGCAGCCGCCTTGGCCTTGTCGAACCCCGCTGAAGCCGCCGTCTTCACCTCTTCCATCTTCTTGCTGCTGCCACCGCCTAACCTTCCCTTCTTACTGTTATTCATGGGCTTGTCGTCATCGTCGTCGATGCCACCCCATTGATCAGCCCAAGTTGGTGCCTTACTTCCCATATCTACACAACAAAAATTAAACATACTCCCTCCGTCCCAAAATATTAGTCTCTTATTCCATTTTTCATTGTCCCAAAATATTAGTCCCTCTTCAAAAATCAAGTACAAAAATAATATAAATTTCCTATTTTACCCTTCTTTTAAATTAATAAATAATATAAAAAGTACAATTATGACATTGATATTCCCAAAAAATGTACTATCAAAAGGATAATTTTGAAAAATCAACTTTTTTTAAATGCAATAATTATACTACCAAAAAAAGTTGAATTCCCCAAAAGGGACCATTATTTTGGGACGGAGGGAGTATAGTTTCCTACAATTACATCATAATTTTTTCTGAATATATTGTGGCTTAAAAAAGAACACAAATATTAAGCAATTCAATGAGATTGTATATACAAACAGAAAATTAATACAGAAATTCTGTACAGATTTTAAAACAAAACACGAATAAAGATGATTTTTATTTACAAAAATGACTGTGTGTAATGAGAGATCATGAAACACAACTAGAATGACATCAAGATAAATTTAGAGCAATTAAAATTTGTTTTAAACTTCGTGTTACAAACAACAGAAGATTTAGATGAATAAGAAGAAAAAACACACAAAAAAAAAAAAAAAGGAAAGATAAGAGAAGTAAATAAAGATGAAAATTTATAGCCTATAAAATTTCTCTACCCACCTCAATCGCAGAATTAACATACCTTGAATCTATGTAAAAAGAAAAGAAGCTTGAAACCCTTTAACCCAGAGAGAGAGAGAGAGAGAGAGAGAGGACCTTGTGAATTTGTTGGGTGTGATTAGGTAAGTTGATAAGGGCCAAGTTTGATGAGCATTAATCACAATTCCCATCCTGTTCACACTCCTTTTACGTAATTGTATTGTATAGCCCCCTAACGTTCCAATCTTTAATTTCCATGTTTATATGCATTCACGCTTAAATCTCTCTTATTATTTACTCATCAATTTATTGATTATTTTCATAGGCATTCATGTATTTCAATAGCCCTCTTACAAAATTTATAATTATTTTAAAAAAATGATATACAAATCCACTTTATAAACTTCCTTAAGAGAGATGATTAGACAACATATGAATACGTTGTTACATTATTAAATTTAAAAAGTAAATTTAATTTTTTGAAAAATGTTAAATTCCAAGAGTCCTACTAAATTTTTTACCAAACATTCATATTGGTGTGGGGTGCTAGAGATCCCAACAAAGCTATCAATTTTTTTACCAAATACTCACATGAGTGTGGGATCCACAAGTGTGGACCTCACACTCATGTGGTTTGGTAAAAAATTTAAGAGTTAATTACACTTTTACCCCCTAAACTATTAGGGTGCGTTTGTTTGGACGGACTGGATAAGGGGAGATTGTAATCCATCGGACTATTAGTCCTGGGATAGATTGTCCCGGGACTATTTGGTTGGACTAAATTTATATCCTATGTTTGTTTAGTCATGGGATTAGATGTCTGAATTAGACTATTTTTAGTTATCCAATGTTTGTTTGGGATATTATGGAGAAGGATAAATGCTCAAATGACTATTTTATCTTTTTTAATTATTTACTTAAGTAATAACAATATTAAACATAGCTTTAATATTTTAATTATTTTTAACTAGATTAAATAAAAATTTGTTTTATTTTATTTTTTGCACAATATTTTAATTATTTTAATTTATTATTTTCAATTAAATTAAATTTATAATTTATAATTTATATTTTTTATTTAATATATAATTTTAAATTAACGACAATAAAAAATAATTTTATTTAATATATAAATTAAATTTTCAACAACACTAAAAAAATTTAATTTATAAGGCCATAATTTATAATTTATTATTTTTAAATAAATTTAATTTATAATTTATATTGTTTATTTAATATATAATTTTAAATTAACAACACTAAAAAAATAATTTAATTTAATATGTAAATTTAATTTTTTAACAACACTAAAAAAATTTAATTTATAGGGCCATAATTTATAATTTATTATTTTTAATTAATTTAATTTTTAATTAAAATTTTTTATTTAATATATAATTTTAAATGAACAACACTAAAAAAATAATTTATAAATGTTCAAAAGACTATTTTATCACTTTCTAATTGTTTGCTAAGTAATAGGATGGAGGGTAAAATGGACATTTTACAAAATAATCTCATGGGATACTAATCCCATGGTTTCTATCCCACCCTCCCCCATGGGATAGGATAGTCCCATATTCGTAGGAGTAATAGTCCGGGGGGACTATTTGTCCGGAGCAAAAAAAATGAAACAAACAATGGACTATTAGTCCGGTGGGATTAATAGTCCAATCCCACACCCTAATCCTTCAAAACAAACACACCCTTACCATTTTGTTTATGTAGTCCTTAAATTATTAATTTTGTCTTGTCGGTCTCTAAATTATCACATTTTGGTTTTGTTTTATCCAAATGGTTGATGGTATCCAAATTGTAAACGGCAAAGGTGAACACGTGGCCTGCACATGAGATTCAAAACTGGTACCATTTACCATTTGAACTAAACAGAACCGAATTGTGATAGTTTAGGACCAACGAGGCAAAATTAATAGTTTAAGGACTACATAAACAAAATGATAATAGTTTAGGGGGTAAAAGTTTAATTAACCCAAAATTTAATAATTTTATTGGGTCCCTAGTATTGCTCATGGGACCTACATGAGTGTGGACCTCACACCCATGTGAGTGTTTGGTAAAAAAATTTAGAAGGACTTACGTATAGGTCTTTACAAGTGGACTTATTGTCCAATAAGTCTTGTGGGAATTAATGACGTTTTTCATCAAATACTATTAAAAATCATCACTAATTGTTAATTTTCAGTGATAATTTGAAAATTTTATCATAAAAAATGTCACTAATTATAAGTTTTAACAACAGTTTAAAAAAATCGTTAAAAACAAAGTCGCTAATTTTCAACTTTCAGCGACAATTTGAAAAATTCATCATAAAAAAAGTTATTATTTGTAAGTTTTAGCGACAATTTATAAAAATTATGATAAAAAAAATTATTAATTGTCAATTTTTAGCGACATGCAAAAAATTACTACACAATTATTTTTAATTACGATTTTATTAGGACTTATTTTTAATAGGACTCAATAGAAATTAAGTTCAACTACTACGACTTATTGATAATTTATCCAAAAATATAATAAAATTTCTAAAATTCCTTGGTCGAATCTTTTAGCTAAAATAACACTACTCATTATTTTAAGAGCAATGATAGGAACCAAAATTATTCTACAAAATGAACCACGTATATGAGACAAATGAGTCGGTTTTATATATGGACCCCACCTCGTGAATTCTGTGGAACTATGCGTTACTAGAATTATTCTGAGCGGGTGTGGTTTAAATTTTTTATTTTTAATGAATATTTTTAAAATTTTGAATATTTTTTTTTAGATACATTTTACTTAAATATATCTAAAAATTAAATTATTTGTGAAAAAATATTTTTTAAAAATTATTAAATACACAAAAATAAAAAAAATATACTAAAATTTTGTATTTTTCTTTATGTTTTTGGTATTTAATGAATTTCTTAAAGATTTTTACACAAAAATCATACTTTTAAGTGTATTTATGTTAGGTGTGTTTAAAAATTAAAAAAAAATTACTTAACATATTTTTAAAAATTCAGTAAAAACAACAAAAATATGAAAAATAAGAAAGTAAAATTTTCTAAAAAATATTTTCAAAAAACTAAAATCAAACAAAGTGATTGTTATTTTAAATTTTGTTAATTAAATTTTTTGTTTTTTAGTCCTCCACCTCACTGTCAATTAGTTGAGTTAAATGAAAGATTTTGATGAGATTGGTGAACAAAATCCAATGCCCAAAACAATCATAGGTATATAATGCTCTAACTTGATTATATGGAAATGCACAAATTCTATAAATTTTTTAATCTCATGAGTTGATCCAGCTCTAATTTCAAAGATTTTTATTCATGTGTCATATCTGTTTGAATATATATATATATATATATATATATATATATATATATATATTGTACAGGAGCCAAATATTCGTTATCACCCGTACTCCTCGCATCCAAGCTGCGCCTTCCTCCGATCGGCCTGTGAACGCAACGAAGGTGAGCTATCCGACGGTGCATCGCCGGAAAACCCCTCCGACGGTCAAGTTAGCACACACTCAGAGAGAGAGAGAGAGAGAGAGAGAGGAGAGAGAAGGCGATGTGTTAGAGTTTCTCTCACCAGAAGATGTTACATCCCCAGCATGGGGGGCGCAATCACGTTTATATACTTTCTGCGCTTACCGCTGCGTCCATTCGCCCTTTGATGCGTGGACCTGCTCTCTTATCCCACTTTCCCACGTATCAGCGCAAATACAGCTAAACACCACCTAACCAAACTGCCAAACGGTGTTGGCGCGAACGGACAGCCCGGTGGCACTACCACATCTCCCCGCGACCGTACTACCTCCGAGACAAGCAATGCTTCGAGCCCAGCTCCGTTATGACTAAGCTTAGCAGCTCTTTTTCTTCATGACCGAGCTCTTGCTCGGTTGGGCCGGTCTGCAGAGGATCCTGCATGCCGATCGCAACGACCAAACAACGCGAACCAGGCTGGCAGAGAACTTATCCCGGCCAAATCTAAGATGGGCTTTAACCGAGCGCACTGCCACTGGATTGGCCCAACCCAGCTCGGCTCAAACATGCTCGGACCAACTCTAGCCCAGTCATTACCACGACCCAAAGCTGGATTATAAAATCTCTTTCTCAATTGCCCCTTAATTTTGTCCACGCTAGTGTGACTGGGATTACATGCTCCGGCTGGGGTCAGTCCTCAGCCCGGCCTTACACCGCAAGACGTTCACCGCGCTAAGTCCTACGCCCGGTCTCTTGACTTGCTCGGTTGGCACCTCGACTTTCCAATCTGTCTTTTCAGTACTAACGCTGCCATCATTACAGACACGTGTCGTCCATTCATTGGCCATGAGCATCCAACCCAGCCGCTTCTCGCTGCCCCTTCACATTCAAATTTTGGAGCTTCTCTTATCTTCTTATACCCGTCGCCCTTCCTTTTATTTCCCTTCCTGCTCTGTTCATCTTCATCATCAAAACCACCCAGCGAACTAGAGCTCTCGGCCTCACCAATACTATTGAGATCAGAGCATACTCGCAAGCCTATTCTATACCTTCGCCGTCGTTGGACGCCCCGTCCCATCGTTTCGAGCCACCATCCGTGCCCTAGCCTATAAGTGCTCAACCCTCCATTGCTCTTCATTTGTTACTCATGTTTTCATTGTATAGTTAGGCCTGTGATTGTCATCGTTGAGTTTAGGGCACGATGATAGTAAGTGTGACAACCCTCACCACTGTTTACTGATAATACCACTGATTACTGCTAAACTGTGACTGAACATGATTAAGTAACTGATTTGACTGACATTCTGAACTGATTGATTGAGTGTATTAGTTTAAACGCATTTCTATCTGTTTGACTGTTAATTGATCTGTTCATGTTTTGAGTTTAAACTGCAAATTGAAGGCCTTATCGACGGCCGAATCTAAAATCGATTAATGTTTTACGCTAATTAGAATTTATATGATTTTATGGTAGATTTGATTGAAATGTGATTTAGAATGATTAAATTAGATTAAATAATGGTAAATTACATTAGTTAGCTTATTTACCAAAATGCCATAGAAGTGGGCCACTTTGTTAAGTCTTGTTAGAGCTTATGTGTTGCATCATTTTGTTCATTCTTAAGACCAAAACCGATTGAGAGAGGGAGAGTAGGAGGAAAGACTTGAGTTCATCAAATTGGCTTGGTGAATTAGAAGATTTGGAGGATAATTGCACAAATTGAGCTTCCATTCTTGAAATTAAGGACCTAAGGTAGGAGAATCATCTTCTTGAACTTGTATTTAAGTTGTATCTTGCATGTTTCATGGAAGTTTGGCGATTCGAGTCTAGAATTGGTTCAAAATGTTGAATTAAAGCTTAAATCATGCATGCATGTACATGTTCTAGCATTTTGAGGTTGTTTTCATGGAAATTGCTACATGCATGTCCATATCTTGATTATAGTTCATGAATTCATCATGTTTTTGGAAGCTTTGATTTCAATTGAACACATGCATGTTACATACACTTTATGTTCTTGAAGTTTATTTGAAATTGTGTTTAATTGACTCACCTTTGGGCTTTGATTTTGCAAATTGATCTTTGAAACATGTTATATTATGAGTTTTAAGGTGTTTTCCAGAAAATTAGCCCAAAAGGATCGGATTTGATGCTTTCAATGTTGAATTTGAGCTTGGAGGTTCAATCTGAAAATTCCAGATTTTGGACTTACGCTCGAGCGTAGGACTTTACGCTCGAGCGTACACTCTGAGTACATGCAGCCCGCTCGAGCAGGGAAAGTAACGCTCGAGCGTGAAATGCGTGTATCCAGTACCTTTCATGTGTTTGCAGTCCGCTCGAGCGAGGGAATGCACGCTCGAGCGAGGACTTGTGTCTCACGCTCGAGCGGAGGTCGAGCGCCCATCGAGCGTGAATTACATGTATCCAGTACTTTTGCTTGAGTTTACAGTCCACTTGAGCGAAGGAAGTCACGCTCGAGCGGAGATCCTTTGTCTGTATGTCCGCTTGAGCGTAGAAATCCACGCTCGAGTGAGACCCCTGTTTTCTGAAAATTTTGAAAAGTGTTTTAAAGTACATCTTTGCATCCTCATTTCATCCTAGGCATTCCTAGGCCTAGTTTAAGGCATCTTAATGAGGATATTGATGTAGAACCACACCGAGTCAAAATAGGGACTAAGCCATTGATTTCTAAGTGTGTAACTTAGTGTGTGTTCATTCTGTAACTGTGTAGGGTTGGCATCCGAGGACGCTCATTAGCCGCTTATAGCCCAGTGCTCAGTGAGTAACAATGTTGTAAAGATATGTTCAATTATGAATATTTTCTAAATGATCAACTGTTCTGTTTACTAAAACCTCACTGTTTATTGAATGAATGTTTGTCCTATTTGTAAACTGTATTCGTGGCATCCATAGCAATTTACTGTTACTGTACTGTTACTGTACTGCTACTGTCACAGAGATCTCTGTCGGTTCTCATGTTGGAATCACTACTGTTTGCTGTTATGATGGCCATCAACTGACTGTTCGGTCTGCTAAGACCTACTGTACTATTTTGCTATTGGATGTACCACATATAACTGCTATGGTTTCTAAATGACTGATATGACTGTTTAATGACTGAAAGGACATTCATTCTTAACCTCTTTACACAACTGTTATTCACTGGGCTTTAGCTCACTGTTTATATATATATATATGTAGGTGTCCAGGCACCGGATCGGAGCTAGGAGCGTTGGGTTAAACTCCCTTTTTGTCAAGCCAACCAACGTGCCTCACTGCGAGGTTCCAAGTGTGTTCAAGCTTAGGCTCGTTTGGGGTGTCTCAGTTCACCCTTCTGTCTCTGTTTTGTAATACTGTATAGACTTGTACTGTACTGTTATGTTAGGGATTTGGTCCCTAACCTAAACGCCTGTATATGATATATGTACATACTGTTTTGGTTCTCAATGTGAATATGTTTTGAAAAGTCTTTTTGCATACAGACTGTCACAGCTCATTGGACATCTTTTATTACTGTTTTGGCTTCCGCCAGCCCTTGTACTCTGTATTACTGTCTTTACTGTTAAGCAGGCCTTCGGTAATCACGGATTACTGGCCGGTTACGGTACTAAACCCATAGGGGCGGGTTTGGGTCGTAACAGTAAGTTTTAGGACTTCGAATGAAGTTAACTTAGGATGTAGCCCCCAAAAACCACCTTTGCCCCTTCTCCCTCAACTGTTCATCATCTTCTGTGATGAACACGCGAGAATCTGGGACAGACTGGGCTCCAGGTCTTCATTTGATCCCAAAAAATACCAAAATAGAGCAAGTTGCAAGTTTGTGAGACTTGGGTGGGAACCGGGCTAAAAGAATGTGAGGCCGCTTGACTAGGCTAATATCTAATCCGCTTGAGCGACCGAGCTACCGAGTAATGTCGCACATCCAGTGTCTGGGCTAAAGTCGAGCTCGTTTGCGCGACCGTGCTATCACTTATACTTGCATTTTACTGCAGAGTCCTAGGAGACCAGACACCAACACTAGGGCTCTCAAAGGCCGAGCAACCATCGCACGAAACTCTGCCAAACCAACATAGCCGAGCTGAAACCAGCCGGCTTTACATGGGGCATTACCACTTCCTCGTTGACACGCCGAGCGCACTAGCCGTGTTCCAGGAGGAATATGGCATCCCCACAGACGTCCATCTTGAGCTCGATGTAGAGGACACCACCCCATGGGCTAGACTGGACCAATGCTCCTTCACCGTGCTGTCTATAGTCGAAAGAGGCTTACGTTTCTCGGTTCAGCCTCTAATGTGTGAGTTCTTGAGGCGTACTGGGCTAGTGCTAACACAAGTTTCGGAAAATACATTCAGAATAAAAAATGAGGTAGCCGAGCTGAACAACCGGCTTGGCTTGAACCTAGGATTGACCGAGATTTTGCGCCAATACACCCTCGAGTACACAGCCGACGGGTTTAGCTATTATTTAAAGATTAGACCGGGCAAGGAAAAACTGGTAATCGGCACCCCAAATAAAGATTTACATGATGACGACTTCTTTTGGGTATCTAGGAATTATGAGATGGCTGATGTGCCCGACTGGTACATCAGCAAGAACTTCGGTTCGACATGTAAGCCATGCTCACTGACCGATCAAATTACTTTCCTTTACTATTTCGTACTAATCGCTCTTTTCCTTGTAGTTATCGAAGCCTTGCAAACGAATTACTTCAACCCAAACGAGGCTGCCATCAGAGCTGTGCTGCGGTATCGTCACCGAGATTGCCACGACCTTTTCGGTTACGTACTGAGCTATCGATACACGGCTCCCCGCAGAAGTAGATTCACAGACTTTTTGCGAGCACCATCTCCACTGCCTAATCCAACAATACCGGACATGCCCCTAATCCGGCTAACCGAGGAAGAGGAAATGGCCAAACGGAGCCGTATCAAGAATCCCATCACTGCCACATCCACCAAGTTGCCGAGCATGCCCCCTCGCGCCTCTACTGCTGGTCAAACATCTGGGACCGTGATTGCACTGGCGTTGACCACTACGGCGCATGCCAGCAAGGAAAGTCGCTGAGCTGAAAAAAGGCCTCGGTCCGCCGATCCAACAGCCGAGCTTGTGGCCGAGTTAAGCACCAAGCAACCGGCGGAGGAATCTGAGCCAACGCCCCCATGGCAGCCATAGTTGAAACACTGAGGCAAGGAGATCCCAGCCAACGCCTCAGTCAAGGGCAATAAAGAACACCTCCTGGCTTTTGATCTGACAAAAGCATTGCTTTTGCCGAGCGACGTAACCGGCAGTGACCACGTGACCGACACCCGGCTCGTGAAGTCCTCTATTAAATCCATGACTAGGGTAAGAGCTCCACACACTTACTCAAATTTGCTCAAGTGTTTTCACGGTTAATCTTTTTATTTGAACCCTAACACGCCCTCTTACAGGCTATCCAGAAACAGCATCTCGTGATAGACCGGATTTATAAACTCCGGCAAAAGGTGACAGATGCCACCAATCAGGTCAAGCATCTGGAAATCGAGCTGGGGAGGTCTAAGGCTTCGTTGGAGATGGCCAACGCGGACAACACCAAATTGCTCGGCCAACTTGGATCCGCCGAGAAGGAAAGAGATGCTCTGCGGGCCGAACTGGAAGCGTTAAAGCAATCAAGGAAAGATGAAGTGGACGCAGCAAACAATCTCGGTTTCAAGAAGGCCGAAGACAGCTATACCAAGCAAGTCGAGGCCACCAAGGACATATTCTTTAAGTCCGGTTGGAAGGCTGCTTGTGAACAGCTTGGCTAAGGATCTGGAACCCAGGTGTTTACCTCTCCCCCCGCTGGCTTCCTGTCGGCCTACATGGTGCCATACGCGAACGAAGTCTTCAATGCGCTGCAAGAGGAGGCCGAGGAAGAGGTCAGGCATTTCACCGAGGAGGATGCCAAGGAAGAAGGTTGCCCAAAGGAGGCCGGCCAAGTTGAGTTCGGCGCCAGAGAAATCTCATCCACGGTTGATCTGGAGGTTGTCGCGGAGGGCGCCAGGGACGATTTCGCTGATCTCTTCCCCTTGGTTTAGTTAAGATTTTTTTTTTTGGTATGTAACCGGGCTGCCTGCCCCACCATATGTACTACATTTCTTCATTAATGAAAAGTTTGTATTTCACTTATAGTTCTGTTAATGTCTGCTGTTGTCCATCTTGCAACTACGCTATTCTTGCCCGGCATATAACAGTCGGATAGAGCGAGCAAAACATCTCGGCAAAAATACGAGAGTTGTACAAATCATTAACTCTAGTCGCCGAGATAGAACATCACGGTTAACAAAATTTGCGCTATTCTAGCCGGGGTAGAACATCTCGGCTAAAGCTAGAGTTGAGCAAATCATCAACTCTACGAGCCAGGAAAAAACATCACGGCCAAAATTCTAGAGTTAAACAAATCATCAACTCTCTAGTCGGGACAAAACATCTCGGCCATATAAGCAAATCATCAACTCTCTAACTGGGATAAAACATCTCGGCTAGAAGTCTAGAGTTGAGCAAGTCATCAACTCTTCTAGCCCGGATAAGACATCTCGACTAACCTTCTAGAGTTGAGCAAGTCATCAACTCTCTAGTCGGGATAAGACATCCCGGCTAACCTTCTAGAGTTTAACAAATCATCAACTATCTAGCCGGGATAAAACATCTCGGCTAGAAGTCTAGAGTTGAGCAAGTCATCAACTCTTCTAGCCAGGATAAGACATCTCGGTTAACCTTCTAGAGTTGAGCAAATCATCAACTCTCTAGCCGGGATAAAACACCTCGGCTAAAATTCTAGAGTTGAGCAAATCATCAACTCTCTAGCCAGGACAAAACATCTCGGCTAGAAGTCTAGGGTTGAGCAAGTCATCAACTCTTCTAGCCAGGATAAGACATCTCGGTTAACCTTCTAGAGTTGAGCAAATCATCAACTCTCTAGCCGGGATAAAACATCTTGGCTAAAATTCTAGAGTTAAGCAAATCATCAACTCTCTAGCTGGGACAAAACATCTCAACTAGAAGTCTAGAGTTGAGCAAGTCATCAACTCTTCTAGCCGGGATAAGGCATCTCGGTTGTAAAGGTGGTTGCCCCTGGTGCACTACGGTCCCTCAATTATAACATACTTTCCATGTAAAATAATTCGTTTCTATTACATATTGCAATCATGAATTCACTTAATGACTAAGGGGATTACATTGGTAGACAGAAGGGAAAACGTGCCCCCTTTACAAAAAATTACACACAAAAGATAAAGACTAAAAATAGTACAGCTTGAGGTTGGCCGCATTCCATGGCCGGGGTACGCTTTTGGCATCCAAGTCCTCTAGGTGATATGCCCCCTTGCCTGCCAAACCAATTATCCTGTAAGGCCCTTCCCAATTTGCCCCTAGCTTGCCTTCGCCCAGTACCAGTGTGTTGCCTATCACCTTCCTTAAAACCTAGTCCCCGAATTTAAGCGGTCTGGGGTGCACCATTTTGTTGTACTTTCTGGATTATTCTTGTTGATATGCAGCCATGTGGATTAACGCCTTTTCTCGGCGTTCGTCAGCTAGGTCCAACTCTAGGGCAATGGCTTCAGAGTTCAGCTCGAGCTCAAAATTTTCGCTGTGAATGGTGGGTATGCCGATCTCTAATGGAATAACCGCCTCCATGCCATATGCCAGGGCAAAAGAAGTCTCCCCGGTCGAACGTCTCGGGGTCGTCCGCTATGCCCAGAGGACACTAGGAAGTTCCTCGGCCCTCTTGCCTTTGGCCTTCTCCAGCCTTTTCTTCAACCCATCTAGAATGGTCTTGTTCGATGCTTTAGCTTGGCCGTTGGACTGAGGGTAGGCCGGGGTGGACTTGTAGAATTCTATCTTCAATTCCTCACAAAATCCTCTAAACAACCGCCCGTCAAATTGGGTGCCATTTTGTAACAACCCCATCACGTATAAAGATTAGTACTTGATTGACTAAGAGGATTTGAGTTTAATTGCCGAGTATTATAATTTATTTGGGATTTATGAGAATTATGAAATCTGACTCGTATATGATTTGATTGAAGGTTTATTTTGGAATTGGAAATTAAGGGTCCAAATGGCTTAAGGAAGTGAAGTTAGGAAGTTGAATCAATTTAATTTTAATTACGGACCCATTTGGGAGTTTAATTAAATATTCGATTCAGTTTAGTGAAATTGAGATTCGATTAATTAGGTCTTAATTGGAGTTGATTAAGTCATGAGGATTGAGGATTGTGGTTATTATAAATTAAATTTATTATGGTGTGCCCAATTTGAATATGTAATTTATTGATGAAAATTCGATGATCAGAAATTGAAGGCCTAAATGATTTGGGGAATCAAAATTGAGGATGAAAATAAGTTCGATTTATTATTTGGAGCCTTTTGGGAGTCTGATTAAAAATCTGAGTTGTACCGATAAATTTAAATATAATCAATTAGGCTCTAATGGAAATCAATTAGATTAATTAAATTATGTGGGATTTATGATTAGTCATAATTAATTCAACAATGTGTAAATTGAAATTTATTAAGATTAAGTGTTGCTTAATTAAATAAATCCTAATCATAAATTAAATATAGGATTAATAATATATGTGGGTGTGCAAAGAAACTTAGGTGGGTGTGTGCATGTGATGTGTTGGAAAGCTTAGAAGAGTGCACGTGTGTCAAGTTTGAAGTCAAAAAGAAAGTGAGTTATGTGTGTTTGAGTAAAGGGTTAACCTGAAGCAAATACAAAAAAAAAAAAAAGATAAAGGAAGCTCTTTTGAAACCGTGAGAAGTGAGAGAGGGAGAAAAACCGTGGGAAGAAGAGAAGAAAAAGAATTCTGGTTCTGTGCAAAAATTGAAGGAAGAGCTTAAGAGACTCAACAAATTAAATTTCTGGGTAAGAAAGTTAAGCTTGACTCTTATAGATTAATTATTTAGCAATTGAAATCAAGGGGTAATTGTATTTAATTTCATGACACAAGGGAAGAATGTAAAAGATTTGAGTTAAGATTAATAATTAGGAAGTTGTTGTTGTGATTTAATATTTGAGTTTGATTTTCTTCATCCTTCACATATTTTAAGTTTATCCTTGCATGCATGTTTAATTTCACATAAATAGAAGAAATTAGCAAGATGATGAATAAATGGAATTAGATTCAAATTTATGGAAATTGATTATTTGGGTTTGATGTTGTGATTTTGCATGAAATTATGCCTAAATGGTACATGCATGGGAAAAACTCTACAAGATTAATACTTTAATTAAACATGCATTATGAAATTTTAAGGTTTTGGGATTTTAGTCCATGTTTAAAAGGTTTATGGATTTGAATTAGGTTCAATTTTGAGAATCATTCTTAATTTGAGAGTTGATTTTGGAATTGAAGGAAGTTTTGATTTTATAATTATATTTTAATCCATACTTGTAATTTTTATTTAAATGAAACATATTTTGGGATATCTATGGTTATGAATTAAATTGAGGTTATAAATTAAGTTAAGTTTTAGATTATGGAAATTAGTTGGAAAATTTATAAAAAGTTTCATGACTTCAATTTCATGATTTCAAGGAAAATAGAAAGAATTTGACACCAATTTTATGTAACTAAAAAGAAAATGGGAGTTTGGAGCCATGTTCAATTTATGGAGATTAAGTTAGAAGTTAATCATTTTGAGTTGGGATTTGGCTTGTTATGGAGAAAATGATTTCAAACTAAATTTGGCAATTGGGGTATGATTTTGAATAAATGATTTAGCAATTTATGACTTTAATAAATGGTTTTCTATGTTTGTATACTAAAGTACATGTTTTGAGGCGTTAAATACCAAAGTTGGATTTTAATTTCAATTTTAGAATTTCTGAATTTTTGTTGTTCGCTCGAGCGAGGAAAGTCTCGCTCGAGCGTGAAAATCAAGCTCCCAGTAGTTTTTCAAATTTTACAGTTCGCTCAAGCGACCAAAGTGGCGCTCGAGCGAAGACCCCATTTTCAGCACATTTTGAAAAGTTGCATTTAGTTCATATTTTTATCCTCATCTCTTTCCAATGCATTCTAGACATGATTTATGACTCAATAAAGATTAATAAGCTACTAATCAACATAGATTAGTTAGTTAATGATTGAATCATTGATCTTCTGGTAATTGTTTAAGAAGCCAAGTAAAAGATCAATCTATTTGGAAAAGAAGGACTTAGTAATGAAAGAATATGTGAATTAAGAACCCAGTTTACTTAATTGAGAAAGAATAAACGTAGTAGAACTTCGGACTATACAAACTAGAGACTTGAAAGGACAAGTTTAATCAAGGGAGTAATATTGAATTTCAATGTGTATATGTTATATGTTTGTGTAGGTCACGCGCCATTGTCTGCCCGATTTATCTGATATATCCAGTCTGTCTGATTTGCCTCTGCAGCCCTCTGTGAGTAATAACTTTGTAAAGTTATGTTTAACCGTAAGTATTTTCTGATATGATATGATCGGTTTTTCTGGAAAAGCTACTTTATGAACTATGAATGAATGTCCAGTTTTCTGAAAAGTATTTGTGGCACCCTTAGTCGGATGACCCTCGCCCGGTAACAATACGTGGCCGATGGCCCTTGCCCGGGGGTAAGAATACCGTGGCCGATGGCCCTCGCCGGGTAACAATACCGTGGCCGATGGCCCTTGCCCGGGGGTAACAATACCGTGGCCGATGGCCCTTGCCCGGGGGTAAGAATACCGTGGCCGATGGCCCTCGCCCGGGGGTAACAATACCGTGGCCGATGGCCCTCGCCCGAGGGTAACAATACCGTAGCCGATGGCCCTCGCCCGGGGGTAACAATACCGTGGCCGATGGCCCTTGCCCGGGGGTAACAATACCGTGGCCGATGGCCCTTGCCCGGGGGTAACAATACCGTGGCCGATGGATCTGTTAGCTAAGGAGTGTACCACATATGATCTTATGCAAAAATCTGAATATGAATATGAATGTGAGCATGTATCTGAATCTACTTCTGATATGACATTTGAATATGCATAAGACTCTGTTTCTGTTATGATTGTGTTTCTGATATAAACTCTGTGATAAACATCATTCATTAAACCCTTTACTCTGTTATCATTCACTGGGCTTTAGCTCACTGTATTATTTATGTATGTAGGTGATCAGGCGCGTGACCAGGCTTAGAGGCATCTGTCTAGAATCTGTTCTGTCAGCCAACCTATGTGCCTCCCGTGGAGGTCCCGATTATATTAAGTGTTATCGTTATGTAATTTAAGGTTTAAGTTATGTTTTCTCGTTTGGTTCTTCAAGTCATGTGTATTTTGAAAAAGGGACCAAGTCCCTTCTTGCCTAATCTGTATATATTGTATGACGTGGAGCTGATGTGTATATATGTATATAAAAAGTTTAAAATTTTTCTGTCTCATATAAGTCTGCACAGCTCAATGGATGTTGTATATTATTATTTGCTTCCGCTAGCCCCTAATATTTTGTTAATCTGTTCAGAGGCCGTAGGTAATCCTCGGATTACTGGCCGGTTACGGTGCCAAACCTATAGAGGCGGGTTTGGGTCGTGACACATTTTCAGAAATCAAAGCTTTGGGGATGCCAAACCGCATTATCACATTCTGCTAAACAAACCGTTTAACATCCTTCTCTGTGATGGTCGCTAAGGGCTCGGCTTCAACCCATTTGGTGAAGTAATCTGTCGCCGCAATGAAGAACTTTCGGTTACCTGGCGCTGTTGGGAGTGGTCCCACTATGTCCAGCCCCCACATTACGAAAGGCCAAGGACTTGTGAGGAGGAGAAGGTCTCTGGCCGGCTGGTGAATTTGGTGGGTGAACTTTTGACATTTTTCGCATTTTCTAACATATTTCTGTGCATCTGCTTGCATGCACGACCACCAGTATCCTTGCGAAATAGAGCGGTAGGCCAAAGATCTCCCCCCGATGTGACTTCAGCACATGCCTTCGTGGATCTCGTAAAGGAAAGCTTCCACACTGTTTGGATGAACACACTTGAGGTACGGACCGGTGAATGACTTCTTATATAAAGCGCCAGATGGAGAAAGCTAAAACCACTCTGACTTCACCCGGACTTTATGTGTCCTTTTTATCGGCCAGAAAGGTCCGTTCTTTCAGGAAAATGATTATAGGGTCCATCCAAGAGGGACCATGCTCGGTGCAGATTACTTCCGTCTGCTCCGAGTCCTCAATACTAAGTCTTGGAAGAAACTCAACCAGGAGAGAACTAGGAGTTGAACTGTCGAACATGGCAGCTAGACCAACCAACTCATCTGCTCGGCCGTTTTCTTCACGGCCAATTTGTTGGACCGTTATCGCTTGGAATTCCTTAATGTGTTCTCTCACTAGAGCTTGGTACTTGGTCATTCTGTTATCTTTGGCTTCGTACACTCCAGACACTTGGTTTACAACGAGTTGGGAGTCGCTGTAGACCATCAGCTCGGATGCGTGCAAAAGGAGCGCGCTTTTAAGTTCGGCCAGCAGTGCTTCGTACTCAGCCTCGTTGTTTGACGCTGGGAATCCCTAGGTAATAAAACCCAGCGTAGTTTATAGCCTTCGGGCTAGTACCGCCCAAAGTATACTTAACCATTTCTACCTTCAATTGACATCCGAAATAAATATAACATATGAGAAAATAACGGAATGCCCACTAAAGGTATAATCTTCACGCGAAAACCACGGGTACTACTTTTCTACCTAACTGTGTTTGTAACTTTCCCTATTCTCTAACAGGGTGACAGACTAGGTTAATTCGGTATCCAGAATTGAGGCGCATAAAGCTACCTCAACCTATGGGGCTGCCATACAGAGTTCAAGCCGAGGTAGTTTTGAAGCAATCTCCACACCCCTGGGTATTTAAACCAGACTCTAGTCTCGGAAATTCCAAACCTTTGTGTTCTAGGCTTTGCCATTCGAACTCTAGTTTCCACCGTCTCAGTTGGTCTCCTAGGAACTCATTACAAACACGGTTAGGTGGCTATACCAGACCGTCAGATGCCGTTCGGGCACGGCAAACACCAAAGGAATTACCCTTTAGAGGATTTAAAGTCTCCTAGATGCAAATAAAGCATAACGAGAATAAAGAAAAACAGAATAACATAGAAGGGAAAGAAGAAAGAAGAAAAAAAATAATAATAATAATAAAAAAAAATAAGGAATCAATCTATCAAGCATAATAAAATGGGTCCATCAAACCCCTGGGTAAAGGAAAATGATCCTTCCTAGTCGAGGAATTTAGTCTCCTATAATCAATGCACACACGCCACCCAGTAGTGGTTCGTGTGGGGACTAACTCTCCTCCCTCATTCTCAACAACGGTGATGCCTGATTTCTTGGGCACCACTTGTGTGGGACTCACCCACTTGCTATCTGAGATGGGGTATATAATACCCGCATCCAACAATTTTAATACCTCCTCAACTGACCCATCCATATCAAAATTTTCAAACCCAAAATAAGCTAGACAAGCCTCTAAAGGGTCCTCTACAAGAATGGAGGGCACAGCCTCCTCCACAATTTCATCCACAACATCCACTAATAAGCACTCCTCTCTCTCATGAGGTTGTTGGGATGCTTGGAAAATATTAAGTTTCACTTGCATGTTGCCAAATGAAACTTCCATAACCCCGGTCCGACAATTGATGCATGCATTGGCCGTAGCCAAGAAAGGTCAACCTAAGATCACCGGATTTGTTTCTTAGAACTAGCTACCGGTTCCATATCTAACACCAAAAAGTCAACAGGAAGTAGAACCTATCAACCTTAACTATACATCCTCAATCATGCCACGTGGCACTCTGAGGGACCGGTCAGCCAATTGAAGAGTGACAGTAGTGGGCTTCAACTCGCCAAGCCCAAATTCCTCGTACACAGAGTACGACAACAAATTGACACTAGCCCCTAAATCCAATAAGGCCCTATCAATGAAATGGTCCCCTATAATGCATGCAATGGTTGGGGCACCCGGGTCCTTAAGCTTAGGAGGTGTGTCATTCAACAAGATGGAGCTTACTTGCTCCGTGAGTAGGACCTTTTGGGACACGTGTCCTAGATTTACACTTTTGCGTACAAAGGTCCTTCAGAAATTTGGCATATGATGGTACTTGCTTAATCGCCTCCAACAGGGGAGGTTGATTTTTACCTGTTTAAAGACCTCTATCATTGCCTGCCCCATAGATGCCGCCTTCTTATTAAAAGGGGACGGTGTGTCAAGGCACTGGGGGAAGGGTGCCTTAGGCACATATGGTGCTGTGGGCTCAAATGAAGTACTAGGGACTAAGTCATCCCTCTTAATTGTTTCCCCCTCACCCTTACTCTCACTAGGTGAACCACCGTGGTCACCCTTCCTAACTCTAGTTGCATCAGACGCAACTGACTGAGGCTCTAATGTCCTACCACTTCTTAAAGCAACCATCGCCTGCACTTGCTCATGTTGCTTACCATTCCCACCCGAACTCTCTGCCCCGTATTGTCCCTTAGGGTTGGCCACAGTTTGACTTGGTAATTTTCCCTCCTCTCTCCGATTCATGTTGTTAGCCATTTGACCCAATTGGGTCTCTATCTTGGCAATAGAGTGAGTGTGGGAGTGAACTATCGGTGCTAACCCCTTAAGTTCTGAGAGAACTTCCAACACCTGAGTCTCAAAGGCAGAGTTGCCTTGAGGAACAGGCGGGGGCTGTGGTTGTGGTTGCCGATATGGTTGTGGGGGCTATAAGGTTGCGATGGTCGGTAAGATGATTGGTTGGCAAAATTATTGAAATTCTGCCTTGGTGGTGGAGGATTGTAAGAAGTGCCTTGTGAAGGGGGTCTCCATGAGAAATTAGGGTGATTTCTCCATCCCGGATTATATGTGTTGGAGTATGGGTCATTACCCGGGTTGGAGAATCCTTGAGCTGCATTCACATGCTCTTGGACTAACTCCGGAAATTGTGATGCCGAAGGGCACTCACTCAAGTCATGAGCAGGGCTCGCACAAATAACACATGCCTCGTGGAATTGAGGCTGAACTTGCTGGGTAGGGGCATGTCCCGTAGCTAATAATTGGTCCATCTGGCGGGACAATGCCTCTACTTGTTGGGCTAACTCTAGGTTTTGCCCGACCTTATAAATGCCCCCTCTTTTCGGGGCTCCAACTACTGGTTGCCGGACTTGCCGGGCTGCAGAGGCATGGTGAAGGGAATTATCACTTAAGTTCTCAAACAATTGCCATGCCTCGGCATCACTTTTAGACATAAATGTCCCACCACAGGACGAATCCACCAGTTGGCAGTGCGGCTCAGTTAAGCCATAATAAAATGTTTGAACAAGTTGCCAATCAGGTACTTGGTGGTGGGGACACTGTTGGAGAAGGTCTCTAAGTCTTTTCCAAGTCTCATGGAATTGCTCGCCATCCATTTGAGCAAAGTTTGTGATGGCTCGCCTAAGTTGGTTGGTTTTACCTATGGGAAAGTACTTCTCCAAGAACCGTTGCTGTAATTGGTCCCAAGTTGTGATTGAATTAGCAGGTAAAGAATTTAGCCAGTGTTTGGCTTTATCCTTTAACGAGAATGGAAACAATCGCAACATTAAGGCCTCATTTGTGAAATTCTGGATCCTCACTGTTGAGCAAATTTCCAGAAATTCATTCAAATGCTTATAAGGGTCATCATGAGTTAGTCTATGGAATGATGGGAGCATTTGTATGGTGCTGGACTTAATCTCATAATGAGCAGCAGTGGTGTTGGGCAATTAGATGCATGATGGTGATGTATGTACAGTGGGTGTAAAATAATCCTTAAGTGTCCGGTTGGGCACATTCGGGACATTAGGATCTGCCATCTCTAATGGCTCAATGTATGGATATGAATACTCAAGCCTAGGAACACGGGCAGAAGCCCTAAGTCTCCTAAGGGTCCTTTCTAGTTCAAGGTCCAAACTTCACAATTCAGGGCAACAAGAACGACGCCCGTGCATACACTACCCAAACACACACAACAAGTTCCGACTCTGCACTAAGTATGAAAGCAAAATACCAAAGAAAGAAATACTCACAGCGGTTTAACGAAAACGCTTTACTCGTCTTGCGGATGCTTGACGTGTAGACATTGTCTCCAATCCCCAATTGAGCTTTGACTTTCGTCTTAGCACTTTGGTGCTTTGCTTGTGAGTGTTTGCTTCTGTTTACTCACTTTAGTGTTGCGCTTTTTTTTTTTTTTTTTTTTTTTTTTTTTTTTTTTTTAAGCTCGGCTGCGCTCCGCTTGCACTTCAATGATAGCTCCAATTTCAAACGCTCTGCACACTTAGCAACACCAAAAGCATAAAATCCTAAACTAAAAATTAAAATAAGAATGTAACTTTAAATTAACTAATTTCGCCAGAAGTCCCCGGCAATGGCGCCAAAATTTGATGGGTTGTTGAACACACCAAAATATAATCACTAAACTATACCAAATTCAATCAGAATAATGGCAAGTCCAGGTATCGATCCATAGGGACTATTGTGAAATTAAACTAATTTAATTGATAAATTCCTAAATTAATTTTGATAAAAAGATTGAATGATTATAACCTAATTTAATAATCAATAAATTAAACTAAGGAATTAAATTATTAATAATAAATGAAATTGGTTTACTGAATTGGGGGAAAAACTAGGGCAAAGAATCCACCACTAGCCACGTAATTAGGGTTTCCAATTGAAATCAATTATCCTAGGGTTTGAACAGATTAATGCTTGCAACTACAAGTTCAAAGCATTTAACAAGAAAATCATCACATTCAATGTACGGGCACGAACCATCTCAAGTAGTACGAACCGTTCACTCTAAACTAGGGTAGTGACACGACTCGTCCCTCGTAGTATGATTCGTCTCATACCTTGAATGTGAAAGAATAGAAAACTCATGTATGGATAACATTCAACAATCACAGAAAGTCAAATATTTGAAAAGATAATGAAAATTATATATAAAGAATTTCTAAAACACCACACAATGGTTCAAACCTTTACATAATTGAGAATCAAAAGGAAAACAAAATAGTTACATGGCTAGGGTTTCATCAAAACCCTAGAAAAAGAAGATTAGCCACTCATGGAGGAGTGGAAGGAGGTAGAAGGAGAAGGAACCACCATGGGAGACATCTTTGAAGCTTCTTGTTCCTTTCTCTCTTCCCAAACCCTAGTCTCTCTCTTTTAGTCCAAAACAAAATCAGAACCCTAGAAAAGCCTTGTCCTTTTCTTTTTATACTTCTACTCACTTCCAAACAGGTTTAAAACATCAGTTTGACTTTTTCAGAAAAAGTCAACTCTGTCCAAATTTTGTCTTTTTGCCCATTTTATGCTCCGACGATGTACAACCTGATTGACATTCAACACACATAAAATATACGGTTTGACCAGCAAGTGAAGTTAAGAGATTCTAATTAACGGCCTCAATGATGTACATTTCGGCCTTAATCAGTCATTCTGTTATCTTTGGCTTCGTACACTCTAGACACTTGGTTTACAACGAGTTGGGAGTCGCTGTAGACCATCAGCTCGAATGCGTGCAATGGGAGCGCGCTTTTAAGTCCGGCCAGCAGTGCTTCGTACTCAGCCTCGTTGTTTGACGCTGGGAATCCGAGTGTGATAGAGTGTTTGATGGTTAGACCGTCCGGTGAGATCAAAACTATGCCCAGCCCGGCGCCGTGCCGGTTTGAGGTGCCATCTACAAAAAGTTTCCACATTTCACCAATGAAAAGTTTCTAACATTCTGAGGGATCCGGGGAGGCTTGAAGGTTGGTGGGGTCGCTCGGCTGCTCGGCTATGTTAACTACAAGCTCGCCGATGACGATTTCAACAGACACGTCTTCATCTCCCCTCGGCGATGCGGCGCCGGTCCCAACAGTTTGGTCTGTTATTCCCAAGTCCATTGTCGCATTGTTGGGCTGAAGTACACCTCCGATTGAAGGTTTTGTGGACGGGCGCGCAAGTTTCGCGTCGCCAATATCACTCTATTGCGCAATTTCCATTGCGCTTACATCCGTCACCCCGGCTACCGCAGTAAGATCCGCCGGGCATACCGGGTGAATTCTAGGCGAGAATTCAGTAACAAAGTCGGCCAATGCTTGGGCTTGATGGCTGTTCAGGGTTGAAACTTGACGTCGAATTACCCTAGTTCAACTGCCCACTTCAGAATTCGGCCAGAGAAATTCGCCCCCTCAAATAAGGCTTGCAGAGGGAATTCGGTCAACACCACGATTGTGTGAGCATGAAAGTAGTGCGCCAATTTCTTGGAGGCCATCATTAGCGCCAAAGCAAGTTTTTCCAATGGCAAGTACCTCGACTCTGCCGGTAGTAAGGTTTTGTTCACGTAAAAAATAGGGAGATGTTGGATGCCTTCTAACCGGACAATCACTGCACTAACTGCATGTTGAGAAACAGTCAGATAAAGATAGAGTTCTTCGCCAAGCTTGGGTGTCACCAAGAATGGGGCAGAAGACAAATACGTCTTGAGCTCGGCCAAGGCCTTGTCACATTCTTCGTCCCATGAAAACTTGGACTTCAAGGCTCGAAAGAAAGGGCGGCAACGATCTGATGACCGGCTTATGAATCGGTTAAGCGCGGCTGCCATACTGGCAAGGTGTTACACATCCTTTGCCGAGTTGGGCTGCTTCAATTCTTGTATGGCTTTGATTTGTGAGAGGTCCGCTTCGATGCCTCAGTTGGTGACTAGGAAGCCCAGGAATTTCCCTAATCCCATGCCAAAGGCACACTTTGACGCATTCAGGCGAAGCTTGTGTTGTTTAAGAATGGCGAACATCTTGGCTAGGTCGGATAAGTGGTCGGCCTACTGCTTGCTTTTGACCACTATGTCGTCAATGTAAGCTTCCATCGTACGGCCTAGCAAAGGGGCGAACATCTTGGTCACTATCCTCTGGAAAGTCGCCCTGGCATTTTTCAAACCAAAAGGCATGACTCTATAGCAGAACAATCCCCTTGGGGTCATGAAAGAGGTTATCTCGCGGTTGGGTGCATGTATGGCGATCTGGTGATAACCGCGATAGGCGTCTAAGAAACTGAGCCAGCTGTGTCCGACTGTAAGATTGTCACGACCCAAACCCGTCCCTATAGGTTTAGCATCGTAACCGGCCAGTAATCCTGGGATTACCGAAGGCCTCTGGAACAAATTAACATAATATTAGGGGCTAGCGGAAGCAAATAACAAATATACAACATCCATTGAGCTGTGCAGACTTATGAGACATAAAAATTTTAAACTTTTTACATCATTACGTCATTATATATATATACAAATTAGACAAAAAGGGACTTAACCCTATTTATAAAATACACAAGACTTGGTTAACCAAATGAGAAAACAAAACTTAAACTTTAAATCACATAGTCATAGTCACTTGACATATCCGGAACCTCCACGGGAGGCACATAGGTTGGCTGACAAAAAAAGATTCCAGGCAAATGTCTCTAAGTCTGGTCACGCGCCTGATCACATACATACATAAATAATACGGTGAGCTAGAGCCCAGTGAATAATAACAGAGTAAAGGGTTTTAATGAATGATGTCCATACCAGATTCAGAAATCATAATTCAGATTCATAAACAGATTCATATTCATATTCTTGTTCAAATCAAATATAGAAATCAGAGTTCATGCTTAATCATACGTGGTACATCCATTAGCGCTAATAGAACAGATGCAGAACATATGGTGGTTATGAATAACCAGTTTCATAAAGGAACCTCCGGATCTGGGTAACAGAGAATAAACATGCTGAGCTCCATGATGGAGCCTCCGGTACGGGTAACAGATGGCAGACATAATAAGTTCCATAATGGAACCTCCGATACCGGGTAACAGAGAATATACATGCTGAGCTCCATGATGGAGCCTCCGGTACGGGTAATAGATGACAGACATAATAAGTCCCATAATGGGACCTCCGATACCGAGTAACAGCTAACAGATATCACATGTTGCTAAGGATGCCACGAATACATGTCATAAATGGGACAATCATTCATTGTACAGAACATATCATTTCAGAAAACAGATATGAATTTATCATACAGAAAATAAATAAAGTTGAACATAACTTTACTAAGTTATTACTCACAGATAGTAGCAGAAGCAGATCCGACAGATCAAGCAGACAATAGCGCGTGACCTACATAAACACATAACATATACACATTAAAGCACAAT
The DNA here is from genome assembly GCA_030407325.1 of Camellia japonica. Taxonomy (NCBI): domain Eukaryota; kingdom Viridiplantae; phylum Streptophyta; class Magnoliopsida; order Ericales; family Theaceae; genus Camellia; species Camellia japonica. The sequence continues at coordinate 39,026,316 of JAPPVO010000032.1, read as the reverse complement.
GTTACTCCCTTGATCAAACTTGACTTTCTTGTTTTCTGTCCAAATAATTCGAAGGCCCATTACGCTTATTCTTTCTTTAGTCAAATGAATCGGGTTCTCATTTCACAAATCCCTTTTATTACTAAATCATTCTTTTCTGAATAAACCAATTCCTCACTTGGCTTCTTAATCAAGTATCACTAAGTTAATGACTTATTCTTTAATCAACTAATTTATGTTGATTGGTAGCTTATTAATCTTTATTGTGTCATAAATCATGTCTAGAATGCTTTGGGAAGAGATGAGAATAAAAATATGAACTAAATGCAACTTTCCAAAATATGCTGAGAATAGTTGTTCGCTCGAGCGAGCCTTTAGTCGCTCGAGCGGTCTGTAAAAGACTATAAAAAGTACTGGAAGCCTTCAATTTGCGCTCGAGCGGCAATTAGTCCGCTCGAGCGGTCTGTAAAATTCCAGAATTTCGAACTTCTCAAAAATGGCTTCCAAACGCATTTTCAATTCTTTTTAAATCCATGCATATCTTGATCAAAACCATGAAAATGCCTTAGAAAATATAAACACTTATTTATTCATAAATTATTTGCTCAAAATCTTGAAGCATAAAATTAATTTATTTAAATCAAAACCTTACTTAATTTCAAAATCAAAACCCATGAACTCATGGTTTTCTAAACTTCTTTTTCAAAATCAAATGTACTATTGGAATATCAAAATTTGTAGAATTTGTTCATGCATGTAGGAACTAGACTCAAACTCATGTAAGATATTTAAAAGCAAATCCAAAATAATTAGCTTCCATAATCATGAACATGCATGTAACTCATTTTATGTTCAAAACCCAATTTCTTTCTAATTCCATGAATTTAATCCCAAATCCTTCTCAATCTTAAGAAATCTATGATGCATGTAAATTTACAATACCCATAATAAAGGTTCAATCGCTAATTTTTAACATAATTTTCAAACACTTCCAAAATCCAATTAAACTTGTATATATATAATTCAACCTATCAATTTCATGATTCTACTTTCAATTTGGGCGAAATCATTAATTATCATTATGAATCAACTTAGGGTTTTCAAGAAAAATCAAGACTTCCAAGAAAAATTAAAACTTCTCACACCACTTCCTTTTATTCCAATTTTCCCATTGATTATACACCCAAGGTTCATAATCCATAATCTTATCCCAACGATTGAATCCTAACATTTCAAACCCTAAACCTTCAATTTCCATGATATAACACTATATGCTCAAAAATGTAGATTTTGCATTTGTATAATCAAAATATCACAAATCTATCTATTAATGCAAGTATTGAAGAAGAACAAGGACCCCTACCTCAAGAATCAAACAAGAGAGAAAAGCTTTGAGAAAAATCCTTTGTAAATCCGAATTCCAATCGGTTGAAAATGTTGAGCTTCAAGCCTTCTTCACTTTTGGTAAGAGATCTTGGCCAATTCTTAGGGAAATGGAAGGTATTTGAGGTCAAAACCTAGGGTTTTCGGACCTAGGGTGAAAGGGAGGAAAAGAGGAGATGAAAGTGTGAAGAATGATCTAGAAAAGTGCCTTTAAACTTGCTGAATTCGCGCAGTCCGCTTGAGCGTCGCTTTTCCCGCTCAAGCGTACCTGCTTTCAGCACAGCTTCCAAAACTTCAAACGAACATAACTCTCTCATCCGGACTCCGTTCTAGGTTATTCTTATGTCCCAATCGAAGCCCCAGAAATAAGATTTCCAATGGTTCTAGCCTCACATCCAAATTCAAAGTATGGAAAAAGAAAAGGGCAAAAGAGTGACGGCTGTTTGTAGAAAAATTTATCCTAATTAAATTCTTGGTTCATTCCTACTTTACCATTATATTACCACTTCGATCAATATCCCAAAATAAAACAAGGAGGTTCCAAATATTAAATTGAACTTATTATCATCATTAATTTTTGGTTTCTTAAATCATTTAAGCCTTCAATTTCTAATCAGACTCAAAATTTCGTCATTAAATTACATATTCGAATTAGGCACCACATAAATGAATTTAATTCGTAATAATCTAAATTCCCAATCCTCTTAACTTAATTAACTCCAATTCGGACCCAATTAATCAAATCTCAATTTTATAAATCTGAATCGAATATTTAATTAAACTCCCATATAGTCCGATACTCAAAATTTAAATAATTCAATTTACTATTTGCACTTTCTTGAGCCATTTAGGCTTTTAATTTCTAATTCCAAAATAAATCCTCAACAGAATCACATACGAATCAGTCTTCATAATTTTCATAGATCTCAGATTAAATTAGAATAATTGGCACTTAAAATCCAAATCTCCTTAATTAATTAAGTGCTAATCATTATACGTGATAGGGTCGTTACAAAGATCCACTAGCTAGTCTATTTTGGGCAGAGGAAAGCTGTCTTTAGGGAAAGCTCGGTTGATCGTCATGTAATCAATGCAAACTCGCTACTTCCCATTCTTCTTGGGTACTACGATCGTGTTCGAAACCCACCAAGGGTAGTGCACTTCCTGGATTGCCCTAGCTTCCAGCAGGTTCTTGACTTCCTCCGCGACTACCTTGGCATGATGAAGGGCTGATCTCCTCGTTCTTTGAATGACTGAACGAGCATCTGGGAAGACATTGAGTTGGTGGCAAATAAAGCTTGGATCAATGCCAGGCATGTCGTATGGCGTCCATGCAATGACCTCGATATTCACCACCAAGAACTCCACCAACTCGGTCCTTTCTTGGGCGGTCAGGCTAGAGCCCAGCAAAAAGTACTTGTCAGGATTCTCTGTTTCGATCCGCACCTCCACCAACTCTTCAACAGCCTTTTCCTCGGCCCTAGTGCCCACATCATCCAGGACACTTTGGTCTTCTGGACCTTCGATCATTTGCACGAAGCCTTTGGCTGCTCGACTCCCATTCACTGCCACGAAACACTGCTTCGCCATGACTTGATCTCCCCAAATCTCCTCAACTTCCCTCGTAGCCGAAGGGAATCTCATAACCTGGTGGTAGGTTAATGCCACCACCTGCATGGCGTGAAGTCATTCCTTACCAAGGATCAGATTGTATGTGGACGACACCTTCAACACCCAGAACTCCACCTGGTTGACCACGGATCCGGTTTGACTGATAAGATTATCTTTCCCATTGGCCACTCCGGTTGTGAGTTAAAACCAACCAATAACGAAGTTGCCGGAGCCAAGTCTATATCTCGGAGTTTGAGTTGCTTAAAGGCGTTGTAGTATATGATCTCGACCGAGCTGCCTTGGTCGATTAAGATGTGCTTAACATCGAAGTCCCTGATGCGAAGGGTGACCACCAAGGCATCATTGTGCGGCGTTTGAATGCGCTCAAGATCCCTACTTGAGAAGGGAATCACATTTTTCTCCTCGATCTTGCCTCTCTTGATTGCGGGCTGTACTGACAAAACTTCCCTCATATGTTCCGTTTTTTTTATCATCCCACGGAGCTCGCATACCCGCGCCGGCTCTACTATACCGTGGATCACATTAACCACTCCTTGGAGGGGTACCTCAAGGTCGTCCAAACTGCTTGGCTCAGCCGATGCGTGGTGCGCGGCCCTGACGCCCCCATCAATGTAACGGTCCAAGTGACCGGCGGTGACTAACTCCTCCAAGTGTTGCTTCAGGGGCAAGTAGTCCTCTTTCCGGTGCCCTTGCTCCCTATGAAATGTGCAGCAATACCACGGATTGAAACCCTTTTGCGCATCGCCAAGCTTAGCAGGAAACCAGACGTAAACCTTGTCATGGATTTCGCTAAGTATACGGTAGATTGGGATCTTAAAAACCGTAGTTGTGATACCCCTGTTCCGTAATAAGCTAATTGGTCCTTAATCTGCTAATTGGTCCTTAATCTGAATATGATTATGTGTTTAGCATGATTTTGTGTGCCATTGTATGATAATATGTGATTTTGAATTTCTATCTGTTCACCGTAGGAATATCTGTTTGAATAATCTGCTTTGGAAATTAAATTGAGGGCCTTATCGGCCACGGAACCCGAAATTGATTACGCCATTGTGATTGGCATAATTTTTAGAGCCTACGGTGGAATTTAATTGAAAATTGATTCGGGTCGTGACAGAGTGGTATCAGAGCACGGGTTAATAACTCACACACTTGTCCAAAAGAGCAATAAGCGTCTAGAAAAGATCTAGGATGCATTCATGTGATAAATGTGAACTTAGAAGCATCAAGAATATGCTTAATTGTTTCGACATGAACAGTTATGAGTTATAAATTCGTGAATTGCTTGCATTGTAAACCATTAGAATATGTATGCTCTCTAGTATATGCATACTTGCGAATCTTTTGTATAAGTATAATACAAGTTTAATCAAATGGTGAACTTTAATTATTTTCTGATGATATGAAACGACAAATTCCCTGAAATGCTATGTTTCGCATGAGTGAATGACTGTCTAAATTTTCTTCGAATGTAATTGTGGTATCCTTAGCAGAAGCCCTCGCCCAGGGGATATAATACTGTGGCTGATGGTCATGAGGCCCTAACCCGGGGGAAATAATACCGTGGCTTATGAATGAGATATGTTACCCGTTATGCTTGACCAACATGATATGTTACGCTAAAGGAAATACCACACATGATTTAAATATGGGATATAAATTGTTACACTACTGTGTACAACAAGTTGTTTTGTTATAATGCACATACATGAATATATGAACCATGAATAGTTGTTTATGTGCATTCAATTCCGCCTACGGGTGTCTATGTAAAATATGAACATGATTTGAGTATATAATTACTTAGTAAATGTTCAGCATGCGATATCTGATAAGTATGCAATTATCTGTTACGTCTGTGATTAATTGTGTACGATATGTGAAATGAGAATATAAAGACGTGCTTATGTACGAATGTGATTATGTGTTTATTTTTGTATTGGACACCCCCGTATTTGGCAAAGCTTAATGAGAGATTGTGTAGAGTATGAATTGAGTAAGGGCATACGAGCTGGAAGGCTCTTCCACAGCCCGACTTGATAGACTGGAAAGAATGGTACATGAAATGACAGAGATCTTAAGACAGTAACGTCAGTTGCCGCTACGGCAAGAACCCTTGCCACCACCAATGTAAGAAACACTGAAGAGTTTGTTATCAGATTTTCTGGGGCTCGTCATAGATGTGGTAGAATGGACTGTATGGTAAGGGACTGTCCCCGAACTGAACAAACGTGAATAAATCTTCTGCCTTAGTTGAATTCGTACCAATGGTAGGAATTGCTAATCGAGATAGAGTAATTGCACTCGTCCCAGAAAGCCCTCAGAATACTGCAACCGTTATCCCAGGTATCTATACTGTTCATAAACGAATGCCTATGTGTTGATTGGTTCTGAATTAGTACATGTGTACATTTTTGCTTGGATATTATTTGATTCGGATCGGCATAGTCCTTCATATCTGCTACATGTGTATCTAGATTGGTTAGACCCATCAGATCGAGACCGTATTCATTGAATGTATATGCTTCATTTGGGAAAATTGTGAAATATGTATTGGGATATTGATTAACTCTGCACATGCACCTGTACATCTAAACCTATGCTCAGGGTGATTTGTTATATTACTGTCTTCAACGACTAAACTACTGGAATTGTGACCTTGTGACTGTATAACTGAGTTGAGCACCCCAAATAATAAACTCTGCAAATTACGGACCATGTATGTGGACTGGTAGAAAATTGGCCGAACTACGTGACTAAACTAAGCTTGACTCGTAAGCCTATATTTTGTGACTAATTTAGAACTTTTGTATAACAGACCCTATCTTATGTACAACCGAGGAACTTTGTTTAATATGTTATTGTGCACCATGTATTTGCATGTAAGACTTATTTGGGAACTGCTATACTGATTATGATACGTACCTCCCGACATGAACAACTACATGCATATGCAACTTTACCTGAATTCATGTGGACAATGCCATATTGTACATGACTTGAAATACTTTGATAGGAACAGTTGAGATGAATGATTTTGATATGACTTTGAGAACTGATAAACTTAGGACAGTTGTGAAACTAGCAACCGTGTGCTTAAACAAACGAAGTGAGCCTCACAGAACCGAATGTACTCCATTTGAGAAAACTTTTATCTGATTCGGTCCGATAGAACCTTTGTCTGATTTGACCTGATAGAACCCTCATTGGATATAATCTGATGGAACCTTTGTTGATTTAATCTGACAAGACCTTTTGTGGGCTATCAACAGATTGATTTGATTGTGAACCGTACTGAATATTTATCCTCGACTAATCAGGATATGTTTCATGTGTTTGCTTCAGCATTATCGGATTTCGAGAAATCGGGTTATAGTAAGTGGTATTGTGTTTGTTTTGATGACATTCTTGAGACGTCCTTTCGTGCTCGGGGACGTTAAGCCTATGTAGCACCTTTGTTGAGAAATCTCCTTTGCCACCGACGGTTTTGTACGGGTGGTTTGTCTAATCGATCTCGAGTCGGCCACCGACGATCGTGAACGGGTGTGCTTTGATTCCGAGACGATTATTCATTTGTTTTGTCCGGAGTGTCATCCTTTGGTATTAGGTAGATGTTTTAACATCCAAGAAGCTTTGAGAAACCCTGATTATCCGAAGATGTGTAAATTGTATTTGACATGTAATTGATTGTTTTGATATTACCCTTGACGTCATGGGGATTAATGCATGAATTGTCTTATGCTTTGGACAACTATCAGATGATGTGAAGAGACTCGATGGAACCGGGAATTGAATATTACACCGAATTGTAAACTGTAGAATGATTGAGGGAACATGTATTATGTTAGAAATGGACTGCTTCAGTGTTATTGTACTTTACAATTGGTACTATGGGGATACATGAGTTACGTATGTCGTGTGGTGGATTGTTTCGTTGTTATCCTTGTTGATTCAGGGATTTGTGCCCGGATTCACTTTAAATTCCTGAAGACTTTTGATTAACCTTGAATAACTGTGATGAGAAACTGAATTAAATACCAAATCGGATTATGAATTGCGGAATCGTTGGAGAATGAATTGAACTTTTGTGACAAGGGAGCAGACCGAACTCCTATGGTAAAGTTAGTTGGCTTTTGAAATAAATATGTTAGCGACCTATTGTGAAGAAGGAAATTGTTGAAATTGTGTCTAAATGTTTTCGGTGCCAACAAGTCAGAGTTGAATAACAGTTATTGGCGGAACTACTGCAACCTCTGTCTATTTCGGAATGGAAATGGGAATATGTAACTACGAATTTCAGTGTGAGACTACCTCGGACACCCAAGGTATAAGTCCCGTTTGAGTTTTTGTGTATGGGATTACTAATTTGCTCGTTTCCTCCCTGTGACATTTTCGTACGATGCTAGTAGATTAGCCACTGTTTACATCAATAAGATTGCTTGTTTGCATGGGGTCCCAATATCTATTGTTTAGACAAGCCTTCAAGAGCCAATGGGGACTGAATTGTGATTCGGCGTTGCTTTCCATCCGAAAATCGATGTATAATTATAAAGAACTTTTGGGAGAAATGCTCCAAATATGTGCAGTAGATTTTTCGGGGAGTTTGGGAGATTTATCCATTGTTGGCAGACTTTGCTTACAACCACAGCCTACACTCTAGATTTGGTGTGACACCATACAAGTCTTGTATGGAGGAAAAGTTGAGTCTTTGACTGATTGAGAAGAGAGTGTTGCTTGATTTTGAGACTAAGCACGTGACTATCAGAAAGGATTGGAACCGTTAAATGAAAAGTGTTCCGAATTGTTTTCGACTAAAGGTAACTTAAGTTTGGAGGACCAAACTTCCTAAAGGGGGGAAGACTGTGATACCCCTGTTCCGTAATTAGCTAATTGGTCCTTAATCTGAATATGATTATGTGTTTAGCATGATTTTGTGTGCCATTGTGTGATAATATGTGATTTTGAATTTCTATCTGTTCACCGTAGGAATATCTGTTTGAATAATCTGCTTTGGAAATTAAATTGAGGGCCTTATCGGCCATAGAACCCGAAATTGATTACGCCATTGTGATTGGCATAATTTTTAGAGCCTACGGTGGAATTTAATTGAAAATTGATTCGGGTCAGATTAAATCGATTAAATTGATGAATTTAGTGCCCAATTATTTAATAATATTAAATAATGGTTAGTGGAACTTTATGTGAGAGGCCATATACACTCAATTTGTACATTTGAGCTCAAAAACCAGATTTTGTGTCTTGGAATAGAGAGAGAGCCGACCTTGAGAGGGAAAGGAGGCATCTTGGTGTATTTTGGCTTGTAAATTGTGAATTGGGAAGGCTAGGTGCAAGACTTGGCCATAATTGTGAAGATTGAGCTCCTAGGTAAATGAATTCATGAATTTTAAGTTACCATCTTGTGAATTCAAATTTCATTAATGGTCAAGAGCATGAGTTAGATTGATTATGTTGAATTTGAAGTCTTAGAACACATGCATGTAAGAAATTGCCATGAATCTCCATATTTGAGCATAAAGTATGTAATCCATGTTGAGTTTTGATTATTGACCATGTATTTGATCACCTCATCACCAATTGAGTTGAAGATGTTATGTATATTTCACATGCAAGTGTAAACCATGGGAGTTTGAGTCTTGCATGTTTGAATCTAGTGTGTTGGTGATGGGTTTGAGTTAAATTGAGCCATGCATGTGATTTAATTGTGAAATTGAGCTTCATTATGTTATAATTTGGTGTTTATACCATGTTAGAGTGTGTATATGTGAAAATTGAGCCAAAATCATGCATTTAGAACCTTTGAACATTAACATGAAGCTCAAGAACACAATCTGGGAAACCCAGAATTTTGAGGTCCGCTCGAGCGGGAAATGCGTGGTACTTTTTGCAGACTTGATGTACGCTCGAGCGGGGTAATTCACGCTCGAGCGGGGGAGCTATTTTGACAGGCATTCCGCTCGAGCTCTCTATTTAACGCTCGAGCATATTTTTGATGCAACAAGTACTTTTGCAGGCCTTAAGGGTCCGCTCGAGCGGGGTATTTCACAATCGAGCGGGGACCCTGTTTTCTGAAATTCTCAAAATCCATTGTGTTCTGTTTTTCCGCTCCCTTTCACTTCTAAGCACTCTTAGGCATACATTGAGCATTGTAATTAAGTTAAGGAAATAAGAATGAAGCCTAAAGAGGAATATGTGAATTAAAGAACGGATTGAATTATTTGTGACCCATATGTGTTATGTGATATGTAGGGTCAAGCTCCAGGGCAATTCAACCGACCGATCACTGTGAGTAATATCTAAATTATGTTATTGTCCCATTTGCTTACTCTTATGTAAGTTTTGTAAAGTTCATTAATTTGAATGGTGGACAAGTTTGATATAGAGGCCTATGTGCCAGTTTGATATAAAGGTCTATGTGCCAGTTTGATATAAAGGCTTAAGAGCCAGTTTGATATAAAGGCCTAAGAGCCAGTTTGATATAAAGGCTTAAATGCCAGGTTGCAAGGCTTAAATGCCAGTTTGATATGACAAGCTTGAAAGGCTTAAATGCCAGTTTGAAAGGCTTAAATGCCAGTTTGATATAACAATCTTGAAAGGTTTAAATGCCAGGTTGCAAGGCTTAAATGCCAGTTTGATATGACAAGCTTGAAAGGCTTAAATGCCAGTTTGAAAGGCTTAAATGCCAGTTTGATACGAAAGTATATGTGGGCCGAAGGCCGTTTGATATAAATGTGGGCCGAAGGCCGATTGATAAAATGTGGGCCGAAGGCCGTTTTGACATGAAAGTTGAAAGGCCTAAAGGCCAGGCTGATACGAAAGTTTGAAAAGGGCCAAAGGCCAGCCTGATCTGAATAATAGTCTGGGATGAATGATAAGTCTAAAATGAATGATAGTCTGACATGAATGAATTGGGCCCGAGGCCGTACGTTGTGTTTGGAACCTCAGTTACTTAACTTACATATGTCTATGTATGTATGTATTAGTTAGAAATGCAAATTGGGCCCAAGGCCGTTTGATGTATACTGTTCCAATGTATATTCTTTATTTGGTATTATTCACTGGGCTTTCACTCACGCTCATTCATGTGTCTGTAGGTGAGCCCAGAGAAGTCCAAACCCAGCCTCAATGAAGTCAATGTGGAACAACAAAGATTTTTGGGGAAGTCAGCCCTTGTGTCTCACGCACGAGACCCGCCTTCGCCTTTTGTCGTTTGTTTCTATTCTGTTATGTTGGCGAAGTTTTGAGTACGTCTGTGTATAGTTTTGTTTGGCTGACTTAGATTTGAATGATCTTGTCTGTACAGAATTTTATGTCATTGTACTTTCTGTCGTGAGTTATTAACATATGTATGTAATGGTGCGCATATAAGCATGGCTCTATGGACAAAGTTTCAAATTGCTTCCGTTTGGCCCCCATGAACTCTGTTAAAATACGTTTGGTTTGGTTTGAGGCCGTAGGTAATCTCACGATTACTGGCCGGTTACGTCCTTAACCCACGGGGGCGGGTTCGGGTCGTGACAATAGTGATGCCCGTCCGAGTGTTCAACTTTCTGTTTGCATCTGCTGCGTCATCACGGGGATAATTTGCTCAGTCATTGCCGCGACCTTTACCTCGATTTCTATGATTCGGACCATGGTCGGATTCCCTTGTGCAGTCACTTGGACGGTTTGTCTCCTGTCCGACCGTGTGTACTTTTCCAGCCACCCTTTTGTCTATTGCCACCGGATTTGTCTTCATCGTCCTTTACGTGGATGTGCTCGTTGATGCACTGCATCAACAGCTCCATGGAAGTCGGCTGGTTCATCGTGAGCCAGTCCCTTAGTCTACGTCCGACCGGGAGACCGCACTTATATTGGGTGATTTCCAGGTTGGTCAGGCAATCAAGGATTTCGTTGAAGGTTTTCCAATATCTGGCGTTGTATGCTTTGAGGGAGTCGCCTGACTCCATCTTAACGCTTAGAAGGTGGTCAACTTCTTTTGGCGTTTTAGTGTTGGTTTTCAATCGAGTCACGAACGCTTCCACCAACTGTTGCCACCTTTCGATGCTTTCCTCCGGAAGCCTCTCAAACCACTTCAAGCCCAACTCGCCCAAACTCGACGGGAAACAAAGGCACATGAGAGCATCATTACGCCTGTATCCAGCCATAACCTGCCAGAAGTGGCTCACGTGTATCTGCGGATCGGTCTTTCCGTCATAAAGCGTAAATTTGGGCTAGTGAAAGCCCGCTCGGAGCAGTGTGGTCTCTATCTCAAGGGAGAAGGGGGTGACACTAAGCCTTGCCAAATCTTTGTCCAAAGAGACATGCACGACTGAACGAGACGGCGGCATTGCTACTTCTTCACTGGCGTGACCACCATAGGATAGCCGTTAAAGCATCGGCACCCTTTGAGTCTCCCGTTGGCGCACTCGTTCCTTCAAGACATCTCTCAAGTCCTCCGAATGAGCGGAGTAGGAATACCTCGATATCGTCGGCGGACGTGAAGGATGGTAACTACTATCCTGCGTGCAAGACTTCTCTGTAGGCGGGTCTGAGTCTCTAACCCCATAGCGTCTGGTGATGGAAAAGGAGGGTGTGTGCCGCTGGTTTTGGCTGCCTGAACGGCGGGGTTGGGTGCACTCACTGTGGTCACCCACTCCAGGAACACCCTTCCCTTTAACTTGCCGTTTGAGAGCTTCCATCTCTGCCGTCATTCTCTGGATGACGGCGTCTTGGTCCCTTAACTTGTGCTCTAGGCGTTGAGCGTGCAACTTTCTTCGTCGCCGGTTTCCGTCTGAACTTCGCAAGTGACCAATGCTCCTAGCGCGCTTATCTCGCGCATCTCTGGGAGTGACCAATATATGTATATTGTTTTCCTACAATATAAGTATGAGTGTAAATATATAAACAGAAAAAACGATACAACAAAAATTATGGGCATATATTAAATATTATAATTTTAAAATAAAATATCTATTAAAACAAAATTTAATTTAAAAAATGTAGCTGTATAATTTTATAATAAAAATTGCTATAAGTATAATATTTGGTTTTGTTACACTTTTTTTATTAAACAGTAAAAAAAATGAAAATGTGTGTGGGTGGAATTTGAGAGAGAGATGGCGGTGGCGGCGGTGCTAAGGAAGAGATGGCAGTAGTAGAAAGCAAAAATAAAATAGTCAACTAAGCTTAACCTAACTAGCATATCACCCGTACTATGCACGGATTGTATTTACAATTATTTATATATGTGAATTGTGATTTTTAAATATTTTTTTTTTTTTAAACGTCTTCTTTGTTTCCTTTTTTATATTATATTAAAGTTTAATATTTTGATAATAATTATATGTGTTGGACTTTTCAAGGAATTAAATGTCTTTTTTTTATTATATTATATTAAAATTTAATATTTTGATAATAATCATATGTGTTGGACTTTTCAAGAATTTTTTTTATGCTTGTTCTTAATGCATTAAAGTGTTATTATGAGGGATAATAATCATATGTGTTGGACTTTTCAAGGAATTCATATGTATTGGATTTCAAAGAATTTTTTTTATACTTGTTCTTAATGCATTAAAGTGTTATTATGATGGTAAGACTTGGGAGTTGGGAGAAATTAATAAATGTTAAATTTTTTTTTTTTTAAAATCAAAAAATCAAAAAATTTAGATTGGGAGATTGGAGCTCCCACAAGGCTTGGGGTTAAAAACCCCTTTTTGCTTAATATATAGTATAGATTAGTTATCATGCCTTCCTTAGAACTTGAGGTCATGGTTTCAATTCTCATTAGAGGAGTTGAAATAAGCAAGTGCAAGTGTTTAGGTGTTTTGTCAGAGGTAAGAGATTTTCTTCCATAGATGCTAATCTAATAACAAACATTTGCTGATTGAAAAAAAAAAAAAAAAACAAACAAAATTTAAATTCAACTCCTGTATTATGGAAATTACATTTTTCATGATTTTAAATTGTGATTAAATATTATTGTTATTTTTTTTTTATATCAATTGTGTGTACTAATATTATTCAATTTTTAAATATGATGCACATATATTTAGGGGTTGTTTGAGGTGTCCTAAATAAGTGTATTTTTTGTCTTTTTAGACTAAAAAGTTGAGGTTGAAAATATGAATATTTAGGTTAACTTTTTGACTTTTTATGGAAAAATGTATAATAAAAAATTATAAAAATTGGTTTGTAGGGGAAAATTAGAATTGAGAGTTGTGCAGCCGTAATTGTTGACTTTTGGTGAATAGTGATAACTTTTTAACTTTTTTAGTAACTTTTTGATTTTTTAATTTTTTTGAGACTTCCCAAACTTGGCCTTAATGAATATAAGTTCAAAAAAAAAATTTGTAGTGTACAGACGCATTGAAATCACGAATGAAGAATTTATCGTGTACACTTGTGAAAGTTATGAATATTGATTATGTCATAAACATTGTGCTATATTATAAATGATGTGATTTAAATATTAAGATCATTTTGTAGTGATTATGTTATAAACATTGTGTTATATTATAAATGATGTGGTTTAAATATTAAGATCATTTAGTAGTGAAAAAATGTCATGAATCATTTTGACGAAAAAAATTATAATTCCTTGAACCAAAAAAAATTATACCTTCTTAAGAAAAATTGGTGGTAAATCTGCTTTATTGAGTGTATATAACATTAAGTTTAAGTTTGGCATTCTTTGAAAAGGTTAAATAGTTAAAAAGTCACTATCCTATTTAAGTCATATCATCTTATTTAAGTCACGTTACCTCTCTACCACATCATTTCAAACCCAACCCATATTTCATAAAAAGTAAAAAAGTACACTTATTTAGAATATCCCAAACAATCCCTAAATCCATATTTGTTTTATTTTAAGAATATGGTTAATAAAATATATTAGTAAAAAATACAAATCTTTATTTTAATTTTTTTTTTTTTTTTTTCTGTACTTTTCTCTCTATATTCTCACGTACTAGAAGCCGACGGCCGACTAATAGGTTGTGACTGACAGGTTATTATTTTTAATATAAATATTTTCTATGTTCTTAAAAAAAATAATAATAATAGTAATATAATCTTTTAAATTATTGTTGTCATTATAAATCAAATAAAATTAAAATTAAAATAATTACTTTGAAAATTTCAAATTTAAACTCATGATTTACCACCTTCTTATACTATAATTAAGTTCAACAATACTACAAACTCACTTTTATCAATTCAAAATTTATTCAAAAAACAAAATCAATGATTCAAATTTATTTTATTCATAAATTTTATACTTTATCAATTTAATTTCCATCATACAAACATATTTAAAATAAATTATAGATCCATAAAGATAAGTTCATAACATTTTTCAATTAAGTTAGGCATATTGTAATAAATAAATAAATCTATATCTATACTATATATTAAGCAAAATGAGGCTTTTAACTCCAAATTTTGTGGGAGCTCCAATCTCTCAATCTAAATTTTTGATTTTTTGATTTTAAAAAAAAAAACCTTAGCATTTATTAACTTTTTCTAACCCTCAAATCTTACTCTCATAATAACACTTTAATGCATTAAGAACAAACATAAAAAAAAATTCTTTGAAATCCACACATATGAATTCCTTGAAAAGTCCCAACATATATGATTATTATTTCTCATAATAACACTTTAATGCATTAAGAACAAGCATAAAAAAAATTTCTTGAAAAGTTCAACACATATGATTATTATCAAAATATTAAACTTTAATTTATACTATATATTAAGCAAAAGGGGGTTTTTAACTCCAAGTCTTGTGGGAGTTCCAATCTCTCAATCTAAATTTCCTGATTTTTTGATTTAAAAAAAAAAAAAAACCTTAGCATTTATTAACTTTTCCTAACCCCCAAATCTTACCCTCATAATAACACTTTAATGCATTAAGAACAAGCATAAAAAAAAAATTCTTTGAAATCCAACACATATGAATTTCTTGAAAAGTCCCAACATATATGATTATTATTCCTCATAATAACACCTTAATGCATTAAGAACAAGCATAAAAAAAATTTCTTGAAAAGTTCAACACATATGATTATTATCAAAATATTAAACTTTAATATAATATAATAAAAAAAAGACATTTAATTCCTTAAAAAGTCTAACACATATGATTATTATCAAAATATTAACGAAAAAAAAGAAGGCATTTAAAAATTTAAAAAAAAAAATACATTTAAAAATCGCAATTCACATATATAGATAATTGTAAATATAATCCGTGCATAGCACGGGTGATATGTTAGTACTATATATTAAGCAAAAGGGGGTTTTTAACCCCAAGGCCTGTGAGAGTTTCAATATCCCAATTTGAATTTTCTAAATTTTTTATTTTTTATTTTAAAAAAAAAAATCAGCATTTATTGATTTGGTCAAAATTCTCTGATCAGCATTTATTAACTTTTTTCAATCTACATGTCTTTCCACATGTCTGCATTTATTGATTTGATCAAAATCCCTGATTAGTATTTAAAATCCCCTCATACAAATAATTATAGATACAGCCCGTGCATAGTTACTGCAGTAGCCTTTTTAAAAAAAATTTATTAAAAAAAAAAACTCAACATTTATTGATTTGGTCAAAATCCCCTGATCAACATTTATTAACTTTTTTCAATCTACATGTCTTTCCACATGTCTGCATTTATTGATTTGATCAAAATCCCTGATCAGTATTTAAAATCCCCTCATACAAATAATTATAGATACAGCCCGTGCATAGTTACTGCAGTAGCTTTTTTAATTTCTCATATACACTATGGTTAATGATAAGATTGTTAAATTATTTTTATAAAAAATCTTTAAAAACATAATTTATATATTAAAAAAATTAATAACAAATATAAATATTTATAATTATCCCGTGCATAGTACGGGTGATAGGGTGGTTTTCTATATAAAAGAAAAGGAGAGACACAAAGTGATGTAATGGAATCAATTCAATGTAACAAGAAGATAGAGTCCCGATTTGGTGGAGTTTTCTTAAATTAAAATGTGTTAATCAGAAAGTATAAGTTAAAATTATTCTTATTTTAGTTTTTAACTAATCAACTTTTTTAGTTTATTTATTTTATTTTTGTCTAATAAACTATAAACAAAAAATTGTACTAAATAATTAGATACAGAGTCTCAAATCAAAATAAGTTATAATCACCTTCAAAAATTGTCACAAACAGTCCTAGAATTGGGTAGATGAAACAAAAATATGAGAGAGAGAGAGAGTGTAAATTAAGGTATTAGTTGACCTTCTTTACAGTAATATATATTTTTTTCTAATTTTTTTAAATCATATTTATTTTCATTTATTTTTATAAAAATTAAAATATATATTTATTTAAATAATCTCAAACACCCTCCAATGTTATCTATACTATATATCTATACTATATATTAAGTAAAAAGAGGTTTTTAACCCCAAGCCTTATAGGAGCTCCAATCTCCCAATCTAAATTTCCTGATTTTTTTTTTTTAAAAAAAAAAACCTTAGCATTTATTAACTTCTCCCAACCCCCAAGTCTTACCCTCATAATAACACTTTAATGCATTAAGAACAAATATAAAAAAAATTCTTTGAAATCCAACACATATGAATTCCTTAAAAAGTCCCAACACATATGATTATTATCAAAATATTAATGCATTAAGAACAAGCATAAATTTTTTTTTTTTGAAAAATCCAACACATATGATTATTATCAAAATATTAAATTTTAATATAATATAATAAAAAAAAGAAGACATTTAATTCCTGGAAAAATTCAACACATATGATTATTATCAAAATATTAATTTTAATATACTATTAAAAAGGGGAAAAAAAAGACATTAAAAAAAAAACATTTAAAAATCGCAATTCACATATATAGTTAATTGTAAACATATTAAGGAAATGAGATTTTTAAACCCCAAGTCTTGTGGGAGCTCTAATCTCTCAATCTTAATTTTCTAAATTTTTGATTTAAAAATAAAAAAAAACTCAGCATTTATTGATTTGGTCAAAATCCCATGATCATCATTTATTAACTTTTTCCAATCTACATGCCTACATTTATTGATTTGGTCAAAATCCTTGATTAACATTTAAAATCACCTCATACAAATAATTATAGATACAGTCCGTGCATAGTTACTACAGTAGCCTTTTTAATTTCTCCTGTACACTATGGTTAGTGATAAGATTGTTAAATTATTTTTATAAAAAATCTTAAAAACATAATTTATATATTAAAAAAATTAAAACAAATATAAATATCTATAATTATCCCGTGCATAGCACGGGTGATAGGCTATCTATACAATATATTAAGCAAAATGAGGTTTTTAACCCCAAGGCCTGTGGGAGCTTCAATATCCCAATCTGAATTTTCTATATTTTTTATTTTTTATTTAAAAACAAAACTTAGTATTTATTGATTTGGTCAAAATCCCCTGATCAGCATTTATTAACTTTTTTCAATCCACATGTCTTTCCACATGCCTGCATTTATTGATTTGGTCAAAATTTCATGATCAGCATTTAAAATCTCCTTATACAAATAATTATAGATACAATCCGTGTATAGTTACTGCAGTATCCTTTTCAACTTCTCCCATACACTATGGCTAGTGAAAAGATTGTTAAATTATTTTTATAAAAAATCTTAAAAAACATAATTTATATATTAAAAAAATTTAAAATAAATATAAATATCTATAATTATCCCGTGCATAGCACGGGTGATAGACTAGTTAAGTAAAAGAGAGTTTTTAACCCTAAGCCTTGTGGGAGTTTCAATCTCCCAATCTAAATTTTTTGATTTTTTGATTTTTAAAAAAAAATCTTAGCATTTATTAACATCTCCCAACTCCCAAGTCTTACCTTCATAATAACACTTTAATGTATTAAGAACAAGCATAAAAAAAATTTCTTTGAAATCCAACACATATGAATTCCTTGAAAAGTCCCAACACATATGATTATTATCCCTCATAATAACACTTTAATACATTAAGAACAAACATAAAAAAAATTTCTTTGAAATCCAACACATATGATATTATCAAAATATTAAATTTTAATATAATATAATAAAAAAAAGACATTTAATTCCTTGAAAAATCCAACACATATGATTATTATCAAAATATTAAACTTTAATATAATATAAAAAAGGAAAAAAAGAAGATATTTAAAAAAAATATATTTAAAAATCATAATTCACATATATAGATAATTGTAAACATAATAAAATAGGAGGGCATTCATGTCTACATGTTTTTTTATAAGATCTCCTCCATTATAATAAGATAGCACTTTATTTCTCTCATCTTATAATTTATATATATATATATATATATATATATATATTATATTATATATTATTATCTATACTATATATTAAGTAAAATGGGGTTTTTAACCCAAGGCCTGTGAAAAGTTCAATATCCTAATCTGAATTTTTAAATTTCTTATTAAAAATAAAAAAAAAACTCAGCATTTATTGATTTGGTCAAATCCCCCTGATCAGCATTTATTAACTTTTTTCAATCCACATGTCTTTCCACATGCCTATATTTATTGATTTGGTCAAAATCTCTTGATCAATATTTAAAATCCCCTCATACAAATAATTACAGATATAATCCGTGTATAGTTACTGCAGTACTCTTTTCAACTTCTCTCATACATTATGGTTAGTGAAAAGATTGTTAAATTATTTTTATAAAAAATCTTAAAAACATAATTTATATTAAAAAAATAAAACAAATATAAATATCTATAATTATCCCGTGTATAGCACGGTATTATGATGTCTGCGTGTATTCCACATGTAATACATATATATATATATATTATATATGTCTTGATCCATTAAATTGTAGTTTCCATTAATTAAAATTTTTTGTTTTAGCTCAGCATTTATTAAATTCTCCAAAGTCTTTTTGACTTATCCTATATACACATCATTTTTAACTTTTTTTTTATTTTTATTTTTTACAAATATAAATATTTAAAACAAATATAATATCTATATCTATCTATCTATCTATCTATCTATCTATACTCACTATATATTAAAAAGGGTCATGCTAGGTTTCATGAAAACTTTCATGAAAATCATCATGAAAATTCATCTGCACCGTTGGATCATGAGATCATATCTGATCTAACGGTGCAGACAGTTTTCATGGTAGTTTTCCTTAAAAGTTTTCCTTAAACCTAGCATTTCCTATTAAAAATGTTGATTTCCTTAAAATAGATATAAATATCTTGGATTTTTTAAAAATATCTTTGATTTTTTTAGATATAGTAAATATAAATATCTTTGATTTTTTTTGATTTCTTTCCTGTTCTCAATCTGAATTTTCTAAATTTTTTATTAAAAAAAAAAAACTCAGCATTTATTATTTGGTCAAAATTCTCTGATCAGCATTTATTAATTTTTTTCAATCCACATGTCTTTCAACATACCTGCATTTATTGATTTGGTCAAAATCCCCTAATCAGTATTTAAAATCCCCTCATACAAATAATTATAGATACAATCCGTATATAGTTACTGCAGTACCTTTTTCAACTTCTCCCATATACTATGGTTAGTAATAAGATTGTTAAATTATTTTTTAAAAAAATCTTAAAAAACATAATTTATATATTAAAAAATCTAAAACAAATATAAATATCTATAATTATCCCGTGTATAGCACGGTATTATGATGTCTGCGTGTATTCTACATGTAATATATATATATATATTATATATATATATGTCTTGACCCATTAAATTGTAGTTTCCATTAATTAAAATTTTTATTTTAGCTCAGCGTTAAT
Organism: Camellia japonica; assembly: GCA_030407325.1. Taxonomy (NCBI): domain Eukaryota; kingdom Viridiplantae; phylum Streptophyta; class Magnoliopsida; order Ericales; family Theaceae; genus Camellia; species Camellia japonica. The sequence continues at coordinate 39,006,479 of JAPPVO010000032.1, read as the reverse complement.
TAAATTCTCCAAAGTCTTCTTGACTTCTGCTATATACACATCATTTTTAACTTTTTTATTTTTATTTTTTACAAATATAAATATCTAAAACAAATATAAATATCTATATCTATCTATCTATCTATCTATACTTACTATAAATTAAAAATGTTGATTTCTTTTAAATATCTTTGATTTTTTTAAATATCTTTTAAATATAAATATCTTTTAAATATCTTTGATTTTTTTAGATATAGTAAATATAAATATCTTTGATTTTTTTTTATTTCTTTCCTGTTCTCAATATGAATTTTCTAAATTTTTTATTAAAAATAAATAAAAAACTCAGCATTAATTGATTTGGTCAAAATCCCCTGATCAGCATTTATTAACTTTTTTCAATCCACATGTCTTTCAACATACCTGTATTTATTGATTTGGTCAAAATTTCCTAATCAGCATTTAAAATCCCCTCATACAAATAATTATAGATACAATCCGTATAGTTACTGCAGTGCCTTTTTCACTTCTCCCATATACTATGGTTAGTAATAAGATTGTTAATTATTTTTATAAAGAATCTTAAAAAACATAATTTATATATTAAAAAAAATCTAAAACAAATATAAATATTTATAATTATCCCGTGTATAGCACGGTATTATGATGTCTGGGTGTATTCCACATGTATATATATATTATATATATATATATATATATATTGTCTTGACCCATTAAATTGTAATTTTCATTAATTAAAATTTTTATTTTAGCTCAGCATTTATTAAATTCTCCAAAGTCATCTTGACTTCTGCTGTATACATATCGTTTTTAACTTTTTTTTTATTTTTATTTTTAACAAATATAAATATCTAAAACAAATATAAATATCTATATCTATCTATCTATCTATCTATACTATATATTAAAAATGTTGATTTCTTTAAAATAGATATAAATATCTTTGATTTTTTTAAAATATCTTTGATTTTTTTAAATATCTTTTAAATATAAATATCTTTAATTTTTTTAGATATAATAAATATAAATATCTTGATTTTTTTTGATTTCTTTCCTGTTCTCAATCTGAATTTTCTAAATTTTTTGTTAAAAAAAAAAAAAAAAACTCAGCATTTATTGATTTGATCAAAATCCCTTGATCAGCATTTATTAACTTTTTTCAATCCACATATCTTTCTACATACCTACATTTATTGATTTCGTCAAAATCCCCTAATCAGCATTTAAAATTCCCTTATACAAATAATTATAGATACAATCTGTGTATAGTTACTGCAGTACATTTTTCAACTTCTCCCATATACTATGGTTAGTGATAAAATCGTTAAATTATTTTTATAAAAAATCTTTAAAAATATAATTTATATATTAAAAAAAATCTAAAACAAATATAAATAATTATAATTATCCCGTGCATAGCACGGGTAACAGGCTAGTCTATACTTACTATATTAAGCAAAAGGGGGTTTTTAACCCAAGGCTTGTGGAAGCTCCAATCTCCTAATTCTAATTTTCTAATTTTTTGATTTAAAAAAAAACCTCAGCATTTATTGACTTCTTACAACCCAACCTCAGCATTTATTGACTTCTCTCAACCCACAATCCCTTTTGACTTCTCTCATAATTATTGCAACACCCTTTTCAATTTCTCTCATACACTATGGTTACACACAAAAATAAAAAAATAAAAAAAGATAAAAATTTAGCTATAGATCTTAAAAAGATATAACATCTAAATTTGAATTATGATTTAATAATATAATTAAGTATTTTTTATTATGTATATCTATCAAAATTTTAAATCACTTAATGGGACAAATTAATCAATTTTCCAAAATTATTGATTTTCAATTTACAAAATAGATTAAAAAAACTATTGATTGATTTATTTATTTAATAACAAAAATATTTCATAATGTCTCCCTCCTAATCTCTCTCACAAATTTTCAAAAAAAAAATATTAAAACTTGCATTCCTTTTCTATAATTATGTATTTTTTATTATGTATATCTATCAAAATTTTAAATCACTTAATGGGACAAATTAATCAATTTTTCAAAATTATTGATTTTTAATTTACAAAATAGATTAAAAAAACTATTGACTGATTTATTTATTTAATAATAAAAATATTCATAATGTCTCCCTCCTAATCTCTCTCACAAATTTTCAAAAAAAAATATTAAAACTTGCATTCCTTTTCTCTTCTCCAAAAAATCATATAATATTTTTTATTAAAGTTGTAGATATCTACCTATATTTTATATATTATATATAACATAACAAAAAAACTAAAAAAAAATCTTTAAAGTTTATCTAAATAAACTTTAAATAAACAAAACTCACATGTTAATCACATATCTAACTCACATTATAACTTACCTAACCAAACCAAACGATTCAAAGTAGGATTCATTTTCATAAGGGATCCGAGCGGTTTTTTTACGTGTTGGCTGTCGGCTACCTAACACACAACCCTCCTCCTTAACTTGGGCTTGGGACCGGCGGAGTTGTTTAGTACCCCGGCGGAGTTACATCATAACTTACCTAAATAATAATAATTAAAAACAAATGGAAACCACAGATAAATTAAATTAAAAAAAAAAAAAGATACCCACAACTCCATCTTAAATAAATTGAAAAAAATACCCGAATAGAAACCACACAAAAATAAAAATAAAAATAAAAAGATATATCTATCTATCTATCTATATCTATACTATATATTACGCAAAAGGGAGTTTTTAACCCCAAAGGCCTGTGGGAGCTTTAATATGCCAATCCTAATTTTCTAATTTTTTATTTAAAAAAAAAAAAAATTAACCTCAGCATATTTATTTACTTCTCTCAACCCACAAGACTTTTTGACTTCTCTTATAATTACTGCAGTACCTTTTCCAAAACAAATAATTTGTATATTCAAAAAAATTTAAAACAAATATAAATATAAATATCTGTATCTATATCTATCTATTTATTTATATCTATCTCTAACCCACAAGTTTTGTGAGAGTTCCAATATCTGAACCTTAATTTCTTAATTTTTTTATTTTTTTTTTGAAAAAAAAAAACTTAGCACTTATTAAATTCTTCCAAATCTTTTTAATTTCTCAAATACACACACTCTTTTTAACTTTTCACATACCTATTGCAAACAGTGAGTCTCCTTTTTGTTTTCTCCTTCTTGACTTCTCACTTATACACTTTCAACTTCAGTGACCACGTATGCAAACAGTAAGTCTTTTTTTTTGTTTTCTCCTTCTTGACTTTTCCTTTTGTTTACTGTTTTAATATTTTAGTTAGATAGAGCATAAAAATATTTGTGATTTGTCTAGCGAATAAAAAATTGTAATTTGATTTTTTAATATGATTGAAATTAGATAAATATAAACCCTCACAAAGAGAAAAATGTGATTATAATTAGTTGAATGATTTTTTTTTTAATATGATTGTAATTAGTTTAATAGTTATTTATTTATTTATTTATTTTATTATGGGAAAAATGTGATATGATTGTAGTTTGTTCAATGGCTCTTTTTTTTAATATAATTGTTGTAGTTAGTTCAATGGTTTTTTTTTACTATTTTTATTTTATTTTTGATTTTTTAATATGATTAAAGTTAGATAAATATAAACCCTCACAAAGAGAAAAATGTGATTATAATTAGTTGAATGATTTTTTTTTTTTTTAATGTGATTGTAGTTAGTTTGATAGTTCTTTTTTTTCATTTATTTATTTTATTATGAGAAAAATGTGATATAGTTGTAATTTGTTCAATGGCTCTTTTTTTTTAATATGATTGTTGTAGTTAGTTCAATGGTTTTTTTTTACTATTTTAATTTTATTTTTGATTTTTTAATATGATTGAAGTTAGATAAATATAAACCCTCACAAAGATAAAAATGTAATTATAATTAGTTGAATGATTCTTTTTTTTTTTTTTAATGTGATTGTACTTAGTTTAATAGTTCTTTTTTTTCATTTATTTATTTTATTATGGGAAAAATGTGATATGATTGTAGTTTGTTCAATGGCTCTTTCTTTTAATATGATTGTTGTAGTTAGTTCAATGTTTTTTTTTAATGTTATTTAATCTTTTTATTTACTATTTTAATTTTATTTTTAATATGATTGAAGTTAGATAAACATAAACAGTTGCAAAGAAAAAAATGTGAATGTAGTTAGTTCAATGGTTCTTTTTTTTTAATGTGATTGTAGTTAGTCAATGGTTCTTTTTTTCATTTATTTTTTTTTAATTATGAAAAAAATATGATATGATTGTAGTTTGGTCAATGGTTCTTTTTTTAATATGATTGAAGTTAGATAAATATAAACCCTCACAAACAGAAAAATGTGATTATAATTAGTTGAATTATTCTTTTTTTTTAATGTGATTGTAGTTAGTTTAATAGTTCTTTTTTTTCATTTATTTATTTTATTATGGGAAAAATGTGATGTGATTGAAGTTTGTTCAATGAATCCTTTTTTTAATATGATTGTTGTAGTTAGTTGAATGGTTTTTTTTACTATTTTAATTTTTTTTGATTTTTTAATATGATTGAAATTAGATAAATATACACTCTCACAAAGAGAAAAATGTGATTATAATTAGTTGAATGATTCTTTTTTTTTTTTTTAAATGTGATTGTAGTTAGTTTAATAGTTTTTTTTTTCATTTATTTATTTTATCATGGGAAAAATGTGATGTGATTGTAGTTTGTTCAATGACTCTTTTTTTTAATATGATTGTTGTAGTTAGTTCAATGGTTTTTTTTTAATGTTATTTAATCTTTTTATTTACTATTTTAATTTTATTTTTAATATGATTGAAGTTAGATAAACAAACACACTCACAAAGAAAAAAATATAATTGTAGTTAGTTCAATGGTTCTTTTTTTTTTTAATGTGATTGTAGTTAGTCGATGGTTCTTTTTTTCATTTATTTATTTTTTTATTATGAAAAAAATGTGATGTGATTGTAGTTTGCTCAATGGTTTTTTTTTAATATGATTTAATCTTTTATTTACTATTTTAATGCTTTTTCTTTACAATTATTTATGAAAAAAAATATGATTGTAGTTAGATAGCATAAAAATATTTGTGATTTGATTTGAATTTTTTTTTATTTGATTTTTAAAGTACCAATTATTGATAATGATTAGATTGTATTTTGAAAAAAAATTGTAATTGATTTTTTTAACTCACTGTGTTTTTTGAAAAAAAATTATGGTGTTTTTTTAACTATCAATTCACTTAGTTTGTGATTTGATTTTTAACTCACTGTGTTTTTTGAAAAATAAAATGGATTGTACTCATTAGGGTCACATAATGTACCAATTATTGATGATGATTAGATTGTGTTTTGACAAAAAAAAAAATTATAATTGTTCTTTTTAACTCACTATGTTTTTTGAAAAATAAATTATTGTGTTTTTTAATTATTAATTGACTTAATTTGAGATTGATTTTTTTAATTATTGATGATGATTAGATAGCATTAAAAAAATTGTGATTTGTATGATTGAAGTTATCTCCTTTTGTTTATAATTTTATTTTTTAATATGATTGAAGTTAGATAAACATTAACACTCACAAAAAGAAAAATGTTATTGTAGTTTGCTCAATAGTTCTGAATAATTGTATATTTATACTATATATTTAGCAAAATGGGGTTTTTAACCCCAAACCCTGTGGGAGCTCCAATCTTCCAATCTAAATTTCTTGATTTTTTGATTCAAAAAAAAAAAAAAAAACTTAGCATTTATTAACTTTTCCCAACCCTCAAGTCTTACCCTCATAATAACACTTTAATGCATTAAGAACAATTATAACAAAATATTCTTTGAAATCCAACACATATGAATTCCTTGAAAAATCCCAACACATATGATTATTATCACTCATAATAACACTTTAATGCATTAAAAACAAATATAAAAAAATTTCTTGAAAAGTCCAACACATATGATTATTATCAAAATATTAAACTTTAATATAATATAATAAAAAAAGAAAACATTTAATTCCTTGAACATTCCAACACATATGATTATTATCAAAATATTAAACTTTAATATAATATAAAAAAGGAAAAAAAGAAGACATTTAAAAAAAAAAAAAAAAGACATTTAAAAATCGCAATTCACATATATAGATAATTGTAAATATATTAAGAAAAATGGGGTTTCTAAACCCCAAGTCTTGTGGGAGCTCCAATCTCTCAATCTTAATTTCCTAAATTTTTGATTTTAAAAAAAAAAAACCTCAGTATTTATTGATTTAGTCAAAATCCCCTGATCAACATTTATTAACTTTTTTCAATCCACATGCCTTCATTTATTGATTTGGTCAAAATCTCTGATTAACATTTAAAATCCCCTCATACAAATAATTATAGATACAGTCCGTGCATAGTTACTGGAGTAGCCTTTTTTATTTCTCCTGTACATTATGGTTAGTGATAAGATTGTTAAATTATTTTTATAAAAAATCTTAAAAAACATAATTTATATATTAAAAAAAATTAAAAAAATATAAATATCTATAATTATCCCGTGCATAACACGGGTGATAGGCTAGTCTATACTATATATTAAGTAAAAGAGGGTTTTAACCCCAAGGCCTGTGGGAGCTCCAATCTCCTAATCCTAATTTTCTAATTTTTTGATTTTAAAAAAAAAAACCTCAGTATTTATTAACTTCTTCCAACCCAACCGCAGCATTATTGACTTCTCCAACGCACAATCCTTTTTGACTTCTCTCATAATTATTGCAAAACCCTTTTCAATTTCTCCCATACACTATGGTTACACACAAAAATAATAAAAAAAAGAAGATAAGAATTTAGCTATAGATCTCAAAACGATATAACATCTAAATTTGAATTATGGTTTAATAATATAATTATGTATTTTTTTTATGTATATCTGTCAAAATTTTAAATCACTTAACGGGACAAATTAATAACTTACCTAATCTATACTATATATTAAGCAAAAGGGGTTTTTAACCCCAAAGCCTGTAGGAGCTCCAATCTTCTAATCCTAATTTTCTAATTTTTTGATTTTAAAAAAAAAAAAACCTCAGCATTTATTAACTTCTCTCAACCCAACCTCAGCATTTATTGACTTCTCCCAACCCACAATTTCTTTTGACTTCTCTCATAATTATTGCAAAACCCTTTTCAATTTCTCCCATACACTATGATTAACACAACAAAATAAAAAAATAAAAAAGATAAGAATTTAGCTATAGATCTCAAAACGATATAACATCTAAATTTGAATGATTTAATAATATAATTATGTATTTTTTTTTATGTATATCTGTCAAAATTTTAATCTATACTATATATTAAGCAAAAGGGGTTTTTAACCCCAAAGCCTAATGGGACAAATTAATCAATTTTCTAAAATTATTGATTTTTAATTTACAAAATAGATTAAAATAAACTATTGATTGATTTATTTATTTATTTAATAACAAAAATATTTCATAATATCTCCCTCCTAATCTCTCTCACAAATTTTCAAAAAAAAATATTAAAACTTGCATTCATTTTCTCTTTCCCAAAAAATCAGATAATATTTTTTATTAATGTTGTAGATATCTACCTATATTTTATATATTATATCATAACATAACAGAAAAAAAAACTAAATTTTTTTTTTAAAAAATCTTTAAAGTTTATCTAAATAAATTTTAAATCAATAAAACTCATATGTCTATCACATATCTAACTCACATCATAACTTACCTAAGTAATAATAATTAAAAACAAATGGAAACCACAGATAAATTAAATTAAAAAAAATAAATACCCACAACTCCATCTTAAATAAATTGAAAAAAAATACCCGAATAGAAACCACACAAAAATAAAAATAAAAATAAAAAGATATCTATCTATCTATCTATCTATATCTATCTATAATCTATACTATATATTAAGCAAAAGGGTGTTTTAACCCCCAAGGCCTGTGGAAGCTCCAATATGCCAATCCTAATTTCCTGATTTTTTATTTTTTTTAAAAAAAAAAAATTGACTTGGTGATTGGTTCAAAGATTATAATAATTACAGTGACACCATGATTACATGGGTCTCTTGAGGAAGCAAAAGTGGTGGCGTGTAAATTAAGAGCCACAGCCTCTCTCTCTCTCTCTCTCGCTCTCATTTCATTTATTGTTTTATTTTCCCACCCTCTATCTCCTTCATTTATCAATAGTGTAATTATAATCTTTGAACCAATCACCAAGCAATCCCAATATTATATTGAAAGAATTTAATAAGTGTTATTTTTTTTTTCAAAAATATCTCCTTCATTTATCAATAGTGTAATTATAATCTTTGAGCCAATCACCAAGCAATCCCAATATTATATTGAAAGAATTTAATAAGTGTTTTTTTTTTTTCAAAAAATAAAACAAAAAAATTAAGAGAGAAAAAAATTAAGAGCCATTGACACCATGATTACATTTAAAAAAAAACAAAAAAATTAAGAGAGAAAAAAATTATATTGAAAGAATTTAATAAGTGTTTTTTTTTTTTTCAAAAACCAAAACAAAAAAATTAAGAGAGAAAAAAATTAAGAGCCATTGACACCATGATTGCATGGGTCTCTTGGGTGGTGGCGTGTAAATTAAGAGCCATATTTATCAATAGTGTAAGAGCCATATTTATAATCTTTGAACCAATCACTAAGCAACCCCAATATTATATTGGAACTCCACAAAAATTTATGGGTTAGAAATAGATATAAGAAAAAAATTAAGAGCCATTGACACCATGAAAAAGATTAAGAGAGAAAAAAATTAAGAGCCATTGACACCATGATTACATTTAAAAAACAAAACAAAAAAATTAAGAGAGAAAAAAATTAAGAGCCATTGACACCATGATTGCATGGGTCTCTTGGGTGGTGGCGTGTAAATTAAGAGTCATATTTATCAATAGTGTAAGAGCCATATTTATAATCTTTGAACCAATCACCAAGCAACCCCAATATTATATTGGAACTCCACAAAAATTTATGGGTTAGAAATAGATATAAATTTTTTTGCATCCCCAAGAGACCCATGTAACTATTGTGTAAATGCCTCTTAATTTTTTTCCCTCTTAATTTTTTTGTTTTGTTTTTTGAAAAAAAAAATAATAAACACTTATTAAATTCTTTCAAACCTTTAAAACTTCTCCAATACACATATTTTTCTTAACTTTTCACATACCTATTGTAAACAGTGATTTTCCTTTTTGCTTTCTCCTTCTTGAGTTCTCACTTTCATACTTTCAACTTCAGTGACTACGTATGCAAACAGTAAGTGTTATTTTTGTTTTTTCCTTCTTAAATTTTTCTTTTGTTTACTGTTTTAATATTAACAGTGATTTTCCTTTTTGCTTTCTCCTTCTTTAGTTCTCACTTCTACACTTCCAACTTCAGTGACTACGTATGCAAACAGTAAGTGTTATTTTTGTTTTCTCCTTAACTTTTAATGTTATTTAATCTTTTTATAAACCCTCACAAAAAGAAAAATGTGATTATAATTTCTCCTTCTTAACTTTTTCTTTTGTTTACTGTTTTAATATTGTTCAATGGTTTTTTTGACTTTATTTTTGAATCTTTTTATTTATTATTTTAATTTTACTTTTAATTTTTTAATATGATTAAAGTTGGATAAATATAAACTCTCACAAAAAGAAATATGTGATTCTAATTAGTTGAATGATTCTTTTTTTTAATGTGATTGTAGTTAGTTTAATAGTTAAAAAAATGTGATTAACTAATTTTTAATGTTATTTAATCTTTTTATTTACTATTTTAATTTTATTTTTAATTTTTAATATGATTAAAGTTAGATAAATATAAACCCTCACAAAAAGAAAAATGTGATTATAATTTATCCTTCTTAACTTTTTCTTTTGTTTACTGTTTTAATATTGTAGTTAATCAAAAATTAGTTCAATGGTCTTTTTTTAATGTAAAATATTTTTATTTACTATTTTAATTTTATTTTTTATTTTTTAATATGATTAAAGTTAGACAAATATAGACCCTCACAAAAAGAAAAAATGTGATTATAATTAGTTGAATGATTCTTTTTTTTAATGTGATTGTAGTTAGTTTAATAGTTAAAAAAATGTGATTAGCTAGTTTTTAATGTTATTTAATCTTTTTATTTACTATTTTAATTTTATTTTCAATTTTTTAATATGATTAAAGTTAGATAAATATAAACTCACACAAAAAGAAAAATGTGATTATAATTAGTTGAATGATAATATGTTATTATAATTAGTTGAATGATTCTTTTTTTTTTAATGTGATTGTAGTTAGTTTAGTAGTTAAAAAAACGTGATTAACTAATTTTTAATGTTATTTAATATTTTTATTTAATTTTTTAATATGATTAAAGTTAGATAAATAATGTTTTAATATCATTAAAGTTAGATAAATATAAACTCTCACAAAAAGAAAAAAAATGTGATTATAATTAGTTGAATGATTCTTTTTTTTAATGTGATTAACTAATTTTAATTAGTTAGTTTAATAGTTAAAAAATGTGATTAACTAATTTTAATGTTATTTAATCTTTTTATTTACTATTTTAATTTTATTTTCAATTTTTTAATATGATTAAAGTTAGATAAATATAAACTCTCACAAAAAGAAAAATGTGATTATAATCAGTTGAATGATTTTTTTTTTAATGTGATTGTAGTTAGTGTAATAGTTAAAAAAAATGTGATTAACTAATTTTTAATGTTATTTAATCTTTTTATTTACTATTTTAATTTTATTTTTAATTTTTTAATATGATTAAAGTTAGATAAATATAAACCCTCACAAAAAGAAAAATGTGATTATAATTTTTCATTCTTAACTTTTTCTTTTGTTTACTGTTTTAATATTGTAGTTAATCAAAAATTAGTTCAACTAGATTGTGCACCGTGCGTCACCTTTGTTTTAAATATAGATTGGTCTAAAGAATGTCTATATCTTTCAGAAAGTAAAAAAAAAAAATGTAAGTATAACTTTTTTACTTTATAACATTTTATAAATACATAATATATGTATTGTTCATTAATTATGATACTAACTATCATGTTGACAATGCAGGAATGCTGATGGAAGGCCCACAACAATTTAGATTTTAGTTATTTTTTGTTTTACTTATTCAGTGAATTTCGAACAAATGTAATAAATTCTTATTTTTATTACTTTAATTATGCAATGTCAATATTTTCTTTTAAAATTACATATATTTTATGCTAACAATTTAAAAATATGTTTAACATAACTATGAATGGTTTTTTTTTTATTTAAATTTAATCCCGTGCATAGCACAGGTGATATGCTAGTATATATTAAGCAAAAGGGGGTTTTTAATCCCAAGGCCTGTGGGAGCTCCAATCTCCTAATCCTAATTTTCTAATTTTTTGATTTAAAAAAAAAAAACCTCAGCATTTATTGACTTCTCGCAACCCACAATCCCTTTTGATTTCTCTCATAATTATTGCAACATCCTTTTCAATTTCTCTCATACACTATGGTTACACACGAAAATATAAAAAAAAAAAGAGATAAGAATTTAGCTATAGATCTCAAAAAGATATAATATCTAAATTTGAATTATGATTTAATAATATAATTATGTATTTTTTTTATGTATATCTATCAAAATTTTAAATTACTTAATGGGACAAATTAATCAATTTTTCAAAATTATTGATTTTTAATTTACAAAATAGATTAAAAAAAACTATTGACTGATTTATTTATTTAATAACAAAAATATTTCATAATCTCTCCCTCTTAATCTCTCTCACAAATTTTCTCTTCCCCAAAAAATCAGATAATGTTTTCTATTAAAGTTGTAGATATCTACCTATATTTTATATATTATATTATAACATAACAAAAAAAAACTAAAAAACTAAAAAAAAAATCTTTAAAATTTATCTAAATAAACTTTAAATCAATAAAACTCACATGTCTATTGTCACGTCCCGAAATATCTCAATAAAGATAACTTATATGCGGAATAAATATAAGAAACAACATAAATTCATATATCAAAATTCACTGTTTAGCAAGAAATTAAATGCCATATAGGCTTTCATCTTTCCAAGACATTGCTTGGTTACACAAATAGAGTCTCGCTCATTACACATTAAGCCCTTGGCTTTACAAATAACACTCATGCACACATAAAGCATAACTAGGAAACTCTTGCTTCCCGAGAGTCCATCCATGCTATTGCCTTGGAGGTAACATCTCACCTGCACCTGAAAATGATATTCTTGTATAGGGTGAGCTAACAGCCCAGTAGAGATATGCTAAACATAATATGAGTAATAACTAAAACGTGAGCATTCGATAAATGTTTAATTCACATATATCCATTCATAATCCGTTTCAATTACAGACAAATGTATCCATGTTTCATAATAATTTCCATTTCTTAATTCATAATCCTGGCTCAGAATCTGGCCATACCCTTTAAGTGAGATTACATCTCATATCAACAGTACTTCTATTTCAATTGAGATAAAGACTCAAATTAAACATTTCGTACTTCACAATAGATACACATATTTGCTGTATCAATCCCAAACAAAACACTTCCATACTTCATATATGATATACTGGTGTTGTATCAACATAACATATAAACACTTCCACATTTCACAATTGATAAAGATATACATTTTTGTGCTATATCAAATCAATTCAACACTTCATAATCAACACTTGATACACATTGTAGTGCTGTATCAATGTCACACAAAATCCGGTTTAAGAGTCCATCCCCTATCTTCCCTTAAACCGTGGAGTACATCCCCTATCTCCTCCCACACAACACAATGTATATAAACATCATCATATATATGTTCATTTAATACACAAATTTGATGTATTATTACAACCGTCATATTCGATGACATTTCAATTGATTAATTTTAGTTTGCCTAAGCATCATGCATTGTCTACAACAATCACGACTATCCTCCACCGATAGCCCCAAGCAGTTATTTCTAAACAGAAAATAAATGCTACAACAGATATATATAATCTCAACATTTTCAAAGTGATGAATCCAACTCCACCATTCTACCTCATATTGAGTTGATTTTATTATTTCCAGCTCAATTTCATATTTCCGTATTAATTGTCATTAATTACAGTAATGACCCAAATATACCCAAACATGGCATTTTCTTTTCTTTTTTTTTTCTCAATATTGACCAAAAGGCTCAAATATTATCAAAAACATCAATAATCTCCATTTTTAAACCCAAAACACACAGGTATGAGTCAATTGAACAAAACCCCTATTTTCAACATTACACATCTCCAACCTTAAGTTCCCAAATCAAACCATCTATACAAATAACTCCACATTTATGTTAAAACACATAAGAATGAGTAGGAATCCCTACCTCAAATTCAGAGCTGAAATGGAGAAGATGAAAAGAGTTGAAACCCCAAAATCAACGACGATGAAACTCAATCTCCACCACACACAACAAAGTCCTCGAGAAATTACACAACTTTGGCGAAGGAACTATGGCCAAAATCCCGAAGGAACTATGGCCAAAATCCCAATGGAACTATGGCCAAAATACAGCTCGGCACAACTAAAATTTATATAACTCGAGCTCGGCTCGTAATGGCTCATTAAACCAAGAAAGAACCATAGAAGCTGATAAGCTAACCCTCTGCACTTGCACTTATATAGAAGCTTGTCCACCTTAAAATGTATTTTGTAATCGATGTGGGACTTCCAACAAATGCACCAAACGACGTCGTTTGGCACAACATTTTCGTCCACTCTTTGAGTCCCAGCTCGACCCCCGCCAGGGCGCTGCCCTTGGACCCACGAAGGGGCGCTGCCCCCTCGACCCCCGACCGGCCCAGTCGAAGTGGCAAAACATAAAAGAAGGATTGAAACCGGGATTGCTACATCTATCACATATCTAACTCACATCATAACTTACCTAAATAATAATAATTAAAAACAAATGGAAACCACAGATAAATTAAATTTTAAAAAAAAGAAACCCACAACTCCATCTTAAATAAATTGAAAAAAAAAATACTCGAATAGAAACCACACAAAAATAAAAATAAAAATAAAAAGATATATCTATCTATCTATCTATATCTATACTATATATTAAGCAAAATGGGGGTTTTTAACCCCCAAGGCCTATGGGACCTTCAATATCCCAATCTGAATTTTTAAAATATTTTATTTTAAAAAAAAACTCAACATTTATTGATTTGGTCAAAATCCCCTGATCAGCATTTATTAACTTTTTTCAATCCACATATCTTTTCACATGCTTGCAATTATTGATTTGGTCAAAATCCTCTGATCAGCATTTAAAATCCCCTCATACAAATAATTATAGATACAATTCGTGTATAGTTACTGCAGTACTCTTTTCAATTTCCCCCATACACTATGGTTAGTGATAAGAAAAAAATCTTAAAAAACATAATTTATATATTAAAAAAAATCTAAAACAAATATAATATCTATAATTATCCCGTGCATAGCACGGGTGATAGTCTAGTCTATACTATATATTAAGCAAAAGGGAGTTTCTAACCCCCAAGGCCTGTGGGAGCTCCAATATGCCAATCCTAATTTTCTGATTTTTTGTTTTTTTTATTTAAAAAATTAACCTCACCATTTATTAAGTGATTGGTTCAAAGATTATAATTACACTATTGATAAATGGAAGCACCACCGACCAGAATAAAGCAATAAATGAAAAGCCCCCCAGGTATTTACACGCCACCACTTTTGTTTCCCCAAGAGACCCATGTAATCAATGGGTCAATGGCTCTTAATTTTTTTCTCTCTTAATCTTTTTTTTTTTTTTTGAAAAAAAATAAATAAACACTTATTAAACAGTGAGTCTCATTTTTCTAAACAGTGAGTCTCTTATTAAACAGTGAATCTTTATAACTTCTCTAATACACATATTTTCCTTAACTTTTCTCATATCTATTGTAAACAATGAGTCTCATTTTCGCTTTCTGCTTCTTCAGTTCTCACTTCTACACTTTCAACTTCAGTGACCACGTATACAAACAGTAAGTGTTATTTTGTTTTCTCTTTCTTAACTTTTTCTTTTCTTTACTGTTTTAAAATTGTAGTTAATCAAAAATTAGTTCAATGGTTTTTTTTTTAATTTAATTTTTTATTTACTATTTTAATTTTATTTTTGATTTTTTAATATGATTAAAGTTAGATAAATATAAACCCTCACAAAGAGAAAAATGTGATTATAATTAGTTGAATGATTTTTTTTTTGTGATTGTAGTTAGTTTAATAGTTCTTTTTATTTATTATTTATTTTATTATGGGAAAAATGTGATGTGATTGTAGTTTGTTCAATGGCTCTTTTTTTAATATGATTGTTGTAGTTAGTTTTCAATGGTTTTTTTTTTTTAATCTCTTTTTTTTATTTTATTTTATTTTATTTTTTTTTAATATGATTAAAGTTAGATAAATATAAACCCTCACAAAGAGAAAAATGTGATTATAATTAGTTGAATGATTCTTTTTTTTAATGTGATTGTAGTTAGTTTAATAGTTCTTTTTATTTATTTATTTATTTTATTAAGAGAAAAATGTGATGTGATTGTAATTTGTTCAATGGCTCTTTTTCTAATATGATTGTTGTAGTTAGTTCAATGGTTTTTTTTTTAATGTTATTTAATCTTTTTATTTACTATTTTAATTTTATTTTTGATTTTTTAATATGATTGAAGTTAGATAAATATAAACCATCACAAAGAGAAAAATGTGATTTTATTTTTAATATGATTGTTGTAGTTAGTTCAATGGTTTTTTTTTAATGTTATTTAATCTTTTGTTTACTATTTTAATTTTATTTTTGATTTTTTAATATGATTGAAGTTAGATAAATATAAACCCTCACAAAGAGGAAAATTTGATTTTATTTTTAATATGATTGTTGTAGTTAGTTCAATGGTTTTTTTTTAATGTTATTTAATCTTTTTATTTACTATTTTAATTTTATTTTTGATTTTTTAATATGATTGAAGTTAGATAAATATAAACCCTCACAAAGAGAAAAATATGATTATAATTAGTTGAATGATTTTTTTTTTAAAATGTGATTGTAGTTTGTTTAATAGTTCTTTTTTTTCATTTATTTATTTTATTATGGGAAAAATGTGATGTGATTGTAAGATAGCGCATAAAAATATTTGTGATTTGTCTAGCGAATAAAAAATTATAATTTGATTTTTTAATATGATTGAAGTTAGATAAATACAAACCCTCACAAAGAGAAAAATGTGATTATAAATACTAATTTTTTTTTCTCCTTCTTAACTTTTTCTTTTGTTTACTGTTTTAATATTGTAGTTAATCAAAAATTAGTTCAATGGTTTTTTTTTAATGTTATTTAATATTTTTATTTGCTATTTTAATTTTATTTTTGATTTTTTAATATGATTAAAGTTAGATAAATATAAACCCTCACAAAGAGAAAAATGTGATTATAATTAGTTGAATGATTCTTTTTTTTTTTTAATGTGATTGTAGTTAGTTTAATAGTTCTTTTTTTTCATTAATTTATTTTTTTATGGGAAAAATGTGATGTGATTGTAGTTTGTTCAATGGCTCTTTTTTTTAATATGATTGTTGTAGTTAGTTCAATATTTTTTTTAAATGTTATTTAATCTTTTTATTTACTATTTTAATTTTATTTTTGATTTTTTAATATGATTGAAGTTAGATAAATATAAACCCTCACAAAGAGAAAAATGTGATTATAATTAGTTGAATGATTTTTTTTTTTTAATGTGATTGTAGTTAGTTTAATAGTTCTTTTTTTTCATTTATTTATTTTATTATGGGAAAAATGTGATGTGATTGTAAGATAGCGCATAAAATATATTGTGATTTGTCTAGCGAATAAAAAATTCTAATTTGATTTTTTAATATGATTGAAGTTAGATAAATACAAACCCTCATAAAGAGAAAAATGTGATTATAATTAGTTGAATGATTCTTTTTTTTTTTAATGTGATTGCAGTTAGTTTAATAGTTCTTTTTTTTCATTTATTTATTTTATTATGGGAAAAATGTGATGTGATTGTAATTTGTTCAATGGCTCTTTTTTTTTAACATGATTGTTGTAATTAGTTCAATGGTTTTTTTTTTCAATTATTTTTTTATTATGAGAAAAATGTGATTGTAGTTAGATAGCATTAAAAAATTTGTGATTTGTATGATTGAAGTTATCTCATTTTGTTTATAATTTGATTTTTTAATATGATTGAAGTTAGATGAACATAAACACTCATAAAAAAAAGCGTGATTCTAATTTGTTCAATGGTTCTAAATATTCTTTTTATTTACTATTTCAATGGATCTTTTTTTAAATGTGATTTAATCATTTTATTTACTGTTTTAATGGTTCTTCTTTATAATTATTTTTTTTATTATGAAAAAAATATGATTATAGTTAGATAGCATAAAAATATTTGTGATTTTTATGATTGAAGTTATCTCCTTTTTTTATTTGTATTTGGTCTAGCCAAAAAAAATTATAATTTGATTTTTTAATATGACTTGAGTTAGACAAACATAAACACTCACAAAGAGAAAAATGTGATTGTAGTTAGTTCAACGGTTCTTTTTTTAATATGATTGTAATTAGTTTAATGGTTCTTTTTTTTCATTTATTTATTTTATTATGGAAAAAATGTGATGTGATTGTAGTTTGTTCAACGGTTTTTTTTTTTTTTAATGTATTGCAGTTAGTTTAATAGTTCCTGTTATTTATTTATTTATTTTTATTATGAAAAAAATGTGATGTGATTGCAGTTAAAAAATCAAATCATGCAAATCACAAATATCTATGAAGTCAGATAAATACAAACACTCACAAAGAGAAAAATGTGATTGTAGTTAGTTCAATGGTTCTTTTTTTTTTTTTTTAATGTGATTGTATTGTAGTTAGTTTAATGGTTATTTTTTTCATTTATTTTTTTTATTATGGGAAAAATGTGATGTAATTGTAGTTTGTTCAATGGTTCTTTTTTTTAATGTGATTTTTAATCTTTTTATTTTCTGTAGTTAGATAGTATAAAATATTTGTGATTTGTATTATTGAAGTTATCTCCTTTTGTGATTTTATTTGGTCTAACCAAAAAAAAATTATAATTTGATTTTTTAATATGATCGAAATTAGATAAACATAAACATGAACACTCACAAAGAGAAAAATGTGATTGTAATTAGTTCAAAAGTTGGTATCTTGGAATCGAAAAAATGGATTCTCAATTTCACAGTCATTGATAATATCAAATGCCAAAAGAATTTGAATACGTGATTTTGCACCCATGCCAAAGGTAAGAATTGTTATCATCCCAATTAATGAAAATTAAACGATATGTATATAATTTGTTTATAGAGAGATTAATTTATGTTTTTTCAAATATTTTGTAGGTCTCATATTTTCGAATACTTGGGTACATCAAACAAATTGATGTTGACAACCTTTGGATTAATTCGTGCAAAAGTTGCTATCAAAAAGTTGAATATCATTATGGTCACATTGTTTGTCGTCACTGCCTACATGATGATATTGATATTATAACAAGGTAATTTTCTTTAGGTAAATAATTACTATGTACAATAATAATTCAAACTTAATAAGTGTTTTAATTTTTTATTAGGTACAATATTTCCTTTTAACAAGCGTCCTTTTTTTTTTGGTTGATAAGATACATGTTAACCTTGTGGTCAAAGACAGTACTGGTTCAATAAATCTCACTGTTCAAGATAAACGGGCAGAGTTTATTTTGCGATGTCAACCATCATATTTGAAGAATATGAGATCAAAGGTAGGAAATTATAAAATTTATTATAAAAAACTTATTCTTACTTTTTCAAACACAAAGTTATAATTCCAAAATTTTATAGGATAATGGCGTTAGAATGATTAAAGATTATATTGCGTCATGCCAAGACCGTGCCTATGCATTTATCATACCTGTACCAACAATGCCACGTCAACTAGATTGTGCACCGTATGTGACCTTTGTTTTAAATATAGATTGGTCTGAAGAATGTCTATACCTTTCAGAAAGTAAAAAAAAAAAATGTAAGTATAACATTTTCACTTTATAACATTTTATAAATACATAATATATGTATTGTTCATTAATTATAATACTAACTATCATGTTCACAATGCAGGAATGCTGATGGAAGGCCCACAACAATTTAGATTTTAGTTATTTTTTGTTTTACTTATTCAGTGAATTTCGAACAAATGTAATAGATTCTTATTTTTATTACTTTAATTATGCAATGTCAATATTTTCTTTTAAAATTTCATATATTTTATCCTAACAATTTAAAAATATGTTTGACATAACTATGAATGGTTTTTTTTTTTTAAAAATTTAATCCCATGTATAGCACGGGTGATATGCTAGTCTATACTATATATTAAGCAAAAGGGAGTTTTTAACCCCAAGCCTTGTGGAAGCTCCAATCTCTTAATCTAAATTTCCTGATTTTTTGATTTAAAAAAAAAAAAACCTTAGCATTTATAAACTTTTCTCAACCCTAAGTCTTACCCTCATAATAACACTTTAATGTATTAAGAACAATCATAAAAAAAATTCTTTGAATTCCAACACATATGAATTCCTTGAAAAGTCTAAACACATATGATTATTATCCCTCATAATAACACTTTAATACATTAAGAACAAGTATAAAAAAAATTTCTTGAAAAGTCCAACACATATGATTATTATCAAAATATTAAATTTTAATATAATATAATAAAAAAAAGAAGACATTTAATTCCTTAAAAATTCCAACACATATGATTATTATCAAAATATTAAACTTTAATACAATATAAAATAAGAAAAAAAGAATACATTTAAAAAAAAAATAGACATTTAAAAATCACAATTCACATATATAGATAACTAGCCTATCACCCGTGCTATGCACGGGATAATTATAGATATTTATGTTTGTTTTAGATTTTTTTTAATATATAAATTATGTTTTTTAAGATTTTTTTCTTATCACTAACCATAGTGTATGTGGGAAGTTGAAAAGGGTACTGCAGTAACTATACACGAATTGTATCTATAATTATTTGTATAAGGGGATTTTAAATGCTGATCAGGAGATTTTGACCAAATCAATAATTGCAGGCATGTGAAAAGATATGTGGATTGAAAAAAGTTAATAAATGCTAATCAGGGGATTTTGACCAAATTAATAAATACTGAGTTTTTTTTTCTGTAAACAAAAAATTTTTAAAATTCAGATTGGGATATTGAAGCTTCCATAGGCCTTGGGGGTTAAAAACCCCGTTTTGCTTAATATATAGTATATATATAGATAGATAGATAGATAGATAGATAGATAGATAGATAGATATATATCTTTTTATTTTTATTTTTATTTTGGGGAAAGCACCATTAAATCCCAAATTAGAAAATGTTAACCCATTTAGTCCTGAAGGTTTTTTGTTAGACTAATAAGTCCTATTTTATGTGTAAAGACATTACTACACATTTATTTACATGTCTGGGTTAATAATTGATGGGGTAATTTTGGGTTGGTGTTTATGTGTAATTTACCGAATTACCCAATAAGCTTACTATAAGCCTTTTTATGATTTCCATTCTTTTCAAACTTCAAACATTATTCATCAAACGTCAAACATTAACAACGTCAGGATTATTTATCAAACATCAAACATTAGCAACGTTAGGATTATTCATCAAATATCAACCATTAAATATTAGGATTATTCATCTAACATCAGATTCATTGATGTTTATGGGTGTTTCAAACATCAGATTTATTTAAAAAAAGAATTGAAACTATTGCAAATAATGAATCTGCAAACATCAACCATTAAACAAAGAATCTGCAAACATCAATCATTAAACAAATAATGAATCTGCAAACATCAAACAAAGAATCTGCAAATAATGAATCTGCAAACATCAACCATTAAACATTGAAAAAATCTTATGTTTGAAAAAAAACTAATGAATCTGCAAAAAAAAAAAAAAAAATTAGGTGTAGAGATTCCTTTTCCAAATTAAGAATTATTTGCAAATAATGAAAAAAAGAATTATTTCCAAATAATATTCATCAAACATCAACCATTAAACATTAAGATTATTCATCTAACATCAGATTCATTAATGTATGTGGCGTTTCAAACATCAGATTTATTTATTTATTTTTTTAAATGAAACTATTGCTCCAGATCCATCATCAAATTTATTAGAACATCATCTTGAAATGCCGATCTTCATCACTCGACTCACCACAATCTGCACCACCACCGTCCTTTCTCGACACCGACACTGACTTCATCGACAATAGGTCATTGAAACTATTGCAAATAATGAATCTGCAAACATCAACCATTAAACAAAGAATTTGCAAATAATGAATCTACAAACATCAACCATTAAACAAATAATGAATCTGCAAACATCAAACAAAGAATCTGCAAACATCAACCATTAAACATTGAAAAAAATCTGATGTTTGAAAAAAATCTAATGAATCTGCAAAAAAAGATTTAGGTGTAGAGATTCCTTTTCCAAATTAAGAATTATTTGCAAATAATGAAAAAAAGAATTATTTCCAAATAATATTCATCAAATATCAACCATTAAACATTAGGATTATTCATCTAACATCAGATTCATTGATGTTTGTGGGTGTTTCAAACATCAGATTTATTTTATAAAAAAAAATTAAAACTATTGCTCGAAATCCATCATTAAATTCATTAGAACATCATCTTGAAATGCCGATCTTCATCACTCGACTCACCACAATCTGCACCACCACCGTCATTTCTCGACACCGAAACTGACTTCATCGACATCGGCGACTTCTTGTTGGATTCAGACGAAGAAGAGAGCTTTCGCCTCTTTGATCCTGCTGCTTCTTCGTCCGGGAAGCTCATGTCTGTGACAATTTTTCTTAGATCATCCTTTGGCTTGCAAGTTTTGTTCTTCTCGACGGTCTTCGAAGTGTCTGCTAAGAGATTTCTCTCCACAAGACTCGTGCACGGAATCAGAGTCTACAGAAACAAATAAGCTTCTCAGTTCATCCTCATTGTACACTTGAATTTGTTAGGAAAAGTGTTAGATTTAAGCAAACATTTACCTTGAGAATAGTTCTGGGTGTGTTTCAGCGTTGAGGAAGAGGAGGAGAGAGAGAGAGATTAGGGTTGTGATGGCTGCCATTGTTGGCGAGATTGGGAGGGGTAAAAATGTAAACACCGTATATAATATACCAAAAACATATATCATTTCAAAAATAAAAAGGACTAAATGGTTTAAGAAAAAACACTCAGGACTAATTAAACCAACATTTATCAAAATGGAATTTATGGGTAATTTTTCCTTTTATTTTTGTGTGGTTTCTATTCGGGTATTTTTTTTTTTTCAATTTATTTAAGATGAAGTTGTAGGTATCTTTTGTTTTTTAAATTTAATTTATCTGTGGTTTCCATTTGTTTTTAATTATTATTATTTAGGTAAGTTATGATGTGAGTTAGATATGTGATAGACATGTGAGTTTTATTGATTTAAAGTTTATTTAGATAAACTTTAAAGATTTTTTTTTAGTTTTTCAGTTTTTTTTGTTATGTTATAATATAATATATAAAATATAGGTAAATATTTACAACTTTAATAAAAAAATATTATCTGATTTTTTGGGAAAGAGAAAATAAAGGCAAGTTTTAATATTTTTTTTGAAAATTTGTGAGAGAGATTAGGAGGGAGAGATTATGAAATATTTTTGTTATTAAATAAATAAATCAGTCAATAGTTTTTTTAATCTATTTTGTAAATTAAAAATCAATAATTTTGAAAAATTGATTAATTTGTCCCATTAAGTAATTTAAAATTTTAATAGATATACATAAAAAAAAATACATAATTATATTATTAAATCACAATTCAAATTTAGATGTTATATCTTTTTGAGATCTATAGCTAAATTATTATCTTTTTTTTTTTTAATTTTTGTGTGTAACCATAGTGTATGGGAGAAATTGAAAAGGGTGTTGCAATAATTATGAGAGAAGTCCAAAGGGATTGTGGGTTGGGAAAAGTCAATAAATGCTGAGGTTGGGTTGGGAGAAGTCAATAAATGCTGAGTTTTTTTTTTTTTTTTTAAATCAAAAAATTAGAAAATTAGGATTAGGAGATTAGAGCTCCTATCTGATTTTTTGGGGAAGAGAAAATGAATGCAAGTTTTAATATTTTTTTTGAAAATTCGTGAGAGAGATTAGAAGAGAGAGATTATGAAATATTTTTGTTATTAAATAAATAAATCAGTTAATAGTTTTTTTAATCTATTTTGTAAATTAAAAATCAATAATTTTGGAAAAATCAATAATTTTGTTATTAATTTGTCCCATTAAGTGATTTAAAATTTTGATAGATATACATAAAAAAAAATACATAATTATATTATTAAATCATAATTCAAATTTAGATGTTATATCTTTTTGAGATCTATAGCTAAATTCTTATCTTTTTTATTTTTTATTTTTGTGTGTAACCATAGTTTATGGGAGAAATTGAAAATGATGTTGCAATAATTTTGAGAGAAGTCAAAAGGGATTGTGTGTTGGGAAAAATCAATAAATGCTAAGGTTGGGTTGGGAGAAGTCAATAAATGCTGAGGTTTTTTTTTTAAAATCAAAAAATTAGAAATTTAGGATTAAGAGATTGGAGCTCCCACAGGCCTTGGGGTTAAAAACCCACTTTTGCTTAATATATAGTATAGATTGTAAATATATTAAGGAAAAGGGGGTTTTTAAACCCCAAGCCTTGTGGGAGCTCCAATCTCCCAATCTTAATTTTCTAAATTTTTGTTTTAAAAAAAAAAAAAACTTCAGCATTTATTATTTGGTCAAAATTCCCTGATCAACATTTATTAACTTTTTCCAATTCACATGCCTGCATTTATTGATTTGGTCAAAATCCCTGATTAGCATTTAAAATCCCCTTATACAAATAATTATAGATACAACCCGTGCATAGTTACTGCAGTAGCTTTTTTAATTTCTCCTGTATACTATGGTTAGTGATAAGATTGTTAAATTATTTTTATAAAAAATCTTAAAAACCATAATTTATATATTAAAAAAGAATTAAAACAACTATAAATATCTATAATTATTCCGTGCATAGCACGGGTGATAGCCTAGTTATATATTAAGTAAAAGAGGGTTTTTAACTCCCAAGGCCTGTGGGAGCTTCAATATGCCAATCTTAATTTTCTAATTTTTTGTTTTTTAAAAAAAATAAATTAATCTCAGCATTTATTAATTTCTCTCAACCCACAAGACTTTTTGACTTCTTTCATAATTACTACAGTACTTTTTTCAAAACAAATAATTTGTATATTAAAAAAAATTTAAAACAAATATAAATATCTATATCTATATCTATATCTATCTATTTATTTATATCTATCTCTAACCCACAAGTTTTGTGGGAGTTCCAATATCTGAACCTTAATTTCTTAATTTTTTTATTTAAAAAAAAAAAAAAACTTAGCACTTATTAAATTCTTCCAAATTTTTTTAACTTCTCCAATACACACATTTTTTTTTTTAACTTTTCACATACCTATTGCAAGCAGTGAGTCTCTTTTTTGTTTTCTCCTTCTTGACTTCTCACTTCTATACTTTCAACTACAGTGACCACGTCTGCAAACAGAAGTCTTCTTTTTGTTTTCTCCTTCTTGACTTTTCATTTTGTTTACTATTTTAATATTGTAATTAGATAGCGCATAAAAATATTTGTGATTTGTCTAGCGAATAAAAAATTATAATT
This sequence comes from Camellia japonica, assembly GCA_030407325.1. Taxonomy (NCBI): domain Eukaryota; kingdom Viridiplantae; phylum Streptophyta; class Magnoliopsida; order Ericales; family Theaceae; genus Camellia; species Camellia japonica. The sequence goes on along the minus strand of JAPPVO010000032.1, from coordinate 38,981,564 downwards.
TAATTTTTTAATATGATTGAAGTTAGATAAATATAAACTCTCATAAAGAGAAAAATGTTATTATAATTAATTGAATGATTCTTTTTTTTTAATGTAATTGTAGTTAGTTTAATAGTTTTTTTTTTCATTTATTTATTTTATTATGGGAAAAATGTGATGTGATTGTAATTTGTTCAATGTATAGCGATCCGGGTTTCCATTTTCTTTATTTATCGTATCCGGACTCGGTTCCGTGGAGTTGGTTATTACGTATATCTTGTTTACATCCTTTACTCTGTGTATTTGAGTCTTGGGTTGTGTTGGGCAGGTTTGAAATAGGTTGGTTGAACTTATAAACCAAAACTAGTCGCCCAGATTTTGGCCGGTCCGCTCGAGCGGAGCTTTTGGTGCTCGAGCGGGGCCTTTGTTGTTGCTTCTCCGCTCGAGCGGGGGTTTTGGCGCTCGAGCGGGATAATCACCCATCCAGTATTTTTCCCCTGCAGTGGTGGACGCTTGAGTGGGATTTTGGACGCTCGAGCAGGAGTTTGTGTGTGACGCTTGAGCGGGGAGTTGGACGCTCGAGCGGGGACCTGGTTCAGTGTAAAGTTCTGGAAGTGTGTATCCCCCGCTCGAGCGGGATTTTTGACGCTCGAGCGGGAGTCTGTGAGTGACACTCGAGCAGGGGTTTCTACGCTCAAGCGGGGCGACTCTTATATAAAACCGAGATCTGACTTTTTGGATCACTTTTTCACATCCTTTCTCTCTCTTACTTTTCCAAAAAGCTATTTTGAGAGCTCCTCACACTAAAACCCTAACTTCTCTCTTAGGATTGATCTAGCTAGAGTGATTTCATCACCTTGGGCCTTTGTAAAAGTTGTGTGGATCGTCGATGGCTATCTTTTAATTTGAAAATTTCAGGATTTGGAGCATTTCCGTTTTCTTTATCTCCTTCGTTGGGTCCCATCATTCGAGGTAGGGATAACCTACTCCATCTTATGAGCTTTGTCTTTGAATTTTAGCATTTTGATATGTTGGGGGTTGTTGGGTAATTTTGGAGAAAGTTTGGGCCTTTGTGTAATTTTACAAAAGTTGGGGTTTTAATTATATAAACCTATATGCAAGTTAGGCATAGAGAAATGAAATTAATGTTGGAACATTGATGGAAATGGAACCTTAGAGTTGTTTTGTGAATTATGGTAAGTTACCCTAATTGGTTTAATTAATTAATGTATGTAATTAATTAAAGAAAATGAGGAATTGAATTGAGAATGTTGAAATTGGGAATGTATGGGACTAAAGGGTGTAGTTGAATCATTTATTGCTCACCTAGTTGAAATGTTGATATATTATCCATTTGTGCATTTATTTCCTGTTTAGAAATAATTGCTTTGGACTACCGGTGGAGGGTAGTATTGATTGTTGTAGACAATGCATGATGATTAGGCAAACTAAAACTAATCAATTGGATGTGTCATAGAGTATGACGGTTGATAGAATACATTAACTTCATATATTGATAGATTGTGCATATGACCAATGTGTTTATGTGCATTATGTGTAGACGGTTGATAGAATACATTAACTTTATGTATTGATTGATTGCGTATATGATTCTGTGTTTATATGCATTGCTTGTGTATGAGAGGAGATGGGGGATGTACTCCACGGTTTAGGGGAAGATGGGGGATGTACCTCTAAACCGGTTAATGGTTAAGGGAAGATTGGGGATGGACCCAGGGATGCAGCTCATATGCTCTCCTATTGGAGTGATAATACAGCTCATATGCTTGTCTATTGAAGTGTTGATATAGCTCATATGCTTATCTGGGGTAGTAGTGATATAGCTCATATGCTTATCTATTGAGATGTTTGTTTAATTTGATATAGCACTAAAATGTATATCATTTATGAAGTATGGAAGTGGTTTATGTGTTATTGATACAACACCAAAAAGTGTATCCACCTTGGATTTCGAAAGTGTTCTAGTGATGAACTATAATCTCATCAAAGGTTTTGGCCAGAGTACTGAGCCTTGTTTTCAAACTCAATGTTGAATAAGAAATGGAAAGTGAATTGTAACATAGACTTGAATGTCATGAAATTGTAATAAGATGTAAATGAATGTATAAGTGTTGACCATCTATTAACTGCTAATCTTTTAGTCATTGTTCATAGTTGGTTTAGTGTATTTCTACTGGGCTATGGCTCACCCTATATGGGACACCATTTTCAGGTACATGAAGCGTGCCACCTCCAAGGACATCGCTTGAGAGGCTAGAGGCAGGCAGACGTTTGTGGTTTTGGTTATCTTTTGTTTTATTACATGTAATTTCAAGCCAAGGGCTTAATGTGTATTTGAGTTAGTACTCCCCTCTTTGTAACCAAGTGTTAGCTTGGAAAGCTGTAAGCCCATAGGGCATTCGATTCTGTTGTTAACATGTAATACTTCTTGTAAAGAATTACTCTGTGGAATAGAATGATGTTTGTCTCTTATATCAATGCATGTCTAAATTGATGGGTTTAATGTTATTATTTTGAGGGCGTTACACAATGACTCTTTTTTTTAATATGATTGTTGTAGTTAGTTCAATGGTTTTATTTGTTTTAATGTTATTTAATCTTTTTATTTACTATTTTAATTTTATTTTTAATATGATTGAAATTAGATAAACATAAACACTCACAAAGGAAAAAAATGTGATTGTAGTTAATCAATGGTTCTTTTTTTCATGTATTTATTTATTTTATTATGGGAAAAATGTGATGTGATTGTAGTTTGTTCAATGGTTCTTTTTTTTAATGTGATTTAATCTTTTATTTACTGTTTTAGTGGTTTTTCTTTACAATTATTTATGAAAAAAATATGATTGTAGTTTGATAGTATAAAAATATTTGTGATTTGATTTAATTTTTCCTAATTTGATTTTTAAAGTATCAATTATTGATAATGATTAGATTGTATTTTGAAGAAAAAAATTGTAATTGATTTTTTTAACTCATTGTGTTTTTTGAAAAAAAATTATTGTGTTTTTTTAACTATCAATTCACTTAATTTGTGATTTGATTTTTAACTCATTGTGCTTTTTGAAAAACAAATGGATTGTACTCATTAAAGTCACATAATGTACCAATTATTGATGATGATTAGATTGTATTTTGACCAAAAAAAATGGTAATTGATCTTTTTAACTTACTATGTTTTTTGAAAAATAAATTATTGTATTTTTTAATTATCAATTGATTTAATTTGTGATTGATTTTTTTAATTATTGATGATGATTAGATAGCATTAAAAAAATTGTGATTTGTATGATTGAAATTATCTCCTTTTATTTATAATTTTATTTTTTAATACGATTGAAGTTAGATAAATATAAACACTCACAAAAAGAAAACTGTGATTGTAATTTGTTCAATGGTTCTAAATAATCTTTTTTATTTACTATTTTAATGGTTATTTTTTCAATTATTTTTTTTATTATGAGAAAAATGTCATTGTAGTTAGATAGTATTAAAAAAATTGCGATTTGTATGATTGAAGTTATCCCCTTTTGTTTATAATTTGATTTTTTAATATGATTGAAATTAACTCACAAAAAGAAAAATGTGATTGTAGTTTGTTCAACAGCTCTAAATAATACTTTTATTTACTATTTTAATGGTTCTTTTTTTCAATTATTTTTTTTATTATGAGAAAAATATGATTGTAGTTAGATAACATTAAAAAAATTGTGATTTGTATGATTGAAATTATCTCTTTTGTTTATAATTTGATTTTTTTAATATGATTGAAGTTAGATAAACATAAACACTCACAAAAGAAAAATGTGATTGTAGTTTGTTCAATACTTCTAAATAATTATAGCGATCTCGGTATTCCCTTGCTATATTTGTTGTATTCCGGACTTCGGTTCCGTGGAGTTGGTGGTTGTATCTATCTTATTGTCGTCCTTTGATTCCACTTCTTTAAATTTTAGGATGTGTTGAGTATGTTTCGAGCAGGTGAGTTGAGCCTTGGTCTAAAATCTTGTTGTCGGGTTTTTGGTCATTCCGCTCGAGCGGGTCTTGGAGCGCTCAAGCGGGGATTGCACACTCCCAGTATTTTGGTGCCCTGCAAAACTTCTGCAGGTGCGATTTCTACGCTCGAGTGGGTTCCCTACGCTCGAGCGGGTTGCGCTTGAGCGGACAGTGCATCGTTGGTGTAAGTTCTGGGAGGGGGAAAATTGCGCTCGAGCAGACTGGTTTTTCACGCTCGAGCGGATGTGCTTTGCTTTTGTGTCTTGGCGCTCGAGCGGGCCTTCTTGCGCTCGAGCGTACCCAGTTTTTTGTTCCTGACGCTCGAGCGTTGTATTTTCCTCTCGAGCGGATATGTCGTATATCAGAAGTCAGTTAGGCATTTTAAAATCACTTTTTCCATTCACACTCTCTCTCTTGCTTTCTAAAAAGATATTTTGAGTGCCTCTCTCTCTAGAAACTCCCTTCTCTCTAGAGTTTGATCTAGTTAGAGTGCTTCCATTTCCTTCGGCCTTTGTGAAAGTTGTGTTGATCGTCGAGAGTTTCGTTTTAATCTGAAAAAGTTGAGATTTGGAGCACGTTGGATTTTGGTCTTCATCTCCGTTTGAGCTCAAACTTCGAGGTAGGGATACCCTACTCCTCTTTATGGGCTTTGTCTTTGAATTTTGACATTTTGATATGTTAGGGTTGGTTTGGTAATTTTGTGAAAGTTTGGGGCTTTTGTGTAATTTTACAAAAGTTGGGGTTTTGTTTGTATAAACCTATATGCATGTTTGACATAGAAGGAAATGAGATGAATGTTGGATTGTTGGTAGAAATGAAACCTTAGGGTTGTCTTGTTAATTATGGGAAATACCCTAATAGCATTGTTAAATTAATTTGTGCAATTAATTTGAGAAATGAGAAATTGAATTGAAAATGTTGGAATTGGGAATGTATGGGATTAAAGGGTGTAGTTGGATTATTTATCACTCACCAAATTGAAATGTCGATATTTTATCCATTTGGCGCATTCATTTTCTGTTTAGAAATAACTGCTTTGGGCTATCGGTGGAGGATAGTCTTGATTGTTGTAGACAATGCATGATGATTAGGCAAACTAAAACTAATCAGTTGAACGTGCCATTGAATATAACGATTGGAATAATACATTAACTTTATGTATTGATTGATTGTATATGATAACTGTTTGTATACATTGTTTGTGTGGGAGGAGAAAGGGGTTGTACTCCACGGTTTATTGGAAGAAAGGGGCTGGACCTCTAAACCGGATTTTGTGTGACAGTGATACAGCACTACAATGTGTATCAGGCTGCGAAATAGAAATGTTTTGTTTCATTAATACAGCACTACTATGTGTGTTATTTGAGATATGTGGAAGTGATTCTATATGTTATTGATACAGCACTACAATGTGTATCCATCATGATTTTAGAAAGTATTTTAAAGATGAATTTAAATCTCATTAAGTTATTTGGCCAGGTTCTGAGCCGTATTTTCAAACTCACAGTTGAAAAAGGAATGGGTAATGAAATGTAACATGGACTCAGTGTCATGAAACCGAAATGTGATATAAGTGGATGTATGTGTATTGACCATCTATCAAGTGCTAATCTCTTAGTTATTGTTCATAGTTGGTTTAGTGTATTTCTACTGGGTTGTGGCTCACCTTATATGGGATATCATTTTCAGGTACAGGTAGCATGCCACCTCCAAGACCATAGCCTGGGAGGCTAGAGGCAGACAGACTTTTGTTGTTTTATTATCTTTTGATGTAATACATGTAAATTCAAGCCAATGGCTTAATTTGTATATGAGTTAGCACTATCTTTTTGTAAACCAAGTGTTAACTTGAAAAGCAGTAAGCCCGTAGAGCATTTGCTTTTGTTGTTAACATGTATTACTTTTTGTAACAAACTACTCTGATGAATGAAAATGGTTTATTTTTTATATCAATACATGTCAATATTGATGGGTTAATGTTATTATTTTGAGGGCGTTACAATAATCTTTTTATTTACTATTTTAATGGTTCTTTTTTTCAATTATTTTATTTTATTATGAGAAAAATGTAATTGTAGTTAGATAGCATTAAAAAAAATGTGATTTGTATGATTGAAGTTATCTCTCTTTGTTTTTAATTTGATTTTTTAATATGATTGAAGTTAAATAAATATAAACACTCACAAAAAGAAAAATGTGATTGTAATTTGTTCAATGGTTCTAAATAATATTTTTATTTACTATTTTAATGGTTCTTTTTTAAAAGTTATTTTTTTTATTATGAGAAAAATATGATTGTAGTTAGATAGCATCTATCTATACTATATATTAAGTAAAATAGGGTTTTTAACTCCCAAGGCCTGTGGGAGTTTCAATATCCCAATCTGAATTTTCTAAATTTTTTATTTAAAAAAAAAAACTCAGCATTTATTGATTTTGTCAAAATCCCTTAATCAACATTTATTAACTTTTTTCAATTCACTTGTCTTTCCACATGCCTGCATTTATTGATTTGGTCAAAATTCTCTGATCAGCATTTAAAATCCCCTCATACAAATAATTATTAGATATAATCCGTGTTATAGTTACTGCAGTACCATTTTTAACTTCTCCTATACACTATGATTAGTGATAAGATTGTTAAATTTTTTTTATAAAAAATCTTAAAAAATATAATTTATATATTAAAAAAAATTTAAAATAAATATAAATATTTATAATTATTCCGTACATATAACACGGGTGATAGACGAGTATTGTAATAAGCTAATAATGGTTTGTAACTTCAGTTGTAACGAAAAATTAAGCAATGTGTGGTTGGCGAACATGAGTACAAATATAGGTCCCTGTTTCTCGTCATCACCATCATCATCTCACTAAAGGCAATCAGAGAGAGAGAGAGAGAGAGAGAGAGAGAGGAAACATGGCGGTGGTAGAAAGCAAAGAGTGGTACTTATCTGCTTATGCATCAGACGGTTTACCAACGTCTGATCATCTGAAACTCCGATCGGTGAACTTGTCATTGGCTGCTGATTCAATCCCTGACCAACACGTGGCTCTCGAGATCCTCTGGATCTCCGTTGATCCATATCTACGGTCCATAATGTCCGGCCACGACGACGGCCTGTACATACCCCAGTTTCAACTGAATCAGGTTCACACATCACAAACATCACGCTTAGTATACAGTCCTGTAGTTACAGACGATTTCACATTCTTTTGAACTGATTATTTATTTACAAAAAAAAATGCAGGCAATTACAGCGTTTGGGATAGGAAGGGTAGTTGGAACAAAGGACAATAATTTTGCGGAGGGTGATGTTGTAGTAAACCCTTTATCTCCCATTGCTGAATACTGTGTGGCATCTGCTGCTTTCCTCAGAAAGATTGATACATCTGCTGGGATCCCATTGCCTGATTACCTCAATTCACTGGGTATTCTTGTTGTTCTCTTGTGAGAAATTATTACATTATGGAAAATTTTGATAAAACAAAATTAATAGAAATAAGAGAAATGTTAGGGATCATAAAAAAATATCACAAAATATTTTATGAAAATTTTTTATCATTTGATTAGTTTGTGATGTTTTATTATAGGTGTAATATAAGAGTGAAAAATTTTCATGAAGTATTTCATTATTATTTTTTTATGATCCCTAATATTATTCTAAAAATAATATGAGAAGTTATGATTTTATCATTTTAAATCAGAATGTTTGTCAATATTAGTATTACTATAATTTCAGAAATTTTAATAAACATTAATATGTATTTTAGATTTATTTTATACACGAATCTCACAATACACACTTTTAATTAATTTAGGCCCTAAAGTCTCTGGCCTATTTTGATAATTAGGGGGGGAGGGGGAAGTCATTTTATTGGCTTATTTAGGTTTATTTTGAAAATTTGGTTAAAAATTAATTTTTTTTTGACTATTTTAATTTTTTTTAAAAATTGTGTTAAAAAATGTAAAAAGGTGATACGACCTAAAATAGATTAAAAGTTAAAATTTAACTTTTAATCATGTTCCCAAATTATCACATTTCCTCTCATTTTTTTTTATTATATTTTTTTCTTAAAGAAATCAAAAAGTAGTTTTTGTTTTCTTTCCTATTTCTTAAAGTAGACCTCTGTCTCTAGGTTTTGTATGACTTTTTATTTTAAAAATGCTAGGCCTTGTTTGAAAATATGCTATTTTAGTAATTTTTTAATTTTTGGGCTAAAATATGAGATAAAAAAAATTAGTATGTTTAGGGTGGCTTTTTAATTTTTTACGAAAAGATGTGCAAAAAGTAGAGAGATAAATGAATCTTTGACTTTTTAATATAGATTATAGACTTTTTGACTTTTTTAGTAACTTTTTAACTTTTAAGTTAAAACAGTTACTTGCCAAACAAGACTCTACTGTCACATCATTTTGATTAAAAATCGTGTAAGTAATAAATTTTGTAACAACATAATTTTAATGCAAACGTACAGGACTCTCTGGGTTTACTGCATGGGTGGGGATAGAAGTGCTTGGAAACCCTAAGCCAGGATCGAATGTTTTTATATCGGCGGCGGCCGGAGGAGTTGGAATGGTGGCCGGAAAGTTAGCGAAACTTAAAGGCAGTCGAGTTGTCGGAAGCACAGGATCAGATGAAAAGGTACAAGTCACAACTTTTTCAGTAATGATTTAGAGTTTTAAATAAAAAGTTCTAAATCCACCATTAGTGAGATGAAAATTGAAAAAAAAAAAAAAAAAAAAACGAGCACAACATACACTGTGGTGACTCTAATTAAAACACTCAAGCATTTTTGCAACCTTTTTGCATGTCACTGTCGCTGTTGTTATATGGGATTGCGACAAGGTTAATCATTCTTAGTACTCAAAAAAGGCAATAAATAAATAAAAGAAATCAAATTGCCAATGAACTGATGGTTGATGATTGGGTTCTGTCTCCAATCTTCGGACAGGCCAGTTTTTTTTTTTTAGGTTTATCATTAATTTCGTTTTGATCATATAAATGGTTCATTTTTTAATATTTATATATAGATTATTTTTAAAAAATAATATTAATTTAATAAGTGTAATCGCATGATTTGAGTGTATTTGTCTTAAAGAAATAGATTAAAGCTTTACTAGTATAATTTTAAAAATGTACCATTTAAAAAATTTTGTAATTAGATCAATTTAATCCAAACTAGACTTGTAACATGCCACAAACCCAAATTTGTGTGTTTATTGTTAAAGAAAAATGCGCATATCAAAAAAAAAATGTTAAAAAAAATGATATATAAATTCACTTTGTAAATTCATTTTTTAGATTTAATAATGTATAAGTTATATGATCGGTTGATGATTAAGAAAAATATGAGAAAGAGTGTTTCTTACATCATTAGGTTTGAAAAGTAAGTTTAATTTGGAAATGGGTAGCTGTTGTACAACCATATGGGCTCATTTCGGAGCTCGTTTTGATAATCTGAACGGTTCAAATTTTAAAGTACATCGAGCAGAATATATCTGTAAAAAATGAAGTTAATCGGACATTGATAACCATTTCATCGAATTACATTTGTATCTACAAAAATAAATGATATTTGTGATTTAAAGTGTAAAAATGAATATAAATGTGAGTGCATAAAAGGGTTAACGATATCCGATTAACTTGATTTTTTACAAGTAAGTTCTACTCAATGTACTCTAAAATGTGAACAATTCAGGTTATCAACTGTTGTGTCTCCTGCACAACTACCTCATTTCCATCTAATTTTTAGACCTGAATAATAATATTTGTTATTAAAATATATTATACTATATAGTGTTGACATTTGAAACAAGATCACAAGTATAGCAAAGAAAGCCTTTATTACTTGAGTAACATATACTATATATTTATTTATTTTTGTCATTATTTTTATAATATATATATATATATATATTTTAATTACATGCATTAGGTGTATGGAATCTTATTATGGAGTGTTTTTGAAAAATAGTTAAAAGTTGATTTTTTAATTTTTTTTATAAAAATAAATAAAAAATATAAAAAATAATATGATCTAAAATAATTAAAAATTGAAAAACTTTTAATTTACTTTCCAAATGTGGTCCAAAGAAAAAGTAAGGAAAAGTCTCGCGATTAAAACCCAATAAAAAGTCTTTTGACGTTGGTAGGTAGATATTTTACAAAATCTTTTTTTATTTTATTTTACAAAAACTTTTTTTTAAAAAAAAAACTACAAATAGTTGTTTTAAATGTGTACAATTTGATTATTTTAGAGGATTATATCTAATTTTTTTATCTATTTACTTATCAAATTCTACGTACTTAAAATTTTTCTTTTATCAATTTTTTTTTTTTTTGTTAATTTATTTATCGAATTCTATGTATTTAAAGATTTGATTGTTGCAATTAGTTGGTGAATTAAAGTTGAAAAAATATCATACATGGATGGGTTTATTGTAAGTGATTTAACGACTGTCATTATTATGATTAGTTTTATGTTCAATACAATGAAGGGGATTTTTTTTTTTAGGATCTCTTGTATTAAGATTTTATAACATAAAGGATCTAATATTTTCATAATGTTTAAAGTCCCTCAAATTGATCTAGAGAAAATTCGATTCAGAAAATTTCTTTGAACTTCACAGAAAAATTCTAATTTTAGAGAAATTCTCTTCAAACTACAAAAATTTTGGTTCTAGAGAAATTCTCTCTAAACTAGAGAAAATCTCTCCAAACTAAAGAAACTCCTAGAGAAGTTTGCCTCATTACATATAGAGAATTACTCTGAGTTCAGACTAGAAAAAATTGAAATTTCTTATAACAAAATTGTTAATTTCTGAAACTAGACTTTACAAATACAAAGCAATTCACTATTCTCCATTTGAAATACCTGTATATTCACAATTACAATGGCCTAGAGAGAGAGAGAGAGAGAGAAAACTTTACAGCAATGACGTTTTACGAAGACGAAGAAGAGATCCAAACTAGAGAAATTTTGGTTCTAACGAAATTCTCTCCAAACCAGAGAAAATTAAAATTTCTTTGAATTCAAATTAGAGAAATTTGAAGAAAATTTGAAATTTCGTAAATTACTAGAAACATAAGGAAAACAGAGATCGGAAAATGCTTTAATCAAATCTTCTAAAGTAAATTAAATCAAAGTCACTATAAAACACACAGTACATGAATGATTCAAGTTTCGAACTTGGATTTTCGATTTACGATTCAAATTACCAGAAAAAAGAAGAAATCAAAGATCGAACAAAGCTCAGACGCCATTGATGTAGCAGAGAGAGAGAAGAGAGAGAGAGAGAGGGGAAGAAATCAAAGATCGAACAATGCTTTAATAAAATCTAGAGATACAAGTGAAAACCTAGATTGCCAGTGGCGGAGCTAGGGGGGCTATGGACGACCTTGAAAGAACTTTTGAGAACAGAAGGGAGATGAAAAGAATGGTCGAGATAGTTGTTTTGAGCCTCGCTGTAGACAAAAGCAACATGGCTGGTTGACGGTGCTAGAGACTTTGCGGCGGAGAAATCGCGTTGGATACCAACGTAGACGCCATTAATGTACCAGAGAGAGAGAAGAGAGAGACCAAAGCTCAGATCTCTCGGAGGTAGGTTTTGAAGCCCTTTGGTTTCTTCTCAAATTTCTTTGTAATATATGGACGTGGGGTTGAGGGACCTTAGACATCATAAAATAATATTGTGGATCTCTTCCATTATTAGAAATAGGAAAAAGATCTTAGACAATTTTCCCTACAATAAAAGACAAATTGCCTCTTATACGTACTTTTAAAAATTAATTAAAAATACATAATAAAATTTATAATTTTATTTTTTAATATTTATAAAACTTATTATTAATTTAAAAATAATTTTTCAAATATGCATTTATGTGAAATAATTTCTACAATAAATACATTATGAGAGTATACATATGAGTAATGTTAGAGATCCAAAAAATTCTAATAAAATTTTTACCAAATGCCTCACATAATGTGAGACTCACATAATATGAATCCCATAAGATTATACATCCATATAAAATATTTGATAAAATTTTTAAAAGTGTCTAGTATTTATATACATATTATTTTGTATATTATAAGGGTGTGTTTGGTAACGTTTACGTTTTCAGTTTATATTTACAAAAATTTTATAAACTGGTTTTTGTTTATTTTTAAAAAAACACAAACTACAAACGCGTTTGGTAATTGACAAAATGTTTAAAAAAATTTAAAAATATAAAAAAGAGTGAGAAATGACAAGTGGTGTCAAGTGGCGGCAAGTGGCGGCGGAAGACGGTGGTGGAAAGTGGTGACGGTGGTTGATGGGTAGCTAGTGGTGATGGGGGTGGCAGGTGGTGGGTGACGGTGGCGGGGGGTAGCGAGTGGGAGGGGATGGCGAGTGGTGGTGTGGTGGCGCGGTGGTGGTGGTGGGTGGTGGTAGCAGGTAACGGTGGCGGGTGGGTGTGGTGGTGGTGGTGGTGGTGGGTGGTAATGGTGGTAAGTGGTGGGTGGTAGCGAGTGGGTGGTGGTGGTGGTGGTGGTGGCGACGGGGGTGGGTGGTGTGGTGGCAGGTGGGTGGCGGATGGCAGATGGCGGGTGGTGACGGGTGGTAGTTGTGGCAGGTGGTGGTGGTGGCGGTGGTGGTGGTGGGGGGTGGGTGACGGTGGCGGTGGGTGGTGGTGGCAGGTGGTGAGTGGTGGTGGCAGTGGCGGGGTGGGTGGTAATGAGTGGGTGGTGGTGGTGGTGTGGTGGGTGGGTGACGATGGCGGGTGGTAACGAGTGGGTGGTGGTGGTGGTAGTAGTGGCGGTGGGTGGTGGGTGGTGGTGGCAGGTGGGTGGCGGATGGCGGGTGGTGGTGGGTAGGGTAGTAGTGGTGGGTAGGTGAGTGGATGGGTGACGGTGGCGGTGGTAGATGGTAGCGAATGGGTGGTGGTGGTGGTAGGTGGGTGGCGGGTGGTGTGTGGGCGATGGTGGTGTGGTGGGTGGTGGTGGCGGGTGGGTGGTGGTAGGTGGCTGGTGGTGGTGGGTGGCTGGTGGTGGCAGGTAGTGGATGGTGGTGGCGGGGTGAGGGGTGGTGAGTGAGGTGGTGGGGGGGTGGTGGTGGCGGTGGATAGTAGTGGCAAGTGCGGTGGTGGGTGGTGGTGGTGGTGTGTGTGGCGAGGGGAGTGGTGTGGTGGCGAGTAGGTGGTGGCTGGTGGCTGGTGGTGGCGGGTGATGGGTGGTAGTGGCAGGTGGGTGGTAAGTGGTGGTGACACGTGGTGGTGGTGGGGGGTCGATGGTAGGTGGTGATGGCGGAAGACGGTGGTGGAAAATGGTAGCGGGTGGCGGCTAGTGTTGGGTGGTAAAAAAAAAAAAAAACTGAAAACTTAAAATGGAAACACATTTTTTGTGTTTTCATTTTTGGCCAAATTTATAAACTGAGACCACTGATTTATAAATCAAAAATTTTACCAAACAAGTTTTTATTTGAGTTTTTTAAATTTTTATAAATATAAACTGAAAACTGAAAACGTAAGTGTTACCAAACGGCACCTAAATATCTTCGTAATTATTCTCTGGACCCCACTAGCCGTTGTAGTTTGACTTGAAAAATATAGTGATTTGATATGGGAAAATGGGGGTGCATTGGTTAAAAAAAAAAATTCCTTCTTCTTTTACTCCCCACGTGTATTTTTTTTTTTTGGGGGGGGGGGGGGGGTTTTTGAAGTGTTCCCTGGACCACGAACTCCCCTGGACCACAAACGCTCCAATAGTTGACTTGAAAAAGAGTTGTGATTTGTTCTTTTTTTTTTGTTTTCTTTGGGTCAGGTTTTAAAAAAATTAAAACAAACCCCATATTTTTGGGTGTGCTACCCTAATAAGCACTCAGTATATTTAATTAAAAGTTAAAATTTTAATTCTTATTATATTTTAATGTAATTTTTTAATAAAGAGAATATACATCAAAGTACACTCTAATCAATTATACATATTTAAATATCTTTATCTTTTTTTTCATTTCAAAATTTCAACCCACTATATCAAAACTCACCATTATCATCAACATTATTATTTCTTATTGTGTTGTTACTTATAAATGAAATAAATAAATAAATAAAATCGAACAATAAATGAGAATAATAATCAAAAATATTTTTTAAAGCAATAAAATAGAAACCTATTGTTGATTTTGATCACAGCTCTTCAGATTATTATGAAAACTTTTTAGATGATCTCTCCGATTCAGAGAGTTAGTCTGAAGATGAGGTAGCTATGTTCTTTTGGTTACAGTTACTATGTAGTTGATTTTTGTATGTTATGTTTTGATACTTCAATCGCCTAGACTACCCTTCTGCCGATATCTAACAATTAGGAAAAATTAGTTCTTTATACCATATTACTTGCAAAATAATAATGAATAATGTGCAAGTACCCCTAAACAATACAATTAATAATCAACAATGGCAGAGAAGAAGATGCCATGGTTGAGAAGAGAAGACAGAGAATTTTTTGAATTGATTTTATAGTAAGGTTACTATTTGGGTGTATTATAAAATTATAATATCATATTATTTAAAGGTAATTTGTGAAAAAAATATAAAATATATCAAAAATAAATTATATATTTATATAATTTAATAAAAAAATTAAGAAATTGAGTGCATTAATCAATTTTTTGGGTGTAAATAGAATCCTCCTAAACTTTGATGGCAAAAGAGAAACAAATACAGTACTGAAAGGTGGGCTAGAATGTAGGCCCTTAGTGCTTTTTTTTTTTTTCTCAATTTATCAATCTGACCACAATAATTGTATGGTTGCTTCATTGGAAAAATTACGGGTGGTCTTGGGACAAATCTATATGACGTCCCAACTCGATAATTTGTTAGTTGAAATTGCAAGAATTAATACTTTTTGTGAGGATTTTGAAAGATAATTTAACAAGCGTTAAATGATAAATGAGATAAAATAATAATCTAAAATTACCAAATAATCACTCGCTTCGTTGATTACATAATTATTAGGCTTTTTTTTTTTAGATAGTGTTTGAATAACAGAGTCTACATGAAGAAACAGAGCCTACATGAAGAACAAAGACTACAGCAGGAAGACCAAAGGAAAAAAACTAAGAAATTATGGACCAGCAATATCAAGATGCACAGCCGAGGCAACCGAAGTCGGAACCTCTTCCATCCAAACACGCAAACCCGGAGAGAAGATAGCCAATCTAGCCAACCGATGAGCAACCACATTGCCTGTACGGCGAACATGGCTTACCATGAAGGAATGAAAGGAGGACGAGAGTTGACGAGCTTCCATAATGAGGGGACCAAAACCAGCGAGCTCAAAATCAGCATAATTTGCAGCCATCAGAGCATTAACCACAGTCAAAGAGTCCCCCTCCAAATGTATATCTGCTAGACCAAGATCGTGAGCAAACCGAACAGCACATAAAGCTGCCTCCGCTTCCACAAAATCAACATCCAAAATAAGCCCCACCTGTTCAGAAAGAGAGGCCATAACTTGGCCTAAACTATTACGAGCAATGACGCCTAGACCCGATACATGTTGCTCTTTGCCAATTGCGCCATCGAAATTTAACTTAAAGACCCCCACATCTGGAGGCAACCAAGCAGGCAAAGATGCCAAAGAAGCAATCTGGGGAAGAATATCCTGAGCATCAGTAAAAGTCGAAAAGCTATTAAACGCGATGGACGCCATCTCCCCCGCACAGCTATTGGCTTTTGCAAACACCACTTGATTATGATGTAACCAAATTCCCCAGCACATAGAAAACACAAGGCCCAGAACAGCAGAACCATGGGATGAAGAAATTCGCCAAATCCAAGCAAAGAAATCATATGTTGACCCCAGTTGCCATAAGTGATCTAAACCCGTAGCCAACCAAACGCTTTCGGCAAATTCACATTGAAACAAACAATGGCGCACTGTTTCCACCCCCTCACCACAAACCTCACAGCGATCAGTAAGAGGGATACATTTCTTAATCAGATTTGCTTTAACTGGCAGAATATCGAGACAAGCTTTCCAAGCAAACACACGAATTTTTGGGGGAATTTTTAACTTCCAAACCATTTTCCAGAAAGCAGCAGAAGTCATCCCATCCTCGGAAGAACCAGCATTCATATCAATATTAGATGTAGCCAACTCCAAGAGATATGCCGACTTGACTGAAAAAATCCCACTCTTCGAGTAGTGCCAAACAAGAGTATCCGCAGGCCAATTTCGACAAAGAGGAATGGCGAGAATTGAGGGAGCATCAATCGGAGAGAACATAGAAGTGATGATCTCTTCATTCCAGCATCCCCTAGTCCTATCAATTAGAGTTGAAACAGGTGCATCCAACAGCAAGTCCATAGGCGGAACAATAATTCGGAAGGACAAAGGACGCGGGATCCATTGATCCCCCCAAACCTTGGCACTTCGACCATCACCAATACGCCATCGCAAACCAGATTGTAAAAGAGATCTCGAACCATGAATACTTCTCCAAGTTAAAGATGGATTACAACCCAAAGAGGCATCCAAAACAGAGGACGTAGGAAAATACCGTGATTTGAGCAACTGCGCCGCCAAGGATTCAGGATGCTTGAGAAGCCGCCAAGCTTGTTTTGCAAGCATCGCCCTATTAAAAGCCACCAAACTACGAAAACCCAAACCTCCCTTCTGCTTTGGCAAGCAAAGTTTGCTCCACCTAAGCCAATGGATCTTCCTTTCTTCCTCACGTTGTCCCCACCAAAAATGACTAATCATTGAATCAATTTCATGACAAAGGCCCACCGGAAGCATGAAACAGGACATGATGAAAACAAGAATAGCTTGTGGAACGGCCTTAATCAAAATATCACGCCCTGTAGTCGATAAAAATTTTTCTTTCCAACCATTCAAACGTTTCCAAATATTTGTCTTGATATACCCAAACACCTCCCTTTTTGATACACCAACAAAGGTGGGCATACCCAAATACTTCCCGTTTGTTGCCATAGCCTCCACTCCCAGCAGATGAGAAATGGCTTGTTTGGAATGGTCATCAACATTCTTGCTAAAAAATACCGAAGACTTTGCCAAGTTGACTTTCTGCCCCGATGCCTTCTCAAAAGCACTTAAAATACGCATCATAACTTGAGCTTCATCAGACGATGCTTTTGCAAAAACCAAACTATCATCAGCAAAAAAAAGATGGGACACCCATGGCCCCGAATGACACAACTTCACACCAGATAACAAACGCCGCCCAACCGCATTATTTATCATACATGAAAGGGCTTCAAGCATAAGGATAAATAAATATGGAGAAATGGGGTCCCCTTGACGCAATCCCCGCGAGGGAAAGAAACGCGGCGAAGGCACACCATTGATAAGCACCGAATATGAGACAGAGGACACACATTGCATAATTAAAGCAACAAACCCGGGAGCAAAACCCAAACGAAACAAAATACACTCCAAAAAAGCCCACTCAACACGGTCATAGGCCTTACTCATATCAAGCTTTAAAGCCATATAACTATCAGACCCATTGCGACGATTTTTGAGCCAGTGAAAAATTTCAAAAGCAATGAGAACATTATCAGTGAGGAGACGCCCAGGCACAAAAGCACATTGAGATTCCGAGATCACTGACGGAAGCACCAATTTAAGACGGTTTGCAAGTACCTTTGAAATTATTTTGTAGACCACATTGCATAAACTAATAGGCCGAAATTGCGAAAAAGATTTAGGCTCCTTCACCTTCGGAATTAACACAATAAAAGTTTCATTCAACAAAGAAACATCCTGCCCCCCATTGAGAAAACCCAAAACCGCACCACAAACAGTCTTACTGGTAATATGCCAAAATTTTTGAAAAAATAAAGCCGGCTTACCATCAGGCCCAGGAGCTTTTGTGGGATGCATTTGGAAAAAAGAAACTCTCACTTCATCCTCCGTAAACGAAGCAAGCAAGGTTGAATTCATGGCCTCAGTGACAATGGGAGGCACAATCTCTAGAAATTCTGCTCCAGAACTTGAACTAGAGGCCTTGAAAAGGTCACCAAAATAATCCAAGGCAGTTCGTTCAATCGCCAAAGGATCGGAAACCCACCTCCCAGAACCATCATTAATACCTCGAATTTGTTTTTTTTGATGTCTCTGCGACGCTGTTGCATGAAAAAAAGGAGTATTTCTATCCCCGTGCCGCAGCCAATTCGCCCTAGACCGTTGAGACCACATGATAGACTCGTGTTCTAAGAGCTCATCAATGTCCTTACATAACAACAGAATTTCGGAGGACATAACACCAGACACAACTGGCTGTGATCGCAACCATTCGAGACGTTTGGTCTTTACCCTCAACCGATTTTGAAGATGTCCAAACTGGTTACGACTCCAACCTTTCAACTCTGCACTAGACCGAATAATGTTCCTCTGTAAACCATCTACATTTGCGGTAGAAACATCACCATCCCAACAATTGGCAACCACCTGTTCACACGCTTCCTCCCGCAACCACATCGCTTCAAAACGATAGACTCTTCCCCATTTCGGACCAGTCTGAGGCATAACCCGCCGCACTCCAAAAAAATCCACAAGAATAGGAGAATGATCAGACACCGAGCTCACAAGAGTATGAAGATGTGCTTCAAGGAATAATGACTGCCACTCATCATTTACCAATCCCCTGTCTAGACGCTCCCGAACCAAACCCGAGGCACGATTATTACTCCATGTAAACTTCCCTCCAATAAAGCCCATATCAGAAAGGTGACAATCACTCAAAACCCGACGAAAAGCCTCCATTTGCAACCTATTACGAGCAGCCATACCGCACTTCTCCGAATCAAACAGAATTTCATTAAAATCGCCGACACATAACCACGGGTGATTACTACCATCATGAAGTTGACGTAAGAGTTCCCAAGAATCCTTGCGTTTGACAACCTTAGGATGACCGTAAAACCCTGTGAAACGCCACGCCCGGACCCCCAAACCCTCAGTCACCAAAGCATCAATATGGCCCACAGAGTAACTTTTAATTGAAACATGAACATCAGCTGACCATAAAAGGGCCAAACCCCCCGACAAACCACAACGGTTAACTGCAAGACAACCCCTAAAACCCAATTTTACACGAATCCTTTCCAAATCCCGAACTTGGAGCTTAGTTTCCATAAGAAAAACCAAGCAGGGACCTTCAGCCTTCAGAAGAAACTGAAGATAACGAACTGTTCGAGGGTTCCCAAGCCTCTGACAGTTCCAGCATAGGAGACTCATGGCGATCGGCGGGGCTGAAAAATAGCCACCGCCGTTGAGTCAGAAGAGGCAAACAGAAGCGTAGTCGGCGAAGACATGCAAACCCGTTTACCAGATTCCACAACCACATCAGAAAGCCCTGCACCCTCAAAATCCCGCACTCGTTTCCCACATTCAACAGGAGGAAGAGTAATCAAAGAATTGGAATCACAGTGCCGAGCTTGTTTTTTCCATCGCCTGCCACCACGTCGAGCAGAAACAGCCCCCAGCTCCACACCCGTAACTTCAGCCAATTGAAAAGATGAAGTGCACATGGTTTCATTTAACACAACAGACCGAGTAGGAAACCCACCCAGGTTAGGCACCACCAACCCATAATCTGAAAGAGCCACACTAGGTGTAGGTATAGTGGGCCCATTCGCATTATGGCAATTGACATCCACTACCATATTATTTTCCAAAAGCAGCCCAGGCCCACCAAGCACTAAATCCGGATGGAGAAGGACCTCCCGCGCAGGCAGTAAGGGGGAATTTGAAATAGGCGAAGAAATAGCACCACTCCCATACAATCTGCCGAAACAGACGCCACGACAGCCGTTGGGAACGAACCCGTAATGCCACCCACCTAAACAGGTGGAACCAAAGCAGTTGGTGCTGGGATGTGTGGCAGTGGAGATAATCGTGAGACCACCCGTGATGGAGTCGCCAACCGTTCACCGTCGGAGGCCACAAAAGCTGGAGCAAGACGACCACCAACTTTAGCACGAGGCTCACCAGAGAAACCCTTCAAACGAGTCATATCAACACGAAGAAAGGGCCCATATTGGAGTGGTCCTGGGATCGAAGCCACCAGTCTAGATTCACACTCCTTGTCACCATGACCAATCTTACCACAAAAGTAACAAAAGTTTGGTAATCGTTCATATGTGAACGATACCCATACAACATTGCGTCCAGGTAGGGATATCTTCATACCTCGGCGCAGTGCATGAGATACATTGATCCTGACACGGATTCGCAGGAAACGACCCCAAGCCGTGCCCGCAGCACCATAGTCCATATCAAGAAATTCCCCAAGATGCCTACCAATCAGCGATCCAACCTCACGAGTCATACACACCAAAGGAAGATCGTAAACATGGATCCAAAAATCTGCATAAGTCAAACGAACTTCAGAAGGTTGGAGAGAACCATCAAAATTATCAAGGAGTAGGAGATGTTTATCGAAACTCCAGGGTCCATTTGTAAGCACCTTCGTCTTATCAACTAGATGATCAAACTGGAGAAGAAATAAATTCTCCCCTACAACACTGAACTTAACCCCCCGAAACAGTCGCCAAACTTGAACCAAAGTAGCCCGCATCGCTTCAAGGTTGACAGGACGCACCGACAAAAGCTTGCCGATCAAGCAGAGACTAGCAACCAACTGAGTGGCCTTGGTATGATCAACATCCAAGGCCACCAAATCCTCTTCAGCCTCAGTAAGAGACAACCCCCTGGAGAGGGCCTCCACCGTAGCCTCCATAAGGAGAGAGTAAAAAGCCAGAAAACAGAAAAAACCAAACACAACACAAGGAATGAGATACAAGCCAAGTACCCAAAACCACCCAAACTAACCTCCTACAGAGAGAAAGATAACTCCTAGCACACCAGGCAAAGAAGAACATCAACCTTTACGCCCTCAAAGAAAGAAGAGAGGAAAGGACATACAACGTAATTGTTCACATAATTATTAGGCTTGTTAGAATTATTTTCAAATAGAACACCTTTTAACAAGACCATTTAAAAGTCAACTATTTTAGAAGAAAATTGTCTTTTAATTAGGTTTTCGGTTTCTTTGGTTGATGCTAAGTTGGTATTGTTATCATGGGAAACTAGCCTATCACATGTGCTATGCATGGAATAATTATAGATATTTCATATTTGTTTTAGATTTTTTAAAGATTTTTTATAAAAATAATTTAACAATCTTATCACTAACTATAGTGTATGTGAGAAGTTGAAAAGGGTACTGCAATAACTATACATGGATTGTATCTATAATTATTTGTATGATGGGATTTTAAATGCTGATTAGGGGATTTTGACCAAATCAATAAATGCAGGCATGTGGATTGAAAAAATTTAATAAATGCTGATCATGAAATTTTGACCAAAGAATTTTTTTTAAATAAAAAATAAAAAATTTAAAAAATTCAGATTGGGATATTGAAACTCTCACAGGCCTTGAGGGTTAAAAACCTCATTTTGCTTAATATATAACTAGCATATCACCCGTGCTATGCACGGATTGTGTTTACAATTATCTATATATGTGAATTGTGATTTTTAAATATTTTTTTATTTATTTTTTAAATGTCGTATTTTTTCCCTTTTTTATATTATATTAAAATTTAATATTTTGATAATAATCATATGTGTTAGACTTTTCAAGGAATTAAATGTCTTTTTTTATTATTATATTACTAGCCTATCAACCGTGCTATGCACGGGATAATTATAAATTTTTATATTTATTTTAATTTTTTTAATATATAAATTATGTTTTTTAAGACTTTTTTTGTAAAAATAATTTAATAATCTTATCACTAACCATAGTGTACAAAAGAAATTAAAAAGGCTACTGCAGTAACTATGCACAAGCTGTATCTATAATTATTTGTGTGAGGGGATTTTAAATGTTAATGAGGGATTTTGACCAAATCAATAAATGCAGGCATATGGATTGGAAAAAGTTAATAAATGCTAATTAGGAGATTTTGACCAAATCAATAAATGGTGAAGTTTTTTTTTTTTTTTAAATCAAAAATTTAGAAAATTAAGATTGAGAGATTGGAGCTCCCATAAGGCTTGGGGTTTAGAAACACCATTTTCTTTAATATATTTACAATTATCTATATATGTGAATTGAGATTTTTAAATGTCTTTTTTTTTTTTTTTTTAAATGTCTTCTTTTTTCCTTTTTTATATTATATTAAAGTTTAATATTTTGATAATAATCATATATGTTGGACTTTTCAAAGAACCAAATGTCTTCTTTTTTTTATTATATTATATTAAAGTTTAATATTTTGATAATAATTATATCTGTTGGACTTTTCAAGAAATTTTTTTTATACTTGTTCTTAATGCATTAAAGTGTTATTATAAGGGATAATAATCATATGTGTTGGGACTTTTTAAGGAATTCATATGTGTTGGATTTCAATTTTTTTTTTTTTTTTATGCTTGTACTTAATACATTAAAGTATTATTATGAGGGTAAGACTTTGGGGTTAGGAGAAGTTAATAAATACTAAGGTTTTTTTTTTTTTTAAATCAAAAAATCAAGAAATTTAGATTGGGAGATTAGAGCTCCCACAAGGCTTAGGGTTAAAAACCTCTTTTTGCTTAATATGTAGTATAAATATGTGTTGGATTTCAAAGAATTTTTTTTATGCTTGTACTTAATACATTAAAGTGTTATTATGAGGGTAAGACTTGGGGGTTAGGAGAAATTAATAAATGCTAAGATTTTTTTTTTAAAATCAAAAAATCAGGAAATTTAGATTGGGAGATTGGAGCTCTCACAAGGCTTGGGGTTAAAAACCTCCTTTTGCTTAATATATAGTATAGATATTAAAGTTTAATATTTTGATAATAATCATATGTGTTGGACTTTTCAAGAAATTTTTTTTATGCTTGTTCTTAATGCATTAAAATGTTATTATGAGGGATAATAATCATATGTGTTGAGACTTTTCAAGGAATTTATATGTGTTGGATTTCAATTTTTTTTTTTTTATGCTTGTTCTTAATGCATTAAAGTGTTATTATGATGGTAAGACTTGGGAGTTGGGAGAAATTAATAAATGCTAAATTTTTTTTTTTAAATCCAAAAATCAAAAAATTTAGATTGGGAGATTGGAGTCTCACAAGACTTGGGGTTAAAAACCATCTTTTGCTTAATATATAGTATAGATATAGATATAGATATAGATGTCAGAATTTTTCATTTGACGATGGGGGACTCAATTAATAAGTTTGGTGTGCATAGGCTTTAATTAAAGCATTCAATAGTAGAGTTCACATTAACCTATAGGCTTTCTTCCAATCAAGCATTGAAAATGAAGTCAAAAAGATTTTGGAGAATTTAATAAATACTGAGTTTTTTTTTAAAGCAAAAAAAATCAAAAAATTAGAAAATGAGGATTGGGATATTGGAGCTCTCACAAGACCTGTGAGTTAAAAACTCTCTTTTGCTTAATATATAGTATAGATATAGATAATATATATATATATATATATATATATTATAAGATGAGAGAAATAAAGTGCTATCTTATTATAATTGAGGAGATCTTATAAAAAAAACGTGTAGACATGAATGTCCTCCTATTTTATTGTGTTTACAATTATCTATATATGTGAATTGTGATTTTTAAATGTTTTTTTTTTTTTAAAATATCTTCTTTTTTTCTTTTTTTATATTATATTAAAGTTTAATATTTTGATAATAATCATATGTGTTGGACTTTTCAAGGAATTAAATGTCTTTTTTTATTATATTATATTAAAGTTTAATATTTTGATAATAATCATATGTGTTGGATTTTTCAAGAATTTTTTTTTTTTTTTTTTTTTTATGTTTGTTCTTAATGCGTTAAAGTGTTATTATAAAGGATAATAATCATATGTGTTGGAACTTTTCAAGGAATTCATATGTGTTGGATTTCAAAGAATTTTTTTTATACTTGTTTTTAATGCATTAAAGTGTTATTATGAGGGTAAGACTTGGGAGTTGGGAGATGTTAATAAATGCTAAGATTTTTTTTTTTTTAAAATCAAAAAATCAGGAAATTTAGATTGGGAGATTGGAGCTCCCACAAGGCTTGGGATTAAAAATCTCATTTTGCTTAATATATAGTATAGATAATGATTTAAAGTAACAAAATATATGATTACCCAATCCACAAGCTGATTTTATCGCATCATTAATCACTTCTTAGTTCTTCAAATTGAAACTTGGAACATAAGGAACTAAAACATTTCATATGGGAGAAATAGAGATGATTGAAACTTCGCAACTAAAATTTCTAACAAAATTAAAATTATGAACTCCAGAAATGAAAATAGCGTAATCTATTACTAGAATTGCACACAGGGGTGTGTTTATTGGTTTCCTTTTGTTGGTGGTTTTGCATTAGTCAGACTTGAGAATTTGAGTTTTAATGTATTTTGGGCATACTCATGGTATTTTGGCATTAATATGATTTTATTTTATTTTATTTTATTTTTTTGAAAATTCCATTTCGAGTCCATTCCCGGCACCACGTGATCAATAGATCATTTTGATTATTCTTTATTCTTCTCTCCATATTGCCTTGGTGTTTCCTTTACCGTATCTAGGTGAAGCTGTTGAAGGATGAATTTGGATATGACGATGCATTCAATTACCACACAGAGACAGATTTTGATGCAGCCTTAAGCAAGTAATTTGCTTCTTGCCTTTTTTATTTTTATTTTTTAGTCGAAATATAGTTTTTGCTTACATTTGAGTTAACCTATGAAGCACGGGCACATGTACGGGTACGGGTATGGGTACAAATATTGATACTGGTACGATACTGGTACGTCGATACGATAAAATTCAAAAAAAGTAGGATATGGGTACGACTTGGACTTAGAATGCTTGTAAAAAAATATTTATTTTTAATTTAGAGTAATGCAAAAATTAATAAAATGATTTAATTTGTTAAGATCCAACCTATAATTAATATTTAATGTCAAAAATAAAGATATAAATTAAAATTTAAATGTTAATATATTAAATAGCATACAAATCATAGTTTAATTCTAAAATCATGCTAAGAATAAAATTAAAAATAAAAAAGAAGTCTAGCGATAAGAGTTTTATCTCTGTAGTAGAAGAAAATATTAGGTACGGTATGACTTGAGTATATACTAGATACGTCTGGATATGCAAAAAATTAAGAAGAAAAAATTTTGGTACGTGTTTCGTGTACCCGATATGTATATAGAAGTATCATATAAAGTACCATATGCGGATAAGTACTCGGTACAGATACAACATATTTTTCAAAGTATCCATACTTCATGGGAGTTAAAGGTTATGAAAATAGAAAGTCATAAGCATTCATAGTAAAATGTGGGTAGATCGACAATTTTCAGCGTCTCAAAGAATATGGCTCCTGGGCTAATTGATTGTTTAGCTTCAAAAAATTTAAGGAATGTGAAGTTATTTTAAAAAAACTATGAGAAATATTTCAGAGAAATTGAGTAGAAGCTACGAAATTAAGTTGTAACTTTCGCAGAACATTTTTATCGTTTGCACTATTTTTGAAAAAATTCTTTGTATAATCCGAAACAACAACTACTAAGGTTATAAAAATTAGCATTACACTGCTTAATTTTTGTTGTTAAATGTTACACAGGCGTTTCCCTGATGGTATCGACATTTACTTTGACAATGTGGGTGGTAAGATGCTAGAGGCAGTTCTTAACAATGTCAACAAGGGTGCTCGTATTCCACTTTGCGGTATGATCTCTCAATACAATCAGGTAATTATCGTCCAAACACCATTGTCATCGTCAAAATCCTTATTTACACGATTACAAATTTTCATTCATGTTTTTGTTATTAGAATTTGGATGTGGGACTTGTTTTTTTTAGTGTAATTTTGTGGTATGACACAGAGATGGACGGAGAGAGAAGGGGTTAGGAACCTACTGAACATGGTGGGCAAAGAAGTGAGGATGGAAGGGTTTATGATGGGTTCATATATGAATCGCTTTGGAGACTTCATGAAGGAGATGGAGGGCTACATAAAAGAAGGAAAGATCATTTCCAAACACAGAATTTACAATGGAATTGAGAGCTTCTTGGAGAGTTTTAATTCCATGTTCTCAAGCTCTAATGTGGGAAAAGTTATCATACAAGTTAGGCCATAAATTGAAGCTAATTCAATCTTATGAGCTTCTTCTGGATTTGGTCTGCATTGATGTCTGGTTTTATGCAGATGGTTTATTTAAACTGCTATTTACATTATTATTAAAATAATAAAGCATATTTATAAGTTTCTTTTTCAAAAATTGATAGTCTCTTCTGTGATAAATATTTTTGGGCAAGTTACGATTGTAGTTACTGTAGTTTTTTTTTTTATTGTGTCAATTTAGTCAAATGACAACGATCCTTAGAAATTAAACCAAAATCAAGGAACAAAGTAGTCCATTCACTCTCCTCAAAATGATTAAGAAGTTAAAATCTAATTTGAAATGGTTCTGGTTTGAAACAAACAATAAATGTGTTTTTAAAAATAAATCATTCATTATATTTTAGACAAATGTAATAAAATCAAGATGTTCTAATTATTAGATCAACTAATTTTTTTTAGATAATATGATATATATTAAGAATTTTACAAAATTAACAATTTAAATTATTAAAGTCCAAACAACATTCTCAAATCTAGGTCATGAATGGAAGGCAAGCCTAACCCATATAAATTTATTAAACTTGTAAGGGTGATTATATTATTTCAAAACCTTTTGATTGGGGGATTTAATGAGGAATTTGAAAAGAAAAATGAAAAAAATAGGTAAAATACGAATAATATATACTTACATTTTATTTAATTTCACACACATTTTTTCTTTCTCTTTCTAAATTCCTCCCTAAATCTCCACACCAAACACACCATTTCTTTACGAATGTATTAAATGATGTGGTTTTGAACCCAACTTAAATAATAATAATAATAATAAAAAGAAGCTACCCAGCTCATTCCCAAAGCCACTACATAAAGTTTTAGGTAGTATTTGATAAAATTTTTTAAATATGATTTGAGAATATAGATATATTTTGAATTTGTGAGTTTTGAAATTATGATTTGAGTATGAAAAATTTGTTTGCTGAATGAGTTTTGAAAAGAATTTTGAATTGAGTGAGGAATTTTTTATGTGATATATGATATCTGATACAAAAACTTACAACTCATAAACAAACATATAGCTCAAAAATCTATTAAAAGTTCATAAAAAATTTTAAAATTTTCCGAAAATATTGTTTTATTAAAAATATAAATAAAAAATATATATATAAAAAAAAATTCTATGTTCCGCTTGACAGGCCAAACGACCGGTTACGCCAAATTTCAAAAAAAATAAAAATAAAAATCCCGCCTAACACAGAGTTTTCTATAGAATTTTCGAAAATATTTTTTATTAAAAATATAAATAAAAAATATATTAAAAAAAAATTCTATGTTCCGGTTGACAGGCCAAACAACCGGTTACGTCAAATTTAAAAAAAAAAAAAAAAAAAAATCTCGCCTAACACAGAATTTTCTACAGAATTTCTCTTTGTTGTGGAAATATAATTTAAAAGATATATCCAAACATAATATTAAAATATAAGAGTAGAATTATAGTTTGAAAATCTATCCACACATGGCCTTAATTTTTCTTTTGAATCAACTAACAATCATCCTCCAATTTCACGTTAAAGTAAGTTAGACATCTTTTGTATGCAATGGAACAAAAAGGTTTTGTTGAGGAAGTTAGACTTTCAAATAGACTGATAGGCTTTAACATTTGGTGATAATTAAACACCAATTCGACCTGTACCATATGGAATTATCATTAGGAGTAACTCCAACTTCAAAATCCTGATCTCCTCTAGCAATTTCTAGCAACACATTTCTTGTGGGATTTTTCTTGATGACATTAACAACCACAGAAACCTAATTAGGCCCGACTTCTGATAATTGAATCTTATCAACAACTAGAATTACATCTCCAAGGATCAACTTATAAGGACATATTTTGTGAGTGACAACATGTGGCCAAGGTGACACCGGAGTATCAACCGAGGTGCCACGTGTCTTGATCATGTTACCAAGGCCATCTCGGCTAAGCCGAGGTTATCTACGAAGATACCGGAATCCGAGATGAGTAGATAGAGGACAAGAGTCCTAGAATGGGGGGAAGACCTCAGTCTGGATAAAGATAAAACTCTTAAGGACGTTATCTGTATCTGGCTGGGCGTCTAAGATGAATATTGAGCCAGAGTCCATTGAAGTTAGGCTTCTACGGGAATCAGGTTAGTGCTAGCTATAAAAATAAGGCACCTTCATGGGTCTAAGGTATGCTTTTTATATTCTGGCTAGTGGAGTGAAGCACTATTTGCTATCTTTAAGAGATAATTGAGTACTAACTTGATCGTTGGAGTGCCCTCGGGTGGACGAACCACCGCCGGAGTCTTATCTTTTTGTGACAGGTTATTCGGGCGTGATCTATTCTACCTGTGCTCTTCTGCTGAGTTCTTGTTTGGCAGTGTGGTCGGAAATCAGCACTCACAATTTGGCACCGTCTGTGGGAAACGTAAGGAGAATAGATGGCCAACGACGGGCATAAAGAAAAGATTGGGGGCGACATCCCTAGTGGGAGTGATAAAAACACCGATCCTAATGTTGAGGAAGACAACTGTAATGAAGAACCTCGGGATAAAAATCTCAGAGAAAATGACGTCGACCAAGATGGAGACGTACTGAAGAAAGCATGTCAAGGCGGGTTATTAAAACGAAGGCGACCTCTAGGATGGAAAGATAGATGCTTGAGAAGGGACGGCGAGATGAAAGAAATGGCAAACAAGTTGGCAGACCTACAATCGGTTGTCAACTTCATGATGCAGAATAACGTCATGCAGCCACTGTTTCCATTGGAGGACACGCTGATTCCAACGGCCAAGAACGATGCCCGGAAAAGGGAACAGAAAGCAATCCCTGCAATCCCTCAGCATGATAGGACAAAGGAACATTCGCATCGGCCTTCGCGGGAGGTTGGGTAAGGAGAATCGATGAGAGGAGAGTCTCAGAAGACACATCGTGCCAAGGAAACTTATGTCAAGGAACATCGACATGTTCAAGGCAAAGAGCTTTGTTTTGGCACGATGAATAAATAGAGGTCCAAGAGGACTCACAACGACACCGGGAGCAGCGCACCAAAAAGGCTGAAATTCGTTAACAGCCGAGCTCCTAGACGAACTAAGGAGGATTTGAGGGACTACCTCCAAAGAAAGCGACAAGATGCCGAGGTCACGTCTTCGGTCAAGCCGAGAACACCATTCTTAGTAGAATTGGACAAGTTTGAGGCCCCGAAAAGGTTCCACATGCCGAGATTTCAAATATACGACGGTAAGTCCGATCATAACTTTCACGTCGGCTTATATTTGAACTCAATAGCACTGTATACCGGGAACGAACCGTTGCTCTACAAGGTGTTCCTCTCATTCTTTGGGGAAAGCGCATCAGATTGGTTTCATAAGTTACCAAAATGAACTATAAAAAGTTAGGAAGGCCTGGCCGAGATGTTTGTGGCTATGTTCGTTGCAAACAAACTGCAGCCATTGAAGCTAGACTCCCTGATGGCTCTGAGAATCGGCGAGGATGAAAGTCTCAGGGCTTATGCCAAAAGGTATTATGAGGTTTTTAACCGAATACCAGGGTGCAACCAAGAGTTGGCGGTCGTATCTTTTAAGAACGGCCTGAACGATGACTGCCTACTTCGAAAGTCACTGGCAAATACGCTACCAAAAAGTATGAAGGGATACTACCAAAAAGTATGGAAGAAATCATGGCCAAGATCGAGAAATATACGAGAGCTAAAGAAGACACGCTAGGGACAAAGGTGTCAAAACAAGAGAAGAGAAATGACTTGCCGAAGCGAGGCCGAGGTAATACTAGATTAACAGGCAAGAGATAGGACTGAGAGCTGCACAGGCAGTCACTATCGTATTCCGGATTCCGGTTTATAAAGTTCTAGAAAGAATCAGGAACTAACCGTATTATAGAGCGCCAGAAAAGGTTTCTGGAGAATTCATGGGAAAAAGCCTGGGAAAGCACTGTGCTTACCACAATGAAGATGGATACCTGACACAGGGTTGTAGATCCCTAAAAACACATTTGGAAGATGTCACGCCCCGAACCCGCCCCTAGAAGTTCGGTAACGAGACCGGCCAGTAATCTTAGATTACCACAGGCCTTCCTGAACTAAACAAAATAAAAGGGGCTCGCGGAAGCGAAAAGAAAACTAATAGTCCAAGAGCTGTGTACTTATGTGAACAAGCATTACATGCCAAAAAGATAATGTCAATTTACCCACCAACTACACATGACATAAACCAAGTCATATACAAAACATAAATATATGCTACAGATGCAAGACGAAAGAAAAGCTCTCAAAACGGCCTTCCAGGCCTAGCTCCGGCTCGGAGCACCCAAAACGGTAGGCTTTCAAAACGGCGGCTCGATCCGAGATTCCGCCTAGGCTCGGCTCCCAGATTGCTCACCTATAAATACATAAATACAAACAATGAGCTAAAGCTCAGCAAGTAACATTAAAGTAAAGGGTTAGTGAACGACGTCTGACATTTTCATAAAACCATAATAAAACAATCATAAACATACTTCAGTCATTCCTCATTATAAGAACATACATAATGGCATACTCCATAGAACATAACATGTGTCGACTAACGACTAGAGTAACCGGTCCCGGACACCGATTAAACACATACCGAGATCTCGTAAACTGGTCATGGGCTTGTCCTTCCATGCCGTCCCCATGACTCATGACGCATGGGCCTGCATGTTCTCGCCCCCATGACTCAACTAACTATGGATGCCATACTAGGTTCGCAAACCAGAACATTCGTTCACAGAAAACATTCTCATTTCAAAACGTATCATATCATAGCACTTTTAGAACATATTTCGTAATAACATATCTTTACAGAAATGTCACTTACAGAGGGTTTCCGAAACCGATGGCACGGTCTTCTCAAGTTGACCTGCAACAATAACATTATAGCACATTTCTCAATATACATTATCCTTAATCATGCACTTCATTCCTTTCTTTACTTTATTTCATGTTCATTCATTTCATTTCAATCTCATATAATTCATGTAATTCATACCCGTTTTATGCTCATAAGGTGATAAATGATGCTGTTAACATGTAAAAATCATGTAGTTCATTTTCCCCAAAGTTTCCTGAAAATAGCCTTCCCGCTCGAGCGCCCACTTGTCCGCTCGAGCGGACAGTAAACTGTCCGAAAACTGCTGGAAGGGTGATTTCTACGCTCGAGCGGGCTTACCTCCGCTCGAGCGGACCCTGCGAAATCCGAAATTCTGGAATTTCCAAAGCTTCAATCTCCCCTTTTTACAAAACCATTTACTGTTCATGAAATCCAAGCCTCAAAACATTTGTATAACAACATCATTTAACCATTATATCTTCAATTCAAACCCAATAGCATCATATTAAGATCAATCCATGAATCAAGATGGAAATCCATAACAAACACATTAAAGCTTCATTTATATACATCCATGGAGGTTTTTCTCAAACATGACCAAAAATTATAACTCATACCATTTAAAGCCCTAGATGCTCAGATTAAACATGAATTCTCTTTAATTCCATTCACTAGCCATGAGATCATAAAGGAATCAACCTTAGTTCAACAAACTTACCTTAATTCTTTGATGGAGAAGAGTTAAGCTCACTTTCCCCTTCTTTCTCTTCTTCTTCCCGTAGTTCTCCCTCTCTCAGATATTTCTTTCTTTGGTTTGAGTCAAAGGGTCAAAGCATCCTTATCTTTATAATATGTATATATCATAATATCCAACTAATCCACTTAAGCCAAAAACATGCCAAACGGGGCATAACGAATCAGATAAAATTCAGTCTTCAATTTATCATTTCGAATGGTTCTAAAAATTCCCGGTAACACATAGGTGTGCTCAATTTCATTTTCTGAACCCGTTATGGTTGTCAATTTCAATCCCGAAGCTGTAGTTCCAACATATATTTTTTTCTAATTCAAACAGAAAATTCCCAATTAATTCATATTAATGCGTCATTAATTACTGATAATTATGACGTGTATTCCGGGGTCATTACAGAAGATCTGGTAAGACAAGATCACTTAAGGGACATAGTAGATGAGGCCAGAACAAGGGAAGAGCAAGCAAAGCTGCCCTAAGCACCGGCAGCACCACCTCCACCTCCACCAGCACCACAACCGCAAGCGGACGGACCTTGAGTGATCAATGTGATTCACTCAAAGGTCAATGAGAATGAGGTACGTGGGGAAACTAAGAGGGTAAAACACTTACAGCATGTGTATCAGGTCCAGTAAAAGAGGCCTAGGGCAGACGAGTACCAGGGACTAATGTTGTCTTTTACTGAAGCTGACCTAGACATGGTGCAGTATCCACACAACGATGCTCTGGTGATATCCCTTAAGATTGAAGAATGCCAGGTAAGGCGCATTCTGATTGATCAAGGCAGCTCTTGTGACATCATGTATGTCAGATGTTACAAGGAGCTCAGCCTTCACCAAGATGACCTGGAGCAGTCCAACAGTCTAATGGTCGGGTTCAATGGAACGCCGACATGGCCCTTGGGAGCAATAAGTTTGGAGGTGCAAGCAGGCACCAAAAAGGTAAGCACAGAGTTCACAGTAATTGACACATCATCCCCTTACAATGTTATCTTGGAGAGGCCATGGTTGTACGCAATGAGGGTTGTTCCCTCTACACTACACCAACTGTTGCGGTTCCCAATAGAGCATGGAATTGAATAGGTCAGAGGGGATCAGGTGCAGGCAAAGAATTGCTCCATAGCAGTAATGAAATCCACCTGTAACGTACGAAAAGCAGAAACAGTAGAGATTGAGGACGAGGACATAAAGGTCTTGGATGACGTCGGCAAAGAGCCGGCCGACAAAAACGAGGAAGCCTGAAAGAAAATTCTAGTCCAACAAGGGGATAAAGAGCGCTTCTTCCTCCTCGGCTCAGGCTTGGCCGAGAAAGAAGAAAGGGAGTTAGAAGCATTTTTGCGAGCAAACATAGAGGTGTTTACCTGGACGCCATACGAGATGCCTGGCATTGACCCCAAGGTTACATGCCACAGACTGAACGTAGACAGGTCGGTTAAACCCGTCATTCAGATAGCGAGGAGGCCAAAGTTGGTTCATGTGGAGGCAGTAAAGGAGGAAGTGGATAAATTGTTAGAGGCAAGAGCTATCCGAGAGGTAAACTGCCCTGCTTGGCTGTCCAACACTATGGTTGTAAAAAAGAAGAATGGGAAGTGGAGGGTCTGCGTGGACTTTACTAGCCTGAATAAGGCTTGTCCCGAAGATAGTTTCCCACACCCCAAGATCGATTAATTAGTGGATGCCACTTCAGGGCATGGAATAATAAGCTTGCTGGATGCTTACAGGGGGTACCATCAGATAGCAATGTACCCCCTGATGAAGAGAATACTGCATTTATTACCCCAAAAGGGCTGTATTGCTACAGAGTGATGCCTTTCGGGTTGAAAAATGCAGGAGCAACATACCAGAGGTTAGTGACCAAGATGTTCAGACATCTGATTGGCAAAACAGTGGAAGTATACATTGATGACATGGTCGTAAAGACCAAAAAACCTGAGAATCACCTGGCCGACTTGAAAGCAGTGTTCGATATTCTTAGAACATATCGGCTCCAACTCAATACTTCGAAATGCGCATTTGAAGCTGGGTCTGGTAAGTTCCTGGGGTACTTGGTTACTAGAAGGGGCATTGAGGCAAGCCCAGATTAAATCAAGGCCATCCTTGACTTGAAGAGCCCTATATCGGCAAAACAAGTACAGATGCTGACAGGAAGGGCCGTAGTCCTGAATAGGTTTATAAGTAGAAATTCAGATAAGTGTAAACCATTTTTCAATCTGTTGAAAAATGCCACGGATTTCTTGTGGACAAAGGAATGTGAAGTCACCTTGGCCGACTTGAAAAGATACCTGACCACAACTCCAGTTCTTTCGAATCCAATACCTAGAGAGGAACTGTTCTTATACTTGACGGTTTTAGAGCATGCAATGAGTGCAGTGGTAATCAGAGAAGAGAAGAGAGAACAAAAGGCAGTATACTATGTGAGTAAAACCCTTGCAGGCGCAAAGACCAGGTATTTACCCTTGGAGAAATTGACATTGGCCTTAATGATGGCCTACAAGAAGTTGAACCATTATTTCCAAGTCCACAAAATTGTGGTATTATTTGAACACCCCTTAAAGTCCCTACTACAACAAGGAGATCTAACAGGCAGGGTAACTAGATAGGCAGTAGTACTGGGCCAGTACGACTTGGAATTTAGGCCCAAAACAGTAATTAAGAGCCAAGTTTTGGCCAACTTTGTGGTCGAGTTCACACCCGAAGCCATCCCACGTCGGGCTCCGATGAGCCGCGACTTAGGGTGACCACGGAAACAAGAAGCGACCCAGGTGGGAATGAAAAACCCAACAGCAGCATAAAAGAAAGAAAAAAAACTCAAGCCATGTGACATTTACATCGGCGACTTCTTCCGCCTGTTTGTTAATGGGAGTTCAAACCGTCAAGGAACGGAGGCAGGAGTAATGCTAGTATCGCCAAATGAGCGGATGTTGGAACAATCTATTCGATTGTGGTTTAAGGCTTCAAACAATGAAGTAGAATATGAAGCACTAATCGCAGGATTGAAATTGACAGCAGCAATAGAAGCTGATGAGGTGGCAGTCTTCTGTGACTCCCAGCTTGTGTGAATTAGGCAACATGCGAGTATACAGCCCTAGATGAAAGAATGATAGCCTATGTAAAAGAAGTTGTCAGACTGTTAGCCTTGTTTCAAGATTGTCGACTACAGCAGGTTAGCCGAGATAACAATAGACATGTCAACGCCTTGGCTAACCTGGCTAGTGCAATGAAATCAGGGGAGGCAAGGACAATAATGGTTGATTATTTGTCAAGCTCAAGTGTGGAACCACTGATCACAGAATACAAAGTAATATGTGTGGAGATGGGCCCAAGTTGGATGGATGCAATAGTAATGTTCCTTAAAGATAGGAAACTTCTAGATGATTGCAAAGAAGCACACAAGACCAGACTGAAGTCAGCTAGGTTTAGCCTGACAGCAGAAGGACATCTCTACAGAAGGTCTTTTATTGGTCCCGTTTTGAGATGTGTGCATCCCTCCTAAGTTGAAGTCTTCTTGTAAGAAATACATGAAGGAGTATGTGGCAGCCATGCTGGGGGCAGATCACTTGCTCATAGGGCCATTACTCAGGGATATTGATGGCCCTACATGCAGAAAGATGTTGAAGGCTAAGTCAAGAAGTGTGAGAAGTGTCAAAGGTTTGCACCCTTGATACATCAACCAGCAGCATATTTGAACTCAGTATCCAGCCTTTGGCCATTTGTCCAGCGGGGCATGGATCTTGTTGGACAACTGCCCCAAGTAATTGGGCAAAGGAAGTTTCTGCTAGTAGCAACTAATTATTTCACAAAATGGGTAGATGCTAAACCCCTTGCGAAAATTCAAGATGTTGACGTAAAGAACTTCATATGGAAAAACATCATCACCAGGTTTGGGATCCCAAGGGCAATAACAGCAGACAATGGTACACAGTTTGACAGTAAACTAATCAAGAGCTTCTGTGCAAAGTACAAAATCAAGAACTACTACTCGACTCTGAGTTTCCCTCAGAGCAATGGCCAGGCAGAAGCATCCAATAAGACTATCTTGGATGGAATCAAAAAGAGGCTGGAGGCAGCAAAAGGAAAATGGGTGGAAGAATTACCCAATATACTTTGGGCATATTGGACCACGCCAAGAAGATCAACTGGGGAATCCCCATTTGCCATGGCTTATGGCACAGAAGCAGTTATCCTACTAGAAGTCGGCACCCTAGGGATCAGAACCTAGGGAGTAGAGAATGGGACTAACGAGGCATTCCTGGTTCGAGATCTGGACCTACTAGAAGAAAGAAGGGAGAGAGCAGCAATTCGATTAAGGGCATACCGGCAGCAGCTTGCTAGAGCTTACAATAAGAAGGTCAACCCAAGAGAATTTCAAGTTGGGGACCTCGTCCTAAGAAAGGTCGTCGGCAACAAGAAGGATCCCAGAGAAGGGAAACTTGGCCCAAATTGGGAGGGGCCTTATAAAATTATGTCGGTCTCCGGCAATGGGGCATATTGGCTTAAGGACGATGATGGCAAAAAGTTGCCAAGACCTTGGAACACTTGCAACTTGAATTTTTTTATCATTAGATTTTTGGTTTTTGAAATTTATGTCATCAGCCGAAATAATAATAAAATTTTAGTTCGATCTTTATATCTGAAATTTGTGTGATAAGACTGACCAGTCCTTTGACGATGTTTCTGATTGAAACATGACAAATAACTTAAACTTATTATATGGCAAAGTTGAATTATACTTGCATATAATAGAGTTGAACTAAGTTAGCGATGTTTCTGATTGAAACATGACGAATAACTTAGACTTATTATATGGTAGAGTTGAATTATACTTGCATATAATAGAGTTGAACTAAGTTGATGCTATTTCTGATTGAAACATGATGAACAACTTAGACTTATTATATAGCAGAGTTGAATTATACTTGCATATAATAGAGTTGAACTAAGTTGAATTGAAACTAGGCTTTAAACTTAGAATGGAACTAAGTGCATTTCAATTAGATTAACAGAGAAACCAGGGTTGAGGACCTCGACTAGTCTTTGTTTGAATCTAACTTCGGCAAAAGATTATACATGCTTAATGTGAACATAAGTGAAACTTAGGTTCACATTAGAAGACAGAGAACTGGAGAATGATGAGTAAAGGTTTAAAGTGCTGGGGACTTATTGAAATTTTATAGAAAAATTTACAAGCTAGAATTGGCTTAACACTTGTTGAAATTTCAGGAAAATTTATAGGCTGAAGATTAGCCAAGGTAATATCAAAAGAAATATCCGAGATACATATTGGCCGAGATGGCCAACCAGGTTGTCAAGCTTGGAAAGGTGAAGTCTTGAAAGAAGATAGCATGTGAAAGTAAAGAAGCAATACTGGATAACACTTGTA
Source organism: Camellia japonica (assembly GCA_030407325.1). Lineage (NCBI taxonomy): Eukaryota > Viridiplantae > Streptophyta > Magnoliopsida > Ericales > Theaceae > Camellia > Camellia japonica. The sequence goes on along the minus strand of JAPPVO010000032.1, from coordinate 38,944,389 downwards.
AAAATATTTTTGCATTTTTAAAGTGTTACCCGAGGTATACAAACGGTTGGTTGAGAAAAACATTCAAGGTTATATCTGAGGTATCACGTCCCGAAGTTATTATACAGTCAAGGTGTACTTTGATGAAGTGCAAAAATATTCTAAGTATGGAAGCATGAAAGGCATGAAAGAAAGCAGTAAAACACACAAGCATACAACACTTGAAAGAAAAAATCAGACTTGTATTCAAAAGAGAAACTTGTCCATGGGCAAAAAGGCACGTCGGCCTACAGAAAGATTACTTGTTCAAATTACAAAATGGGACACATCCGCCAAAATTCAAGCTAACATTGTTCAAACAAAAAGAAGGAAAAGAACAAAGACAAATAAGAAATATCCTAAGTGTTAGAAGTGGTTTGGGATTGCTCAACTTCGGCTGATGGAGTATTGTCGGCCTCGGTTGGCAGCATTGCATTTTTCTCTGCCGCTATTTCGGCATCTATTTCGAGTAAAGTCTGATCCAGACTCCTTTCGGCGCACTGGACCTTGGCCTCAGAGGTGATTGGTTTGGAGAGACGCCCTTGGAAACCAAGTCATCCTCCTCATCTTGAGTCAAGTCTATTTGCTCGTTGAGGGTTGGAGACTTGGGATCAGTGGCATCCTCTTGCTCCACTTCATCAGCTTCGTCATCCTTGGCATCGTCTTCGTCGGCTTCATCGCCAGAGTCCTTGGGCTCTGGAGGAAAGGCACTTAAAGCTGATTGATGTCTCGAAGGTCTGAGTCCATTGAAATAAGTAATTTGTTGAGCGTCACCGTCCAACCAAGGTAATAACCTCGATTGCAAGCCAGGTTGACTTGTAATTTGTACTAGTCACGGACGGCGGCCATCCCTTCTTCATAGGCCTTCTCATCGGCTGCCTTCACCTCGGCCTCCTTTGAGTCTAGGGCCTCTTGAAGCTTGGCCTCTAAATCAGCAGCTTGGCCTTAGCAGCCTCAAGATCAGCTCTGGCAGCCTCGGCTTCAGTATCGGCCACTTTAGCTTTTTCCTCGGCCAAGTCCTGAGCAGCTTTGAAAGCCTTGGCCTAATCCAGCAGAGCTCGGTTGTTGGCTTCGACGCGGTTGAGTGAGGAAAGGAGTTTGACAATTTCCTTAGTCTTCTGTGCCAACTCCTTCCTTGTCATCTCGGTCTTGACCGCGTATGAATGAGCATGCTGGATGGCTTGCAAGAAGAAAAACAGATTAGTGAAACTTGACTAAGTATAGGAAGATTACAAAAGAGTAAGAAAGGACTTACCAAGACTGAGTGCCGTATCATAAGGCGAAGTTTTCGTATTCATACAACTCGGCCATGCGATTCATGTTTTCTGACAGAAGAACAGCCGTTGATAGGGCTGCGCTGACTTCAAGGTTCATTGCACTATCACCGACTGTCAGGGGCCTGTCATCCACCATGACCTCGGGAGCCCAGGTCATGTTGCGAGGAAAACTGCAACTACCCTCAAGCTGCTCAAATCTCGCCTTTTGGGTGGTTGGGGTTCAGATGCTTCGACCTCTGCTGGCCTTTTCTCGGCGGCCGATTGACTCTTCTCAACCTCAGCCAATTTCGAAATTGGCACAGTGTCCTCAAAATCAATCTAAGTCACCGTGGCCTTGGCCTTAGCCTTTTTTAGCCTTTTTGGCTTTGGTTTTGATTGGGATGGAGATGGCGAGGATTGCACCGTCACCACCCCTGGAATGTTGGCTAAAAAGTCTTCAACAACGGCCGGTTTACGGCCCATTTCGTCGGCAGTGGAAGCAACCATTACTTTTGTACCGAAATGGATTGCTGGAAGTGTGGTAGGTGGATTTGCAGGATCGTAAGCTGACGCCTTAGAACCTTGAAGTTTGCGGCTACGAGTTCTACCTGCTGGTATGTTTGGCAGAGCTCGACGTCGGCGTTGGCGCTGATGTGGAGAAATCAATTGAGGAGCAAAGGTGGATGGCTGCTCCACAAGACCAAAGGTAGATCCTTGATCTGGCCTTGATGATGATTCAGCTTGTGGAGTTGTAACAGAAGAACGAGTCTTGCTCTTCTTGGGGACGTCGGGCAGTGCGGACTTGTAAGTTGGAATATAATTGAGTAGCAGAGGGGCTTTGCGCTGGTCAACTGGCAAGCCCAGCAGCCTCTTAAGGTCTTTACTGGGGAAGAAGGTTTTGCGGAAATCTTTTGATGGCTGGGGGAGAGCTGCAAGTATAAAATTCAGACATTAGCATAGATAAAGGGAATAAAATGATGAGTCTTAAGCAGAAAAGTTGACACTTAGTTTTTACTCTCATCCTTTTTAAACACCGATCGGCGCAGAGGATAGAGATGAAGGTCGTCGTTAGGTGCAAATTCCCAGTTGCCAGAGACGATGAAGTAATCATCTCCAGCACCTTTGTTGGAGTCTGGGAGGTTGGCTATAAGTTTGTAGGTTGTGGATCTCGGCTTCAGGTAATAGATATTGCCTTTTTCGAATTTTAGGCCACACATGGTATAACAATATTGGATATTGACTAGTGTTATCCTAGTATTTTCGCGGCTAGCTAGAGTAATTATACCATTGATGACCCTATATGAGTTGATGGCTAGCTGCATAGGGTTGGCTTATAGTAGTGGAGAACCTCCCTAAAGAGAGTGTCTAAGGGAAACCGAAGTCCACACTCTATAAAGGCTACTACTGGGAAAATAATGGAATCCCCATCAGGCATGATGGAGTCCTCCTCCCCAGCCAACCTGAGGTGGACATCAGCTGGGATGGAGAACTCTCGACGGAAGTATCCGAGTTTTTCTGGGGTATCTACCCTTCACCTGAACATACCCATGATGTCGGCTAAAGGAAGAAGGTACAAGATTTCAAAAGAAAGTGGTTAGTATAGGTTTGAAGGACCTCGGCTAAACCCTAAACAGGAACTGGGGCAAGGGTTTTTCAAGATTTATGGGAGTTTGTTTCAATTTTCCTAAGTATGTGATTTCTCTATCAAAACCCAAGCCTAAATCTATATGGAAACACGAATCAATGACAAGAATCTGGAAATAAGCGAGAAAAACAGAAAGATGAACATGATTTAGAACCAAAAAGGATTCAGAGACAAAAACAACAATCAAGACTCAGACCAAATAGAAGTTTAGCAAGAACAGTGCAAAAAACATTCAAGAAACACAGTGACAGAGCTTCATTAAAGAACAAGAAACTGACTCATGATATTCAGAAATGTGAGAACAACACAGAAAAACAGAGTGCAACTATGCAATGGTAGCATGAGCAATATGAAGATGGTACAAAAGTAAAGCAACTTAAAACACAAGAATTGATTTACAAATGATTAAATATGGCAATCGAAATGAGGAATTTAAGCAGCAAGATGCGAACAAACAGATTCATGAAAGTATTACACATACAAGTAGTGAAAAGTTGAACCAGAAGAGAAAAGGGATTAGAAATTTACCAGATGAGGCCGAGAGCGGGAATGTGGAGTCAAAGAACTTGAACGAAACAGGGCAGTCGAAAGCTCGCCGGAGGAGACGATCGAAGCGGTTACAGAAAGCTCGAAGAAACAGCAATGGAGGTTGGGGATTTGTTAGAGAAAGAAAAACTTGAACGTATAGGGAAAGCAAGAATGTAAAGTGAAGAGACGGAGAGAGAGTGAGATGTTTTGTTAAAACACGAAAAGGTGGCAAAGCATAAATGATATGCCTTGGACGACGTGCCTATCAGGCGGTGTGCGCAGAAGCGACCCGACCTAATGGCACGTGTCAGGTACGAATCAATGAGAAAAGGACGCGTGGACAAAACGGTTGAGAAAACCGTGCGTGACAGCTCATGCGCAGATGGAACTCTTGGAGTTCTTGAATTATCATCAGGAGTAACTCCAACTTCAAAATCCTGATCTCCTCTAGCAATTTTGAGCAACACATTTCTTTTGGGATTTTTCTTAATGACATCAACAACCTCTTATCAACAGCTAGAATTACATCCCCAGGGAGCAACCCATCTCGGGAAGCAGCCGAAAAGGGTTGAACCTCGGGCACAAGCACCCCAGGAAAGGCCTCTTGCAGAGGCAATCCAACAAACAATACATGTGCAAAGATTATCACATAAGCAAATACTATATTGGCAATGACACCAGCTGAAACAACAAGAACCCTATCAATGATTGGCCTATTCTTAAGTAAATTTTCATCATCTACTGGAATATCACTATCAGGATCATTGTCATGAAATCCCACAAAACCACCAAGAGGAAAAGCTCTAATTGAGTACGCTACATTGTTTGAATTGAATTTAGCTAAAACTGCACCAAACCCAATGGCAAGCTTTTACCAACAATTCCCAATTCAATGATTATAAATGAGCGAGACACAATAGACAAACTCAAGGGGTGTAGCAACTTGGTAACGTTTTGAGGACCAACCTTCTGGAAGGCTTGGGTGAACCGTATCTAATAGGCCTCCGCTCCTTAGGGCTAAGACGCAATAGACAAATTAAATATTATAGAAATATAATTTTTTGAGTAGTGCTATTTATATCGAACAATTAAATTTATTTTTTAAATTTAATGATGTGATAATCTAATACAATATCTAGTACTTTTTTCTTTCGTTTTATTTTATCAACTATCGTTATCATTGCCCATTAAGCACCTTGCACCTTGATAAAGCACGCTGGGAATGGAAGCAACACAAACTCGATCTTCCAGACAAACTGTAAGAATTCAAAATGGAGATAAAAAGAGGACCCAATGAACTGGAGTTGATCAAGTATTTACTCAGGGTTACAGAATGTGACCATGTTTTATTCCTCTGTGGATTCAGGGAGCCCATTGGAGTTTCAAAATAAGCTCCAGCAATTGTCTCTACCAGCCGAGATGAAAAAGTTACAAGAACACAATGCAAATGTTTCCCAAGCCCTGTCATTGAAAATTTCATTTATTTTCTTTTTCATTTAATGTTTCATTCCTATTATGTTTCTTTTATTATAGAGCTTTCTGTTTTGGATCCTATTCGTTACATGAATGAAATGAAATTATCTATTTCATGCCATGTGAAACTACCACATTAGCATATCTTGATTTCAATTTAAAAAATACAGTATGACAAAGCACTGTCCATATAGCAAACACGTTATGACAATTTTATGTCTCCAATTTGTTTGCTCCAGAGCATGAAAAAACTTACCGCAATATCCTTTAAAACAGGAAAACACAACGGAGGTTTTAATGAGAGATCTTGAAAATATTTTAAAAAGAAACAAAATTCCAATGCAATTTACTTTTACTGTAGGCTAATTTACACTTCTAATTTACGTAGTTTGATCAAAATTTTATTTTGATCTCTATTGTTTCAAATTATATAATTTGGTTTTTACACTTCAAATTTAGTACTAATTTGGTCATTCCATTCAAATTGAATGTCTAAATTAGCGATTTAAGGACACTTGTCAGTATTTATGGAAATTGGAATAGAATCACCAAATTAAAATTGGATTGTTGAGACCAAATTGTTTAAATTGAAACAATGAGTACCAAAGTTTCAGATCTTAGCACTACCTACCAAGAAAAAAAAACAAAGAAAAAACAAGAGAATAAAATGAGGAAGATCCAAGTTAAATGAAACAGGTTCAGAACAAGTGTGAGCCAAACACTACCACTGCACAACATCATAGAACAGAAGGAGATCATATCAAGCAAGACATGGTGAACTCAATTGTGGTCACTTTGAAGGAACATCACCAGCAACAGTGCCTAATTTGGTAACCGATATGTGGAAATGTGTTTGGCTGTATAAGACCTTCACAGGCTTGCCAAGTAATCACAATATATTCTTAATGAAATCAAGGTTAAGAGTATCCCGGATAATAAGAAATGACCCAAGAAATATAACAAGCATGATCCCTGATGACATGATTCGCTGTTCTATTTCTAAAGGAAGCTTTCTCCCTCCTCTGGCAGCCTCTACAAGGATCAAAGCTAAAGTACCCCCATCCAAAGCAGGCAAAGGAAGGAGGTTTATCACTGCAAGGTTCAGATTGAGCACAGCTGCAAATTGGTAAAGCCCATCAATGTTAGACTTTGCAACTTCAGCACCAACAGCAATAATGGCAACAGGACCTGAAACTTTGCTGGCTGATTGTGAGAAATTAAGAAATGTTTGTTTCAAGCTGTCCAAAACATTAGATGACAGACCCCAAAATTCACGCCCAGAGTAATTCAGTGTTTCTGTCAGATTCTTTGGCCTAACTTTTGAAAACTTAACATTTGGTGATAATTGAACACCAATTCGACCTGTACCATCTGAATTCTCATCTGGAGTAACTCCAACTTCAAAATCCTGATCTCCTCTAGCAATTTTGAGCAACACATTTCTTTTGGGATTTTTCTTAATGACATCAACAACCTCAGAAACCGAATTAGGCCCGGTTTCTGATAATTGAATCTTATCAACGGCTAGAATTACATCCCCAGGGAGCAACCCATCTCGGGAAGCAGCCGAAAAGGGTCGAACCTCGGGCACAAGCACTCCAGGAAAGGCCTCTTGCACAGGCAATCCAACAAACAATACATGTGCAAAGATTATCACATAAGCAAATACTATATTGGCAATGACACCAGCTGAAACAACAAGAACTCTATCAATGATTGGTCTGTTCTTAAGCAAATTTTCATCATCTACAGGAATATCACTATCAGGATCATTGTCAGGAAATCCCACAAAACCACCAAGAGGAAAAGCTCTAATTGAGTACTCTACATTGTTTGAATTGAATTTAGCTAAAACTGGACCAAACCCAATAGCAAATTTACTCACATGAATGCCTTGAAGATAAGCTGCCAAAAAATGACCACTCTCATGAACAACAATGATAGCTGTCAACACTGAAACTGCCTGTAGAACTGACTGAGCACTCTCAAACCCACCAAAATCAAATCCAGAAAGAGCACAAGCCCTGAAATTTTGCCTTCTTCCAAGTGAGTGTTTACCATACAAAAATTGATTCTTGCCAAGAAATTTGAGGTGTGAAGGAGAAACTGAGTCAAATATTGAAGAAGGATGAGATTTGGAGAAGTGGGTCTTGGAGTTTAGGGGAAAATCTGAGATGGGTGATTTGGAATTGATCAATCTCATGAGAGAGAAAGAAGATGGGGGAGAGAATGAGAGGTTTATAATCATGGTGTTTTCTTGATTTTTCCTTTCCTTGAGAGGGTATTAAGAGGGGAGTATTTGGGCTAATGAGGGAGGATTGAGGAATAGATGGTGGAGAAGGAGAGAGAGGGAGGGATTGGATAATTCATAGTTTTGGGTCTGTGGATGGGAAGTGAAGTGAGTTGTCAGTAGTAGCGTTTGTGTTGTTGTGTGTCTGTCTTTTGGGTTTGGATTTTTTTTGGAATTTAATTGGACTCCAAAAATGGAAGGCCCAATTTTGTATGGGTGTCTGGATTTAGCATATCAGTCTGTTAAGTCCACCTTCAGTACTTAAACAAAATTTTATTTAAGTTTGAGTAAAAATTCATTAACCACAGTGGTAAAATTGACACTGACGAAATAATTTTAAAATTTTTTAATAAATATTTGAATCTCATTTAATTTGAGTAAAACTTAGTTTAGTATAAATTTAAGTTAATGGATGAAGTAATTTTTTTGAGTATTATTTAAATTTAAATTTGATAGAAATTTGAGTAAACATGAGATGTGAAGCCTAGGTGTCGTTTGGTAATACTTATGTTTTCAGTTTTCTGTTTATATTTACAAAAATTTTAAAAACTCAAATAAAAATTTGTTTGGTAAATTTTTGATTTATAAATCAGTAGTCTCAGTTTATAAATTTGGCTAAAAAATGTAAACTCAAAAATGTATTTCCGTTTTGAGTTTTCAGTTTTTTTTTTTTTTTACCACCCAACACTAGCCACCACCCGTCACCATTTTCCACCACTGTCTTTCGCCGCCACCACCACCACCACCCACACCACCACCACCACCTGCCACCACCACCCACCTGCCACCACCACCCACCTGCCACCCACCAGACACCACCACCTACCACCAACCTACCACCACTCGCCGCCACCACCCACCCCTCGCCGCCACCACCACCACACCACCACACCACCACCTGCCACCCACCAGACACCACCACCTACCACCAACCTACCACCCACTCGCCGCCGCCACCCACCCCTCGCCGCCGCCACCACCACCACCACCCACCTGCCATCCACCCGCCACTACCATCCACCGCCCGCCACCACCACACCGCCACCACTCATCACCCACCTGCCACCACCATCCACCACCCCCGCCACCACCAGCCACCCACCACTACTAGTCTCCCGCCACCACCAGCCACCTGCCACTCACCCGCCACCACCACCCACCCGCCACCACCCACTCGCTACCACCCACCACCCACACCACCACCACCCACTCACTACCACCCACCACCCGCCACCATCACCACCCACCCACCACTACCACCACCAGCCACCTACTCGCCACCATCCACCACCACCTGCCATCCGCCACCCACTTGCCACCACCACTCACCACTTACCATCACCACCACCACCCACTCGCTACCATCCGCCACCGTCACCCACCACCCACCCACCATCACCACTACCACCACCATCCACCCCACCCGCCACCCACCTGCCACCACCACCACCACCCACTCGCTACCACCCGCTACCGTCACCTACCCACCCGCCACCACCCGCTACCCACCACCCACCGTCACCACTTTCTACCACCGTCTTCTCTGCCGTCACTTGCCACCACTTGCCATTTCTTACTCTTTTTTATATTTTTAAAATTTTTTAATCATTTTGTCAATTACCCAACGCGTTTGTAGTTTATGTTTTTCTGAAAATAAACGAAAACCAGCTTATAAAATTTTTGTAAATATAAACTGAAAATGTAAATATTACCAAACAGACCCCTAGTGATTTAGGAGTCAAGTATTTCATTTTAAATGGAGATTTATTTACTTATTTATTGGTCTTTCAACCTCTAACAAGAGAAATATGAGAAGGAAACATCCATAATATTATAACAACATGAAAATGAGTCATATCATGTGAAACTAGTCGGTTTTTATTTTAGTGAAACATAATACTATAAAAATAAAAAATATATATAAAATTATTGTAAGATTATTCGACTTATTAAAGTCCTTTCTAAACAGCAAGTGAGTTGATATGAGTTGATATTATGCTTGATGAGTAGAAATAAGTTGTGTATTGAGAAATGAGGAGCTATTTGTTATATATATAAGAGTGAATGACAAATACTATAATAACATTGTTAAAATTATAATTTGACAATTTATAGTAGTAAATTGTCAAATTATAGCAATAGTACTTTAATGGTCATATGTTATTTTAACAAATCTTAACTAACTTTTCTTCCAATTTTGTAGGTGATGTTTGGATATAGATTTTTGAGTGATTTTTTTATTATTTATTTTTTGTCTTTATGACCTTTTTAAAAAATTTATAAAAAATAAATAAATAAATATTTACATTCTACCTAACTAGACAAATATAACAAATTAAAAAAAAAAATTGAAAAAAACATATAAATATAATTCACCCCACCCAACATCTCTATCTAGAACCCTCACTCTTATCTCTCACTTTCATCATCTCTCTCTCTCTCTCTCTCTCCTTCTTCAGCTCCGGCAATTGAATATGTTGAAAACCCCCATCGATTAGTCGAGCATCTCCATCGATTAGTCTCTCCTTCTTAACCTCCATTGATTAATCGAAAATCTCCATCGATTAGAGCATCTCTGTGATGACCAGGTACATTATTCGTCTCGTTCTCTTTAAATTAGGTTGGAGTTACTTTAGTTTTAATGTGAGGCTTTATTAACTATTGGGTCAGTTGTTTTTGTGACCTTGCTTTCAATATTCTCGTTCTTAATCATTTTGAATCCAAGTTTCACTTGCTTCGAGAGGTGCGAGGTAGGATCTGTGGTGTCTCGGGTTGAGTTGCTAAATTTTTTGTCTGGAAACAAAGCTGCACGTGCGGGTGTGAGAGCCGCACGGGTGGAAAAGGGACCGCACGTGCGGAAAGGGTGGCCGCACATGCGGTGAGGGAGAAGATTTTGGGTTTGGCTATTGCATTATATGCAGGTACGGAGAGTAGTGCGGGAAGCAAGTGTTGTACGTGCGGGACGGGTCTGTGTTCGAAAACTCTTATTTTCTCTCTTCTTGGGCTGTGTGTATATCACTTTTTGTATACCTCTCTCTCTCTAAAAACCCATTTCTCTACCTTCTCTCTACTTTTATCTATATCAAACAAGATCAAAACCTTGATTCCTTTAGATCCATTAGAGTTTTGACCCAACATTGTTCATTAAATTTGGAGAGCTAATCGAGGGCTTCATCTTGTGCAATGGAGATTGGATTTCAAAACCGTCAAATTTGGGGGTTTCTCATCTCTTCTTCTCCAAAACTTGAGGTAGGGAAGTTCTTAGAGTTATATATATATTCTTGCAAGATTTTATTGATTTTGGAACTCCTTTGGGTGACATTGAGATTTGACTTTTGGCTAAAGAGTATGAATGATTTTAAAAGTGGGTTTCCTAAATGTTTCCAAAATGTCTTGAGGTTTTGGCTCATTATGTTGTAAAAGAGCATTAGTTTGAACAAATTTCTTTTGAAATGAAGAGAAAAACCTATTTTATGGAAACCATAGAAATTTGGGAAAATTGAGAAAAAAAAAAGGGTAATGTTGTGAAATTGATATTTGACTGATACTATGACAAGTGTTGGCATGAGAGAAATTAGAATATATGAGCATTGGTGGTTTTGGAAGTTGTTGTTTAGCAATGTTGATATAATCATAAGGGGACTAAATTGTTGAGAATTCTTAAACTGTGGAAATGTTGTTACTCTTGATGGGTTCAAATAAATATATATTTATCTTGTGAAATTTGTATTGGAAAAAGGAATGGGGATTGTAATCACAATGGTAACAAGTTGTGTGAAAAAATTAAAAATGGAAGAACATTGCATTACATCTATAATTGGTGCATTGGCATCAATACTTTTGTTTATTACAAAATTTAAAAAGAGTTATGAAATTTTGCATTAAGAAAGAAATGTCGTGAAACAAGTTCTCATTGAAATGTTATGGGGTAAATACGTTGGTAAGTCCGGATAGAGGGTGTAGATGAAATTGATTAAGTTGGCCTAAGTGTTTGATGTGAAAGACCGAAAACATGCACAGAGGAGGTACCACGTGCCTTCTGGTTAGTTACCGGTAAAGTGGAGTTTTGATAGTGCTAGTTATGCCTACTTGCAAGCACCAACCTAGGGATTACCTGAGTCGTATTTACCGCCCCTCTTGAGTTAAATTGAAAACTTTGAATTGTTGAAATTTCAAGATATCATTGAGCATGATGATTTTCAAAAGATGAAGATGTGATTTTTCTTTCGAAAGGCATAGCATGGCATATGCATATTATTTTATAAGGCTTACATAAAATGTATATACTTTGTTAAGAATTTCCTACTGGGCTTTGTGCTCACCCTACGGGATTTTGGTGCAGGAAAAGATGTGGTGATTCCGCCTAACTAAGGGCGTGGAAATGTGTGTTGAGAGCACAAGACTCTCGTTTTGTTGTGACTGTATTTTTTTTTGTAAGCCAAGAGCTATAATTGTATGGGTTTGAGAAACCATTTTTGTGTAACCGGGTTTGAGCCTTGGAACTTGTAAGCCCTTGAGGGCATTTATTTATTTTTTACTGAATGTTTTACATGCTATAGATTCATGTGCTAGAATTCATTGAATGTATATCTGCATGTGGAACTATTTTGTTCGAACCTCATGATCTTTTAATGCAAACATTGGGGATTTATTTCGGTTTGTCATGAGGACCAATGGATAATACATTGTCATTATGCATATTTTCTTGGGGCGTTACAGTCTCTAACCACACAATCTCTTTCTTCTCTCATTCTCTTTCGAAGGGTTTCTCACTCATGCAAGGTCTCTTATTGTCTCCTTCTTTAACTCCAGCGAAGATCAGTCTAAACATCGATGAAACCCACTTAATCCGAAATCATCAAACCTTCTCTTCATCGATCCACCTGTCACGACCCAAACCCGCCCCTGTAGGTTTAGCACCGTAACCGGCCAGTAATCCGTAGATTACCAAAGGCCTCTGAACAGATTAGCAAATAATAAGGAGCTGCGGAAGCAATAATACAAAATAGACAAAGTCCAATGAGCTGTGATAACGTACATGGGAAGGAACATTTCAAAACTTATTTATATACATACATAAACATGCCAGTCCAGATACATAATATTTACAAAATGTACTACCCAAGACCTGACTTATAGAGTATACACAAAGACTAGCATGAAAACAAAAACAAACAGCCATAGCACTAGGCTTCGATCGGAACCTCCTCGAGAGGCGCAACAGATGGCTGACAAAAACAGAACAGAAGGCCGTCAACTCTGGCCCTGGTCATGTGTCGGCTCACCTACATACATAATATAAACCGTGAGCGAAAGCCCAGTGAATAATAATAGAGTAAAGGGTTTCAATGAATGAGTTCGTACTGATTCGGAAATCACAATTCAGAGTTGTATCAAATTCATCATTTGTCCAGATCATATATATAGATAGAAATCATAAGTCATGATTAAGTTTACGTGATACATCCATCAGCATTAACAGAACAGAACGCATACGCGTGAGGTTACGAGTAACCAGTTCCATAAAGGAACCTCCGGATCCGGGTAACAGAACAGAAGCTGAGCCCCCGTGACAGGGCCTCTGGTACGGGTAACAGAGTGCAGACAGAAATAAGTTCCATAAAGGAACCTCCGATACGGGTAACAGCCAACATATATCACATGATGCTAAGGATGTCACGAATACATGTTAGAAATTGAACAATCATTCATTGTACCGAACATATCATTTCGGAAAACAGATCTCGTTTTATCACACAGAAAATAGATGCAGTTGAACATAACTTTACTAAATTATTACTCACTGTTGGCCTTGAAACAGACAGACGGAGCAGATTGATCACACGATACGCGGCACGTGACCTACATAACACATAACGGACACACACTTGAAACACACATTCTAATCACACAAAACTTACGTTGTTGGTTCTTAATGTGTTTCTAACCTTAAATCCTCACTATAGAGTCTTAAACATGGCCTAGGAATGCCTAGGATGGAATGAGGATACAAAGATACCTTGGAAAGCATTTTTCGAAATTTGCTGAAAACAGGGGTCTCGCTCGAGCGTAGCTTCCTTCGCTCGAGCGAGCTTGTCAAAACAGAGGGGTCACTCGAGCGTAGACTCCTGCGCTCGAGCGGTCTGTAAAAATGCAAAAGTACTGGTTGTTGAATTTTTACGCTCGATGCCCACTCGATGCTCGCTCGAGCGTAGGTCTCGTCGCTCGAACGTGCGTCTGCGTGCACCAAAAACCTGAGAGCTTGCAATTTACGCTCAAGCCACCGTTTCTTCGCTTGAGCGGAGCTCTGAACAAACAATGGTCGCTCGAGCGTGGAATCCTTCGCTCGAGCGAGGAAGCCAAATTCTGGAATTTCCAGATTTGCCTCCCAAGCTCAAACCAAGCATTCAACACCTCAAAACTCAACCTCTTGGGCCCATTTTCTGGAAAACACTAGTAAACTCATAGTATAAGATGTTTTAAAAATCAATTTGTAGAATCAAGGCCCAAAGGTGAGTCAATTGAACACAATTCAAACAAACTTCCAAGAAATATTAAAGAACAAAACATGCAAGTGTTCATTTGAATTCAATGCTCCAAAAATGTAACCAAATGCAAGATTAAACTCAAAATCATGATGAAATCATGGACTATAACTAGACTATGGTCTTGCATGCAAGAATTTCCATGAAAACACTTCAAAATGTTATGATATGAACATGCATGCATGGATTATTAACCAATTCAACATTTTAACCCAATTCTAGACTTTAAACTCTAATCTTCCATGAACCATGCAAGAATTAATCTTAAATTCACAATTGAAAGGGAAATCTCCTACCTTAAGTCTTGAATTCCAAGCCTAAAAGCTCAAATTTGCAAAGCCTCTTCAATTCTCCTAAGCTCCAAGCCAAATCTCTAGATGAATCCTATTTTCTCCTAGCTCTCTCTCTCTAGTCGGTTTTGACAAGGAAAAAAAATAGCTGAGGAAATATTATGAAAATGTGTATAATTGAGTTCAAGGCAATGGCACCTAAGTGGCCCACTAATGGCATTTATGTAATAATTCAAACTAGTGTGATTTAATGTTATTTAATCTAATTTAAACATTCCAAATCAAATTTAAATTAAACCTACCATAAAATCACATAAAATCTAACTAACATAAAGCATTAATCAATTTCGGAATCGGACGCCGATAAGGCTTTCAATTCGCAGTTCAAAGTCGCAACACGAACAGATCATTTTATGGCAAACAGATAGAAACACAAAAATAATGCAATACTTATGCAAATTACTTCTGGATTCCTTCTAAATTACTGTTAAGCATAATTAATCATGAATTAGCATTAATCGGAGGTCGGGTTATTACACCACCGAAACCCTTACTCAAACCCAATGATTAAACGTAATTCAAACCCTTCTAAACTGAAACCCGTTGTAGCACCTGTATCCTTCAAAGCTTATGGGAAAGTGTATTCAAATCCTTTATTTTTTTTATTTTAGAAATCTTTGGTGTAGTTATGGGTTGGTTTTGGAGGAGTACAATCCGATTTAAACTTGTTGGGTTTGGTTATTCGCACTTATTCTTGTCAAAAGTTCCTTAGAGACTTAGAAATCCTATTCTAGGGTCGACACCAGCCTTTCTAAAGGTCGACCCTTACCTGTTGGTGAAGTTTCTGGGAGTATTGCTAGAAAATAGGGTAGACACCAGACTAGAGAGGGTCGATCCTCTTATGTCTGTGTGTTAGTTGCTGGAAGATAGGGTAGACACTAGACTGGGAGAGGGTCGACCCTCTTATGTCTGTGTGTTAGTTGCTGGAAGATAGGGTAGACACTAGACTGGGAGAGGGTCGACCCCCTCCTGTCTAAGGGTCGACCCCTGCGTATTTTTTTCAGATTTTTGAGGTCCGAATGGGCCCTATCTAAGGGAGTTTTTGGGCTTATTATTTTATTTGACCTTAGGGCTTTTCCTCACTACTATAAATAGGCCCAAACCATTTTTTCTCTCATGATTTTCCTTCCATTTTTCCTCTTAAACCGTGATTCCTCTCTTCTCTCTCTAAAACTCAACATTTCCACTTAAATCTCTAGATCTACTCACCTAGGGTGATCTTTTCACATTGCTCCTTTGAGATTAAGTGTAAAGCTTGTTAAGGGTTTCGTTTTGATCGGAGCAAAACGTGGTTTCGTCACCACCGACTTTTGAGCTCTCTCTCTTCTCTCTCATCTAAGCTTGAGGTAGGGATGTTCTACTCTTTAATATGAGTTCTAACCTTGATATGTGTCATTTTGGTGGAATTGGGAAGTTTGGGTGAAGTTAGGGTTTGGATTTGAATTTTTGAGAGAGGGGTTTTTCATTTTGGGCTCCATATATGTATGTAAGGCCTTGAAAATGGGGTTATTGTGTATGAATTATGAAATTGAGTCTTGGGGGTTGATGTTTGAAAAATGGGGAGATTTGCCCTAATAAGAGTTAAATAAATTGTTGGTATAAATAATGAAATTGTTATGAAGAATATGAAATTGAAAGAATGCACAAATGAGATGTGTAGTTGGATTCGATAAATCACTCATCTATGGAAAATATGATAAATTATCTATTTGTTAGATTTATTTATCTATTTAGAAATATCTGTTTTGGGCTGTCGATAGAGAATAACTATGATTGTTGTAGAAACTACATGTGGATTAGGTGAATTGAAACTAATCATTTGGATTATGTCATTGAATATGACGGTTGGATTAAACCATTGAATATGTGATTTGATTGGTCATTGTGTATGACAACGTGTTTAAATACATTGTATATGTATCTTTGTTTGGGAGGAGATAAGGGATGTACTCCATTGTTTGGGAGGAGATAGGGGATAGACTCCATTGATAATTAAGTTGGCCGGAGTGTCCAAGGTAAAAGTTCTGAAATCTTATATATTTATGGGTGTCAGTTCCCTCGGACGTGGTTCCGTAAAATGGCAAAAAATAGAAGTGTTGGATTTGATAAATGTATTGAATTGTGAACCATTGAGTTGTAGTCTTATATTGGTTGCTTGGTAATACTGAATTTGGCTAATTGATTTACCCGAAATGGTAGAATGGAAATGAATTGAGATATTGGTTATCTATATTGAATGACCTTGAAAAGAATATGTGTTGGTTAAGAATGTTGCACATTTATTTGATACTCATATTTTAGTTAATTCTCATATATGGTTTAGTATATCTCTACTGGACTTCACCCTACTTGGGAAACCATTTTCAGGTACAGGTGACATACCACCTCCAAGGACATAGCTTGGAAGGCTTAGAGGCTAAAGGCTCTACTTTTGTATTTCATTTTCGTGTTTATATGTCTTCTTTTAAGCCGAGGGCTTTAATTGTAAAGAGCTTCTGACTCTCTCTTTTGTTGTAACCAAGTGATTACTTGGAAAGATGTAAGCCCTTAGGGCATTTATTTTGTTGTTCTAAACTAGAGTTACATGCTATGGTTTCAAGATGGATATTTATGAAAGTGTAACGCATGTGATATCTTTTGTAATATTAACTCTGATGAATGAAAGTATAACATTTCTATTATGTCTCTAGACCTTATGAATGGTTGATTTGTATAATATTTTTAGGACGTTACACATTCAAACCCTCTTAAACCGAAACGCTCTCTCAAATCAACCAATGAAATCAATTTTGGGCGTGCTCTTCGTCGATTGATTCGGAATTGGCAGGGAAGTCACATTATTTGCTCTCCATATCTTTCATCATCATCTTCTTCTTCGTGATTGTCGTTGCTGTGATGAAGAAAAAATCATGTGTTTTTTTGTTTTTTTTTTTTGTTTTTTTTAATAATTATATATTTTTTTGTTTGTTAATTTAATTTGTTCAATTTATTTATGTTTTTTGTGGTGATTTTTGTGTTGATTGTGTTGTTGCAAATGATTCATCTACACTGTTTTGTTTCTCCTTGTTCGCTTTAAAGCTAAAATTCTGTTATCTTTGATGATGTGGCTGTTGGATCAATCTTCTGCGTAGAGAAAAGAAACTGAAATAACAAAAGTAAAATACTTATAGTAATATTCTTGTACCGGAAAATTAGAACATAAACTTTTGACCAAGTCGAGTGTGTGACACTCTGTCCTTAAGACAGATTAGTCGCCACACAGGTGCTTACGGGTTATCGACGTCTTTCTCCCAGGATACAATGACAGAAAACACAGATTGTAGCAACACTACAAACAATCTGTCAAGCAAATCAAACCTGTATTCTGTAACTCTCTGAAATCTCTATGGACTAATATGAAGAAGATATGCAAGAGAGAAGAAAAACGAAAGCACAAATGAATTACTTGGATGATTGAAACTGCTGGAAAAGGGTTTGTATTTATAGGCATTGTGGTGCCTGTTCAGAATGGTAGAAAAACCCTCCAAATAGGTATAAATTTGAAACTGTCAAAAAGATGAAATAAGGTGACCGGAGAGGCACTGGTTCGGACATGAATTCGAATTTCAAATTTGGCACAAAAAAATTGAATTTATTTTGTTAGAATTTGAAAAAATTCAAATGAATTTTGTTCAAAAAATTAAAGCTAGGACCTGACCTGATCAATGCCACACACCCGGTCGAACGGCGGCGACGCGTGTGATGGTTTGGGTTAAAGCTCACTTTGTCCATAACTCTCTTTCTTATAAAACTTGGGGTGCCCCTTGGGACCCAATCCAAGTATGTCTACCTAGAACTTATATACTTACACAAGCTCTCTTAAAGATTTAATGTGGGACAACCAATTAAGGAAAAGCTACATTTGACTCTTCAATTTCTCATTTCACGAACCCGAAAACGATGTCAACTTTTCATTCACTCATAAATGGCTTTGACGAACCATTTTCACCATGTGACATGTCATGCGATAAGGAACATGTCACCTCTTTAGATCCACTCCAAAGAACGTGTAGGTCACACTCAAATTTAGGCTCAAAGTTGACTCAAAATAAACTTATAAAACCACAATTTCCAAAAGGGTCATGTTTGGTAAATGCCAAGTCTTCTGCCAAATTTGACACCATAAATGACATTTACTATATTTGGCAAGAGGTATAACAGGTCATTAGAAATTTTTTTTTTTTTTTCACTCTTACCAAATTATAATTTTGACAACTCCATTGAAAATGCTCTAAGAATAAATATTAGTTTGCGCATGTGTTAATTTTTTTGATCTCTATTATCTTAATGTAATCTCAAGCTATGTGCAATATCATTCTTTATCCTAACTGACCTTAAACTTATGATATTACCAATTCCCAATGTTTAAAAAAAAAAACAACAACAATTATAAAATGTGGTCATGCTATACTTAGGAATTGTTTGGTAACAAATTTTTTTTGTGATTTCTTAATTTATTGATGAAAAAAATTAATATATTTAAGATGATTTTTTATTTTTTTATGAAAAGATATATAAAAAATAGAGTGAATGAAAGGAAATCTTTTAATTTTTTTGACTTTTTTAATAATTTTTTTTACTACAATTGTTAATTTTCAAACAATCCTTACTAGGATACATATAGCCACTGACTATTAATGAGATCTATGTGAGACTTACCATATCAATAGTTATAAATGTGCATATCATGTAATATAAATATATAGTAACTTATTACTCTAAAATAAATTGTCTCGAATGAAGGTCTTGCCGTGAGCAAAGAACATTGAATAAACACAGTTCCATAGTGTGAATGAATGGGTTGTTTCACATAAGTTCAATCTTTCTGGGACTGCAATAATATCTCTGTCAATCATCTTTTGGTTGTGCCTTGCTTTGCTTCCATCTAATTCTCAAAAGGTGAAAAGAAATAAATGAAAAATGAAAATCCTCCACTACCCAATTGTCCAATATTAACACAAAATAACAGGGTTATAATTCTCAATCATCTTTCAGTTGTGCCTTGCTTTGCTTCCATCTAATTCTCAAAAGGTGAAAAGAAATAAATGAAAAATGAAAATCCTCCACTACCCAATTATCCAATATTAACTCAAAGTAACAGGGTTATAATTCTCAATCATCTTTCGGTAGTGCCTTGCTTTGCTTCCATCTAATTCTCAAAAGGTGAAAAGAAACCAAAAAAAAATGAAAATCCTCCACTACCCAATTATCCAATATTAACACAAAATAACAGGGTTATAAAATCTCAATTAATACCCTATTAGGACACATCCACACATTTGATAACGCCATTCATCAATTCTCTTGCTATTTCATTTTAATTTGTCATACTTAATAGAATGGGATTTCTCCTAGTTCTATCTCATTTTTTAAGTTATCATGCAAATCAATATCTTTTCATATACTCAAATTTAAAATTTTATACTAAAATATAAGACTCACGTAATATCACTTGAACTACAGCCCAGATCAAATACATTATTGATCAATAGTGTGATGATTTATAATTTTGAAGTGTTGGTATAGAGGAGAGAGAACTACATGTTTTGATGGAACCATAAAGTATTAATTTTTCTTTTGAATCAGCCAATAATCATCCCCCAAGTTCATATGTGTTAGGTTTTTATAATTGACAATCCCGTCTGACAAAACTCTTTCAGTTGTAATTTTATTCGCTCTTTTATTTCAGTGAGGCTGTAAGTGTTTAGATGCGAATCTAACTCGAATTGTATCTGTGTAAAGGAGTTTGTGATCTTGAGCATTTCATATTTGCCATTTCGTTAACTATGTACGGGGATCGAGCTTTCCAGTCAGCTCATAGGGATCTAGAGGGCAGTGCTTCCTGGCAGGATCGAGGGGTAGCGCTACTGAAGCCAAAAAGAAGCTAAAGTGGTTTAACCGCCTGAGTGGTCATTTGTGCACTCGAGCGGTGAAGTTGATCATCCAATATCTCTACCTGCAAACTAAACTTCTAGGAAAGATGTTTGATTGCTTAAGCGGTGAAATGTACTCTCGAATGATTGGCTTATATGTTTTGCATTGCCTTTACTCACACTGTTCGAGCGCACACTCTACCGCTCGAGTGGTCTATATTGGAGTGTGCGCTCAAGTAGTCTTCACGAATCTATTTATTATAAAGTGTGTCGTTTGCTATTTTTAGGGTTTAAGCCGTCCAAATTTTGGAGAGCAAAGCTACCAATGTTTTCTATATTGGAAGGTATTTTTGTAAGTATTTCTTTGATGATTTGAGAATGATCGATGGATTTACGAGTTTCATATTGGTATCATCAAGGGGTTTGTCTTTATTATTTTATTTACGAAAGAGAGAGGCGTTCTTCAATAGATTTTAGAGAATTTGGACTTGAAACTTTATTGGATTCCGAAGTGGCTCATCGTCGTGAATTCATCATCAACATTGTTAATTCAACATTGGGTAAGGCAATTCCGAGGTGAAGACGGTCGAAGAAGAGGTACATCGGGGTCGGTTCAATTCGGACGTAGATTTGCTAAATAATTAAAGATACACATGTGTAATTTTTTTTTTTGTCTTCTTAGTAGATTGTTTTGTGATTTTGTCTTCTTTTTTATGATTTTTTTTCACGTTAAATCATTATATTAATTTATTATTATTTATTTGATTGAAATTAATATTTATTATTTAAAATTAAAATATAATCACGAATTAAAATCTCAAAAGTTTTAAACATTAAAATAAGATTTCTTTTGTATGCAACAAAAAGGTTTGAGGAAGTGAGATTTTCAAATGAATAGACTGATATGCTTTAAAATTGGATCGAAAACAAGAGACAATTTAATCTTTAAAAGGCCAAAAAAATTATATAAAAAAAAAAAAGAGACACGATTTTACCAAATCCAAGCGTATCTATAAAGTGGGTCTCCTGATTTGGTTTTTTAACACATCCTGACAAATTTTAATTAAATAGTGGCATATAATCAATCCAAGAAATATATCAATCATTTTGTTATATATTATTAGGAGAATATTAACAAAAAAAAAAAAAATGAACAGTAGAAAAATAATTTTAAAATAATAAAGTTATGAATTAGATTATACAAATAAATCTTATATCTTTGGTGTTGTTTGAGAAGTGGGTTGACTTTTTGACTTTTTTGACTATTTTAGCATGGGCTAAAAAGCTTGGTTTGAGAAGGGCTTTTTGGCTTTTTTGACTTTTTTTGTGAGAGAAGAATGTAATGATTATGAGTTAGATGTGATGTTTTGTTTTTTGTGGCTAAAATAGCTTATTTTATTTTTTGTGGCTAAAATAGCCAAAAAAACCTGGTTTAGCTCTTCACTTTTGTTTTTTACTTTAAAAAATGACTGGTAGCTCGAAAAATGTGGCCCGATTTTGGCTCGATTTTTTTCTTTTTCTTTTTCTTGCATTCGAATACAGAGACAGAGAGAAAAGAGAGAGAAAAGAAGAAAAGAGGAAGAGGGAAGAGAGAAGAGGAAGAAAAGAAAAGGAAGAGAAGGCTCGTGCTGGTTCTACGACGACGGCGGACGATCGTGCTGGTTCTGCCGACGACGCAATCGTGCTAGTTCTGCCGACGGCGGACGACGAACGACGAACGATGACCCAAGATTGGTGCTACCGCCGACAAGGCTCGTGCTGGTTTGCTACTCTGTGTGTGTGTGTGTGTGTGGATGAGTGATTTTGCTGCTCTGTGTGTTGGGGGGGGGTTTGGGTTTGATTTGTGTGGGTGGTTTGATTTCCCAGATGTGAGCTACAAATGTTGTTGCAATTTGTTGATGTTGATGAAGATGATGAACAAGATCTGCAGACCCACCCTTCTTCTTCTCCTCCCTTCTTTTTCTTCTTCCTTTTGCAACAATTACGCAGGAAAAGAAAAAAAAAAAAAAATGACACCAAAACGACGTCGTTTTGGTGTCGAGCCACTTTCGAGCCTCACCATTTCGAGCTACGAATCGGAACTGTTTTACTTTTCACTTTTTGAAATTCTCCCTATATTATTTTGGTATATGGTACACATTTTTTTTGTTAAATGTTACGTAATTTTTTTTGACATAATTATTAAAATTTGTAATTTAAAAATAAAATTATGCATTTTTATGCTATTGTTATGCATTTTACAGTAATATTGCGTATTTTGTGGTTGAAACATGTTTTCATGGAAAAATGTGTAATATTATCCAAAATTTATGTGACATTATCCAAAATATATATAATTTTGTTTTTTAATCACAAATTATCGTAACTATATCATAAGATTACATGACATTTATCATAAAAAATATAATATATACCAAAAATATGTATATGGTACACATGTTTTGAGAGTGTGTACTAAATGGATTTTTATTTTTTTTTAAAATAATGATAAGAAGATTATGTAATTTTATTTTTTATTTTTTGTTAACGGGGTTATGCATCTAATTCTTAAATAGTAAATAAAAAAAAAATTTAACAAACAAGAAAAATATATGTATTTTTATAATTACCTCGCGTAATAATCTCAATATCAATTAATAATTGATTAATTAAAACTAAAACAGTGTTGTGTGGCTATGTAAATGCGTCAGAATCCTAACATTAATTCAACCAAACATATCGAATATTGAGTTTGTTTTGTATAGATTACATAAATTGTTTATAGTTAAATTTAGTTTGAAAGTCTGTATGAGATGTTTAGTGTAACTTCTTATTACAATTTAGGTCAAAATAATTTAAATAAATTGAAAAAAAATTAACTATCTAAGAACGGTTCAATAGAAAGATATGTTCAACTTCTCATTTCTGATTAACTTTTAATTTATAATAAATTAGACTAAACAAACCCATTATAAACTGAGGCAACAACAATCATATTTCACTTATATATATCTCTCACACTTCTTTTCTGGGAGGCTAAACAAAAAAGTGTAAAATATTTAAAATGAAATATGAATTCGATAATTTTATGTGAAACTATAAAATTTGTGTGGGAGAGAGAGGGAAACAGTTGGATTGAGTGTAACAGCTTTGAATTTGGTTAGAAAATTTCAGGAGGAATTTAGAAAAGAAAATGAAAAAAGTGTATAAAATTAAGTAAAATATAGGTATATTTTATTCATATTTCACCTACCTCTTTTCAAATCTCTTAACCAAACACAGCATTAATGAGTGCAAAATAAGTAAATGTAATATTACAAATAATTTTTAATTAACAAAAATGCTAGAGATTCTAAAAGTTTTATCAAAATTTCTATCAAATATTTTACATGAGTGTAAGACTCACATTAGACTCACATGATATGAGTTTCACATTTATGTAAAATATTTAATAAAAATTTTAAAAATTTTAAAAATCTCGAACCTTACTTTTTAATTAATTTTATTTTGACCAGTTGATGGGTCAGTTGCCCCAGCTTTTATTACTTGGTGCGATCCATTACCCAAAAAAAAAAAAAAAACACCAAAAACGTACTTGACGTTCGCTCTACTTTCTTTTCATAGAAAGATGTTTTGGGAATTGGGACCTTCAAAACAGCTCTAAGTGCATCGACCTTACAGTCATGGTGATGTTTTGAACCTTTTTTTTTTTATATTTTTATTTTTTTATCATATCATTTAATTTCAATTAAAATTTCAAAATTTATTTTGACAAGTTGATGGATCAGTTGACCCAGCTTTTATTACTTGGTGCGATCCATTGCAAAAACAAAAAAAAGAGAAAAAGCCAAAAACGTACTTGACGTTCGCTTTACTTTCTTTTCATAGAAAGATGTTTTGGAATTGGGACCTTCAAAACAGCTCTAATTGCATCGGCCATATAGTGATGGTGATGTTTTGAATTTTTTTTTATTTTTTTATTTTTTTGTCACATCATCTAACTTCAATTAAAATTTTCAAAATTAAAAGATATATTATTATTATTTTTCATAAAACGTGTGGGACCTATATTATCGCATCATATATGTAGAATAATTCTTGGTAGTTCGAAATAATCCTTGGTAGCACACAATTCATAATTTGATTTATTTTCTTTTCATAAAAGTGTGAGACTTATATTATCACATTATGCCTCCATTTGGGAAGTGGGTTGGTTTTTTAGCTTTTTGACTTTTTTGGTTATTTTAGCCTGGGCTAAAAAGCTTGGTTTAGGAAGGACTTTTTGGCTTTTTAGCTTTGTTGACTTTTTTTGTGAGAGAAGAGTGTAATGATTATGAGTTAGATGTGATGTTTTGTTTGTTGTGACTAAAATAGCCTATTTTATTTTTTGTGACTAAAATAGCCAAAAAAGCTTGTAAATCACCTTCCCAAACGGTGCCATGTCCCACACTTCATAATTTTAAATATGTTTAACCTTTTTTTATTGTACAAATATATTGATAACACATCATGTACTAATCAAATTTGATATTTAATTATATTCATTAAAATTATACACATATCCTCTTTGTATACGTAATGTAACCCACATATTTTGGCAACATATCCAAAGGTCCTAGCAATGGTAAGAATCCAAAACACATACTAAAAATTATGCACAATATTTATATGAGTGTAAGAAAAAATTATTAAAATTTTTACATAATAATCACATAGGTCTAGGTCAAAATTCTACTCAATACTCACATGAATTGTGTAGAATTATTGTGTAGAATCAAGGCCGGCTCAAGATAATGTGAGGCTTAAGGTGACGCCTCTAAGTTGAGGCTTATCAAAGGATTCATGCTGAAATTAAACTAAACTAAAATATTTTTACGTTGACACAACCAAACTTGGATCCATAAAAACTAAGAAATAAAATTATTTTCTCCTAAATTATAAACATCACACAAGCAAATTAAACTACAAAAGATAGCTAAAAAAAATCAATTTTTTTGCCTCAATAGCTAATATTACTAATTAAATATTTTTTTAATCAATCGGTAGGAGAATAATTACAAATATGAGAAGTATTATATCAAATAGACCACTAGTCCAACAATAACTAAAGGCTAACAATAACTCAAAAGCTAACAATCACTAAGCCCAAACTTGTGAAAAAATAAATAATTATTACAACCTTAATAATAGGGGAAAATAAATACTACAAATTTCAATATCTTCTCTAAGAAGTTGAACCCGCAATTTCACCCTACAAATCAATTAAACAATAGTGAATCAATAAATTTTAAAATATGAAAGAAAATATTATGTATTATCCGTTTTATATCACCATTTATATGGATTTTTGTGATTGATTCCTTATTTGAAAATCATCATTAAAAAAATACTGAAGTTAAATAATATCGTTCTATATGTAATTAAACTAATTTTATTAACTTATTAATATCCTATTATATGGAGAAACAATAAAAATAAATATGACCATTTACATAAAAAAAAATTCTATGATGATTAAAAAAGAAAATGATTTTCATTGAACAATTTATAATATGCAAACTTATAAGAATATGAGGCCGTTTGAACAATTGTGGGTTCAGGCGAAAGCCTCACCTGCCTTATGGTAGGGCCTGCACTGTGTAGAATTTGCCATCCCACACAGCCATGTGAGTAGCGTAGAATTTTGGGCAAGGTAAGTTTTCGTCTGAGACGTGGGTTAATTTTTTAATTTTTTAGTTATTTTAATTCGAAATTAAAAGGTCTTATTTATGATGGATTTTAATTTTTTTAACTTTTGTGAGAAAAAAATAATAATTATAATTTAGATATGACATTTTATCTTATTAAAATTTTAATTTATTTTATATTTTTATAACTAAAATAATCAAAGTAACTTATGTCAAACATAACCTAAATATTGTTTATAACTTTTTGTACCACACCCAAATATATTTTGTACAATTTTTGTTAATTTTTTTTTTTTTGCGTTTAGCTTTTTCATAAGGTAACAATGATTGAGATCCCTATTTTTTAGAAATCTCCACAACCCCTTTGGATATAGTGTGAACCCTACACATACATGAGTGAGTATCATACATACATCAATAGTGAAGATCTAAAAAAAAATTGTGAAGTCTTCAAAAAAAAATGGAAACCTCAATCATTTTTCTTTGTAAGGTTACCCAAGTGCTGAATTGGTGATGCAACTCTCACGTCATTGCATGAATGAACTTGCGTAATTCAAATTCGATTACACTTCCACAAATCTATTTATGCTATCTATATATATATAACCAAATATAGGGATTTCTTAAAAAAATTTAAATTCTCAATCTTAATATCTCATTAATTTTTTTTCTAAGTGACACATCTATTCTTCTCTCATTTCATTTTTTCTATTTTTTATATATTTTATTTCACTTTTTAATTACTTACCGATAAAAAATGAATTTGACTCTAATTCAAATTCTTTCATCAAATTTATATCATACTCAAAGATATTTCAAAACAAATATATATATAAACTATAATCTCAAAACCTTACTTCCATGACAATATGAAATTGGGCAAAAATATTAAAAAACAGAACTAACCTGCAAAGAAATTAAATAAGTGATTTAACCAATTATACAAGATTTTTCTTATATGAAAAGAAACACATATTTGAAATCTCATATTATCTTTTTTGCTCTGTTTTTCTTTTGTAGATTTTTTTGCTTATTTTAGTTTTAATTTATTTAGTGTATTTAATTTTTTTTTTCTTCATAATCTAAGTTAGTTGTTGAAATTATAATATTGTAGTGGATACCCTCATGTCTCCAAAATTTATTATTTATTTTTGTAAAATTTTACAACTATAACGTACAGGAAAAAAGTAGCAATGGCAACGAAGGGCTAAAAGATCAACACAAATAGAGATGTTTTGCGATGCAGTTGGAGTTCACACATATTTTTTAAGAAAAATTATACCAATCAAGAAGAGTATTTAGAACACATTCACGAGTTTGAAAGAAATTTTTGTTCAATCTCATTTATTTTTTATTATATTTTGTTCTTCAATTATATTAATTTATGTGTTTGATTTTGTTGTAATCTATAAGGAGGACAATCGATTTAAATCTAGATGTAACTAAATTTAATTACGTAGTAGCTCTATAATATTTTTGCTTACATTTTTATTTTTTTATTTGAGATCTTCATGAGTTTAAATTTGTTTCTTTGCATATATGTAGTGAGTACATAAATTAAATAGGATTAAGTTTTTAAATGATGAGTTTCTGTTTTGTAGTAAAAAGTTCTCTACACAAAAGAACATTTGAAGCACAAGATTGGATCTCAAAATCCTTAACAAATAGACAAATATACAAATAAACTACTATAATACTCTTTATATATATATATAACGAAAACCAATTGTTCATTTGGATCCATCCAAAGGATAAAAACTCAATATACATGTTTTTTACTTAATTATATTAAATATCAATTCCAATTACATTATTGAATGTCATGTAATTTTTAAACAGATTAGATTCAATATGTGAATATTCCAATAAAAGTCTGGTTAATTTCTTATAAACAAAATTATTATTTAACTATGTTTGTGTTAAAATTATAAACACATTACATATTAATAATCAAAATTTTAAATATTAATTTAAATAAATATGTTTTATGTATTTAGATAAAAATCATAGGTGAGAAATTTTTTTCTATAATTGTTGAATTTTATATTCACATGTCACCACTAGAGAAATATTCATGCCATGCTAAGACTTTATTATTTAAATAAATGATTATATCACATATAACTTAAAGAAAAAATAAAACTAATTAAGATGTTAAAAAAAAGTGATGCTATTTTTTTTTTATTTAGTGTTGAAATTTATAGATTATAGACACAAAACAAAATTTTTTTAAAAAAATAGAAAGGTGATCCTTGAAATTTTTTTTTTTTTTTTTTTGTAATTAAATAGCTTTAGAATACAAAAACTGTTAAAAATTATGGGTAGTGGATACAAAATAGAGTTTCAATTTGTATAATAAGATAACATGAACGTTTATTTTTTAACTATACAAAATTTAAATTTTAAAAAATTATAGATGGCATTTAACTTTTATGTAATTTTTAATTTACTATCTCAGTTCTTATTATTATTATAATTTTTTTTTTTTTACAAACCTATATATTATACAAGGAAAATGAGGTTTTTAGGGAGAAGTTTTATAGGAGCTCCAAACCCTCATTATAAAATTATTGAATTTTCATAATTTTAAACAACTAAGAAAATTTCATTGATTAGCTTTCATTTACTTTTTATTTTACAATCTCACATCGGGAAAAGAAAGAAAAAGTGAATTGTTTCACTTATATAAGGTGAATCTTATACTCCCATTTACA
This sequence comes from Camellia japonica, assembly GCA_030407325.1. Classification (NCBI taxonomy): domain Eukaryota; kingdom Viridiplantae; phylum Streptophyta; class Magnoliopsida; order Ericales; family Theaceae; genus Camellia; species Camellia japonica. The sequence continues at coordinate 38,915,992 of JAPPVO010000032.1, read as the reverse complement.
TAAGCAAAATGAGATTTTTAGTGAGAAGTCTTATAATCAATCTACATCTATCTATTTATCTATACATTATATAAGAAAATTTGAATTTTTAGGGAGAAACCTTCTAGGAGTTCCAAACCCTCATTCTAAAATTATTAAATTTTCTTAATTTTAAACAGTTAAGAAAATTCTCATTGGTTAGTTTTCATTTATCTTTTATTTTACAATCTTGCATCGGGAAAAGAAACAAAAATTGAACTGTTTCACTTGCATAAAGTGAATCTTATACTCTCATTTATATAAGCAAAATGAGATTTTTAGTGAGAGACCTTATGATCAATATCTCATACTAATTTTTTTTATTTTCTTAATTTTAAACAATTAAAAAAAATCTCCATTGACTAGCTTTCATTTAATTTTTATTTTACAATCCACCTTTGGGTTTTGATTTTAAAAATAATTTTGTATGAAATTTTGAAACTCTCATAATATCTCTCCTTAAAAGTATTCTTTTGTAAAATATATAGATATATTGATAATCTTAACATCACTCTTACTGCTCCTTACTTCAAATATTATGAGATAATTATGATAATTTTAAATTTGTATTTAAAACTTATAAATCATAAGATAGATTATTATAATTTTAAATTTAAATTAATAGATTACTTTCCATATTTAATGACAGTTTAAATCTTAATAAAATAAAATTTAAAAATTTTAATTAATTAATTTTTGTGTAAGCTGATTGATCTTTTGACCTAACTGATTAAGCTAAATTGTTTTTGGTTTGAATGATTTGCTGGTTTAACCGTGATTTTAACGGTTTTATCAAAATATATTGGTTAAATTTGTTTGATTCGAAATAAATTAAAGAACTGAGATTGCTTGATTAAAAATAAACTTCTCACTCAAACAATTATTGATTTTTATTTTACTATCTCACATCGGGAAAAGAAAGAAAAGTGAATTGTTTTACTTATATAAAGTAAATCTTATAAAGAGAGTTTTGAGGAAAAAGCCTTTTAGAAACTCCAAACTCTCATTTTAAAATTATTGAATTTTCTTAATTTTAAATAATTAAGAAAATTCTCATTGGCTACCTTTTATTTACCTTTTATTTTACAATCTCACATCAAAAAAGAAAAAAAAAAGAGTAAAAAGTGAATTGTTTCACTTACATAAAGTGAAACTTATACTCTCATTTATATAAATTATTGAAATTTCTTAATTTTAAACAATTAAGAAATTTTCCATTGACTAGTTTCTATTTAACTTTTATTTTACAATCTCACACCAATAAAAAAAGGAAAAAGTGAATTGTTTTACTTATATAAAGTGAATCTTATACTCCCATTTATATAAGTAAAATGAGATTTTTAGTGAGAAATCTTATGATCAATATCTCATAATAAATTTTTTTTTTTTTGATTTTCTTAACTTTAAATAATTAAGAAAATTCCATTAGTTAGCTTATATTTAACTTTTATTTTACAATCTCATGTAAAAGTTTTGATTTTAAAAATAATTTTGTATGAGATTCTAAAACTCTCATAACATTTAACTTTAAAATAATTACAATCACATATCAAGAAAAGAAAGAAAAAGTGAATTGTTTCACTTATATGAAGTGAATCTTATACTCCTATTTAATATTATAGTATTGTGCATGTTTTAGTTCAAGATGGTTTAAATTTTAAAATAAAATTTAAAAGTTTTAATTAATTAATTTTGTTATAAATTGGTTGGTCTTTTGACTTAGTTGATTAAGCTTAATTGTTTTCAGTTTGACTGATTTACTGGTTTAACCATGGTTTTAGATGTGTTATCAAAATATATTGACTAGATTTGTTTGATTTGAAATAAATTAAGATTGACTTTATTTAAAAATTAAACGACTGAGATTGTTTGATTATAAATTAATTTTCCGTCCAAACAACTGTTAACTTTCATTTTACAATCACACATCAGGAAAGGGAGAAAAAATGAGTTGTTTCACTGTATAAATCTTATGCTCTCATTTAATGTTATAGTGTTGTGTATGTTTCAGTTCAAGACAATTTAAATTTTAAAATTAAAATAAAATTTAAAAGTTTTAATTAATTAATTTTTGTTTAAGTTGATTGGTCCTTTGACCTAACCGATAAGGTAAACCATTTTCGATTTGACTAATTTGTTGATTTAATTGCGATTTTAGCGGTTTTATCAAAATTTATTAGTTAGATTTATTTGATTTGAAATAAATTAAAGATTGACCTAATTAAAAATTAAACGGTTGAGATTGTTTGATTCGAAATAAAATTCTCATCCAAACAATTGTTAACTTTTATTTTACACAATCTCACATTGGAAAAAGAATGAAAAAGTGAGTTATTTCACTTATATTATATAAGGAAAATAAGATTTTTAGAGAGAAGATTTCTAAGTGCTCCACACCATATTTCTAAGAGTTTCACACCCTCATTCAGAAAATTCTCATTGGTTAACCTCCATTTAACTTTTATTTTACAATCATATATCGGAAAAAGAAGGAAAAAATGAATTATTTCATTTACATAAAGTGAATCTTATACTTCCATTTATATAATTTTTTTTTAATTTTAAACAATTTAGAAAATTCTCATTGGTTAGCTTCCATTCAATTTTTATTTTACAATCTCATATTAAGAAAAAAAAAAAAAATGAATTGTTTCACTTACATAAAATGAATCTTATGCTCCCATTTATATAAGCAAAATGAGATTTTTAGTGAGAAACCTTATAATCAATATCTCATACTAATTTTTTTGATTTTTTTAATTTTAAACAATTAAGAAAATCCCGATTGGTTAGTTTCTATTTAACTTTTATTTTACAATCTCACATAGAGGTTTTGATTTTAAAAATAATTTTGTATAAGATTTTAAAACTCTTATAATATCCCTCCTTAAAAATATTCTTTTGTAAAATATATAGATATATTGATAATCTTAATGTCACTCTTACTGCTCCTTAATACAAAAATTATGAGATAGTTATGATAATTTTAAATTTGTATTTAAAACTTATAAATTATGGGATAGATTATTATAATTTTAAATTTATATTGTGTCAATTTTAAATTTAAATTAATATATTGTTTTCTATAGTTAGTGATAGTTTAAATTTTAATAAAATAAAATTTAAAAATTTTAATGAATTAATTTTTGTGTAAGTTGGCTGATCTTTTAACCTAACTGGTTAAACTAAACCATTTTTGGTTTGAATGATTTGCTGGTTTAACTGTAATTTTAGCTGTTTTACATGTTACGATGATTCTTTATTACTCATTAAGTTTTTAAAATTTCTTTAATTATTTCCTTTCAAAAACCAATATGACAATTTTAAAAATTCATATAATTTTATTCTAAAATACTGAAATATTAGAATTATGTCATTTTTTTTAACAACAAAGCATAATTTTAATTATTAATTGTCAATATACTAATTTTAATCTATCTATACTATATGTTATAATAAGGGAATATTTGAAACAAAACCCCCAAACTTATATATAAAATTTTATTTACAAGAGACAAAATATAAAAAAAATTAAATACAATTATCATATTCTTAATAAATAATATATTATTTTATCTCATGCATAGCACGTGTGATATGCTAATTTTAAAAAATTCTAAATGGCATTTCACTCTTATCTAATTTTTAAACTACTACTCTCCCCCAGTTATTCTATTATTAGAGTTATATCATATTTTGTTTTTCTTATCAAGTTTATTTTATTTTATTTTTGAATTTTAAATTTTAACTTGATTTTTTTTCCAATCTTTGTTTGATGTTTGCCAAATTTCTCTCTAACTCATTCATCTAGGATTTATCTAAGTTTTTCTTTTTATATTCTTATAATTTATCTTCAAATTTACACTTGATTTTTTTTAATCTTTATCTTATATTTATAGGATTCACTCTTGCTCTTGATTTTCAATTAATTTTATTTTTTTCTGGGATTTATCTGATTTTCACTTTCTATATTCTTATAGTTTATCTTCAATCAAACTTAATTTATTTTATCTTTATTTATATTTATAGTATTTCACTTTTGCTCTTCATTTTTTAGTTTAGATCAATCAAATTTATTATTTAAATACCTATCTAAATTAATATCATAGTATTTGATTAATAATTTTTAACATATTTAGTATTGTTTACCTATGCATAGTACGGGTTACCGCTAGTATATTATATAAACAAAAGAAAGTTTCTAGTGAAAAGGCTTGTGATAGCTCTAAAATCTCATTTCACAATTGCTAATTTTTATGATTTTAAAAATATTTAAAAATAATTCTATTGGCTACAAAGTAATTATAGATTAAAGAAAAAAAAGCAAAAAATCATCTAAAATTTTGAATTACGAGTTCCTAAAATCTCTCCCTTAATATTTCTCTCTTTCCTAAATCTCATCTCATAATAAAATTATTATACATTAAAAAAAACATCATACATTAAAAAAAAAAAACTAATCTCATAACAAACTAATTACATATTTAAAAAAAAAGTTATAAATTAAAAAGAACATAAAACCACAATTGCTAATTTTTGTAATTTTAAAAATAGTACTATTGGCTAACAAAGTAATTATAGATTAAAAATAAAAATAAAACTTAACAACCTAAAATTGTTAATTTTTGTAATTTTAAAAATATTTAAAAATAATAATATTGGCTAACAAAGTAACTATAGATTTAAGAGGAAAAAAAAAATTGAATTGCAAGTTTCTAAAATATCTCTCCTAATTTTTATCTCTTTCTTAAGTATCATAATCTATCTATCTATATTATATATTATATCAAAATGACTTTTCATCTTAGAGGCTCTAAGTATTTCAAAACCTTAAATCTATTTTTTTTAATTTTTAATTTTTATAAAAAAAATTAAAAAATTATTGACTATTCCAAGGACATAAATATTAACCTTCAAAATTATTTAATGCAAATATATTGCCGGTCAATACCCCCCCCAAAAAAAAAAAAAGGAAAGAAAGAAAAAAACACACAATTCTCAACCCCTCTCTCTCTCTCTCAAAATAAATCAAGCCTTTATTTAAAAAAGAATATAAATCTTATACAATTTTCTCTCTCCTAAAATAAATCTAATGAAAAAGAAACTCTCACCTCCTATAAAATGTATACTATTTGTATCTTTTTGATTTATATAAACCTAAAATTAAGCCTAACATAAAATAAAAATTAAACCTTATATCTAGATTCTCTCTCTATTCTATAATTAAACACAAATTTATTCCCAAATAAATTTAAGCATATCTATACCATATATAATTTTTTTTAAATCTCATAATTTATTATTTTTTATAATGATTCCATAATTTATAATTTAGAAATGGAAATAAATTTTTTTTTTTTTTTATTCTTGTACATTTTTTCTCCAACCAATTCTTTCTTCTACCCAAAAACTTATTATTTTTAACTTTCTTTATGAGACAATTTAGCGGTTAGTTTATGTTTAGTTTATTGTATTTTTTTAAACAGACTCTTTCATTCTTTAGGTACACCATTTTTTCTTCTTCTTCTTTTTATCTATGACCATTTTTTGTTTTTATATTTCATATTTTATATGTCATTTCTCCCTCATCTCTACCAATCATTATCTGTTTTTTTGTTTATAACTATTTTTTTGTTGGTTAATATTATTTTACTATAATTTTATACCAAAACGACATAATAGAGTCATTTGTATAATAAAAAACATGTCACTCATTATAAAGTGATAGATCAAAATCCAAACAAAATCGTTATTAATAAGTTTTTTGTATTGATTTGATATTTATATGCCATTACTTTTTTTAAAAAAAAATTTACTTTTAATATTTTTGATATCATGATATGTGTTAATTGATAGTTGGTGTAGAGCATTACTTAAAAGGCATGTAATAGTTTTTCAAAACTATAAAAAGAAAATATTGTTTTTAATCTATGTTTTCAAAGTATTAAAGATGTTAGTCAATTATTTAATTATTTATCTTTAATATGTGCAACTCTTCTCTTCCTTTATGGTACTTCTCTATCTACTCCACTGTGAGTTCATATATTTTTAGAAAAAAATTATATGTAATTTAAAATTTTGAATCTTTTTATATAGGAAGTTAAAAAATAAATTTTGAAATTTAAAATATAACTACACAAAACCATGTCCTTTTAAATATAGATATTTTTAATTAATTTTAATCTATTTATTACCTATCCTTATTTATATTGTTATATAAATAAAAATGTTGTATGATAATTGAAGTTGAAAGTCCTAATCTTTTTTTTTTTTCTTCAAAATTTAAAATTGTTAAAATGTAAATGTTGCAATATCATTAATATCTTCTTATTATAAATTTTATTTTAAATCTTATAAGATTTGTTCAATGACTAATATTTAATTTTTGTAAAAAAATTCCAATATATTCCTTCCAAAAGTTAATATAGCAAGTCTACAAAATCATATTTTAAAACACAAAATTATTAATATTTTTATTTATTTTTATTTTTGTTTTAAATAAGTATGTTAAAGTATAAATAGATATTCAAATAAAATTATACTTATTAATAAATATGGCATTTGTTTTAATTGTAATCATATCTTTTAAAAGTCCTAATTCATTATTTAACTTTTTTTTGATATTTTAAATTATATGTTATGATTATTTTTTCTTACTGATTAATTTTTTAAAATTTGTTTAATTATTTTTTAAAATTCATATATTTTTATTCTAAAATACTGAAGTATTAGAACTATGTCATTTTTTTTTGTAGCAAAGCATAATTTTAATTATTACTTGTCAATACAACAATTTTAATATATCTATACTATATATTATAGTAAAGAAACATTTGAAATAAAATTCTTAATTTATATATGAAATTATATTTACGAGAGACAAAATATAAAAAAATTAAATATAATTATTATATTTTTAATAAATAATATATTATTTTATCTGGTACATAGCACGGGTGACATGTTAGTTACATATTAAACTCTAATGGAGAAATAACAAATCACTATTAATTTTGAAAAATAATTACATATTTATGGTAAATTTTATACATTTTGATAATCAAACACCTTTTTATAAAATTGTAATTATTTTAGTATAGTACCCATTGATTAGTAAATTTTCCAATTCTACAGGAAAATTTAAAACTATATAAGGACAGTAATTTGGGCAAGAAGATATTAAAGGCTCCAAATATTCTATTAAAAAATTTAGGGAAAATTATTTAGAAGTCCTATTAGGGAGACTTGTGCTACATTTGGTCCCACAAAAAAACTTATGTTCCCATAAGTCCTATGAGAAGTTTCTTGACATATTTACCCTCAATATTAGTTGTTAATATCATAATTAATAATAAAACCATATATAGGGAAATTGATATAAACGTAACGTAACGTGACACCTACATAAACGTAACGTGACACCTATACGTAACGTGACATCTACATAAACGTAACGTGACATCTACATAAACGTAACGTAATGTGACACCTACATAAACGTAACGTGACACCTATATAAACGTAACGTGACATATCTATATAAACGTAACGCAACGTGACACCTATATAAACGTAACGTAACGTGACACCAATATGAACGTAACGTGACACCTACATAAACATAACGTAACGTGACACCTATATAAACGTAATGTGACATTTACATAAACGTAACGTAATCGCAAACTTAATAAGTTTTTATTTTTTTAATCCGTTTGTTTTGAAATAGATATATAATCTTAATATATTTTTATTTTGTATTATTAATTGTAAAATTTAAAAAATTATTTATTTTTTGAATTTTTTTATTTTTTTTATATAAAAAAATCAAAGAAAACATAGACATTTAAACATAGGCATTTATTTGACGACGACGACGACGACGACGTTGTTGGCAGCTTCTGTAGAATTGCAATTGAAAAATAAGGAAGTTCATTTCTCAATGCTTGAAAGGACAAATAAAATAAATATTTAACGCTTGCATGAAAAAATAAAAAAAAATAGCCTCCAGGTGCCGTCACTTTGGTGCCGGTGGTATTCCCTAAAATTATCTCAGAGTGGATGGAAAACTTGACATTAGAACCATTATCTTGCTTTCCATTCGGATAGGAGAGAGAACGGACTATGACGGCGAAGAAGCAGATTGATATCAATTCGGTGGTTGGGAGTGAGAGAGAGAGAGAAGGTGTGAAAATGGGGGGTAAAAAGATTAGGATCTTGTGGAATACATTCTTATGAAAATAGGACTTGAGGCTCTATAAGAAATTACACAGGACTTAATCTAGCATAAGATTCTAAAAAAAGACTTATAAATAAGTCTCTCAAAAATTTACCAAACGCTAGCATGGCTCTTTGGGCACTCAAGGAGCAACCCTTTTTATCCATCCTAATTTTTTATTTTATTTTTTAAAATTTTTTGTGCAAGACTGGTAGGAGAAACGTCACAGGGGTAGTATATGGTAAAGATAGAGCAGAATTTAATGCAACCTACTGGTGTGTTTACAGGGTCCCACTGCATTTGCAGTTATATGGTTCCCGCTGCACCTGCTAGAGAGGGGCACACATGGATGATTCCTTTTCATCATCAACACTCTCGCTCTCTCTCACTCACATGAGGCTACAAAAGAATTGAATTGTTCATTTGACTCGACTCGTTAAAGATTCGACTCGACTTGACTCGACTCGATTTGTTTAATAAATGAGTTGAACTTGAACTCAAATATTAGGCTCGTTTAATAAACGAACCGAGTTTGAATTCGCATAAATTCGACTCGTTTATCTTTATTTAAATAATAGTATAAATATATTATTTACATATTAAATAATATAAATAATATTTAAAAAAATTTATCGAGCCAAATTCAACTTTCATTAATATTAACGAGCCGAGCCAAGTTCGAACCCAGTTTCTTATCGAATCGAATTCGAGCTCAATAAACGAACTCGATAAATAAACGAGCCGGATTCGAACTCAGCAAAATTCAACTTGGCTTAGTTCATTTACAATCCTAATCTCTCATAAATAAAACCAAACTTCTAATATTATTTTCGGTACTCAAAATTAATTCAAATATATATGCACTTCGTGTGTATGGTCAATTAGGCTTCAAGTTGCCACGGGGAATTGGTTTTCTACGTCATTTTGCAATAAGTAGTGATAGAGAGTCCTTAAAATAAAAATAAAAAAAAAAAAAAAACATAATAAAGAAAAAAACAAATTAGAATTAGAGCTCTTCTTTTAGAGTTTTAAAACATTTTCTTTTTGCAATAGGATTAGGGTTTTTTTGGAACTTAAAACTAAATAATTTGACAACCCATTATGTAGAATTTAATTATTTAACATTATCTTAGGTGTAGACTTTGTTTTTATTTTTTTAATTTTGCTTTCTCAGATTTGTAAGGCCTATATATAAATTTCACCCTCTATATTCTCTTCCTCTCTCCAAGCATGGTTTCTGAGCTAAATTAAACTATATTTAAAATTATTATTATTGTTATTATTACAAAAAAAAATGCTACAAATCTTAAATAAATTACTAAATATTTAGGATCCGTAACATTGCTCTTATTATTATTATTATTCATTCTTTCCTCCTCCTTTTTTTTTTTTTTTTTTTTGAGATAACAACTTCATTATTTCCACTTCACTACAACTGATATGGTCGTCTGTGGGTGGAAAGACGATTGTACCCTTCACTGGATAAAACCAAAAGAATCTATTAAAATGGACTTCATTAGTTGTATTTAAACAAGTGGGGGACCGACCTTAAACCAACCTCTTCAACTTATCTATTCCACAGAGTACAGTGATGGAGACTAATGATATAGATTTGGCTTTCATGTATATATGTCAATCTATAATATTACTATTACTAAGCATGTTGCTATGTATATTGAAAAATGATTGGGTAAATTATACAAATAGTCTCTAAAGTTTACACGATATGTCAATTTGATTCCTGTTGTTTTAATTTATTCGATTTTGTTCCTTAATTTAACGGATTGTGTTATTTTAATCCAATAAATAACAGTTATTAAGTTTGATGGACGAAAAGTCAAATTATGCGTCAATTTGGTCCCTGCAGTTTACATAATATGTCAATTTGGATGGATATCATCAAACTTAACAACCGTTATATATTGGACTAAAATGACACAATCCGTTAAATTAAGCGACAAAATCAAACAAATTAAAAAATAAAAATTAAATTGACACATTATATAATCTACATAGACGATTTGTAAAATTTACCCAAAATGATTTATATAGACATTTTTCGGTTTAAATGCATTTTTGCTCACTAAATCATGTCTCGAATTTTAATATCATCTTATGGTGAAAGTGCATTGGATAGAGGAGCAGAATGATTGTTATAGAATCCTTGAAAACCACAAAACCATTAAAATGACTAATAAAAGGAGAAAGCTAGAATTACATACCTAAAATGTGAAGGCAGGTGGGAGGTGCATAAAAGAGATATTGACGCGGCTCAATCAAATTACATGGCTATTGATTCATCTAACCATGTTTTTAGATTGAGACACGTGAATACCTCTCCTGTATTTGACACCTCCGTGTCACTTTGAACCTTCCATATGCGACTCATGTGGCTCATATTCCGATTATTCGGCCTTGAGATGCTTAGCTTCCTGTGGAGAGAGAGAGAGAGAGAGAGAGAGAGAGGATTTCTGATATATGATTAACCTGCCTTCTCAGAGGTTGCTGCACAGAAACCCTATCTATCTGAGGAATTGAGGAATCTGTGTTGGTAGGGTTTTTTTCACCTTCATATATCCTCTGTTGCCTAAAGGGAAGCATAGTAAATATAGCACAAGAAACTGGTTTTGTGCTTATATATATATATATATTTATATGTAGAGAGAGAGAGAGAGAGAGAGAGAGAGTGTCTGCATGTGATATGTGATGAATGCGTATCTAATACCTAATGCACACGGCAGCAGTGGCCCCAAGCACCGTCGGCCATTGGTTTCATGCCATTCAAAAGAAGTCAAAGGTAAATTTTTTTGGCCGCTTGCATGATTCCTTTTTTCTTTTTTCAGTTTTAGAAATTAATGAAATGTTTTAGAAATATGAGTCAGTATCAATAACACCATTTTTATAATCAATATCATTTAAATTCATACCGTAAAATTTCATAATCAGCTCTTAAATAACCACCACAAACCCTTATAATTTAATTCACTATAAAATCTGATAATTAAGTATTACATGATTCATAATTAAGATGTGTTGAAGTGTGTAGCATAAAAGATAACATTTGAGCTATGTGCTTGTACAGCATGGTGCTCTATTAATATATATATATATATATATATATTTATAGAAAAATGATATATAAGTCTATCTATTTTCTAAATTTAATGATGTGTAAGTGAGATGATTGGTTGATGATTAGAGAAGATACGAAAGAGATAGAGAGGGGGAGAGTCATCTTACATATTCTTATTTGTTGTCACATCTTAAAAGTAGATATAATTTTTTGACTTAAATATCAATGCTCATATATATATATATATATATATTCTTTCTTGGAAAATGTCTCGTAGCTCAAATTTTGTGGCTCAAAAGTGGCTCAAATGGCCAAAACGACGTCGTTTTGGCCATTTTTATGTTGTTCTGTACTCAAAACGACGTCGTTTTGGCCATTTGAGCCACTTTTGAGCCACAAAATTTGAGTTACGTAGCATTGTCGTTCTTTCTTTCCAAAGTTACTACAACTTATTAGAGCAACCCATAAATTAATTATGTTAGAGAAATTTACATAATAAAACAATTAAGTGTTTGAAAAAATCCTGTGTAGCATAGTTAAAGGGTTGTGATTGAATAAATCTAACAATTATGAAAAATGTCCTATCTATCATAATCGAGAGTTAAAACTAAATAAATTTAATAGTTAGTAGTAATAATAGAGTGTCTTCAGGTATGATGATACAGTTAATATACAACGGGTACCTGATAGAACGGGTCGGACTGATCCACGCTTCTCGTGCCAATATCCGAGTGATCAAACCCACCAATGAACCTGCAGACAAGTTCAACGGGGAACGGGGAGTCCCTCAGTGAACTCTTTGACGAGTAAGTTAGAAAGAGAAGTAGAGTGTAGAGAGAGATTGGAGATAGAAGTTTAACCTTCTTCTTGTCTTCAACGTCTGCTTATATCTTTTGGTAATCATTTTGCCGTCCCTTCCGACTTGTCACCTTGGCCGAAAGTCTATGCTGTAGCTTACCTTGTTCAGGGTGAGGGGGTGTTGTTCCGACGGAGCGGTGTTGTCGTAATAAATGTTGTGATGGGCTGCATTAATGGCGATGTGCAGTGGCAATAGCTTTGCAGATCTTTGTCTGCTGATGTGGCTTGTCCTTTACCTGCTACATGTCTGAATATCATTGGTTCTTCGTGCCATGTTGGCTTCCAGCTGTTCAGGATCTCATCAGTTGGGTTATGTGTTGGACTCTAAGTATCTTTGTCTGCTGATGTGGCTTGTCCTTTACCTGCTACATATCTGAATATCATTGGTTCTTCGTGCCATGTTGGCTTCCAGCTGTTCAGGATCTCATCAGTTGGGTTATGTGTTGGACTCTAAGTGATAGGCTTGGGTTGTTCATAGTGGGCTATGACCTTTGTGGGCCTAACTACGTCAAGGTACTAGTCCTATAAATCACCGGTGTTTTTAAAATAAAATTGTCATGAATAGACTTGTATTATTGGGGGATATTATTCTCCTTATCCTATTGTATGAAATTACTAGCTGCAGATTTCCTTCTCTCATATGCTGAAATTCAATAATTTTTGTACAAGGGCCGGCTCGCCCAATTTTAATGAAATAGAGTTTCCAAATTCCTCTACAAAACCCTTTCAAATTCATATCACAGAACATATTCTTTTTTCCGCGATGCTTGATAGATCTAACAAAATGGGCAAAGCACTTTCTTGTCATTGGATTTTGGAAGAGTGCTCAAAAGGGACCACTGAGATTTTTGAGAGTGACTGAATAATAAAAATAAATGTCCCCAAATGTTCTTTTGAATCAAATGTATATGTATATATATTTATCATTGAAAAATTAATTATGTTGATGCAAAAATCATAGTACACAGGTAGTACATAAAAAATGCAACATTTTGATTTCTTTCCTTTAGTTGTATTACAAACATCAAATGTATAGCTATTGGATATTGACACAATTGACAAACATCAAAAGCTGAAAGAAAGTCATCACTTGGAGATTCTGCAATCACTCGGACCCGAAAAAACGCCATTAACAAACATGAAATTGATAGTTATTGAAACCATGGAACGAACCCTATAACTTCATGCGTATGAAATGGATACCACAAAAGCAATTATTCAATTATTAAGTCATAAAGCAAGTGGTGGACAAAAAATTTAGAGGGTTAGTTGAGTAGGTATGATCCAAAGCTACCTTTGCAAAAGTTTGTCTTTAGACATGCGCTCATCCATATAAATTATTTCAACTTTGATTGAAAAAAAAGATCACAGACAAGACCTTTTGCTTGATATAAAAATGAATGCTTTTTGTTCAATAAGTTCCCCTCGCTATCTACTTCTCGAGTCATGTGAGACTTATAACGGAAATTGTCTTTCAATCGTATCTTTTCCAATAAAGGATTGTAGATAAATTGACCTAACCTAAACCTAACAAGGGATAAAAACAAAGCAATTGAAGACTTATTTTAAGTGCAGTTGAGAGGAAGACAAAATTATTCCAAATCCAAAAACGAAAGATTTAGTGGATTTCCCATCATTTGAATTTTAGCATATAGGATCCTCTATCTCATTCTATGAACATTTTTCATCTCATACTTTTCTAATAATTGGTTTTGGTGTCTTGATAATATAAGATAGGTATACATAAAAGAAAAATATTTTTTAACTCGAATTTGTGTAACTCGAATGTATCAAAACGACGTCGTTTTACATCAAAAACGACGTCGTTTTGAGATATTAATTCGAGCCATTCAGGCCATGAAAATTCGAGCCGCCAAGTATTCTTGTATATAAAATAGAGAGATGAGACAAAAAATAAGACAGATAATTTGTACTCCTAAATTTTGAAATAAATGGACAATTAACCTATTTGAAGAAAGAAATAAAAAAAACCGACAATCATATGGGTCACAATTGAAGCTTTATAGACTAATATATGCAAGTGGAGATAAAATAAGACGTAAACTTGCAATAATATAATCTGGCTGACACTTTAAATATGCTTACAAATAAAAACAGGTTTGCCCTCGTGATCAAGAGGTGCCTCATATGGACAGATTCCTTATTAGACTACCCAACATATATGTTGCTACAAGATAATCAATCAGGAAAAAAAATAAAAATAAACAAAAAGAAAAGCTCAGTGATATATCTAAAGATTTGGTTTTGCATATTTCATTGGAAACGGACCAACGATTAAAATTATTAGTTTTATTGTGACTAAGCCAAATCTTGACTAAATTATGAGGTTTTAGGTTTTTAAATTTGCCTTGTGAAAGTTATTGGTCGCTTTTTTGTTAAAAGAATTCTAGGTAAACCAACTACATTAGATTTTCATTAATAACTTAACAAGTATTGGGCCACTTGACATTCACATTCAACTTTAGGCATTGAGGTCATGGGCCCGCAAGGCCCAATTAATTCTTATTTTAGAGCCCGGTTGGACCAAAATTAGAAAACACCAAAATATCTCACACTCATATAATCGGAAACCTGTCCAATAAACCCATAAACTATTTTAAAATAGTAAGATTTAATGTATTATTCCAAGTCTCATGAATATTAGTGTAATTCATTAAAAAAAATAACGAATATGATTTTATTTTAGCACTAACTTAAAAGTTGTTTTTTTTTTGGACATCAGAAAAACAACAAAGAAGGGACTATGCCCTCTTCCTAGACATTTTTATCATTTCTCTGCTGCAAAAAGACTTCTAATCTCAGTCCTAATCTTAACTGGTCATTCATTCACCACCAAGATATCTTCCAGCCACTCTGCTCCCAACTTCACCAAAGCATATGTACAAAGATTCCCTTCCTTTGAAGTGTGTTGTAAAGTGCATTCACAGCCTCAAAGGATGATCCTTGCATCTTCCACAAGCCCTTCGAATGAGAATTTATCTCCTTGGTCTTTTTTCATCAGTTGCACAACTTGCTCAGCATCGGTTTCTATGAGTACATTATGCGTTTCTTTTTGGAGGATGACTAGGGGTGGCCACGGGCAGGATTGGGGTGGGTTTGCCATTTCCCGTTCCCGCCAACAAACTCCACCCTTACCCCCGTCTCACCCCTGCTACGGGTGGAATTTTTCAACCCCACCAACCCCGTGGTTTCCCGCAAATATCCGATAACATTTCAAATAGTTAAAAATCATTAAAATTCTTAGCACACTAAATAATTTTTTATTTTTATATATATAAACATTGAGATTTTTAAGATTATTATTTATTTATATTTAAACAAAATTATAAACTTTTAATATTATTTTCTTATATCTAATTATATTATATATATACATATATTATTTATTTATATATTATTAATTATATCGGTTCGAGTTTGAATCGAGGGAATCGATACTTGCCCCGGCCCACCTCCGTTACGGGTGATCAAAATGTAATCCATCTCTACCCCACATAAGTGTCAAGACAGGTAAAATCTATCCCATTCAATAAATATAAACAAATCCCACGAATCAAATTTAAATCACCATCCCTAAACATGACTATTAATTTCTTGAAAAGAGCCCACAATTTAACTTCCAAACTTGTGCCACTTTATAATTTGTCATAGTATCCACACACGCTCATGCTCCTCTCTCATCTTTGAAAAGTCCACCAAAGGTCCCTCGTGCCACTTTATAATTTGTCATAGTATTCACATACTCATACTCCTCTCTCATCTTTGAAAAGTCCACCAAAGGCCCCTCCACCTCCTACCTTCATGTTGCCATCAATGTTTAGGTTGATTTCCCCTGCAGGTGGCAAATTCGAATTAATCAGTCTAAATGCTAGGCTAGGTTTTGTAATAGAGATGCTAAAAGCCTGGTTGACCTCATTGGAAGAATCCAAAACAAATTTGATGCTATATTAATTGACAACTAGTCACCAAGTTTTAAAAAATAAATTTGACAAAAGTTGTTTAAAAAAACTGGTTGCCGTTAATTCATACCAAAAAAAATTAAATATGTTCTATTTGTTTTGACGTAAAAATATTTTATTTATTTTTGTTATTTGATTGAATAAAAAGAAAGTAAATTATTTTTTAAGAAAAATATTTTTATATTATTTTTTAAAAAATAATTTACTTTTAAAATTTTCATAACTCAATTTTACAAAAAAAAAAAAAAAATCTTAACTCACTAAAAAATCATAAATAACATTTTATTGAATTAAAATTTATTTTTTAGATAATAAAATATTTTTATTTTAAGTGCCAACTAAAAGTTAAAAAATAAAAATATTATTTTTATGTAAGATTAATTTGTTAAAAAATATATTTTTATACAAAATATTACACGTCCAAACAAACACTCTAATGTGAATATTTGGCACCATTTTTTTTAACCATCCGCCGACACCGTTTCAAAACACCACAGAATGCACAACGCTAATGTTATGTTTGGTTGATAGATTTGAGGAGGGATTTGGAAAGAAAATGAAAAAGGTAGGTGAAATGTGAATAAAATATACCTATATTTTACCTAATTTCACACACTTTTTCTCTTTTTCTTTCCAAATTCCTCCTCAAAACACAGCGTAATGGTCATTCTCACATGTTCAGCAGAACAAAATATATACGTAAAATATAAAAGGAAAGCTCAAAGGAATTATGAAGTTTTTTATTTAATTTTTTATATAGATGTGAAATTCACACAAACTATATATATATATATATATATGGGTTTCATATAAAAAATTTGATAATTTATTTGCATTCGGAGCATTCCAATATAAAATATAAAACATAAAACATAAAAAATTGACATCTCAAACATCTCACGGAACAGACACAGACGCGGGTTTTACAGTCTTCGAAGCTCTACCCAGACTTCCTCTATTACGGAGTTCCATATCTCCACCCGCATTTCCGAAATCGTAAGATGTCTGTTTTTTTAACAGTATTATGTTTTGTCTGATTTACGGGTTTTAGGTTTATTTGCTTATTTATTTATTTATTTATTAAGGATTTGTGGGTTTTTGGGCTTTTGAATGATTTGTCTGCTTTTGGATTTGTGAATTTTAGGTGTTTGTTTAAAGTCCTCAAAGAATGTTGGTTGTGGTGGCCTTGCTGAAATGAATTATGAAAGCCTCCAATTGTGAATTATAAGCATGTGTGTTTTTACTGCATTCTAGTAAAACTTACAAGTACTAAAACTTGGATCAAATTTTGACAACTTGTGTGAACAAAAAGTAACTGATTCTGCTTGAATATTTCAACTTCTGCCATTAGAAAACAAATAATTTAGGGGTTTTTGATGACAACACAATTTGAACCATTGCAAAATAAAAGAACAAATTAAAGTAAAATTCTTTGAAGGACTTGTTTCAGTATGTTCTACATTTGGCAATGACTCTTCTTAGCTTGTTGTATAGTCTTCTATAGTTGTTGACATTTTGTCTTTCAAATTTATATGCCTATTTTTAATTTTTTCCAGTAGGTCATGTCTGTATTGAAATGAACGTTCCGCTGGAAAATTATTATGTTTTTCTTCTTCGTCCATGCCTCTACAATATTCAAGGAATGACTAAATTAAGTGGGTTTGCAAGTGTGGAGCTTAATGGGGATAATATTGAGAATAAAATGGAGAAAACAAGGGTTAAGCAGTTCTATGCACCAATGGAAGGTGGGTATTGAACTCCATTGAACTTGACCATAACCATGGATTGAGTCCCGGGAGATCTCGGTTTTACAAATGCCACAGGATACTTCAACCACATGCAACAAGGAAGCTTGAATTGAATGACAGAGCTGGTATTAGAATTTAAAATGAATGAGAATTTCAATTCCTAATTGAACTTAGCTTTTCTACTGTTGTTCAAAAACATAGACCTGCAGTTTCATACTAGCATTATATTGAGTAAATTCATATAGTTATTTCTTATAAATAATGAACTCATGACAATGGAAAGAAGATAAAAATGAAAAAGAAAAAAAAAATAGTTGAGTGATATAATCTTGAAGGGAACATCTTCAATTTCCTTTCTCAAGTCGTCTTTGCAATTGATTGGGGAGGATAAGAATTTGGTATTTTGGTGCACTTTTTTTTATAAAAAAATAAAAAATAAAAATAAAATGAAAAAAAAGTTACTTTGTATTGACATAGTACAAGGGTCAAGACTTGTGGTTCACTGTTCTTGTGCTGATGTTTTGTGCTTATTCTATCAGGAATTTCACGAACTAAGTTTGGTTCAAGCTATAATTAGTTATTCTTACACTAGAAAGTAGGATTGGCTATTATGAGGAATTTACACTAGAAATAACTTTAATGTTGTTTAGTGCAATTATAAGAGCATGGCTTGCTAGGTGTGAGAACGTAGGTTTTTGAGTTTGAGGATAACTACTTTAAGTGATTATATTAGACTGTCTAATCTCTCACCTCTCATCTCTCTGTCACCTCCACATGCTATCCAAGCTGCATGTGCAGGGGGAGTGTTATACTTGTCCCACATTGTCTCCAGGGCCGGCCCTGAGTTTTCGGGGGCCTAAGGCGAAATAATTTTTCCAGGCCTTTTAGATATTCATAAAAATAAAAATAAAAATCACCCTATTTGGTTTAGAATTTTGAAAAATAATTATTTGAGTTTGCAATTCGCATTTTTTTATATTTTTTTGTATTTGGCAACTTTTTTTTGTTTTTTAAAAAAAAAACAAATATTATAATTTTTAAGCGTATCTAAATTAGATGTATCTACAAAATAAATAAATAAAATTGCGTAAAATATTTAAAAACTACTAAAAAACACATAATTGGGCCATAAAAAGAGAAGAAAGAAAAATAAGCCCCACAGACGTATACATATATTTTATATATTTTTTTTTAATTGGGCTAACAACTAACACTTATAAATATTTTTTAACTAGGCCTTTTATCAATTGGGCCAAATAGAACTTTTGAGGCATTTTAAAATGGCCTAAATTAGCTAAACAAATTTGGGCCATTTTTGAATTTTTGATATAGTATAAGATAATGAATTTTTTTGGGCCTAATTTTTGGGCGCCTAGGCACAGGCCTCAATGGCCTTAGCCCAGGGCCGGCCCTATTGTCTCTCTAAGTCTCCCAAGCTTGGTTAATATACTTGAGGGACCCCTCCACTCATAGCCAATTGGTTTCGAGTTGGATGCTTTAATAGATTTATGCCAAAAGTTGGTTGATCAACTACCTACTTCTATTTCTATCCATTTCAATTCACACTTTTTTAACCATTTATGTCGTTTTTCGCTATTTGTTTGAGTAACTTATGTGAAGCTTGCTTATGATAAACTGTCTTGTGTATCTGATGTCTAACTGATTTCGGTTTAATAACTTGTAATTTTCTCAATTTTATTTTCCAATTTGCAGAACCATTATCAGTGATTGATTCTTCAGTTTCTCTAAATGATGGTAGGAAGGTGCGGATATCATATAAGGTATTGCATTTCTATCCAAGTCGCAAGCTCCTAATGCACAGGAAAAAGTAAAAAAGGATCAAGGAAAAGAATTTCTGGTTGCTATAAATTTTTGCCTAATATTCATAGTTTATCCAATTAATCATGCAAGGGGTACCAGGTGCCTATAGTGAGGATGCTGCACTCAAAGCCTACTCTCAATGTCAAACTGTTCCTTATAACAAGTTTGAAGATGCATTCAAGGTTGATTATGATGTAACTCTGACAGCTTGTGGGCAGAATTTAGGACACCACACGGAATTGTAATTTTTCATAACATTTGAATAGTCTATTTTGTTTTTCTTGACATCTTTTTGTATATTATTAATTATTATTTTTGTGATGACTTCATATAGTGTGAGGACTCCATTTTTGGTAGTAAATGAATTCTAAAAGATGAATTTTTCAGTTCACATGCTGGGTAAACAAAATGAAATGATTGTACAAAAAAAAAAGAACAAGAAAGAAATGATTTGATTCTAATTGTATCCAAAGGCTTCTTAGTATAAATTGATGTACTCATTCCTTCTTGTTTGTTCTTAAACATATTTTGCAGGCTGTCGAACTCTGGTTGGCTGATAAAACAGTTCTTCCGATTGAAAATTCTTTAGGTGGAAGCATCCATCGCAACTACGATTTACTCCTTCGGCATAAGCTGCACATAGTGGGTGAGGTTCAGCTGGCTGTTAACCTTTGCCTTCTAGCACTACCAGGTGTTTGGACACAGCACTTGAAACGTGTTTTGAGCCATCCACAGGTCAGGTTTATTTATTTTAGTTTTTTGTTTCTGAGTTGGAAAGAACATTGCTGAATTGAGTTTAATTGACCATTTATAATATAAAAAAAAGATACCTGGCATTTTTCAGACTTGTCATTCACATGTCTGCAACTGTTCATCAATCTGGGGTTTTAAAATTTGTCCTTCCCTGGAGGAGCAATTGCTTGAGGTCATTTCCATCATTTTTCAACTTTGTTATGATTACAAAGTTACCAGGAAGCAATTGCTTGAGGTCATTGCCATAAATTTTCAACTTTGTTTTGATTAAAGAGTTACCGCTGCTCTTAATTTTGATGTTGGACTGAACTTTAGTTTTGAAGTAAGGTTCAGTTTCTTTGCTAGTGAAAATTGAGATGTGAAAATCAAATAAATTGAAGTAAACTTGAAAATCAACTTTTGTAGTGATAAACATAATTTAAACTGTGAATTTGAGCTAGATATCTCTCCTAAAATGACTAATTCATTACCTTAGAAATTTAAATTTTGCAAAGGGGGGGAAGCCTAGAATGATATTGTTGAATATATTTTGGCTGGTCATAACAAGTAGACCATCAACCTGTTACCTTACTTTTTGGTGGTCATAATTGAGGAATGCTTTCTTTTATATTTTTAGGACATATTTTATAATTTTTCAGAATATATTTCATCTAAACAAATAGTTTATTATTTGAATGAGTTATAAATCCTAAAATTTTATTTATTTATTTATTTATTTTCGGTTTTACAAGTTGACAAGTTATTGTTTGCAGGCACTTGCTCAAAGTGATATCATCTTAATTAAGTTGGGTGCTACAACAGAAAACGTCAATGATACTGCTAGTGCTGCTCAGGTGATCTACAGTTGTCCCTTTGGCATCTTTTTTAACCTTTTTTATACTATAGGAAAGCTTCCTGTTCTCACTGTATTAACTTTGGGTCAGTTGGTAGCCTCAAATGAACTGAGGGATGCTGGTGCTGTTGCAAGTGCTCGAGCTGCAGAAATTTATGGGCTAGATATACTTGCTGAGAGAATCCAGGTTAGTTTCTTCTTGACCTGTTTCTAAACTTCAAAGTCTCCAATTGCCTTGTTCTTTTAGCTGCATAAGGCATCTTCAACCTTATCACCATGTCAGTAGGAACTCTTCACAAAGCTCATTGAGAAAAAGACTTATGGAATGCGATCAAAGAAGTCCAAATGAATCTGTTTGAAATGCCAAGAAATAGGATAAAATAAATTAAAAGAAAAGAAAGAAAGAAAAATTGGTAACATTGTAACTTCTATTTTTTGCTTAAATCCAGATTGAAACATTCAATTCAACTTCGTTAAGCTTCACTTCATCATGAAATACAATCCATTATCATATTTTATATCGTAATGTGCATAACATCAGTTCTGAGTGCAGTCAGTTATTTGTGTGATAAGTCTTCTTGATGCTAAATACCACTTGGTTGTATAATTATTATGTGGTCCAAGAAATGATACTCAGGTTGCTTGTATTCCATGACCTCTACAGGATAACTCTGATAATATTACTCGCTATTTGGTACTCGCAAGGGATCCTATCATTCCAAGTACTAATAAGCCCTTTAAGGTAAAATTTTGTTGCCTTGGTTTATTTGCTTAAATGGTTGCCAAAAAACTTGTCTGAGTTGAATTTTGATGTCCTTTATTCCAGACGAGCATTGTATTTACTTTGGAAGAAGGTCCTGGAGTGTTGTTTAAAGCCTTGGCAACATTTGCATTGAGGGACATTAATTTGACAAAGGTAATTGCTCGGTTATCCTTTGGTGGAAAAGCCTTAGTATTGAACTCATTTCTTTTTTGATGCAATTTCAGATTGAAAGTTGGCCACAGAGAAAGCACCCATTAAGGGAAGTTGATAACCCAAACAATGGAAGTGCTAAGTGAGTACTTATTTCACATTTGATTTGAATAGGCTGGAAAACACATTGAACCTGTATCACTTGCCTTAGAATAAGTACATATCATCTGATCCATACAAGATGATGGGAACATTCCCATAAGTTTGTTGGATACGTTTGATTTGTTTTGGTTGAAAGCTACATTGCATGGATATTGACATTGGAAGTAGAGTATACACTATAAACACTCAGAATTGCTGGCACACTGAATCCTAAAAAGTTTGAACCTAAACATGCCAAAGTGACCATATTATATACCATGCTAATGTTTCAAAACAGAGTGAACTAATGTGCTCAGTTCAGTTCAATTAACCACACCTGAATTGATTATGCTTAATGTTTGCTTACAAGTAGAATATTTACATGATTATCTGCATAAGTAGTGAGTGGGAATGTTGAAACCTGTCCTCATCCCTGCAAGATGTCAATGATGTGTTCCCATAGTTTTCAAATATCACTGATCAGTCATGAGTTGTCCAGTAATCATTTCATGTGTCCAGTGAACTGTTAGAATGTATTAGGAATGGTAGGGTATATTAGGAATATTTCCTATTTCATCTTTATGTATATTTGGTATCTTTATTTCTGCCTTAGAGAGCTCCTGTATTTTGGCTAATGATCTAATATAAAAGGGGATGAGATAGGACTCATACCTCTAACTTTTCTCTTCTCAAGAATGTCTTTTCAGCTATTGGAAAGACCATTGTTACTTGAACAAGTATCAGTGATGGTGAAAACAAACCTACCAAAGACGATATATATAACCATGAAAGCAAAACCTTTTTATCTCATTGTACTTGACCATCCTTGTTTAAAAGCAAAGTTGTCATCACAATTTCAATTATTTATGACATTTATCTAGGTGTATGATATATATATATATATATTCTAAAATGGAATTGGGGAAAATATGACTGAAGCACTGCCTTTCTTATATTTCCTCTATCAACCATGAGAGTTTAAAACATGTCATCCCAATTGTGCCTATGGATTTGCTTTTCTTAATCCATTATTTGAGTCTGTTGTGCCGTTAATATTTAACCATTCCTTTTACATAGAAGGTCGTTTGCCTCCTGTGAACTTTGTTTTAACATGGTATTTTGCTTTGATTTGGAATAGTGAATTTTTGTCAAGATAGCCTTCGCTATTTAGTTGACTAATTTATGGTCGCAGGTGTTGTAATTACCTTTTCTATATTGATTTTGAGGCTTCTATGGCAGAGCCCCATGCACAAAATGCTTTGGGACATTTGCAGGTTTGTGATCTATAATTTACTCCAAGTCCAACTATGCCTCTTGTTTATGCTGTTGACTCACGATACCATCAAGTTCCTTTGAAGCTGCTATTTGCACACACAATACTTCTAACTTCAGCCACCAAAAATTAAATTGTGTAATAATTTTACCCTTGAGCACAATTACTAGTAAGAACAAAACTGCAAAAAAATCAGAACATTTTATAAGTGCACCCAACCTCCCCCAGCCACCCCCAACCTCTCCCTGCCCCTCCTGATGCCCCCCATCCCCTCACCTCCCTCTCGATGCCGGCCACCCCCTCCACTCATTCCGCTGCCACTCAGCTTCTCTCCCATGGTCCCACCCTCCTCAATGCCTCCATCCCTCTCCAAAACCCTAGATCTATACATACACATACATATATATATATATATGAGAGACAGAGAAACCCTAACGTACTTGGGGTTTTGTTTAACATGTTTTTCAATACACAGTGCCATGTAACGTGACGTTACACAGAAGGTGACAACCTCTCACCACATGACGACGTACTTTCCATTTTTTATTCTTACACCCTGGATGAAACTTGCCTTGTGACACAAAGCGGCTTCAAATTGACCTACAAAACTCTGTAAACTTTTCGACTACAACCTTACCTGTGTCTGTATCCATGCTTAGCAACTTATTGAAAGAGATTTTCCATCCATTGATGCAGTACAAGTTGCCTGCTGCAAGTATTTTAAAGTGAGAGGTATAATTCTTGAAAGCATATCACTTTATATGGCTTGAACATTGTTCTAGTTCTTTGTTCTCGTCTTGTCAGAAGTTGTTAGTGCGACAACAATTTTTTCGCTGCTAGCATTAATAATTATTTTGTTTAGGATATATTTTGTTGCACCAAGATATGAAGCGAGCCCCATGAATTTGTTGTTTCTTTTCAGGAATTTGCACCATTTCTTCGTGTACTTGGTTGCTATCCCATGGATACAGCTCTATAAATATCCATCTTGCTCACTAGAGTCTACCGAGAGCCATTTGATGTAAGATTAGTATGAATCATTGGTTAACAACCACCTAGTTCAGACAAATAACATGACTCCATAGGATGCAAACCTAAACATAATCTAAGAATCTAGTAGCTTGCACATAATTTGATTGTAATTAGTTAGGTTAGACAATCATTATATTCAAGAGAAGCACAGTTGCCTCATATTCAGTAGATCCTTTGTGTTTCAACTAGTTAGCTCAGGCGATAAACTTGTTTTTGGTCATTATTTTCACTCATGGCTGATCATTTTTTGGTTCCTATAATATTGTGTTGTAATCTGATCACATCAAGTCACACCCGTACTTTTGAGCACTGTTGCCTTGAAAATACGCTACACCGTCATCTGGGTCCATGCCTGTAGTTGAAGCCTAGTTTGGTGAATTTTACACTATTTTGATCTGTTGATTGCCAATTTTTAGGTGGTATTTGAATTTTGGAGGAAAATAAAAAAGAAAGAGAAAACTGACAAATTTAATTTCTATTTGTTTCACTTTTTCCTTCTTATATATATTAGGAAAATGATTTTCCCCCCGAATTTTTCTTCCCCGAATACCCCGACTGTCCAAAACGACGTCGTTTTGGGCGGTCTCTTTTTTTTTTTTCTCCTTGTGTCTGAACAAAGGGAGAGAAACAAAAAGAGGGAGAGAAAGAGAAAAGAGGGGAAGAGGGAATGGAGTCGCCATCGCCGGTCGCCTCCGCTCTGCCTCCACCTCCAAATTTTTTTTTTCAGGCCTTTTTTTTTATCCGATCGATCGATCGATCGCAGCCCCCCCTTTTTTTTTCTGAAAATGTGTTGATGATAATGATGGTGATGTTAATGAAGATGGTTGATGATGAAGATTTTCTGTTGATGAAGATGGTTGATTTTTTATTTATTTATTTATTTTTATTTTTTTTTTCTGGATTTGATGATGATGTTGATGAAGATCGGCTGATGATGATGATGTTGTTGATCAGATGATGAACAACAAAACATCTTCATCCTTTCTTCCTCCTTTCTCCTTCTTCTTTCTTCTTCCTCCTTTCTTCTTCTTTCTTCTTCTTTTTTGATTTTTCTTCTTCCTCTTCTGCGTTATTGAAAAAAAAAAAAAAAAAAATTCAAAATGACGAAACGACGTCGTTTTGAATTCGGAGGGGGGGGGGTCGGGGAAGAAAGGTTTCGAGTTACGTAGCATTACTGTATATATTATTCATCTCTTCTCAAATTTAAGATTTAAACAGGGTTTAAACACAACCTTAGGAAAGTAGCTATGAGATGCATTTTAGACATTTTTGCTTCCCCAATTGAATGGATCCTTCATTGCATTCATCTTACAAGCAAAAAGTGATGAATACAAATATAAGTTTGGCATAATCACATCGGGCTCTCCTAATGTTTAAATTTTACCCATCTAAAAAAAAAAAGAAAGTTTACATTTTTATTACACTAAAAAATGTAAATTTTATATTTGATGTTGTATGTTTGCATTAGTTATTTGTTTGACCTTTATTAAAAGAGTGATCAATATAATTATGTTGAACTTTGATTTATTATAACTTTTTTAACTTCAAATAAAATGAATATAATTTTTCTGAAAAAATAAAATAAAAGAAAATCAACAATAATACATCCTTTTAAAATTAAAGTTCTAATTGAATTTTATTGAAGTGGAAAGTCAAAAAAAAATAAATAAATAAATAAAAAAAAATCAAAATATCACATTAAAAAATTTTATATACGAATTAAAATTATTAGAGCTCACAAATTAAAAATTCAAAACATTTTTAACATAACCCAATAGTTATATTTGGTACCTTTTGTTTCAACTTTCAACACGTGTAGTAAAGCACAACATAGCAGACCAAACCTGCATGATGAGATCCACACTCTGATATTCTCGGGAAAAGAAAAAGCTACTTTTGTGCGTACCACATTACTTACTGCTTTGTTTATTTATTTATATTTGACTGGAATAATAATGCTTCAATAATGCTGTTAGTCTTTGCAGGACGGCCTCTAACCCTCAACTGACAACAACAATAATTTCTCTTAGCTGCAATCATTTTATTTTTATAATAATCTACATATTTTTTTAATCTCTACTCGTTTTATTTATTTATTTATTTTTTAGGTTATCACATTATTTTATTTTATTTTTCTGATCTTTGGAATATACTTGTTTGCTGATGTCAAACAGTTTCACATCTTACCAACCCACAGCCCCACTATTGAATTTTAATTTAATTTAGTGGTGTTTTGGAAAGTTGGTAAAAAGTTGATTTTTTTGACTTTTTTAGCTTATTTTATCTTTTTGTGAAAAAGTTTTGTGAGAGGTGATGTGACTATTTTATTTTTTTATGGATAGGTTTTGTGAGAGATGATGTACTCAAAATTGATAAAAAGTTGGAAGCTGACTTTTTACCAGCTTCTTAAAATGGCCCTTAGTCATAATGTATGATGATGATGATGATAATGATGCTGTTGTTAAGACAATAATATTAATAATGGACCCCACAATCTCACATATTTTATATATTACTAACAATAGTTTTCTTCCAATTAGGTGATTAGGGTATATTTCCTCCCCGACATTTATTATTTGATTGTTATTTATGTCTTATGTTTATGTCCCAACCCATTGATTTGCGCATTTGGTTTTTTTTTTTTTCCCAATCAATAAGGGATCATTCAAATTTATAAATATTTAGATAATTATATTAAACTGGATGATGAACTATTAAAAAAAGAATAAATTACAAATACATTTCTTGAGGTTTCTTTAAAATACAAATTGTCTCTTATGATTTAAAAAATTACGAATATCCTCTTGTCATAATTTTTTATTTAACAGAATTAATTAAAAAATAAGATTTATAATTATTCTCAAATACAATAATAAAATTATCTAAATTATTAATTGAAACATATTTCTAATATCATTAAAAACTGTTAATTGACTTGATAATTTATTAACAAAATGTTAAAAAATTAGAAATATCAAGGGGTAGAATATAATTTCCAAAACTCTAGGGGACGATTTGTATTTTAATCAAACGTCAGGAGTGTATTTGTAATTTACTTTTAAAAAAATTAACAGCACAATTTTATAAGCCGAACACTGTGCAGTAGAAGAAAACAATTGACTAACGTTACAGTTAATCGAGAATCTTCTATATGTTTACATTTGCAGTTTTTATTTATTCTAAATGCACATAAAAGGTGCGTGCACAAGAAAATTTAGAAGTGAGCTTACGGTGACCAACTTTTGTGAATCTTCTAAAAGCTCCTAAAGCTCAGTTGCCTCTTCAATTGATGTGATTCTATTAGGAGAGGCATAATGAGAATTTAATTTCAAATCGCATTTAGTTCTACTCAAGAATAGAATGTGGTTCACAGTTAATTTAGCCAACGTTTGGCATGCCAAATTTTTTGATTGACAATTAATCATTTTATTTTTTTTCTCACAAAAATCAAAAAAGTCAAAAACTTATCTCAAATGAGACTTTTTAATCCCAGGCTAAAATAGTCAAAAAATCAAAAAACTAATCCACATCCTAAACAAACCTTATTTACATTAACTGAGAATTTCATTCCCTTCTCAGATTTTCAGTAAAATTTCGTATACTTAAAAAAAGTAAGAACTACTAAAATAAGTAAATGGATATTTACTAAAATATTTAAGGGTTGTTTGGAATAATTTAAATGAGTATATTTTGACTTTTTATAAAAAAAAATGTGTAATACGAGAGAAAAATGATATGACACAAACAAGATAAAAAGATATGATAAAATAGTGTACGCCAAACAAGACCTTAAAATTTTTATCATTTTTGCTTAGATAATTCCTAACAAATGAAGTTCTTAAACTTAGAATTCTCATTCATTTTCTTTTATTATTCATACCATCAAAAAAATAACTTTACAAAATTGCACGCACGTGTTTAGTGCTCTTTTTATTTTTTTAAATAAACAATAAAAAAAATCCATAAATTTTTTTCTTCAAAAATCTCCTCACTTGGAGGCTCATATCTCATGGAGGACATAGAAACAAATTTTTTTTTTTTTCATATATACGTGAGATATTTGAGTGGGCCTTCCAAGCAAAAGCACGAATTGTGCATAAGGCAACACGCTTCAACATCTCCATGTAACATTCCAAATTTTTAATTATGTTATAAAATTTATATTAATATTATTTAATTTCAGTTTAGAAAATATATGATTTATCATATATATTATAATGTGTAATTTGGTAAAATAATATAATTATGAAAAGGTTAGGGATCAAAATATAAATAAATAATTAAGTTAGCTTGGAGATAAGCTTCAATTAATGAAGACGAATAGGAGAATGACACGTGGCGTTGGCTTGGGGCGCACGAATTGGATTTGTTTATAAATTGGGAGAGTTGAACGACCTGGAGAAGACCAGGAAAAGAACGAAAGGAAAGAGAGAAAGAAAAGAGAAAGAGAGAAAAGAGAGGAAACGAAAGGAAAATAATAGTGGAAGTTGAAAGGGTTTTTGATTGTTGAAAGGAAGAGTAAGATATTAAAGATAAGGTGAATTATATTATACCTTGAATCACCAAAATGTATTTTACGTATGTTTTGACTTACCAAAATCTATTTTATACAAGTATGTTTTATTAATATATTAATAAAAGTTATATTTTATAAATGTTTCAGCTACGTGGTTTTATTTCTGAACCCTATTTATATAATATCTGTATTTCAGTTTCTGCGACTTAAATGATTTCTGCTACTTAAATGATTTGTTTATGTAAATGTTTTGGCCTAACTAACGATCCATGGTTATTTCGTGTCCCTTATACTCTTAGTATAATATTTCTCACTCTGCCATGTACTTATAGTTTTTTACCAATTTTTAGGAAATAATGCAATTCAGAAATAGCTTTGGAAAGTCTTAGATGCGGGGCTGCGGAATAGACACACACAGTATTTTTATGATATTTCTCTATGTAAATAACGACCTTTTTGGTCAATATAATTTTGTAATAAAAATAGAAACTCCAATGATTATTTTGGTACCCTTACTTAAATATTTCTTCCGCTTGCGTTTATTAATTTGTTTAAGAATTGGCCGGAGGTAACTTCAGTTACTGGCTGAAAAATCTAGAAACCCTAGATGTTGATTTGTGATTATGTACCAATTTTAAGCAAAATATAACAATCCCAATCAAACAATCAAGAGAAAGAGACACAAAGATTTTACGTGGAAAAACCACAATTGGACACCTTCCAATTGTGATAAAAAAACCACGGGCAACAGCCACAAGAACAATCCACTAAGAAGATATAAAGGAATTACACAGGTATCACTCTCAATTATCTAGCGAATTCACAACGCCTAATTGAACCAACCTCTATGTGCCTCTTCCAACCCCATCTTCAGCACGGAATTGTCTTTCTGATAAGCCACTCCGGATTCCCTCCAAAGCTTCAGGCTCGAATTCTTCAGAATTCACAACTGAAGAATAACTCTCTCTTTTGTGTATAACAAACAAACCTTTGATGTACTCTCTTTAAACCATGAGTTAAATACTCAATAAAACATCAAAGAAAATAACAAAATATCCCCAGATATAAACCTTTAAGAACCAAAAAAGAAGATCTGGAGGACTTCAATCAATTACTTAGTTTTGGGAGAAAACCAAGTATTTATAGAGACCCAAAAGTAATCCAAGATTGGGAAGAAAACAAACTCCTTGAAAAACCCGGATTCTGAGGCTCGCTCGAGCGAAGCTTTCCTGGCTCGAGCGAGGAGAGTAATTTTCATGATTTCTACTAGTGCCTTGGCTCGAGCGACGGATCCTTGGCTCGAGCGAGGAATACACTTCTTCAGGTTTTTGTATGGACGCAATCCTTGGCTCGAGCGAGCATTCCTTGGATCGAGCGAGCAAACCTTCGCTCGAGCGAGCACTTCTTGGCTCGAGCGACCAATGGCAGATATACAAATTTGAATGCAATTTTGAATGCAATTTTGCATTTTGCTTCGGCCGCGAGCTGACCGGTCAGCTCGACCCCCGTAATAATCAGCGAAGTGGCAATCTTGAAAGCATTAACATCACAAACTTCTCCGCAAAGCTCGATTCGGGTTGGATTCGCATCTAATAAACTCATAGCCTCACTGAAATAAAAATGCGAATAAAATTACAACTCAAAAGAGTTTTGTCAAACGGGATTGCCAAGAATAAAAACCTAACACTGGCCATCACGATACTTAACCCTTAGGTACCGAGAGCGGGTCGTGACACTCCATCTCTCGGAATCCGAATTGGTAAAGCTCTCAACTGACGACGAAATCAATAGAAATTTGAGATTGAGAGAAAGATACAAAAACTTCCTGATCCCACTCTCTGATCTTGAGCCTTCGACGTGAACTAAACAAGTTCGAGAAGAATCCAAAAATAAAATTTAAAGCTTTTTGAGGAATTTAAGATGGAGGAAGAGGTGTTGGATAAAACGAAGAATATATATAATTTAGAGAGAGAAAATGAGGGTTTTGAAGGGTTGGATTGCGTGGAAGATGAGGAAGGCCACGAGGTTGGAACTTTAATCTTACTATTGCTTGGATACTATAAATTATAAGCAAATCTCAAGTAAATTTTGCTGCAAACTTTTAGTTTATAATTTTTTAATTTTTTTTACATTATTGAGTTGCTTCTTGGTTTAATTTACAACATTGCAAGTTGTTTTGTATTATTTGTTGCTTCTTTTCATTTCTACTTTTACTTATTTGTTGTGTTTTTTTGCCCTTCCAATTTTTTTTTTTCTTACTGATGTCCTGTTTTAAGGGGACAGTATAATGTTACTTTGGTCATCAGTAACATGTTACTGTTAAACAAATTAATATATTATTATTTACGTTAATTAATTTTTTAGATAAATTACAAATACACTCTCTGAGATTTGATTAAAATACGAATTGTCTCCTGTGATTTTAGAAATTACATTCCAACCCCTGAGATTTTTAATTCATAACAAATCATTTTTTTATTAATAAATTATCAAGTCAATTAACAATTTTTAATGATGTTAGAAAGATGTTTTAGTTAATAATTTAGGTAATTTTATTATTGTATAGGAGAGTAATTATGAATTTCATTTTTTGTACTTTAAGCAAATCTCAGGAGATGTATTTGTAATTTATCCAATTTTTTTTTAAGAATTTCATAGTCAATATGAATCTTATTTGATAGGTCTTAATAAGAGAATTCTAAAAATATTAATTAAATTAAAAACTGATATCTAAATAAAAATTATATTATTTTAAAATTTAAAATATTAAATTATTCGATAAGGATATTTTAGTGATAGTGATATGTGTTGAACTTTTTAAAGAAATTTTTTTGTACTTATTCTTAATACATTAAAATTTTATTATGAAGGGTTTTTGATTAAATCTCTCTTAAAAAAATCGTTTAGTTTTTTTTTTTTTTGGAAAATATTTATATTTTTTTTTCTTTGAAAAAAATCATTTTCAAATACCAACAAAAGAAAGTTAATTTAGAATTTACCGACAACTTTCAAATAGAAACTTTCACAGAATTTTACTTTTTGTTTTATTTTTTATTTATTAATAAAAAAATAATATTACTATAGACGCAGACATAAAAATTTAAAAATTATTAAGAATTTTACATTAATCACTTAAATTTATTTTTTTATCAATTCAATCTCTATTACCTATAATACATTTCTAAATAAATTATAGATTCCAAATTGTGAGACCTAGCTTTTTCATAAAAGAAATTGCATAGGGCCAAAAAGTTAAGTAGCTGAGAAAAAGTCAAGAAGAGGAATCATTCATAAATACAATATACAAAAATAATTGATAGTTCTAATTTTAAAGTTTTAGGAGTAGTTCTAACAGTGATGCTATATATATTAATTAGTATATTAATTAGTGTATCAATATTAGTTATAATATTATTATTGATTTTATTCATTAATCACATTATAAATATCAAAATTTTTTAAATTTTGTCACATCATTAATTGGTACATAAATTAGTACATATAGTATCATTCGAGTTGTAGTAGTAAGACTTATTATGTGGTGTGATATTTATGTTAATTTGTTTATGTTTATATATATATATTTTTTTATATCACATCACTAGAGTTTAAATTTAAATTAAGAAGTTATTTGGGGTGTCTTAAATAAATGTACTTTTTGACTTTTTGGACTAAAAAGTTTAGGAAAAAAATATGATTGTTTGAGTTAATTTTTTTACTTTTTACTAAAAAATATGTATTAAAAAATTATATAAATTAGTGTGTAGGAGAAGATAAGGATTGTGAGATGTACAGCTGTACTGTCTGCGCAGGTGCAATTGATGCTATGAAATTCTTGCCTACTTTTCGAACATTGCATTGGACGGTGCTGTTCGGCCCATGGGGGCCATCACGGGTCCCGTTTTGATAATCTGAACCGTTGAATGTGTAGAACTCGTCGAGTACTATATGCTTTACAAAATCACATTGATTGGATATCGATAACTATTTGATCAAATTAGTTTTTGTTCAACTGTTAACTATAACACCATCATTTTTTTATACAAAACTGATTTGATATGTAGTTAACGATATCTGATCAACGTAATTTTTTATAGACATATAATACACGACTAATTCT
Source organism: Camellia japonica (assembly GCA_030407325.1). NCBI lineage: Eukaryota > Viridiplantae > Streptophyta > Magnoliopsida > Ericales > Theaceae > Camellia > Camellia japonica. Next base: position 38,882,696 of record JAPPVO010000032.1, on the reverse strand, counting down.
ACACATTAAACAGTTCAGATTATCAAAACGGGACCCGTAATAGGCCCCCATGGACCGAACAGCACTGTCCTGTATAAATTTGTTGTGCACCCGTATGTAATTTGTATCGGGACAGACATCACTGTGTCATACATTCATAATTTGTATTTTGCATCAATGTAAATTTATTTTTTTTATATTTTTAATTTATGAATAGTAATAATTTTTAATTTTTTTAAATAATTTTTAACTTTTTATCTTTTTTTTAATACATGCCAAATCACCTCTAAAATTTTAAAATTCTTAATCGCTACTCATACAGTATATTCTCTGTGAAAATACAGTCAGTCCATGAACCTTGAGCGACCCAAGTGTCCAGGTTCATTGAACCTGTCAAACCCACCACTTTTATCTCTCCATCCTCTCTCTCTCTCTCTCTCTCTCTCTCTCTCTACATATGTATATACACATCTAGGGCAAGAGAGCTTCTAGGAAAGCTCATAAAATGTAACAACTATTACACAGAGAGAGAGTGCTTTGATGGCCATAGCTTCTGCTTCTGCTTCATCTCCTTCTGCCATTCCTAGTGCACCGTGTCTTCTTTCTATTTCTGGGAGCTCAAAGGTATATTCTTCTCTCTCCCTTTTCCATTCTTTTAATTTCTTTTCCTTCAATTTGTTCTATATGCAGATTTTCACGTCCAGCTTATTGGATCATGGTTTGAAATAATACTTATCACCGGTATGGACGATACAGTCATATATAAGATAATATCGACCAATATATCTGTATTAATAGTTTAAAATTTTCAATATAGCCAATATTTAAATACATGGATTGCATAAAAAGTCATTATAAAGTTTGTGCAAAGTTTTTTTTTTCTTTTCTTGTTAAATTAACTAGAAAATTAAGTAGTCTGGAGTATTGTATAGCATTATCCATTTGATATTTCAAACCAATTATGTAGTAGAAAATTTTATGGGTGTACATGTTGACTTACTTTTATTAAGTATTTTGGAGATAAAATGATCCATTTAGGCTGTGTTTGGTTGAGAATTTTGAGAAGGGATTTAGAAAAGGAAAAAGAAAAAGAAAATGCGTGTGAAATTAGGTAAAATATAGGTATATTTTATTCATATTTCACCTATCTTTTCTATTTTCTTTTCTAAATCCTCCTCAAATCTTCCAACTAAACACAATATTAGTGTGTGCTATTTTCTCACTGCCTGAAATTTAACCAAGTAAACAATACCATAATAATATCTAATAATTTCTCAATTTCTTATTAATTTCATATATACATATAGTGTGCATGTATGTAACTTTTGGTTCTATGACTTCTTTCCAGAGGCCCACATCTTGGACTTATGTTTTCTACATCTATTGTTTTAGCAAGTTGTTCATATATCATGACCAAAGTCTTGGACTAATGTTTTCTACATCTATTTTTTAACAAGTTATTCATATATCATGACCAAAGTTCAGTGTGGTCATCAGTAACTAATTAAATAAGAAAATGGATAAGGTGGGAAAAATAAAAATAAAAAATAGAAAGAAAAAAAAGAAGAAGAAACAGAGCTACTTATTTTCTTAAAAAGTTCCAAAAAGAAAAATGTATAGATCAAATTTATTCTAGATATGACTCACACCACACTAAATTTAAATCTAATCTACACCTTTTGTTTTATTTTTAGATAGATAGCTTTTCTGGTGAAAAATTAACTGATAAAATACACATAATTGCCTTTTGACTGTAATATAAAAATATAAGCAACATTCTCTCTTGTACAGTGATGTGAAGCTGATCAAGTGGTTTTGCCTTTGACAGAAGGGGCACTTAGTTCATCTATATGATATGAAGATGAGGCTGATTAGGGCAGGGCAGCTAACAACTTTCTCTCTCTGCCCTTGGATTGGATCACTTAGCATAATTGGTATGCCAAAAAAAAACACTTAATTAGAAGCAAAATAATCATTATAGTGATCATAATCTGCTCATAAATACACATACAATAACAAAAACATTACCCGTAGAGGTACCAAAAAAAAAAATCGAAAAAGGATGAATGCAGTGTTGCCAGTGTATTATTGTATTCTCTGTGTATTTTTATAACTGATTTCCGTGTTTGTGACAATCATGGTTTGGACGAGGAGTTCCCCTATAAACTTCAAAAATTCTGGGTTTTTTTGGCTATCCATCATCTTATGGAGAGGTCATAAAACTGGTCAAAGCAGTTTCATAATTCAAGAATGAAGGAGGCTTTGCTGCAGCATGAATGCTTGTGGTGGCCGTGGCATGCAATAATTTTTTTTGTATTAAGCTTTCTGCTCTTTCCTTTTCCCCCATCATCCGGAAGGGTACGATTGAATATGTTATAAATCAATACTACATTCTCAGAAAATTACCCATGTTGATGGATTTTTTTTCCTGTGTAAATTTAAAATTAATGGAGTATGTGCTATACACAAAATTATTGAAGTCTATAAATGTGATTTTCACTATTTTTTCTAGTATTGTTATTTTTATATTGCTACAATAAGTGAAGAAAAGAGAGAAGCTACGGATCTGATAATTTGTTTGTGAATTTTATTAAGCATAAGTGACGTGTTCCATCTGCATGGGTTTTGCTTTCAACCCTTAAAAATGATTCACTTGGGTCTAAACCAACATATCTACAGTTGGGGCCAATCCATGTGCAATTTTAAAAAATAAAATAAAAATGTATTTTGTTTTTTCTTCACATTTTCAACTCAACCAAAACAGAGAAGAAAAATAAAATTCTACTGCACTTTATTTTTTAATATTTTGCCTTCCTCGCAAATTCATGATTTAAATATTTGAAATTGAGAACAAATAAAATTATATTTAATAAGTTTGACTTATAAGACACATGATTTGTTCATGTTTTTTAAACAAGATGATTACATATTCTCCTAAGTACATATGTAACAAGTTCATCTCTTTTCTTTTTTTTGGGGATAAATTCACGGGGAGAGAGAGAGAGAGAGAGAGTGAAATCCATAACAAAGACGCTAATAACATTGATATTTTGAAATGTTAGCAACATAAACCTTAACAAATATACATTAAGGTTATGTTTCGTAATACTTCAAAATATTTAATTTTATAATTGTTTGTAATAAAATATAATTTGAATTAAATTAAGAGTGATTGTGTATAACACAACGAAAACAAAAATGATAATGTAAGGTCGTTTGGATCAAGTTTCCACTCACCCAAACAAATATATATATATATATATATATATTTATTATATTATTATAGTAATGTATAATGCTTGGGACCCCATTGGGGGAGACCCAGTGGCGGTCATTAGTCAATTTTTTTTTTTTTAATCACCAATCTCTACGTGCGTGTGGAACAGTGGGAGTGGGGAATAGTACCATTATTGTTATAGTAATAACAATAATTAAGGTTGCGTTTGGTTGTGTTTTGTAAATGTGATTTGAGAGTATGAATTGTATTTTGAGTTTGTGTGTTGTAGAATTATGATTTGAGTGTAGAAAATTTGTTTGGTAAAGAGTTTTGAAAATAGTTTTGGAAAAGAGGTTTGATTTGAGTGGGGAATTGTTGATGTGACATTTGATATGTGATACAAAAATTTACAACTCATAACTAAACATACAATTCAAAATTATTTTAAGCACATAAAAAATTTAAAAATTTTCAGAAATATTTTTCCCAATTATATAAGTCAATTAAAAAAAAAAAAAAATCTGTATAGCAGAGGACATCCGGGTGGATGTCCTCAAGGACGCCCGGGTAGTAGTCTATAGGGACGACCAGGTGGTAATTCCTGTTTGCAAAATTTTCACCAAACAACGACTGATGCACAGGCTGATACATAGAGCTCTCTGCAGAGCTCGTGAAAATTAATTTCAAACGCATAACTAAATATCATACTGAAAAACACGTATAGAAAATTGATTACAAATCACAACCAAATAAAGCCTAAATTTTTGAAAGAAACGAAAGAGAGAGAAAATGAAAGTGAAAGATGGTGACAAAAGAAAAAAGAAAGGAAGTAAAGAAAAGAAAAGAAAGGAAAACGTGTGAGATGTGGCGTGCACCCTTGTTGTAAGTCACGAGGTGCGGAGAATTCATTTATAAATAAGTGAATAATCCTTCAGACCTATACTGGGGGTGACCCCACCTAGGCCTGGTCTTGAAATTTTTGGAGTTTAAAGTCAATAATTAATTACTAAATTTTTAAGGTTTTTTATATTTTTTTTTTATTGAATAAAAAAAAAAATTTTAAGTAAAGGACAAAAGATTTGTTTTAAAATCATAAAAAATAATTAACATTACATATAACAATTAATATGTATCACTTGATCCTCGCTCTTCTTACATTTTTAGAAGCAAATAAATCAATCATACTTGCATAATCTAATTTTTTTGTAAAATCATTTTCAATAGATAACAATGCTAATCCATTCAATTTTTCTTGTGACATGGCTGATCGAAGGTAATTTGTGATGATTTTTAACTTTGAAAAGCTTCTTTCCCCCGATGCAACTGTAACTGGAATAGTCACATTCCGTATGCATCTCATCATCTTGATTGGCTTTTACACTCCCAAATTCCCCATTTCCTTCTTCATCCACCAAATTTTTATTCTCATTATCCACCAAATTTTCATTCTCATTATTCACCAAAGTTTCAAATTTTTCACTATTCAAGTCTTCAACTGATTGTTCTATTTGTTTGTCACTCGTAAAGAATTTATCAATAGCTCCTCTTTGACACTCGACTAATTTTTCGACTCTTTGCTTCTTTTTCCTTTTTGCGAATCCAGACGGATAATTTCTTTTAAGAGTCATGATGAGCTGAGATTAAAATATTTTTTTAGATCAAAATTCAAAACAAGAGCACCACCACTTAACAAAACACAAAACTTTTAAATTATGTAATGTGAACTATTAAACTTAAATGAATTCTTCTTGATGATGTAAATACTAATATTATAATAGCAATTAATTGGACAAAAGACAAGACAAGACAAGACAAATATTTAATTAATTGAATAGAAAAAAAAATATTTCCCTGTGCTTACTGTGTGGAGATCAAAATATTTTTTTAAATCAAAATTCAAAACAAAAGTACCACCACTTAACAAAACACAAAATTTTTAAATTATATGATGTGAACTATTATACTTAAATAAATTTTTCTTGATGATGTAAATACCAATATTATAATAGCAATTAATTGTGCAAAAGACAAGATAAATATTTAATTAATTGAATAGGAAAAAAAAAATATTTACCTATGCTTGTTGTGCTGAGATCAAAATATTTTTTTAAATCAAAATTCAAAACAAGAGCAACACCACTTAACAAAACACAAAATTTTTAAATTATGTGATGTGAACTATTAAACTTAAATAAATTTTTCTTGATGATGTAAACATCAATATTATAATAGTAATTAATTGTGCAAAAGACAAGATGAATATTTAATTAATTGAGTCGCTGCTTCGTCTGGGCTACATAGCTTCTTCTCCTGGTGTGTGCTATCAAAGGGAAGGTTGGATTAAGAGATGATAGGGTTAGGAATTAGAAAAAAAAATGGGCCTTGTAGACTGTTGGGCTGGGCCTTATACTGTTGGTCTTTTAATGGATCAAAAAAATTAAGTTAGTTTGGGCCTTTTTTTAAAAAAAATTTGGACTCAAAACACACCTAACATATTATACTAACTTATAATAGGAGGGGGCCCCATTTTAGGCCTATTTTGAGGGGCCCTAAGCCATGACCTTGTGGGCTTATGGCCAGGGCCGGGCCTGCCCCCACCACCCCCACTATTTTTTCATTGGTGCAGAATTTTTTTTTTTTTTTTTTAAGGCTTGCACTTACAGCCCTCCACGTAGATGTAGGGGGTGCTGGGGGTCCCAGCAGTGCTATAAATAAGTGGGTTCAAATTGAATGAAAAACTCAAAGAGAAAGGAGAAACAGTGTAGGAAAGAGAAATAATATTAAGGTGAGTTGTGTTATATTTTGAATTATTGTAAATTATTTTTGATAAATTATATTTTGTAACTTATATTAGTTTAAGAGCGTCTCCAACCATTGTTGCTATTTTGCCATTGCTATTGCTATAATTTGGCAATGAATAGTGTTATTTTATCAAATTATAGCAATGGTGCTCCAATGGTCATTTGCTATTTTGGCAAATCTCAACTAATTTTCCCTCCAAATTTATAGGTGTTGTTTGGATATAGGTTTTTTTATGATTTTATTTTTTTTATTTTTTGTATTTTGTGACATTTTTTTACCTGTTTGTAAAAAAAATTATATATTTATATTATTCCCAACTAGACAAATATAATAAATGGAAAAAAAATGAAAAATTGGAAAAAAAAATTAAATATAATTCACTCCACCAAAAAACATATCTCTACATATTTAATAAATTTTTTTAATTACACATAAAAATAAACAATGTTTTTTTTTTTTTTTTTGAAGATATTTGTTGTAAAAAAAAATTAATGTTTTTGTTTTCTTTTTTTAAACCAAACAGAGCACAACGGCTCTTTTTTCATAGAATGAGATCTCCACCGTCCACGTATAAAAATTCAATGGCTGAGATGAGGCCTTATCAAAACATATCTCTCTTCTCTCTCTTATCAAAACATCAGTCTATTACTCTTTCTCTTCTCTCTCTATATTCCTCATTCTGATCATCAAACGGATCTCATCCATCAAACCCTATCTCATTTCTCTCTCTTCTCTCTTTTCTCTCTCGGTGTTTGGGGGTTTCGGAGAGGCGATTGGGGAGATGAAAGAGGGACCGATTGAGGATCGATTGGAGATGAGAGAGGAGTCGATGTTGGAGTCCCACGGTTGTGGCGATGGAGAGAGAGAAAGAGAGAGAGAGAGAGAGAGATATGAGAGAACCACCAGACCGATTTGAAGATCGATAGCCTTCCATACCGATTCTGAACCAAGGACAACAAGATCGGTTCATTCACAGATCGATTGAGGTACTTTTTCTTCCATTTTCTTGTTGAGATTCATTTGTTGATTTTGTTGAGATTTATTGATGAATTTTGAGAGTGATTTGTTGATTTTGTTGATTCTGTAAAAAAAAATGATTTTGAGATTCATTCACAATCATTTTGAGATCGGTTCATTCAAAATGATTTTGAGATTCATTTATAGACCATTTTGTTGATTTTGTTGATTTCACCATTTGTTGATTTTGTTGAATTTTGTTGATTTTGTGATTTATTGATTCTGTGATTTATTGATTCATTTGTTGATTTTGTTGATTTATTGATTTAAAAAAAATATTGAAAAATAATTTGGTGAATTTTGATAAACAAATGGTGAAACAGTTGCTGGGAGAGAGGGAGGGAAACAGTTATTTTAGGCTGAGTTGGCACAAATGGCAGCTGCCAAAGCTTGTGTCAAATTTGACACAAGCTTTGGCATTTCTCAAATTTGGCAGCTGCTATATTCAGCCATTGGAACATCATTTTTTAATAGAGCTGCTATATTATAACAATGGCAGCTCCAATGGCAAACCATTAGAGATGCTCTAAGGTAAGTTTTGTTATATTTTGAACTACTATAAATTATTGTGTAAATTATATTTTGCAAATTATATATTATTTATTAAATGAACCCTATTTACTTTAAAGTGAAATTCATAGATATGACTATTTATTAAATGTATTTTGCACAATTATTTTGTAAGTACCACTATAGAAGTCTCATGCATTGAGAGACTTAAATAACCATTAACTCTCTAAATTGTCATTTTAAGTGATCCTTTGTTATCATGGATCCATTGATCCTCTGGTGCGGAGTAAAGTGTTGTATGGAGTTAAGTACTACACTATTGTGGAAGTCATTTCTAGAATTCGTACAAGCCACATCTTAAATCCATACATCTGTTTGGTTCTGTTCTTTGGTATGGAGCAAAGTGTTGTGCGGAGCTAAGTACCATCCTATTGTAAGAGCCACCTCTAGAATTCGTACGAGCTATCTCTTGAGTCTATACATCTGTTTTGTACCGTAATTATATGATTTCTATATTATATGTCTGTTATTCAAAATAATTTATATCAAACAAATCTCTATTTAGCCAAATAATTATCCATTGTGATTTTATACCCTTATGCTCTTAGTACATTAATATTTTTTATTCTGCCATGTGCTTATAGCTGTTAACCACTTTTAGATGGCGTGTCAGGATCAGTGCGTGAGATATGCACAAGGCACTTTGTAATTATAATTCAGCTTTGGCAATGTAAATGAATAGAAGCTCTAATGGGTTTGGGTCGTGACATGTTTGGATCATTAATTTAGGTTGGAATTTAAAAAAAGAAAGAAACAAAATCAGTAAAATGTAATCATATTTTATTCATGATTCATTCTTATTTTTTTTAATTTTCAAATCTATGCATAAATTTATAATCCAAACAAAACTTTAAAATTCATGGATTGACACTCTGAGCCTCACGATTAAACAACTTGAAATGAAAGCTGCCAGACCTTGGATCCCAATACAGCCCAACCTCATCACCCGGGTTAACGAGTCGGGTTCGGGCCAAATCCAACCACCCGAGAACAAAGAAGTCATCAGCATTGGAAGCTTTCTCAAAATAGATATTGTCACTTCGGTACCTCAAAGGATTGGTGTCCTCAGTCACATCCCACACCACCACTGGTGCCTTGTTACCATACAACACAAAGTTTGCCATGTCCACCGTCCAGTGCCTGAAATCACCAATGTTACGAACCATAAAATTTTATTTAGAAAATTCAGGTGTGATTTGGAATTCGACTTTTTTTATGAGGTCAAAAATAATAATAATTCTGTTTGTTTTTTATTTCTAATTTTTAGATCTACTTAATCTAAAGGGAAATTAGTGAAACATTTCTTTCCAACTTTAAATAGTAGGAGAGGTTTAATATATATTGTTTTATTAACTAAGGTTCCTCGATGAAATTTCTCTGTGAAATTAGAGAAATTTTTCTGTGTCAGGACGAAATTTCTTTGTGTTGGCGCAAAATTTCTCTCGTGTAAAATTTTCTCTACGAAAATATTGAGGGATTCCAACTACTATGAAAATATTGTATGTCATTTATCTTATAAAATCTTAATATCATAGACCTTAAAAAAAATCCCCCTCTAAACTAAATGCAGTAACATATTTATTAAAGAAATCTAAAAATATTTTTAAAAAATTTTTGTCAAATATTTTATTTTTCAACTGGGTGTGTCTAAAAAGTGCAAAAACATTAATTAAAATATGAAAAAAAAAAAAAAAAATCACCAAAGACTACAAAACACACAAAAAAAAAAATTAAAATTAAAAACTAAATCAAACAGAGTAAATGTGTTTGGAAATGATTTTTTTTTATTGATTTGTTTAGTTATACGGAATAATGTGATTAACAAATGGGAAAATTCTATTTTCACACACTACATTATCTCAATGTAGACAATTAATAAAATTTTATTTTAATAACAATTATATCTTAATTTAAAATGATTATAATGGACATCCATTAATACTCATAATGTTATATGAAAATATTTTCTATACACATCTTTTAAAAACAATGTAAATCTTAATGTACGCCTTTCGAGTAAAAAAAAATTAAACCCTAGTTTTTCTATTGTTGTCACTTTATTTGCTACACACTCTATATTCCTCTATTGCTGGCAAAGCAATAATCTCATAAAAACTCTCATATTACTTTAATCTCTAGATTTATACTCTATTAATAATGAGAAAGTTAGTTTTTTCGTGCATAACTTTTTCTTTTTCTTTTTTTTTTTCTTTCAAGGTTTTTAGTCGGACAATCAATGCCGAATTATTTCATTATATTCGGACATCAACTGCCAAATTATTTCATTATATTCGGATATCAACTACCAAAAGTTTATTTATTTATTTTTTGAATAAATTTGTCGAACTAATCACTTTCATTCAGAAGTTAAGTTTCGAATTAAATGTAAAATTTCAAAAAACTAGTGCCGAAATCCCTATATCGAAAAACTTAAAAAAAAAAATTTTAAAAATAAGAGTTTTATGGCAATGGAGTGCACAAAGATCTGAAAATGGTAAATACAATAACAAAATAGTAAATGAAATAACAAAATGGAAAGATGCCTCATATTCAACAATATTTTGAAGAGTTTTCAATGGTGTTTTTAATGGAGGTTCAATAGAGTTTTTAATGGAGGTCTTCAATGGAAGATTTTGTCTTCACTTCACTTCATACTGTGGTCTTGAATGGTTTTCAAGTGGATCTACAAATTTGAAAGTAAGGTCACTCAACAAGTGTGTGGAAATGAGAGTTGAGTGGTGTATGTAAATGATTATGAATTAAGGGTATAATTGTAACTTTTAGTGTGTGGATTGAAAAAATTAATTAATAATTAAATTAACAGAAATGATAGAAACCTCCTTTTTTCTTGACTTCCACAACCTCCACAGACACATGTTAGTGAGTGATAAGAGAAAAAAAAAGAAAAAACAAAAAGTTAGTCAATCACAATACATTGGGGTGGTGGAGGTCAAGGAAAAAGGGAGTCTCAACTTTTTTCCTTAAATTAATAAATGTATATATTGAGAGAAGATCTACACTGAAATAATTAAGTTTGTGAAAATAAAATTTCCCTAACAAATGTGTATGACCTGTTTTTTGCTTTAAATTATCCTTTTGCCCTTGCTATAGAATCAAGCTATCGGTGAGTTCATGTTATGTTGGTCTTTTTATACGGATGTTTGGCAATCCACTCCACACAAGAATTTTTGGTGTTGAATTTTTTACTTTTTGCCACTTTTGCCTAAAAATCAACTTCTCAAATGTGGTCGATTTTTACACTAAGACTAACTATTTAGGTACGTTTATAAAAATTTTACAAATTGATTTTTGTTTATTTTCAGAAAAACATAAATTACAAACGCATTTGGTTTGAATAAAATGTTTAAAAAATTTTAAAAACATAAACTAAAAAATATGTTTATTCAGATCTAAAATATTTATATTTATTTTTATTATTTATGACTATGGGATCTCACACATTATAATTGAAAAAAAATGAATTAAAAAAATAATTGAAAAAAAAAATTAATTGGAAAAAAATATTTGGGAAAAAAAATTAATTGAAAAAAAATCAATTAAAAAAATAATTGAAAAAAATTTAATTGGGAAAAAAATTAATTAAAAAATAATTTAAAAAAATTTAATTGGGAAAAAAAATATTTGTAAAAAAATTAATTGAAAAAAAGTTAATTGAAAAAAAAATTTATTTGAAAAAAATTTGAAAACTAAAAACGTAAGCTCATTTTTTGAGTTTACGTTTTTTCTTCAAATTTATAAACTGAGACAACTATTTATAAACCAAAAAAATTATCAAACAAGTTTTTATGACAATTTTTAAAATTTTTGTAAATATAAATTGAAAACGGAATAGTTATCAAACAGGTCCTTAACAACTGAATCTAAATCACACGTATTTTTCCAATTCATGACAGAAATTCTGGACATCTAATTTTATTGGTACCTGAAAATGTGCTCAAACGTGTCGTTATACGACAGAACAAGCCTCCCTGTGGCAACATCATTAGGGGTGGTGCGCTTTCGGATCTGCCACGGATTGTTTGGGTCCGGCAGTGGTGGTGGGTACAAGTCCCTTATCTCCACCAACACACGGCTCACTTGGAATTGTGTGTTGGTGGCCTTTGCTGCATCTTCTTCAGCTTTGCTTGGAATGAGGTTGAAGAACAAAGTTTTCTTCATGGTGCCAAGCAATGTATCATATGGTTGGTTCCTTGGAAAATTTAGAGTGGAGTGTTATGGGATTTATAGGAACCGTTACTTGGTACTGGAAAAAAGAGCTGTAAATGTGGGTTTTGTGTGAAAATATTTAATTTCTTTCCTATTTATGTAGTAGAAAGCAGATTATCTTTAATTATTTAGGTAATCTCATCCCTGGTAAGAAATAAAATATTAAATTTAAAAAAAATTATAACATTTTTTTAAATGTCACATCATTGTTGTGAGAGAGATTATAAGTTGAATGTGATATTTTGTTTTATTAATTATTTTAACTTATTTTATTTTTTAATGAGTTATTTTAACCAAACTATCTTGCTAAACAAAATCATTTGGAAGAGAATTCACAACAAAAGACATGCCTGTAATCTAGTACTTTGCTTGCGTGAACAAGAATCCATCCGTGTTTATTGGCTATAAAATAAATATAAGTATTTATAACATCCAAGCGTTTTTAGTAAGTAATAATAGATTTACTGAATATTTACTTCAAGTAATAAATGATTTTCTGGTTTAATGGTTTCTAGTAAGGGCTATTTGGGTAATAGGTTAAAATAGTCTCACGCGCACACAAAATTAAAAAAAATGAAGCAAACAAACAAACAAATTATTAAAATAAAATAAAAAAAATTAACTATTTTTTTTAAAAAAAATTTGGACATTTTTTTTCCGTAAACACTAAAATAATTAATTTTTAAAACAAATATTATTTGAAATATGTGGTTCATTTACCACAGAAGACCTGAGATTATGGAAAGTTAGGATCCTTTTAGACTGGAATAGCTTATGCACCAATTAATATATTAATTAATGTATCAATATTAATTATGACATTATTATTGACCCCACTCATTAATCATATTACAAATTTCAAAAGCTTCTTAAATTATGCCACATCATCAATTAGTACATATAGCATTATTCAAAAAGATAACATATGCTAAAATAATTAATATGACAAAATATTATATCCAACTTATAATTATTTATTTTTTCTTTCATAATTATCAAATCAACTATAAAAAAAATTAATTATCTTCCCAAATATAACTATTTAAACCATATTAAAATAGTCAAAAAATTAAATAGCCAATTAAAATAACTAACTTTCCAAATAAGGCCAAAGTTTTAGATCATATTTTTAGGGGTAAACTACCAATAGGTCCTACTTTGGAGACTTATTACCTAATAGGTCCTACTTTGGAGACTTATTACCCATTAAGTCCTATTGATAAATTTATTAAGTGATAAAGATAAATTTATCAGTCTTTTATTTTTATGAATAAATTTATAGTGATAAATTTATCAGTCTCTTTGTTTTTATGAATAAATTTTTAGTGATAAATTTATCACTCTCTTATTTTTATAATGTTAAATTTATTAGTTAGGACCTGTAGGTAAATAAGTCTAGTTAATAGGACTAATTGGTAAGTACCCCTATTTTTAGTTATGGTGGGATAAAAGATAATAACATATGATTATTTTTGACAACAGATATATATGAGATATAAGAGCATCTCCAGTGGTGTTTGCTAAAATAGTATTGCTATTACTGTAATTTGGCAATGAATAATGCTATTTTGCCAAATTATAATAATGGTGCTCCAATGGTCACATGTTATTTTGACAAATCTCAATCAACTTTCCCTCCAAGTTTGTAGATGTTATTTGAATATAGGCTTTTTAGTAATATTTTTTTTTTTGTTTTTTGTGGCCTTTTTTTAATTGTTTTTTTTTAAATTATATATTTACATTATTCCTGACAAGACAAATTAAAAATGAAAAAAATATTGAAAAATTGAAAAAAAAATTAAATATAATTCACCTCATCAAAAAAACAATACAAGATTATACTAAAAAATAGTCAACATTATACATTACAAAAATAAAATTATATTGGAACATAAAAATACTAAAAAATAAATAGACCACTACATTACATTAGAAAATAAAAAAGATATTGCAAAAAAAGACTAACAATTACATTAAAAAATAAATGACATTGCAAAATTAAAAAATACATTAGCCCCGTTTGGTAGAGCTGTGGGAAAGTGATTATAACTTATATCCTAACAGCTTATAGCTTATAGCTGTGAACATAAGCTGATTTTTGACTTATAAATTAAGTTTCTCCTCTCCCACTCAAAGGATAAGTTGATTTTTGACTTACAAAAAGCTATAAGCTGTATTGTTAAGCTGAACCAAACACATCAAAATAGCTTAAATTAAGCTAAAAGCTGAAATAAGCTGGAAATAAGCCCTACCAAACAGGGCCATTCTCCAGTAATTATTCATCAGGAGGCAGGGGAAAATAGTAATTTAGGTTGCTAACATGTGTAAACCACTTGGCGAAAATCTCATTTTTTTGCATTGTATAATACGCTTTCATCTGAGGGTTCAAATGAGAAATGTTCGTAGTCATTATCAAATGTTCTTCCTTTTTGATCTCATGTTCATGTCTTTGGATCTCATGTTCTTGTCTTTTGATCTCAAGTTCTTTCATCTCTTGCAGTGCTTGAATTCTTTTTTCTTCTCTTTCAGTTTTTTTCTTTTCTTTCTCAACAAGGTGTTGGTTCAATGTCTCCAATTGTATACTCCTTTTTTGGACTTCAGTTTTAACGACCTGATTTCTCTGAAATAATTCTTTTGTAGCTTTCATACCCATAGGCTTTTTACTTCTTGTAGAGACACTACCCTCACCGATTTAATTATTACCAACAGTCGGATTGTTACCAAAACTTGGACTATTATCGTCTTCAAGAGAAATGCAGTTATCCATAGGGGAATCATGGGCTAAATTAGGAGAAAACGGTATATGTATCATTGACTTCACTGTGTTCGTAGGAGCTAAATCTTGCCATTTGATATTATTTTGCAAGATTAGCCAACAATGTTCAAAAGTAAAATGTTTGTTTTAATCTTGATGGTATAACAGTTTTGCTTGTAGCATCTATATCAATCAAAATATTAAATTAATTAATTAGTTAATTTTATATAAGACAAAATAAAAAAAAACTAACATAATAAATGAAAATGAAATCTTCCTATACCAATGTGAGACATCCTACTTGGGTGTAGATTTTCGACTCGCCACGAAATTTGTTGCAACATTTCGTGATTACACCCTATCACTACAAAAAAAAAACACTTTTAGCGACCACCTATTTTTTTTGGTCGCAAATAGTCACCTTTCTGCCACTAAAATCTAACTTTTGGCGACCACAATTTTTTGGTCGCGGAAAATCACCTTTTGGCGACCAAAAAAAAAAGTTGGTCGCGGAAAGTATACCTATTGGCGACCAAAGGCTTTTTTGATCGCGGAAGATCACCTTTTTGCGACCAAAAAAAATGTTGGTCGTAGAAAGTATACCCTTTAGCGACCAAAAAAAAAGTTGGTCGCAGAAAGTATACCTATAGGCGACCAAAGGCTTTTTTGGTCGCGGAAGATTACCCTTTGGCGACCAAAAAAAAAGTTGGTCGCAGAAAGTTATGGAGGGATAAATTTAAAAAAAAACGAATACTACTGTAATTAGATACTATTTTTCTGTTTAAGCATTAAAAGTTTTATAAAATAATATATAACCCAATTTTTATGGGTTATATATTTTCTCTGCCAAATATGAACAAGAAGCATCTTATTGGCAGAGTGGATTGGGTGCATGGTGACTCTGTGGTCGGGAGTTCAAGTCCCAGGCAGCACAAAAGAATTATTTTTTGGGGTTAATTACACTAATAGTCCCTGTAGTTTGGGACTTGTGTCACTTTGGTCCCTGACTTTTCAATTGTGACACATTTGACCTTGAATTTTGAATCTTGTTCCAAATAAGGACAATTGAAAATATTATTAGATTTTTCAAGGGTAAAATCGTCAATTTGATAAAATATAAACTAATTTGACAAAAATAAATGTCAAAAAAATATTTTTAATTTTTTAAAATTATTTTTATCCACCAATGATAAAATTATGTAAAATTAATAAAAATTACATGATTAATTTTTTAAAATTAATTTTACATAATCATCATCCAAACACATAATAAAAATTAATTTGGTAAAAAAAAATAAATAAATGTCTAAAAGATTTATCAATTTTAAATAAATGTCTAAAATAATAATATGGCTTAAAAACAAGATAGCAGAGTACATTCATCAAATGTGACAAATTTGGGGCTGGAAAAATCAGAACATGATTCCCACAAAAACAAAATATAAGAGTTATCAAATAATAATATGGCTTAAAAAGCAAAGCAATCAAATAGATAAAAAAATGTTATTCATCATCAAAGACATAAAAACTCAAGATGGAAAAATCATCAAACAGATTTATTCATCAAATGTGACAAATATAGGGCTGGAAAAATCAGCAAACAGAACATGATTCTCACAAAAACAAAATATAATATATACATATATATATATATAGAGAGAGAGAGAGGGAGCTCACCGAGAGAGAGAAAGAGAGAGAGAAAGCTACCGATCTAAGATAGATGATCTGAGGTGGATGATAATCGGAGATGAAGGATCTTAAAGTGTCTGAGAAAGAGAAGAGAGAGAGAGAGAGTACCAAGAGAGAGATATGAGAGTGTGAGAGGTAGTGAGTGAGTGAGCAGCGTGTAAGGTTGAAGATCTGAGATAGATGATCGGAGATGGATAATGATCGAAGATGGATCATTAGAGAGTGTTTGAGAAAGAGAAGAGAGAGAGAGAGAGAGAGAGAGAGATGAGAATGTGAAAGGTAGCAATGAATGAGTGAGCTGAGCGGCGTGTGAGGTGAATTAGGGTTAGTGTTTAGCTTTTATATAAAACAAGAAATGAAATTGTGTGGGAGGGTATATGGTATAAATATAGACTAAATGTATACGGTCCGTATTGGTTCCAATCTAGAACCGTAAGGTTCAATTCGGAATTGATCCGTGGCCTATGGATTTTTAAATTTTTAATCCAGAACCAAACCATAGATTCAAAATACCAATTCAATCTTACCGGATTGGACTAGACCGGATTGGATTATGGATTATACGGATTCCTTGCTCAGCCCGAAACAGAATATCTAAACTTTTTCCAATTGAAAATACAAACAGAATATCTAATCAAATTGAAAATACAAAGTTTTACAAATTACTAGGAGTGCTTGCGGTTTGGCGGTTTGGTTGCAACCAAAGGAATCTCAAATTCGCCATCCGTTCAAAACTAGGTAGATTGGAAAAAATCAATCTGCAATTATCCGCTCGTCATCACACATCTGTCCAAAATGTGGTGGATCGATTGGTTCGATCGGTTTGGATAGATTGAAATATCCGCTAAACACCTGTAATCCCTCGTTACTGATCACTGATTAATACCGATTACTGCTAAATTAAGACCGATTATGGAAAGTAAATGAACTGATTGAAATACTGAACTGACTGACTGACTGGAAACTGGAACTGAATTGACTGAGTATATATGTGTTATTTTGCATTCTATCTGTTTGACTATTTGATTATCTGTTTGTATTTTTACGTTTAAACTGTTAATTGAATGCCTTATCGGCGGCCGAATTCGAAACCGACTAGTGTTTAGTGATCACCATAATTTATGAGATTTTATGGCATATTTATCTGAAACTTGATTTGGTATGATTAAACTAGATTAAAATAAGCTAAGTACATAGTTTGACTTAATTACAACTTTGCCATGGAGTGGGCCACTACATCACACTTTGCCTAAGCCTTAGTCATACACCACAAACATTTGTTCAGCCATTGTTCTTGGGTGTATAGCCGGCTAGAGAGAGAGGCATTGAGAGGATTGAGTTCATCTTGTGATATTGCTTGGAAATTTAGAAGATTAGAAGAGTTCTTGCTTAATTGAGCTCCTACACCTTAAATTCAAGACTTAGGTAAAGAATTCACCTTCTCATTGTTGTGTTTAAGTTCCTTCTAGCGTGGATCTTGGTAGTTTAAAGAGTTAAGGCATGAATTGGTTCAAAAGTGTTGAATTAGAGCTAAATTGTTGTATGCATGTACACATCTCACATTATTGAGGTTGTTCTTCAAAGATTTTTACATGCATGTCCATGTCAATGTTAAGAACCATGTTTTCAACTTGTTTTTGAAAGTTTTGGCTCACTAGAGCATGAGATTGAAGCTTTGAATTGAGTTTAATCCATTCATGTTGCATGTTCTTCATATTCATGAAAATTGGTTTGAAATTGAGTTTGAATTAAACACCCTTGGGCTTTGATTTCCCAAATTGAGCTTTGAATCATGTTGTTTTAAGTGTTTACAAGTGTTTTCCAGGTTTTCAGCCCAAGAGGATCGAAAATTTTGCATTTAAACTTGATTTTGAGCTTGGGACTCAAATCTGGAATTTCCAGATTTTGGGCCTATGCTCGAGCGAGGAAGTCCACGCTTGAGCGTACACTCTGTGATCCTGCCTTCCGCTCGAGCGAGAAAAGTGCCGCTTGAGCGTGAAATGCGAGCATCCAGTACTTTGCATGAGTTCACAGTCCGCTCGAGCGAGGAAACTCACGCTCGAGCGAGGACTTGTGTCTTACGCTCGAGCGAGGGTCGAGCGTCCATCGAGCGTAAATTTGGAGCATCCAGCATTTTTACTGTAGCACACAGTCCGCTCGAGCAACGGAATTCACGCTCGAGCGGAGCTCCTTTGTCTGCATGTCCGCTCGAGCAAAGGAATCCTCGCTCGAGCGAGACCCCTGTTTTCAGCAAATTTTGTAAAGTGTTCAAAGGTGCATCTTTGCATCCTCTTTCCATCCTAGGCATTCCTAGGGCATATTTAAGGCATCTTAAAGAGGATATAGATGTAGAACACACCGAGGCAAATTAGGGATTAAGTTATTATCTTTCCCCAACTGTGAAACTTAGCGTGTGTTCAATCTGTTAACTGTATAGGGTTGGCATTCCCGAGGAGACGCTCTAGTTCACTGTAGCCCAGAACTCTGTGAGTAACAATTGTGTAAAGATATGTTCAAATGATTATCTTTTGAATACCGAACTGAACTGTTACTGAACTGGTATTATTTACTGAATGAATGTATGTCGTTTATTTCTGAACTGTACTGTGGCATCCTTAGCACCTACTGTTTACTGTTACTGTTACAGAGATCTCTGTCGGTTCCCTCGTTGGAACCACTACTGTTTACTGATTGATGGCCATCATTTACTGTTCGGTCTTTAAGACCTACTGTTAACTGTTATGCTAATGGATGTACCACATATGACTGTTTACTGTACTGAACAACTGATATACTGATTTAATGAACTGCTTTCATTACTGTAAGGGCATTCATTCTAAACCTCTTTACGCATTATGTTATTCACTGGGCTTTAGCTCACTGCTCATATATATATGTAGGTGTACAGGCACCGGATCAAAGCTAGAGGCGTCGGGGTAAACTCCAGTTTTGTCAAGCCAACCAATGTGCCTCACTGCGAGGTTCCGAACCTGCCAAGCTATGGCTTAGGGGTGTTTTTATTTCCCCGTTTGTCTCTGTACCGTTTTGTAACACTGTATAGACTGAACGTTTTGCACTGTACTGTTTACCGGGGATCAAGTCCCCGTTCTGTCTGGTTGTATATGATATGCATACTGTTTCGTACTGTTCTGTATAAATGTATGAAAAATCTTTTTGGCATACAGACTGTCACAGCTCATTGGACATTGTCTATTTACTGTATTGGCTTCCGCCAAGCCCCTGTACTCTGTTCTACTGTATTACTGTTAAGCAGGCCTTCGGTAATCTAGGATTACTGGCCAGTTACGGTGCTAAACCCATAGGGGCGGGTTTGGGTCGTGACAGAGTGGTATCAGAGCGATACTTAACCACGAGTTATACCGCACACACGTGTTCGAATGAGCTATAGAGTGTCCTAGAAAAGCAATTAGGGCATTACATGAGCATGATAAGTGTGTGGTTATGACATGACTGAATATGTGCTAATGTGATAAACTGTTTAAGTACGCAACTGTTTACGTTTATAATTGTTATAACTATTTATAGTGAAATGGATAATGCAAATGAATCTGAGTCCTCATCCACTGAGGTAAGAATGGCAAGAATGGAAAGGATGATGGAACTGATAACTACAAGATTAGAGCAACAACAGAACCAACAGCCCCCACCTCCTCCTCCTCCGGCTGTACTGGAACAGAATGTGAATGTTAATGATGGGGATATAATTGCTCTCACCCAGAAGTTCAGTAAACTGAAACCGCCATCCTTTCAGGGAGGCCTTGAAGCGTTAAAGGCTGAAGCTTGGGTTCTTGAGACCGAAAAATTGTTTGAGGTTTTTCCATGTTCTGAGGCACATAAAGTGCTGCTGGCTACCTTTACTCTGCAAGAGGAAGCAAGAAGGTGGTGGATGCTTACCCGTGAAGACAACACCGTTATGACTTGGGCTCAATTCAAAGTAGCCTTCTTTGAAAAGTACTTCCATCAATGTGTCAGGGATAGGAAGGTGAATGAATTTGAACAACTGAGGCAGGGCACGATGTCCGTTGCTGAATACGAAACAAAGTTTACCGGACTTGCTAGATATGCACCACATATGGTGGATACTGATTACAAGAAGGCTAGAAGGTTTGAAGGCGGCCTGAATGTTGCAATACTGGACAGAATAAATGTTTTAAAGTTACCGACCTATGTGGGTGTTCTCAACCGAGCATTGATGGCCGAGTCGAACATCGAAGCTGTGAAACAATCCGAAACACCGACGTCTGAATGGCGTGGTAAAAGACAGAATTTCAAATTCAAGAAAGGCAAGCATAACCCATCAAATAAGAAACAGAATACGGGTCAACAACTAGCCCCAGCCAAGGGAGTGGTTTCATTCCATCTTGTTCGGAATGTGGCAGGAAGCATAAAGGGTTTGTTACAAGATATCTGGAGCCTGTTACAGGTGTGGCAAAGTGGGCCACATGGTTAAAGGCTGCCCCTCTGCTCCGCAGGCCAATGGGAAAGCTGCACCAAGCGCAGCAGCATCAACTGTAGCACCAAAGCCTAACCCCAAAGCTACCGGGAAAGAGCCCATGAGGCAGGGCCGAGTGTTCGCCCCAGTACCGGGAGACGTGCAAAATACTGAAACCGTCGTGTCAGGTATCCTCTCTATTTGTGCTCAAAATGCATATGTACTAATTGATTCGGGGTCTACACATTCTTATGTGTCGCATGCTTTTTCACGAAAATTGAATAGACCCTTAGAACCCATGAATTATCTGTTAGCTGTATCATCACCTGTTGGGGGATCCATGACATGTGCATATATGTATCCTGCTTGTGAAATCATTGTTGGGGACATGCATCTGTTTATTGATTTACTGCCACTGAACATTGATCATTTTGATGTAATATTGGGGATAGACTGGTTACAAAAATATCATGCTACCATTGACTGTGTGACAAAGCAAGTTGTTTTCCGTCCACCTGGTTTACCCGAATTTGTATTTAATGGAAGTGGAGTAGTACCTCCTCCGTACTTGGTTTCTTCTGTGAAAGCCGTTAAATTGATTAGAAAAGGGTGTAAGGGATATCTGTGTTCTGTATTGACTGTATCTACTGATGATAATGTTAAAACTGATGTGAACTGTATTCCTATAGTCAGAGAATTCCCAGATGTGTTTCCAGATGATCTACCAAGGGATTTGGTTGACAGGGAGATTGAATTCACCGTTGATGTGGTTCCGGGTACACAACCAATATCTAAAGCTCCCTACAGAATGGCTCCGACTGAACTGAAGGAATTGAAAGTACAACTGCAAGAACTGTTAGATAAGAAGTTTATCAGGCCCAGTACTTCACCGTGGGGCGCACCGGTTTTGTTTGTAAAGAAGAAAGACGGCTCACTGAGACTGTGTATTGATTACCGTGAATTGAACAAGGTAACTGTGAAAAATAAATATCCATTACCGCGTATTGATGACTTATTTGATTAGTTACAGGATGCGCAAGTATTTTCTAAGATCGATCTCAGATCTGGATACCATCAATTGAAGGTTAAACCAGAAGACATTGATAAAACTGCTTTTCGAACGAGGTATGGACATTACGAATTTTTAGTTATGCCTTTTGGAGTTACCAATGCACCTGCAGCATTTATGGACCTCATGAATATAATTTTTAAACCATACCTTGATGATTTTATTGTGGTATTCATTGATGACATATTGATTTACTCCAAAGGTGTAGAAGAACATGAACATCATCTGAGACTTGCCTTGCAGACCCTAAGAGAACAGAAACTGTATGCTAAACTGTCTAAATGTGAGTTTTGGCTTGATCATGTTATGTTTTTGGGGCATGTTGTTAGCAAAGATGGAATTTCTGTTGATCCGCAGAAAATTGAAGCTGTAGTGAACTGGCCTAGACCAACAAATGTGACAGAAGTCCGAAGCTTTTTAGGATTGGCTGGATATTACAGAAGATTTGTCAAGGATTTCTCCAAAATTGCCTTACCATTGACTCAACTGACACAGAAGGGGATATCATTTGACTGGACTAACCAAAGGGAATCGGCATTCCAAGAATTGAAAACTCGATTGGTGACTGCACTGGTTCTTACCTTACCTTCAGGTACGGATGGTTATACTGTATTTAGTGATGCTTCTCATAAGGGTTTGGGATGTGTTTTAATGCAGAATGGGAGAGTTATTGCTTATGCTTCCCGACAACTGAGACCACATGAAAAGAACTACCCAACCCATGATCTGGAACTTGCGGTAGTAGTGTTTGCACTGAAAATCTGGCGTCACTATTTGTATGGGGCAACATGTGAAGTATATACCGACCACAAGAGTCTGAAGTACTTCTTCACCCAGAAAGAACTGAACATGAGACAGCGGAGATGGCTAGAATTGATCAAAGATTATGACCTACAGATTCTGTATCACCTGGGAAAAGCCAATACCGTTGCCGATACACTGAGCCGGAAGTCGATTGCAAATTTAGCTTGTTTGCTCACTGGACAGAAAGAGTTGCTTTGTGACCTTGAAAAATCGGGAATTGAAGTTGTTTTGAAAGAACAAGGTGGAACAATAGCTGCTATTTCTGCTCAACCGGCACTAATTGAAGAAATTAAGGAGAAACAACAACAGGATGACTTCTTGAAAAAGATCATCGAAGAAAGGGAAACTAAACCGAGAGCGGGATTCAAATTTGAAAACAATGGCTTAGGGGTGTTTTTATTTCCCCGTCTGTCTCTGTACCGTTTTGTAACACTGTATAGACTGAACGTTTTGCACTGTACTGTTTACCGGGGATCAAGTCCCCGTTCTGTCTGGTTGTATATGATATGCATACTGTTTCGTACTGTTCTGTATAAATGTATGAAAAATCTTTTTGGCATACAGACTGTCACAGCTCATTGGACATTGTCTATTTACTGTATTGGCTTCCGCCAAGCCCGTGTACTCTGTTCT
The DNA here is from genome assembly GCA_030407325.1 of Camellia japonica. NCBI lineage: Eukaryota > Viridiplantae > Streptophyta > Magnoliopsida > Ericales > Theaceae > Camellia > Camellia japonica. The sequence goes on along the minus strand of JAPPVO010000032.1, from coordinate 38,859,481 downwards.
ACTGTATTACTGTTAAGCAGGCCTTCGGTAATCTAGGATTACTGGCCGGTTACGGTGCTAAACCCATAGGGGCGGGTTTGGGTCGTGACAACACCCCTACTTACCAGTCCAGTTTTGGCCCGCTCACCATAGGTTGTATTTTTTTAAGTTTTAATGTGAATATTATTTATATAAAAAATTGAGTTGATTCAATTCAATCACTATTTTTATATATAAAAATAAGAATAAAAATCAACCACAAGTATAATTTTAAAAATAGATTATTTTTTTTAAGACAAATAAAAGGGTGAGTTACCCATAAATCCTAAATGTTGAATTTGTGTTCCATTTGGTCCCAAAACTATTACTTGTGATCCATTTGGTCCTTTATGATATGTAAAAGACAGAAGTGCCATCGTTGGGGGTTTTTTATGCGTGGCAGTTGTGAGACATAATTTGGCTGTATGGGGCGTTTTGGTTGTGGGTTGTGTTAGTCACGTGGCATTGTATGCTGATCACGTGGCACTTTGTGCGTGTGAGTGGTGCTGCACAACACAAAAGTACACTATAGCTTTTTATAATTTTTGTAGTTGGGATGGTGTGTTGCACGTGCTGTAGGACCCATTTCTGGGAATACCGATTTGAGTGTGACGGGCGTTCTGTATTTCTGAGTTAGATGTGAGGGACTAATGGTTTGATTGTGTGGGTTTGTTGATTCGTTGTCACAAGTGCGGTGCTGCGTTGAGAGATAGTGACAGAAGAGGCTGAAACAGTGTGAGGTTTGTGTTTATTGTAACAGTTGGTGCTCGTGGACGGGGCGATGACGGCGAGAGGTAAGTAATGTCACACATTACTACATTGTATTCGTTTTGTAATGTTTTTTTTTTTTTGGGTTGAAGGGTTACGAAATGTGTATGTATGTTGTAACACATCTACCATTTTAGATTCGTTGGGGTTGGGGGTTATGTGTGTGTCAAATATTGTGGGGGGAGGGTGGGTTTTTGTTGGTATTTGTTTGTTTGGAAGGTACGTTGAGGGTTTGGTTGCAATTTTGTGTGGTGACAGTGTGACAGCATGTGTTGCGAGTAAGGGTTTTTGTCTTATGTTATTTTGCATGGTTTGTACTGTGTTTGTTGTGGTTGTGTAGGGTGTGGTGATTGTGTTTGACAGTGGTAATGTTATGCTGTATTGGTGTGTCGTGTTTTGAAAGGGGTTTTTTGATGGGCCATCTTGGTTGGTGGGGATGGTGTATTTTTCTTTGTAATTTGTTTGAGATTCGCTATTAATATGCCACACATACACCTAGGACACAGTCCACACACACCCCTCACCTATGCAGCCCCCCAAAACCCTAACACAGTACAACGAACATCCAACTAGTAGAATATACGAATTGCCAAATGTGCACAACTAATCGCAACAAAAACGGACGTGCGTGAAAAGAAGGGCACAATTGTCTCACTCAATTATCCCAAACAAAGGAAATAAGATCAAATGGGAATATATTTCCCCACTAATAGAACTAATGAGAACACTAAAACAAACCTTGGGACCAACTGGTAAAACTGTTTGTAGGATGGGATTTATCGGTAAATATCCCCAAAAAAACAAGTGGTTACAATTATTATAACAGTCTACCTCCTTCATTTGGGTAAATTTATTGGGGGGAATTCTAGATTTATAGCACCACAGGTTTTATATTGTTAATTTACTTGATTATGTTATTAATTGATTTATATTTCGTGATATCATACCTACTTACCATATTACTGATTGAACCTATAAATATGAAATATGGTTTGGAGGAAAGGGAAATTCTATATTGTTATCAGTGTTTGATAGTGACATTGGGAGGGTCAAACATGGCTTGGAGGATAGGGAAATTCTATACCATATGTGCCTTGTTATGCGTTGTTGTGGTGTGTTAGGCATTTTTTAATAAATATTACATAGGCTTAATTTGGAAACTTAGTTAAAAATTAAAAATTAATTTTTAATTTATTTTAGATCATATCAGCTCTCTACTTTTTTACACAATTTTTGAAAAAAAAAATTAAAAGAAAGTCAAAAAATCAGTTTTTAACTAACTTTTCAAAACAATCCATATTTTTTTAATAGAAGTTATGATAATTTGTAATTTAGAAATGAAATTATACATTTTTGTGATAATATTACATATTTTGTAATACTATTACAAAAATGCGTAGCACTATTATAAAATGCATAACTTTATTTATGAAATACAAATTATCATAACTTCGACTATTTACCATAAATATATGTAACAAGGTGACACATTTTGAAAGACATGTACCATAACATTACCCATGAAAAGTAATACACTACAAGAAATGTCACTTTTGGCTACCAAAATATTGGTCGCCAAAAGTCACTTATTTAGTCGCCGAAACGATTTAGCGACCAAAATTTTTCGTCGCTAAGCTCGTCGCCTTTACCCTGTCGGCGATAGTATTGGCGACTAAAATGTGTTTGGTCGCCGAAAGTGTACACATTTGGCTACTAATCTTAGTTTAGTCGGCAAAAGGTATGTTTCCGCCACTAAAGTATTAGTCGCCGAATGAGGCTTTTTGGCTACTAACTTGTTGTGGTCGGGGAATGTATCACTTTTAGCTACTAAATAATTGGTCGCCGAAAGTACACATTTGGCTACTAATCTTAGTTTAGTCGGCAAAAGGTATGTTTTGGCCACTAAAGTATTAGTCGCCAATAGTTTTTTTTCTCTCATTCTCAAATCTTTTAGCTACTAATTATTTGGTGGCAAAAACGTTTTGGGTTATGTTTTTGCTACTAAATTATTAGTAGCCAAAACTTTTGATTACCTATTTGGCTACCAAAACATTTGGTGGCCAAATAATTTTTTTTTTTTTTTTTAAAAAAAAAAAAAATTGTAAACAACCTGTATTCATTTATATTACAACATGTACCCTGTATAAAACAATATAATCCATCAACACTAAAATATATTATCAACCATTAAAACATTCAACAACGTGCACACATTTCAATTCCAAGCATCCAAAAAAGTAATCTTCAACATCCAATTCTATATATATTACAAATTCCATACAGTCCAAGTCTAATCCAACGTCAATAATTTAAATCCATATATAATTTAAAATCTTGAAGCAAACACTTGAAGTGACTCAAAACATCCATATGGCAGCCTAAAGAATTCTACCACAAAGCACAACCACAACCAGACTTGAAACAATGGCTAAAGAATAACTAAAATGATCTCTTCTCCGCGATACATTCACCTCTCATACACAAATCCTTCGATAGCGTTGAATTTTTTTTTCTAGAACTCATATTAACTAAAGGAGCACGAAAAATGATAGCAAAAAGCCAAAGCCATGAGCATTAGTCAAATGCATCGTCATCATCATCAGGAAGGGGCTGGCTAGCCACTGCAGCAAGCTCAGCTTCGTGCCTGTAAAGAATACCAAAGGGATAAGAAACACCACAAATTGATCATTAACAGCAACTCATAAATTTTCATTCCTGGACTCTAATGTTCCCCACAAGTTAAAAATTTAAGAACTGTGAACCACCACCACCACCACCACCACCACCACCACCAAAAAAAAAAAAAATTGAAATTTGTTTACGAAATTTTGTTTTTCGTATTTTTTAATCTTCGGTGGAATTTTTTTCATATTTTAATCAAAATTTTCTTATATGTTTAAATGCACCTAATCTAGATGCAACTAATGATATTATCACACTATTTTTTCATTACAACATAATGCAACTAATGATATTATCACACTATCTTTGGTGGATTTTTTATCACACTATTTTTTTATCCTTGAAGTATCAACAAGTAGCAATCTGTAGCACTAATTCAATAAACAACAAGAAACATGCTCATGGAAAAAAGAACAAAACTTGAATGCCTTGTTATTTGCTACCTTAATTAATATTTGGGTTATGTCCTCATAACAGGTCACATATTCCTCAGTCAAATTCTCAACATAAAATCCATGTTTGGTATCATCCCTTATCTGCAGCAGTTTAACCACCATTAAGCACACATAAAAGTAATCCAAAAAGGTCTTGAAGAGAGAGAGAGATAGAGTAATACCCACCTCTAGGTTTCGTTGGGTTGGATCAATTAATTCTCCAATTTGTTCATTGTATATCTGAGACAGCAAAAGATAAATAAAATCATTGCCTTTCACATCTCCAGTTTTAACTTGTAACCAACCAATTGCCACTAAATTAGTTCCTATGAACATAATTGAGGGAAGACAAGAATATTTTTAGCTATCACATAGTAGCACACAGTTGCAATGGCAGTGCTAAAATAGCTAAGAATTGAACCAACGCTTTGAACAGCTAAGAATATGTAGTTTGAAAGGAAATCAGACGCTAGTCTCTGCATACAAACCATAGCCTCTTCAGTAATGAAGTATTTTGGTGTAAGCTCTAGCAGTGCTAAAATAGCACAGTACAACAAAAACACTCACTCTAACAGTTGAGTATATGTTGTGAAAAATAAACCTAAGCATCAAATTCTTACTACTACACCGCTTGCTCGGGAGAGAAATTACTAGCTGTTGCTTTTCACCTTCTACCTCTGCAAATTTGAGACTTATCTCTGAATATCTCTCTTGCATTTCTTTCAGCTCTCCTTCCATACATTTGTTCCTTTCCTTCAGTAATTCCATTTCGCTTAACAATTGGGTAGGATGGCAATCATCAATTGTCCGGGAAATGGATATGTTCATCCCTGAGCAAGTTTCTACTTCACTGTGAAAACAAGAGTGAATTCATTGTCATGGATGCATGAGAACACATCATTATACCACAAAAATGTATGCATAGAAGCAAAGTCACAATGAAGTAACCTAAAACAAAGTAAAGTTAAGGTTGACCTAGTTGCGTATTCTTACCTTTTGACTAGCGCTTTGCCAACTCCATTTTCTTTGAATGTGCCTGGCGTAAAGCTCATCTCTGAAAGCTGTAAAAAGGTATGAGTATGAAAATGTTTTGTGTTGACTGAAAATAATCCATTCAACTTTGAAAGACTGTGTCAAAGGATAGTGCTTCTTGAGTTACTATCTGATTCATATTAGAAAAAATAAGTTTGAGAAGGTTTTGATTGAATAAAATCCGGTCGGATTTTACTGAACTTGAACATGCAAGAGTTTCTCCAGGGGTGTAATCAACCATCTACTTATAACAATTCTAATGTGGAGAAAGTTCCATGCTGCTTTCTATTTTTTCAAACTTGTTTCCTAGATTGTTTTCCTTATGTGCTACTCTTTCATGTTAGACATTACATAATCACTGTTCCATGCTGAATCAAATTCTCTCTTTAAGCAATGAATAAATTGGTGCATGCATTTTTGTGCATTTTTGTTGTTTCAAATTTACAAAGTATTTCATGCATCTAAGCAATGAATATGTGCGTGCTCCAGGTGTTTTTTATATGCAACATATACAAATTTTGCTTCGCACGATGGCCCATGCCCATGCCCATGGTTCAAATAACCTCAAATTCTTTGATTTGAAATTTACATCCATCAGATACTTAGGGGTTTGGGATGATTTAAATAAGTGCACTTGTTAAATTTTTACCAATAGATGTGTAGAAAAATAGAGAGGTGATGTGACCCTAAAAAGATAAAAAAGTGTACTATTTTACTACACCCCAAACAAGCTCTTAATTTTTTTTATCACTAATTATTAATGTTACCCTGCTGCATGCTACCTGTAGCTTGCTGTTTTAAACGTTCAACAACTACTAACTGCTGTGTGAGTGCTATGGATGAAAACATCTCATATTTGAAAACATTGGACCAGCTCACTACTGGAACTTAAGGGTCCTAAAGAACAAATAGAACGAAAATATATAAGCAAACAATAAAAAAATCCATGGTGCCTATTTTGCAAAACTTGGAGGAGGTTATAAAAATTTGATTTTTTCTAATTGTAACCCTATGCAAGTATATATCAAGTCAGATTTAGAAAAAATAAATGGACCTCTTTATAGTTGGAGGATCATTGACATCACACAAACAAGCAAAACATGTGTGTGTGTGTGTGCACACACAACCAAAACCCAAGAGTTATCTATTGTGTCAAGAAAAGTAGATTAAAAATCTATAGAGTGGAAAACATGTGGAAAGCAGTCTTGTCTAGGTTCTTAACTCAAATACTCTCCTCTTTTAGTAAAATGAAAATAAAAAGCTCCAAGAGTCCTTTTCCTTTTGTCATTGATAGTTCTTCATACTATTGTAATTCAACTCCACCCTCAAAAAAGAGAAGACACAAAATCACTTGAATAAAATGAAAGCAGATAGGACTGAAAATCAAATAGAAAGACAAAGTATACGGATTCCCTGGATAATACCTTCTAAGAATGCTATATGGCAGTAGCGATCAGCTTTGCACTCAGCCAGCATATTACCAAGCTTTCAAAGGCGCCTGCAAAAAAATACCCCAATTTGTTTATCCCAAAGACAATATGGCATGTTTTACCCTGTTACAATACTTTACTAAAAAAAATCTCAAAAGACTGTAGGTCCATTAAAGCATTGTTCTAGAAAGTTAATTTGCAACTACATGACACAAGAATCTGTAGTTCTAGCTAGATCTAAATCTAAACAAATGTTTGACAATTTAATTCTCAAAGGGATAATAATTGCATAGAAAGGATTTATTTATTTATTGTAATTTTCTTACGAAACAATACTAATGGCTTATATTTCAAGAGGAGGCCTGGCCAAACGTATACAAATTTTTCATACACTCTATTTATATGCAACATATACAAATTTTTCCTACCAACTTTTCTACCAACGTCAACAATAATTCATCTTACCCTCTATATGGCAAACACTACACAATGACATTCTCAAGTCAAGTTATTCCCCAAACTTTGACCGGTTATAGATTGTTATTTCAGGGATACCAGAACATTAATCTTCATTCCTGGATAATATGTGATCTTGAATCTGTAATTATTTTGTGCAACTACCACTAAATTGTGATTTCCCCATTTCTCTTTCTTTCATAAAAATGAAATGAGTGTCATCCACAGGTGATCAAATTTCTTGAAACCCACAAAAGAACTGACTGAAGCTATAAAATTAGGGCAAATTTCAGAAGCACTGTAAAGTAACAATTAAGGAAAATTTCAGGGGAAAAAAGCTAATTACCTTTCAAGAAATTGGACTGTGCAGCGAAGACGACAGGAATGGAGTGAAATTTGTGGGTTTTGAGCTTGCCGAATCAAAAACTGTGAAGCTGTATGGGTTTTTGTGAGACAGAAAACAGAGCCGAGAGGGAGAGAGAGGATCTCAGGCGACGGTGACCAACAAGGAGGTGAATCGGTGCTCCGGTTGCCGGCCAACGCGAGGAGGAGCGGCGGTGAAAGTGGAGGGGAGAGGAGCGGCGGTGAGGGAGAGGGAGAAGGACACTGAAGAGAGAGAGAGAGAGAGAGAGAGGCGCTATTAATGGTTCAGGGTTGGGTTTGGTTTGGTGAGACCGTGAGATGTTTTTATATAAATGGTTTTTGGCGACTATCAATATTAGTCGCTAAAGGTATTTTATAAATCCCTTTCAAATATCCCTCAAAAACATTTTACTTCTTTGGCGACTAACATTCAATTTCGTCGCTGAAAATCAACTTTTGGCGACCAAACTTTTGGTCGCCAAAGATAAAAATTAATTTTTTATTTCATATTTGCCGACTAAAGGTTTTAGTAGCCATATCTATACCTATGGCGACTAAAATTCAATTTCGTCGCTGAAAATCAAAGTTTGGCGACCAAACTTTTGGTCGCCAAAGATCAAAAATTAATTTTTTATTTTCATTCCGCTACCAAACAATTTAGTAGCCAAAAGTGGATCTACAACGACTAAAAAGGAATTTTGTTGGTGAAAATATATTTTTGGCGACCAAAATTTTGGTCGCCAAAGATCAAAAAATAATTTTTTTATTTTCATTCGACTACTAAACAATTTAGTAGCTAAAGGTACCTCTACGGCTACTAAAATTTTTTTTAGTCGCCAATTGTGATATGTTTAGCTACAAAAATATTTTTTAGTCGCCAATTGTAATATTTTTAGCTACTAAATTTTTTTTAGTCGCCAATAATCAACATTCCCCTACTAAAAAAAATTAGTAGCTAAAAACTTAACTTTTGCCGACAAATATTATTTTTGGTAGCCAATTCCGTGACTTTTGGCGACTAAATTGTTTTTGGTAGCCAAAAATGATCGGCAAAAATGCATTTTCTTGTAGTGATAGTAAGACCATTCACTAATTAATAAAAAAAAAATTACAAATGAGATTAAAACCACGTCTTTGCGTCTCCTACTAACTTATAATCTTGTAATCTTTAAAGAATGTTTGGGGTAACCTATATTAGCACATTTTTTTTTATCTTTTTATCTTTTTTAAGTCACATTACCTCTTTACTTTTCTGTACATTTTTTCATAAAAAGTCAAAAAATATACTTATTTAAATCATCCCAAACAACCCTTATTATCATAATTAAAATATATATATATATAACAAACCATTATCCCCTAATTTTATTGTTTTCTTAAAAAAAATTTGTTCGGGATAAGCTTCTCTAAATTCTTAGAGCATCTCCAATGGCTTGCCATTGGAGCTGCTATTGCCAAATTATGGCAGCAGTTCATAAAAAGCCACATCCAATGGTAAGTTTTAGTAGCTGTTATCTTTGGCAAATGCAGCTGCCAAGTCAGCTTCATCCTTTCCAAAAGCAACTTTTACCCAATTTCAAACACAGAAGCAATTTTCACCCAATTTCACCCAAAATTGAACAATTTCAAACAAAAGTAAGCTAGCAAAATTTCAATTTCAGCAATTTCAAGCCAAAAAAATTAGAAAATAAACACAATGAAGTCAAAAACAAAAACAAAAAACCTAACAGAAATGTGGGGGGAGAATTCACCGTTCCAGTTCTGATAACAGAAATAGTTGTAGACAGAAGATGTTTGCTTTCACTAAACAGTTTCATAGCCTCTGTGTAAGTGTTTTCATTCAATGACAATCCAGTCTGTGATTAGATCACAACACCCAAATCAAAAATAGAACATTCATTATAGATGGGAAAATTTGAAAATCAACACACAAAAGTCTTTATAAAGAAAAATTACTAGTAAATGAAAGTGAAAATTAGAGAGAAGAAAATAAAACAAGAAACAAGCAGAAGAAGAAGAAGAAGAAGAAGAAACCTTGCAAAAATAAGCAAATCGAGCATCAATGGAAGGTCCACCTCGTCCGTGGTTGGAAAGAGAAGCATTTGTATTAGAGATGTAAGGCTTCAGCGAGTGGTCTTCCATGTCCATAGGAGATGAAGGAGGTGGGCTTATGAGATTTTGAGACATGGATGATAAAGGAGTTTGGAAGATCGATCGATTCAGAGGGAATTGAGGAAGTTACAGAGACTAGAGAGAGAAACAAGAAGAATGAGGCCAATATGGGTATGGACATGGCGTTTGGAGTTAGATTTGGCAGACGGCAACGATTGGCAGACGGCATCGAGTTGTATGAGAGAGAGAGAGAAGTGAGATAGAGAGAGGGGTAGGGGTAAATGGCTGCGATTGGCAGTGACAGAGAGCAGAGAGAGAAGTTCCCATCGTGGGGAGGAGCTTGCACCGTCACCGATCAGTATGGAGAGAGAAAAGATATAGAGAGAGAAAAGAGACATAGAGTATCTAAAGAATAGAGAGAGGAAGATGATTATATAGAATAGAGATAGAGGAAGATGATTCTAGACAATAGAGATCTCAGCCGTTGGAAATGAGAGATAGAGTGTCTTGGAATGTGTAACATGAGCCTAACGGCTCTATTTCAATCTGAAAGTAAAAAAATGACTATTTTTACAAACAGACAAGACACCAACAACTATAATAAACTGCTATTTTTCTTTCAATTTGAGTAGTATAAATACACACACCTTGTTTCACCAATTTGAGTTCACAGCAACAATTTTTTTTTCAATTATATTTTTCTTTTCTATTTTTCACACAATCAGTATGGAAGGTTCATTAAAAATAAAGAGAGGAAAATCATTCACCACTCAAGAAGATATGTCAATTTATAGAGCTTGGTGTCACATTACTGAAGACCCAATTGTTGGGAATTCGTAATCTTATGCTCATTTTTTGGGAAGAATTTTTGAAAATTATTGTTCGTTGCAGAATGATCACTCAAGAACACAAGTGTCTATCTCATCTTGATGGAGTGTAATCATGAAATGTTGCAACAAATTTCGTGAGTGTTTAGCGCGAGTCGAAAATCTACACCCAAGTAGGATGTCTCACATTGGTATAGTAAGATTTCATTTTCATTTATTTTGTTAGTTTTTTTTTTTAATTTTGTCTTATATAAAATTAAATAATTAATTAATTTAATATTTTATTGATACATATGCTTCAAGCAAAACTGTTATACTATCAAGATGAAAACAAACATTTTGCTTTTGAACATTGTTGGCCAATCTGCTAAGCCTATCGTTGTTTCATCTTTTCTCCAGGCTAAGGCCTACGTTGTTGGGTTTTCATAGGGATCAGACTGGGCCAGGCCTAAGTTAATACCAAAAAAAAAATAAAAACACTTATTAGTAAGTCTCATATACAAAGTTTAAAACTCATCTAATTCCAAAACCAAACACCTGCACCAATTAGTTATATATATTTTTAATTGTTACTAAAAAATCTTTTATATATATATATATAAATTTAAAAACGCTGTTACATCCCACCATCATTGGACTTCCGTCAGACGGTTACCGAAGACTTGCCGGAACGTTCAACATCACTGGAACGTTCAACATCACTGGAAAGATCTTTAAAGTATCGTCGGAAGTTCACTGGAGTGTTCTGAACGTCATTGGAAGTCGCCGAAATGTCTAGAATGGTTGCTGGATGTCAAGAAAATCATTGGCTATTCACCGGAATGTCCATAATATTGCTGGAAAAAAAAAAAAGAATAAATGAAAAAATTGCAGTGAAAAAATATAACAAAATGTGTTAAATATTGATAACTTGAAAAAAAAAAAAAAAAAAAAAAAAAACAACAACAACAACAATAATGGGAAAAATATATATTATTTTTTAATTTTTGTAGGGTTTAAGCAAATATTCTCTAATATTGATCAAATTGAAAAGTAAGTTTTGAAACTGTAAAATGTTAAAGTTTCAAAGTATGATTCTATTAAGCATTTGTCATTATTAATCAAACTGAAAAATATGTTATAAAATTATAAAATTTTACAATTCTAAAGAATGTTATGAAACTGCAAAATTTTACAATTTTAAAGTATGATTCATTTCAGCACCAAAAAAATTGAAACCGTAAAATTTTATAGTTTTTATTGCCTGTAACTAAAATGCAAAAACAATTTGTTCAAAATTTTAAAATTTTCTCCATTAAAATAGGAAAATAGAAGTGTGTAGCATAAAAAAGGTAGAAAAATTAAGAGATCGAAAGAGAAAAATAGATATATAGAGAAGATTGTACTTCGATAACTATTTTTGGTTTAGATATAGTCTGTTCTAATGCAAATCTACATAAGATTTGAGTAGATCTACTCATCTTCTTCACCGGAAATTTGTCTTCATCGCCGTCGGTGAGGGTGAAGTAAGGAATCGGTGGTCAGTGGTTGCTGGTGAACCCCAATCAATGGTAGTTGTCGATCGCCAGTGACTATGGCCTTTTTTAGGAAGTGGATTAAAAGTCACTTTCCACCTTTAACTTATTTTAGATCATATCATCCCTCATATTTTTTACATGTTTTTTTCAAAAAAAGCCAAAAAGTCAATTTTTAATCATTTTTCCAAAACATCCCTATATGTTAGAAAGAGAAAGAGAAGAAGTAAGGCGTGATTGTCAGTCGCCAGAAAGGAAATGAAAGAGACAGAAAATAATGAATACACAAAGAAGAATGAAAAAGAAAAATACGCAGTGAACTTTTGAGAGCATCCAAAAAGTTGTGAGACAATAGACTTTCCCTTTTTTAAATAAAACTTCCAGTTAATTTGCCCAAAAAATTTTGTGTCCAAGTCCGGCCCTAAAATGATATATTACAATTTTGTTTTATGAGGAACCAAGGACAAGTATATAAAAAAAAATTACAAATAATAATGCAAGCAACATTCGATATGTTCTAAACAAGTTGTTTTTATTTTATTCAACTCTCCGTTTGGGAAGTGGGTTGGCTTTTTGACTTTTTGATTTTTTGACTATTTTAGCCTGTATTAAAAAGTTTGGTTTGGGAAGCACTTTTTGGCTTTTTTGACTTTTTTTTATGAGAGAAGAGTGTAATGATTATGGATTGGATGTGATGTTTTCTTTGTTATAGCTAAAATAATCTATTTTATCTTTTGTGACTAAAATAGTCTCAAACCTCCTTGCCAAATGGCGACAACTTTCAGGAATAAATATGTTTATATATTTTTGTATTAGGGCTACGGATTGGTGCGCTGCTTTTGGAGTTTTTAACACTTCTTTACTTTGAATTAGGAATCAGTTGTGAAAAATTAATGAAAATTTAGGAAAGGTTCTAGATATTAACAGAAGGTTCCAGATATTAACAGAATGATTTCATAAAGTTAAGATAACGACTATTTGCAAGCTGCCTCCTGAATTCTTATGAGTCAATTTATACTAAAATAGCAATAAAAAAAAAAATCTAAAAGGGAAACTTTGTTGGTGAGAACATTTGCAAATTTTTAATAATTGAAAGGTTACTAAAACTTGAAATGTTAATAAATAAATAAATAACAAATTAAATTTACAAAACTTTATATTTGAACTAGCAACACACACAAAATTTTCGCCCCCATCTCTAATGTGAGGGGTAGAAAGGAAATAAAAAGAACTTCTAGGGTAAACACACAAGCCTTGGATTTTAAAAAATTAAAATTAAAACTAGTCTCATGAATATTATGAATGTTAGGCTGTTTTAGATTTTTGGCTATATTAATAGGTTAAAAATTTTATATTTGGAAAGATCGGTAGATTTTTTTGTAGTTGGATTTGATGTTTGTGAGAGAGAAAGTAAAATAATTATGAGTTTGATATAACATTTTATCTTATTAATTATTTTAACCTATTTTGTCTTTTTATGAATTTTATCCAAAAAAAAAAACCCAAAACCCACTTGCCAAACATGACTATATTTTTCAATTTTAAAATTTTAAAAATTAATATAAATATTGTTGTTAGAAATATTATTGTAGATTGAAGATGGCACTATGCCAAGATTTTCCTCTAGCCTTGGCTCACAGAATGCATTCTATTTACCTATGTTGCCCCCTTAATTTAGATAAGGGTTAACAATGAACCATTCAAAATCAAATCAAAAATTTGCAAAACTAAAGGGACATAATTAAAATTTTAAAAATTAGAGTGAAACTTACCATATAAGACAAATAACATGTGATTATTGATTACCTTTAACTTCACTTTCTTTAGTGGTCTTTTGGGAACACTAGCAAAACGTTGTGTTCAGCCCATTCGAAAAACGCAACATGAACGACTAAAAATGTAGAACACCATTTGGCAACTTTAGCGGGAGCTTCTATTTATACGCATCAAATACATTCTTTGCATACATTTAATGATATTTATTTTAATTATAATTTTATTCCTAAGTGAAATTACTATTTTAGACATCATACCCAATTCAAATAAACAAACGTCTCAATACACATCCAGACTTCACATCCATCTGTTGTTCAAGCTATTTAGCTCCAAGTTCATTCATCTGTTGTTCAAGCTATTTAGCTCCAAGTTCGTAGTTGCTACTTCTTCTATTGAAACTGTTGAAGCTCCAAGTCCATTGAAGCTGTTGAAGCTATTGAAGCTCCAAGTCCATTCATAACTTTCCATTTCCATTAGTTTACACACTAACGTCATCCTCATTCATCATTGTTATGGAGGATTTCTCTCTTGAAAATTCAGATTTTCATAAGCAAATAAATGTTTATGAGAAAGATAGCCAAGGAAATGTGAGTTTTGCAATGTAAAAGTCTTGTTTTTTTTTTTTTTCTAGCGTCGTTCGGATAACCAGAGCCAAATTATATCATTTTGTTCGGAAATCTACTACCGAAATGAGTATTTAATTTCGAAAGTTGTTGTTTGAAATAAGTTAAATTTTACAACATTCAACTTCTGAAATTTCAAAATTAATTCGGACAACTATTTCCGAAAATTAGCATTTATTTATTTATTTATTTACTGTTTCAAATTGCAAATTAATCTTTATAATGCCATTAAAAATTTGTAATGTTATACAAAACATATAGGAATATGTGTCAACTCAAGGAAGTCTTTGCGCGGATAGTGTGTCGGATTACACTACTCAATTCACAACTGAACATGTTCACCCTACGAAATTATAATGATTATGTTTCGAATTGCTCAACAAATGTAAATGTTTGATAATATTTATTTGACTTTGTAGGTATTCAAAGTAAGGATGAATTGCTCAACTGGGTACGTGAAGTTGGAAAGAGAAATGGTTTGGTCATTGTAATCAAAACATCAGACTATGGTGGAGGGAAAAAAAGACCCAGGATGTATCTTGCTTGTGAGAGGAATGGCCAATATAGAGTGACAAAGAAGTTAAAATATGATGGCAACAATACATCAAGAATAATCGGTACGAAGAAGTGTGATTGTCCTTTTTATATGAGGGCTCACAGGTTTACCACACATGATGAATGGACATTGACCGTAGTACGCGGATTGCATAACCATCCACCTGCAGAGCACCTTAAGGGACATTCATATGCGGGGAGGTTGTCAAAGAATGAGAAAGTATTGCTAATGGATATGTCAAAGAGCATGGTTCGGCCAAAAGAAATCCTAGTGACCTTAAAACAACGAGATGCCCTCAATGTAAGCACACTTAAAACCATTTACAATGTACGCCATCGAAACAAGGTGGTACAGAGAGCTGGAAGATCACAGATGCAACACTTATTGGGTGAATTGGCCAAGTATAATTACATTGAGCGCCATTGATGTGAAGAGTCCACGATGACTGTGACAGATTTGTTTTGGGCACATCCTACTAATTTGGACTTATTTCGGTCTTTTCCACGTATATTAATTATGGATTACACATATAAACCAATAGATATCGTTTTCCTCTTCTTGAAATTGTGGGAGTGACATCAACTGAAATGACTTTCTCTGTAGCTTTCGCATACTTACAATATGAGAGGGCCGATAACTATGCGTGGGTGTTAGCTACATTGCGTGATGTGATGGATGGTTTTGTTTTGCCATCAATTATTGTTACTGATGGAGAGCTTGTGATACCCCTGTTCCGTAGTATGCTAATTGGTCCTTAATTTGAGTATGATTATGTGTTTAATATGATTTCATGTGCCATGGTGTGAAAATATGTGGTTTTGAATTTCTATCTGTTCACCGTAGGAATATCTGTTTGATTATCTGCTTTGGAAATTAAATTGAGGGCCTTATCGGCCACAGAACCCGAAATTGATTGCGCTATTGTGATTAGCGTAATCTTTAGAGCCTACGGTGAAATTTAATTGAAAATTGATTCAGGTCAGATTAAATTGATTAAATTGATGATTTAAGGGTGGTTTGGGATGATCTAAATAAGTGCACTTTTTGACTTTTTATGAAATATGGGTTGGGTTTGAAGTGATGTTGTAAAGAGATGATGTGACTTAAATAAAATGATGTGACTTAAATAGGATAGTGACTTTTTAGCTTTTTGGCTTTTTTAGAGTACCCCAAACAAGGCCTTAGTGCCCAATTAATTAATATTATTAAATAATAGTTAGTGGGGCCTTATGTACGAGGCCATATACACTCTCATTGTCTCTTTTGAACTCAAAAATCTGATTTTGGTGCCTTGAGAGAGAGAGAGAGCCGGCCATAGAGATGGAAGGAAGAGACTTATGCAATTTTGACTCAAGCTTGGATATTTGAAGTCTAGTTCAAGAATTAACCATAGATTGGGCTTCTAGGTAAGCAATTGATTCTTGAATTCATGAGTTTAATGTGTAATCTTGTGTGTTCAAGGTTTGTTTGTAACCAAGAGCATGAGTTGAGTTGGTTTTGTTGGAATTAAAGCTTGATATGTGCATGCATGTAAAGAATACCTATGGAATCACAAAATCTAGCATGTAAATTGTAAATTATGAAAGATTGGAAGTGTAATCCCACATGCAAGCATGTTTTTGTTGAGTTTCATGGGAATGAGCACTAATTGCATCATTAGAAGTGAAAATGAAAGTCAAAATGGTCATGCATGTTGTTTATTAAAAATGGAAACCTTGAATGCATGAGTTTGAGTTAATTTGGGGCATGCATGTGATCAATTTGTGAAATTGAGCTTCATGTTGATGTATTTTAGTGTTGGTACCATGTTAGTACAAGTATATGTGAAATTGGAGCCATAGTATGCAAGGAATGTGGTTGGAATGTCGAATTTGAGCTCAAGAACATGTTCTGGATTTTCCAGAAAATTTGATGTCCACTCGAGCGGGGAAACCGCCGCTCGAGCGTAAATTTCGTGCTCCCAGTATTTTCTGCAGACCATGATGTCCGCTCGAGCCGGGAAGTCCACGCTCGAGCGGGGAGCTATGTAGGATGGACTTCCGCTCGAGCGTCCAAGTTCTATGCTCGAGCGTAAAAATGGCATAACCAGTACTTTTGCAGACCTCATGGGTCCGCTCGAGCGGGGACCCTATTTTTTGAAATTTTGTATGCTCGTTCTGTGTTTCGTTTTCCGTTCTCTTTCACTTGCAAGCACTCTTAGGCATGCATTGAGTATTGTAATTGAGTTAAAGAGATATGAATAAAGCCTGAAGAGGAAAATGTGAATTTAGAACGGATTGAATTGTTTGTGACCCTTTTGTGTTCATGAAATGTGTAGGGTCGAGCTCCAGGGCAAACCAACCAACCGATCACTGTGAGTAATATCGATATTTGAAACTTGTCGTTTGTCCAATTGCTTATTTTCTTATAAGCCTTATAAGTTTGCCAGTTTGAATTATGGACGAACGTTTTGACAAGAATGAATGGGCCGAAGGCCGTTTTGACATGACTGGATGGGCCGGAGGCCGTTCTGACATAAATGAGTGGGCCAGAGGCCGTTTTGACAGGAATGAAAGATAAATGGGCCAAAGGCTAGTATGTTTGAAACCACAGTCACTTGACTTGAATTGTGTATATAAATGTTAAATAAAAATGTGAATTGGGCCCAAGGCCGTTCGGAGTTTGTTGTTCTACATATCGTTTGTATCTTCTTATTTGATATTATTCACTGGGCTATCGCTCACGCTCATTCATGTGTTTGTAGGTGAGCCTAGAGAAGTCCAAACCCAGCCCCAGTGAAGTCTATGTGGAACAACAAAAGTTTTGGAAAGTCAGCCCTTGTGTCTCACGTATGAGACTCGCCTTCGCCTTTGTTATTTTGTTCTATGTTGTCATATTGGCGAAGTTTCTGAATATATCTGTATATAGTTTTCATGGGTTGACTTAGTTTTGGATGATCATGTTTGTACAGAACTTATGCTACTGTATTTCTGTTGTGAGTTATTAATGTCTATACGTATGGTTTGTTTTGATGTGCCATGTAAGCACAGCTCTATGGACAAAGTTTTAAATTTTGTTTTCGTTTGGCCCCTTTACTTTGATGAGTTATGTCTGTTTTTGTTTGAGGCTGTAGGTAATCTCAGGATTACTGGCCGGTTATGGCCTTAACCCATAGGGCGGGTTCGGGTCATGATAGAGCTAGCCTTGATGAATGCCATACAGAAGATATTCCCAAGAGGCAGACATTTATTATGTCGTTTGGCATATCAGTAAGAATGTATTGACCAAATGCAAGAAAATGTTTGAGACGCAGCAGAAATGGGAGAAGTTCAACCATGAGTGGAACTCTTTAGTGTATTTATCTTCTGAAATTCAATATGATGAGCGTCTTAAATCATTACTTAAGGAATTCAGTAGTTATCTGGATGCAATAAACTACGTCATGGATACTTGGTTGGTTCCTTACAAGGAGAAATTTGTGGCGGCATGGACATACACGTGTATGCATTGTGGCAATGTTACAACCAACCGGTAAGATTACTTTTGTTCAATATGTTATTAATAAGTGCCATGTAGTTGATTTTAATTTCACTTACATTGAATTGAACAGGGTTGAGAGTGCACATGCAAAACTTAAAAGACAATTGGATTCATGTCAAGTCTCATTTCAGGCATCATTTGAGAAAATACACAGTCTGCTTGAGTTGAAACACACTGATATCAAGGCTTCATTTGAGAAAAGTCTAATTGTTGTGCAACATCAATTTAAACCTTCTTAGTTCAGGGAGCTTCGGCATAATGTGTCTATCTCTGCATTAGAGTACTTGCTTGTAGAGAGTAAGAGAGCCAATTCCATTGGTATTGATGCTGAAGATTGTAGATGTGTCATTCGCCACGCTCATGGTTTATCTTGTGCCCATGAGATTGTTGACTACATCAGACAAGATCGTCCTATATCACTTGCTACCATACACTCACAGTGGAGGCAATTTCATATCTCCATATGCAACAAAGAAGAGGAAACGGAGGTGACTTGTCATGTAGAAGTAGAGTTGTTTGTGAAAAAGTTCAATGAAAGTGATAGAACCATGTGGTTGGAACTTTTGAAGAAGTTGAAAGAGATTCAATGTGCTGACCTTCAAGAACATGTGTCATAGCCTCGATAGCCTAGTAAAGTCGATGAGAATGTCGAATCCCGTCCTCATAACCAGCCTGAATAATAGGATGTGCAATCTGCAGTGCATGTGCAATACGCTGCATTTGAAAAGAATATCACATTTTAGGGAACATATCAGAAAATAAAAAATAAGTTACAAATGCATAAAAGAGGATAATATATTACATCAGCATGTTGGCTGAAATCCTGATGGTCATGGACACGTGGTTCATCAGTGTGCTCAACATATAGGTGCATGATATTCTTATACCAATCTATGTAACCCGATACACATTCCCAAGACTGACGAACTGGTGTGCTTCTCCGCTGCTCAAATAACAGGTGGTTATCCCAAGCCTCCCAGATCCTATCCAAGTATCTATACATGACTGTGTATCGTGCAGATATGTTGCCTCAAACACCACGACTGGGAGCTAGTGATGCATCTAGTATAGTTTGAACCCTGCCAAACTGCCTCAGAACTCTATCTGGATGATAAGGTTCGACCACGTCTAAGCACTTTAAGCATCCATGGTAGAACATAACCGGGTTACATGGATGCCGGTCTCTGCAACTGTGGTATGGATCCCAAATAACTTGTAAACATAAAGTGTTTTTGAATTAAAGTATATAAAGGGTAAGATAAATGGAAAGTGTTAAAATTATCTCAGGACGAGTAAACTTACATCAGTCGCTACCAAACTATCAAGCTCCGCTCGAAAAGATTTCAAATGATCAATGGAGGAACCTGCCTCTCTCCTAGATGCCCAATGGTACACGCGTGGCATGTCTTCATTGTAGCCCATGTTTTGGTGAGGTTGGAATGCTCGGAAGTGCTCATAAATCCACGCCTCCAAAAGAGCCACATAACCACCCATCTGCTTAACACCGGACCGGCTAGCATACCTCAACTGTCTGTATAAAAATGCTAATGCAGCAGCACCCTAGTGTAACATGCCCGCGGGGGACCTCGCTACAGCTCGGACTCTCCTTTTTGTGTTGCGGTTCTAAATCTGAACCAAAGAGTCCAACTCTGGCAAATCGTTTTGAAGAAAAACAGATTTTTGAAAAGTAGTGCCAAACATGGACTGCTTTGCCAGATTACAGAGTCGCCACCTAAATATTTTTAAAATGGGGGAATTTAGGAAACCCTGACTCGGTGCCAAAGGCCACGTGTCCGTCATCACCAAATGTCTTGGCTCGGGAGCTTGGGTACGATCGGGGAAGGTCAGCTATGAGCACCCCTTTCGCCCGGTCCGAAGACCGGCCTCTACTAACCGTGATATCCGATTTTGAAAACATTACATGTTCTTATCCCAATTATTAGCCTAGAATTACTATATTATGCGCACGGAAAACAAGTATAGACTAGATTGCCTAATTTGGGGAAAAACATTGCATATCCGTTTATTTTGAAAATGTTTCGGAATTTGCTACTCGCAAGTAGGCTAAAACACGGATTTCAATGAGTTTTCCCAACTCAGACAATCCAACCTCCACCCACAGGCATTCAAGCAGTTTATCTCATGTAAGCACCTAGCCGCATGGTAAGCATACTGTCATGACAACATTCACACGCATGTGGTATGCTAAAGCGTAAATACTTACATCGTACTCCGTGCCAAAACAGAAGCTTATCAGAAATCCATGCATGGACCTAAGCATACTGAAATGTCTAATGCAACACATGCAAAGTTGTAATCTAGGCAGGCTCGGCTATCTTAGACATGGCATGTGGAATGCTACAACTATCACGTATTCAATTTGGAATTGAAAGTACGATGCAGTTTGTATGATGTGCCGAGCCCGGTGCATGTAAACAAATGCATGGATGCACGCATGCATTGCATAAGGTATGCTAAAATAAGTATGCCCTAATCTACCAACGTAAGCAGGTAAATAAAAGGGAAGAAAGAAATGGGGATTGGAAGGCATACACCCACTCACACACACTTATTACAAATTTGCCCTCACTCGGAAGGACCGAATAATAATACAGTCCAAAAGAATAAATGAATAAATTATTACAAAATTCTAATTATTAAAATTAAATCAAATAAATAAAAGAAATGGGGCCTCAGCCCTGCCTCGGGATGCGTGAATGATGCATGCTCGATCCAACTTGCCCGGAAAACCCGCACCATGCCACTGCTGCTTCTGTTTCTACTGCCCTGCCTCTCCAAAAATTACCAAAGTCTCAGAATACCTTCTACATGAACTGCAGTATCCCACCGGCCGAAGGAAGTGACCATCGGCTGCTTAAATTGGCCACCGGCTTCTTGTAGGGTTTATCGGCACAAAAAGTGTGCCGGTCGGCACATTGTTCTGCCGGTCGGCAGAAAGTTCCTGCAGAGGACAGTTTGACAGCAGCAGCAAACCAGCAATGCATGGCATGGATTTTGAGCATATGTAAGCATGGCCAATGCCTCCTATCATGCTTGGGGACTCAAGGAGGCATGACCCTCGACCCTCGGGCCACCAATCGCGCATTTCCATGCATGATGGCCAAAGAGTCAAGTGTGCATTTTAATATCAAATGTAATGCACACAAAACATACAAGGGGCCCAACCTCAATCATGGTTGATCAAGAGGTGAGGCAATGCACAACAATGCACACGCAACCTAAGCATGCAAGCTAACACACAAACATGCAATGCAACTACATGGCATACACAATGCAAGATGGGCTTACACCAATATGAGATAGCCTCAGCCACACTCACATAGGAGGCCATTGGATGAAAATGAAGTGCCTCGAAATGCGTGCACACGGGCACGCATACCGAGGCAATGGCATACGGAATGCAATGATGCTAAAATGATATGCAAACACGCCAATGGAATTTCAGCACTGAAATATGGGGGAAAACAGTCCCGAAAGATGGCGAAATGACACCAAATGCGAGGAATGGTCCCGAAATGCGAATTTAGGCACCCGAAACGGCCTATAGCTATGCAATGCATGCACAATATGGACATGGAATGAAAATACAGTAGCGAGGCAGCCCCAAGACCAGCATTTCCTCAGTACAAAATATGGCCAAACAGCAAGCATAGATAGAGCAACAATGGCATGCAAAATGAGGCTCAAAAGAGGGTATAACATGAAGTGGGCCAAACATTCATCAAAAAAGCAAAGACCCTTCATGAAATATAACCAGGGGGTCAAAATATGACCATTTCCAGTTCTGATCATGGTCCAAAAACAGAAGAAAAATGGGCTAGCAAAGCATGCAAAAACAAGGGTAAAACATGGATTCAAAGCAAGTGGCATATGGAGCATGAAAACAAGGTTGAGCCCTTCTTCAATGTTGAAGAGGGGCTCAAAATAAGCACAATATCAGTTCATGAGATGCTCCAAAACAGATCACATATAGGCCAAACAAGTCATGCAAATTTACGGTAAATAGAAGAGATTATGAAGCAAGTGCATCATGGGGGGCTCAAACAGTGTTGAGCCCTTCTTCAATGTTGAAGAGGGGCTCAAAATAGGTCCTCTTACAGTTTACATTATGCTCGAAAACAGATCACTCATAGACTATAAATTCCATGCAAAAATATGACATACCAAGAGGTATTGAAGCAAGTACCAAATGGAGGGCCCAAACAGGGTTGAGCCCTTAAACAAACATGAAATATGGCTCAAAATAATGACCTTTTCAGTTCTGGTCGGAGCCTAAAACAGCAAGCAAACAGGCTAGAAGAATGGTGCAAAAATGGGAAATAAAGAGGGAAAAGTGTTACCCTTGAAGAACACCTCAAGAACAGCAAGTGTAGACCTCTCCTTCTGATCAAAACCACCTCAAAACCTCAAGAACAAACCTTCAAGACCTCCCAAGTCGGAGTATGGTGTAATGGTGTGTGTGTTGGTGCAATACTATGGTAAAAATGCACTTTTAGGCCACAAAAACACACACAAGGGAGGAGAGAGAGGGAAAATATAGAGAGAGAATGTGTAGGGCAGATATATATCTGTATATATCTGGTTTTTTGGTTCAAAGACTCTAACCCCATCAAAGGGAGAAGAGAAGTGCTTATATAGGCCAAGTAATGCTAAGAAACTTAATGGCTAAGCAAAGGAAAAAGGGTTAAGGGGGCCAAGGGGTTCAAAGGGAGGTGCAAGGCTTCTAGAGGAAGCTAATACAGCTGGCCAAGCTTCTCCAAGAAGCTTGGCCAAAGGGTTCAAGCTTCTAGAAGCAAAAGGGGGTCAAAAGGCTCAAAAGGGTGCAAAATAGCCACATATATGCATGGGGGGTCGGGTCTGTGCATCCCAGCTGGCACAGGTGGCATGCACTAGGCTTGGGGGGTGCAAAGGGTGCAAACCGGCCAGAAAAAATGGTCGTCGGCCAAAATAAAGTGCCGGTCGGCACTATTTTCTGCCGGTCGGCTAAATAGAGTGCCGATAGATGATTCCAAGGTCAAAAAATGGCCGGTGGGTATGCAAATTGAAGCCCCGGAAGTTAGCTTTCCAATGGCGCAAACCTTGCATCAAAATTCCTCCTGTGCAAAAAGTTATGCCCTTTTTGGTGAAGCCGCGCAGACTCGATCCAACCGGGATGATGCCCAGCTTCAACCAATCATACCTCCCCCACCCGGACTTGGTTTTGAGAGATTCTTGAGTGAAAAATGAAGCCCCGGAAGTCTTATTTCCAATGGTTATGGCCTCATAGCTTAACTCCAAGTGTATAGATAGATGAGCTTGATTTAGCGAGGACTGCTCAACTCTCTTCTACCCGGATTCATGTCGAACCTCTTCTCCACCTTGTTTTCTCCCCTCTTCTCCTCTTCTCTTCAACTTCAAACCCCGAAGTAAGGTGTTTTGAAAGATTTTTCAAAGATTTCATCTCTCTTTCATTCATCTCCACTTTGTCCTTGCTCGGTTTACCAAAAAGCGCAACATTTACCGAAATGCGAGCGTCGGAACATCGCGGGAATTTAATTTCAAAAATGTTTTGAAAGAGAGGGTTTTAAGGTCTAAAAACCATCCAAAATAATTTTGGTCCAAAATGGGGTGTGAAGTTGAGATTTCTCTCTCTCCTTGCTGAAGAAATTGAACCTGCGCCCTGCACACCTTCCAACACAGAGCAAACCATTAATCGCGCCCAAGTCTTAAGGGCAGTCAAAAATGGGGTGTCTACAGTTGCCCCTCTTTGACAGAACTCGGAAGTCATAACAATGACGGGAGTGAATGTCAAAGCCCAGAGACGACCCATTTTTGACAAGGCCGAAGACTTGGACAAACAAACAAAATACTGATAAATAAATGGTTGTGCCCGCAGGCTGCCTACGTATCCCTTTGCAAGGAATCAAACCAGCGTAGTTCAGGGGCAGGATGCAAATGATATGCGGGAAAATCTTGAAAATCGGACTTATACGCTGCGCGAAGCCGGTTTGTAATTGGACTTATACGCTGCGCGAAGCCGGTTTGTATATAAAACAATGCAATGTACTAACAAGTACAGGTAAGGTGCGCAAGGTAGCGCGAATGAAATTCTATGCTAGTAAAGATGCAAAGGGTGAACACACTCCAACCACGCTGGACTCGTGAGTGGAGGAAGAACAAAGAAACTCAATCAGGAGCACGTTCCACGCAACCTAAAGTAAATTCCAAACACGCTGAAATCGTGTGAGGAAGGGGACACTCAAACCACGCTGACATCGTGAGAGGAGGTCGAAGCAAACCGCCCAGTGCGTCTACAACGCAATTTGGGATAAATTCCAAACACGCTGAAATCGCGTAAGGAACGGGACACTCAAACCACGCTGAAATCGTGAGAGGAGGTCCAACAAACCGCCCAGTGCGTCTACAACGCAACTTGGGATAAATTCCAAACACGCTGAAATCGCGTAAGGAACGGGACACTCAAACCACGCTGAAATCGTGAGAGGAGGTCCAACAAACCGCCCAGTACGTCTACAACGCAACTTGGGATAAATTCCAAACACGCTGAAATCGCGTAAGGAACGGGACACTCAAACCACGCTGAAATCGTGAGAGGAGGTCCAACAAACCGCCCAGTGCGTCTACAACGCAACTTGGGATAAATTCCAAACACGCTGAAATCGCGTAAGGAACGGGACACTCAAACCACGCTGAAATCGTGAGAGGAGGTCCAAGAAAATGGTCCAGTTTTGGAAAATGAAATAATTTTCGAGAGAATTAGTCAACCTCAGTAAAAATTCTCAAAAACTGCTTTGCAAAGGGCCAATGCTCAACAAGCACGGAACCAACTCTTGAGATGCACAACCTCGGACCCATAGCAATGGAAAATTGCCCCTTGTTCGAAAAGAGCTGTATGGCAACGGAAAGTTGCCCCTTGTTTGAATGGCATGGCGGCGCATTGAATGGCAACGGAAAGTTGTCCCTTGTTTGAATGGCGCCGCAGCACACTGAATGGCAACGGAGAGTTGCCCCTTGTTTGAATAGTACTGCAGCGCACTGTAGTCAGTCCTCAGGGCGACAAACACAACCAAATCCTCAGATACAGAGAAGACAAAGATGACCAGAACCATTGCATGGACACAATCGAATTTGAATTGTTTTGCGGCTGGACTTCAGCATGAAGTTGCCTACGTATCCCAAAGATGGGAATCAAGCCTTACGTAGTTCGGGGTTAAGGTACACTCGGGTATTTTAACCTTCACTTTTAGGCTCTAACTTTTGCCAAGGCGCCTATTGCAGGTTTTCGACCTTGCGAGCTTTGTTCTTCTTTCTTTTCTTTCTTTTTCATTTTTTCTCTTTTTTTTTTTTTTTAGGCTCTAACTTTTGCCAAGGCGCCCGATGCGGGTTTTCGACCTTGCGAGCTTCTTTTTCTTTTCTTTTCTTTTTCTTCTTCCTTTGTTCTTCTTTTTTTCTGTATTTTTTCTTTCCTTTTGTATGTATTTTTTGCTTGCTCTAACTTTTGCCTGGGTCGCCCTTCCGGGTTTTCGGCCCAGCGAGCCTCTCAAAGGGTAAAAGTGTAGCAAGTCCATGCCAAATGGTTTTAGGGTTTTGATGCCATCCGTATCCAGGAGAGTGGCTGTTGATTCGCAAGAGAACTCATCTTCGGCTCTTCGGGCACATCTGACATCTTTGCCCCTAGTTTGAGGGGGGGCTTCTGATCTAGCTTCCCAAGCCTCTCTTGACGACATCTGATCTTCTTGATTTGACTTTCTTGCCTCTTGTTTGAGGGCTGCTTTAAATTGGGCCACACAGGCCTTACATCATGATTGACCTCTGAACATTCTGCATCTAAGTCCAAGGTTTGAAAATGAATGGGTTGAGTCTCGAGGCTGAGAGTGATCCTAGGCTGCACAATCTCAAGAGCGATTCCACACAAGTCTTCGCGGGACCGCGCAAATCATTTTTTGAAATCTTTTAAGAAAGCGACAAATCGCTCGCGCTGAAGACAGTGTAAGACCAATCTGGATCAAGCTAGGATCCTCCCCAGTACACATGTTAACAAGCATGATTTCATTCATTAAGGGCTTAGCACGCCTCTCTTTTTCTCAATTGATCAAATTTTTGCAAAGCCCGAGGAATTCCTTCCTCTTCGTTTTCACCACATTGTTTAGAAAAAGTTTTGAAAGACTTAGGTCAATGCAATAATTTCAGAGCACATAAGAGCAGGTGGAATGCACTGCCGTTTCATTCAAGCTTTCTGGCACAACTGGCACAAGGCAGAAGCAAACGCGAGAGCGTGAAAATTACTACTGTTTCATTCAAATTTGTTGGCACAACTGGCTTCCTGGCAGAAACAGACTCAAAAGAAAGCAAAAGGACAAATATAAAACAAAATAGTGATGTCCGAGGTAACACCCCCGGAATCACCCGACCTTTGTACAACAGGACTAACTCGATACAACAAGACAGACCCTGAAATAGAAAGACTGACTCAGAATAAGGAGACAGACTCAAAGCGACACAACAAAACTGACCCAATACCCAAGTCAGAAAGCAAAATTAACAGCATTTGTACATTGCTCAAAACAGTGCATGCCGTCCACCACATCTGAAGTAAACTGAACGCCGCCCGCAGGTGGTTCATCTCCTGATCACATCACATTATCCCCCAAGTTCACCGATCTAGTGCCGATAGACTTTGCAGGGTCTGGTGCGACGATAACTCCCTTATCAATCAGATCTTGTATTTCATGGCGAAGACGGTAACAACTATCAGTGTCGTGGCCGACTTGTTGATGGAAGGCACAGTACTTGGTCGGATCATGGGAGGGAGGGAGTTTATTTGGCAATGGCCGTAGCTCTAGGGGTTTCAGTTGCCCCTTTTTTATTAGGACCCTCAAGGCCGCTGATAGAGACATGTATAGTGGGGTGAACACTCTTTGGCCCCGAGGTGGGTATTTTGAGGTTTGTGGCTTTTTGTTGGGTGCACCAGCAAAGGGATTGACCGGCGCTGACTGGGTTTGCTGATCGCTTCCGAGCACGGGATTAGAGTTGAAAGGAACATTCCTGGTACAACGGCCCTTCTCCCGGCTTGCCCCTTGATTCAGACTGCCCCTAACTTGAGTGGCGAAAGTGTCATCCACAGTTTTTGCCATAACTGCGAGGACTTGCTCTTCGTTTAATCCCTCGGCTTTCAAAGCCTTAACAGCCAACTGAAGATGTTCATGGGGACTAATGCTTGCCCCTGCCTTGTTCTTACCACCTGCCTCTACTTTGCCAAGGGATTGGCCTTCTTCCAATGCAGCCTGTCCCAAGGTTGGGGAGCCTTTAGACATGAACTCTCTGGTACGTGATGTGGTTGATGACGGGGCCAAAACCCCAAAGGTTAGATCTGCCACAGTTCTCTGAAGATCTTCGATCATCCTCATCAGCTCAAAGTAGTGGGTTCATGGGTTTGAGATGATTGGAGTTCAGACGCACCCATCATGCATAAGTCCATGTTTCCGGGATAAACACCTCAGGCTTGGGTAGATGGGCCGGGGTGATGTATATGCTGGGGTCGTAAGGGACGGCCAATATATGGATGAGGTTGAGATGTAGAGGTGACGAGTCAGTACTAACCTGAGGTCCTTTTGGTGGAGCTAGGGTCTTTTCGTCAATAAGATCTTGAATCTTATGACGGAGGCGGATGCAACGGTTCGTATCATGACCGTGCTGCTGATGATAGGCACAGTATTTAGCTGGGTCATATCTTGGTGGAAGGGGGTTTGGAAGGGGTTGGGGTTCTAGGAGTTCTAGGTGCCCTTCTTCTCGCAGCTTTTTCAAAGCTTGAGAGAGACTCATGTAAAGAGGATGGAATTTTCGGGCTTGGGGCCGAGTTGAAGTGGTTGGTTTTTGGCCATTGAGGGAAGTGGTGATAGTGCCTACTTCTGAGCATTTCGCAGCTGTGCCACCATCAGTAGTAACATTGGGACTGTGAGCAACATTCCTCTTCAAAGGCTCATTATCTTCTGCAAAGATCCCTTGTCGGATGGCATCCTCGATTTGAACCCCCATCTCATGTAAATCTGAAAAAGTAGGGAAGGGAGAACAATCATTTTTTGCATTAATCTGGGTTGGAGGTTGCGCACAACCATCCTTATCTGGTCTTTGTCGGAAGGCCTTGTAGCCATCATCGAGGCTTTTGCTCTCCATCTAAAACCCTCTTTTGGCTCTTGGCGGGTGACTTCAAGATCACGGGTTGTGACCTCAATCTGTGTGTTGTAGGAGTACTGATCACTGAAAGCCTCAGCCATCTCTTCCCAATTCTGTTTCACAGAGTTCTCCAATTTCGCATACCAGATTGCGGCTATCCCAGACAGGGTCCGGCCGAATAGTGACAATTTCTGGGCTGTGGTCAAACCCATTGGTCTCAGGATATCAGAAAACAGGTGGAGGTGCACCATGGGGTCCCCGGACCCATCAAATCATCAATATGAGGCATTTTGAATCTGTCGGGCAGCGTCACAGCTGCATCGGTGTATCCATCTTCAATATCGGGAATAGTCTTGACTCCCTGAGATCTCTTGAACAGCTTTTCAAGCTTGCTTAACTTCAGTGCGGTAGGGTCAGTCTCGAACTCAAAGGGAGAGTCCGGTAGGTTGGTGGGTGTTTTGGATTGCTGGGGTAAAATTGGGAGCGGAGCCGACCCTACTGGAATGTCCGTACCTTCCTGGACATCGGGTGTTTCCCCGGGTGTCTGAACCCCTGGTGGTGGAGGAGCTTGATGCGAAGCAGATGCTCCGGTTTGTTGCTCTAGCCTGGCAATTGTCTCTGCCTGTTGGGCTATGACCACAGCCCGTTGCTTGGCGAATTCTGCTTGACAGACAGCGTCTTGCTGCATGGTTTTCATACTATCCTGGAGTTGGCGCACCATCTCTTCCAGACTCGACATATTGTCCTGATCTAACTGAGCAACCGGTATATCTGTGTCTGCAGTAGGCTCGGAAATCTCAACCCGACTGCTCAAAGATCACTGATCTGGTAGCTGTGGTACTGGTGGTCTATGCCTGACTAGCCTTCTCTGGCCCTGATTACCCTTGAACTGAGTTTCTGACCTGACAAAGTCTATCAGCACAAATCCAATGTTCCTGGGGGATAGTGGAGCCTTCTGAAGCTATGATTCCAGGACTACCTAGCAAAAGAGAAAACAGACAGCATCTCAGCTCAACCTCACTGGAACGGATACGAGCAAAGCTGAACGACTGTATTCTATTACTGATCACTGTTCCCTGAAATCACTGCCCCCAAATCTGAATGTGATACCCGCAGATATAACTGATTCTCAAAGTACTGATACTGGTGCCTGCAGGCCGGATACCTAGACTTACAAACTGGTATATGCATTCTCTGTAGAGATACACTCTAAAAGCACATAGCAAGTAAATGAGAGCCAATACACCCCTATGTTGGGGTAGGGTTTCCCTGTCCTATTTTGTCAGGAGCTAGGGTTTCACTACGCACGCAGCGGTTTCAAACAACCTATGATCGGGTGAGCAACCTGTCCTAGTTTGGAATGGTCACTACGGATTTCGATATGCACTAGGTCGAATGGTCAAAAAGGGTGCCCCGGTAAAACCGGGGTTTGTGTTCCCATACTGGCAGAGCCCGCAACCGGTCAGCCTTATGGACATGCCTTGACAAGACAAGCCTCCGGCAAACCGCTCAGGAATAGCAGATGGCCAACACGGTGTCCTAGGCGCACCAATGCACATGCAATGCAAAGAAACACATAAGTGTAGTCAAAACAGGATATCACAAGTTCGAGTCAAGCTCTCTAAAAATTCCCCAGCGGAGTCGCCAGAAACTGTAACATGCCCGCGGGGGACCTCGCTACAGCTCGGACTCTCCTTTTTGTGTTGCAGTTCTAAATCTGAACCAAAGAGTCCAACTCTGGCAAATCGTTTTGAAGAAAAACAGATTTTTGAAAAGTAGTGCCAAACATGGACTGCTTTGCCAGATTACAGAGTCGCCACCTAAATATTTTTAAAATGGGGGAATTTAGGAAACCCTGACTCGGTGCCGAAGGCCACGTGTCCGTCATCACCAAATGTCTTGGCTCGGGAGCTTGGGTACGATCGGGGAAGGTCAGCTATGAGCACCCCCTTTCGCCCGGTCCGAAGACCGGCCTCTACTAACCGTGATATCCGATTTTGAAAACATTACATGTTCTTATCCCAATTATTAGCCTAGAATTACTATATTATGCGCACGGCAAACAAGTATAGACTAGATTGCCTAATTTGGGAAAAAACATTGCATATCCGTTTATTTTGAAAATGTTTCGGAATTTGCTACTCGCAAGTAGGCTAAAACACGGATTTCAATGAGTTTTCCCAACTCAGACAATCCAACCTCCACCCACAGGCATTCAAGCAGTTTATCTCATGTAAGCACCTAGCCGCATGGTAAGCATACTGTCATGACAACATTCACACGCATGTGGTATGCTAAAGCGTAAATACTTACATCGTACTCCGTGCCAAAACAGAAGCTTATCAGAAATCCATGCATGGACCTAAGCATACTGAAATGTCTAATGCAACACATGCAAAGTTGTAATCTAGGCAGGCTCGGCTATCTTAGACATGGCATGTGGAATGCTACAACTATCACGTATTCAATTTGGAATTGAAAGTACGATGCAGTTTGTATGATGTGCCGAGCCCGGTGCATGTAAACAAATGCATGGATGCACGCATGCATTGCATAAGGTATGCTAAAATAAGTATGCCCTAATCTACCAACGTAAGCAGGTAAATAAAAGGGAAGAAAGAAATGGGGATTGGAAGGCATACACCCACTCACACACACTTATTACAAATTTTCCCTCACTCAGAGGGACCGAATAATAATACAGTCCAAAAGAATAAATGAATAAATTATTACAAAATTCTAATTATTAAAATTAAATCAAATAAATAAAAGAAATGGGCCCTCAGCCCTGCCTCGGGATGCGCGAATGATGCATGCTCGATCCAACTTGCCCGGAAAACCCGCACCATGCCACTGCTGCTTCTGTTTCTATTGCCCTGCCTCTCCAAAAATTACCAAAGTCTCAGAATACCTTCTACATGAACTGCAGTATCCCACCGGCCGAAGGAAGTGACCACCGGCTGCTTAAATTGGCCACCGGCTTCTTGTAGGGTTTATCGGCACAAAAAGTGTGCCGGTCGGCACATTGTTCTGCCGGTCGGCAGAAAGTTCCTGCAGAGGACAGTTTGACAGCAGCAGCAAACAGCAATGCATGGCATGGATTTTGAGCATATGTAAGCATGGCCAATGCCTCCTATCATGCTTGGGGACTCAAGGAGGCATGACCCTCGACCCTCGGGCCACCAATCGCGCATTTCCATGCATGATGGCCAAAGAGTCAAGTGTGCATTTTAATATCAAATGTAATGCACACAAAACATACAAGGGGCCCAACCTCAATCATGGTTGATCAAGAGGTGAGGCAATGCACAACAATGCACACGCAACCTAAGCATGCAAGCTAACACACAAACATGCAATGCAACTACATGGCATACACAATGCAAGATGGGCTTACACCAATATGAGATAGCCTCAGCCACACTCACATAGGAGGCCATTGGATGAAAATGAAGTGCCTCGAAATGCGTGCACACGGGCACGCATACCGAGGCAATGGCATACGGAATGCAATGATGCTAAAATGATATGCAAACACGCCAATGGAATTTCAGCACTGAAATATGGGAGAAAACAGTCCCGAAAGATGGCGAAATGACACCAAATGCGAGGAATGGTCCCGAAATGCGAATTTAGGCACCCGAAACGGCCTATAGCTATGCAATGCATGCACAATATGGACATGGAATGAAAATACAGTAGCGAGGCAGCCCCAAGACCAGCATTTCCTCAGTACAAAATATGGCCAAACAGCAAGCATAGATAGAGCAACAATGGCATGCAAAATGAGGCTCAAAAGAGGGTATAACATGAAGTGGGCCAAACATTCATCAAACAAGCAAAGACCCTTTATGAAATATAACCAGGGGGTCAAAATATGACCATTTCCAGTTCTGATCATGGTCCAAAAACAGAAGAAAAATGGGCTAGCAAAGCATGCAAAAACAAGGGTAAAATATGGATTCAAAGCAAGTGGCATATGGAGCATGAAAACAAGGTTGAGCCCTTCTTCAATGTTTAAGAGGGGCTCAAAATAAGCACAATATCAGTTCATGAGATGCTCCAAAACAGATCACATATAGGCCAAACAAGTCATGCAAATTTACGGTAAATAGGAGAGATTATGAAGCAAGTGCATCATGGGGGCCTCAAACAGTGTTGAGCCCTTCTTCAATGTTGAAGAGGGGCTCAAAATAGGCCCTCTTACAGTTTACATTATGCTCGAAAACAGATCACTCGTAGACTATAAATTCCATGCAAAAATATGACATACCAAGAGGTATTGAAGCAAGTACCAAATGGAGGGCCCAAACAGGGTTGAGCCCTTAAACAAACATGAAATATGGCTCAAAATAATGACCTTTTCAGTTCTGGTCGGAGCCTAAAACAGCAAGCAAATAGGCTAGAAGAATGGTGCAAAAATGGGGAATAAAGAGGGAAAAGTGTTACCCTTGAAGAACACCTCAAGAACAGCAAGTGCAGACCTCTCCTTCTGATCAAAACCACCTCAAAACCTCAAGAACAAACCTTCAAGACCTCCCAAGTCGGAGTATGGTGTAATGGTGTGTGTGTTGGTGCAATACTATGGTAAAAATGCACTTTTAGGCCACAAAAACACACACAAGGGAGGAGAGAGAGGGAAAATATAGAGAGAGAATGTGTAGGGCAGATGTATATCTGTATATATCTGGTTTTTTGGTTCAAAGACTCTAACCCCATCAAAGGGAGAAGAGAAGTGCTTATATAGGCCAAGTAATGCTAAGAAACTTAATGGCTAAGCAAAGGAAAAAGGGTTAAGGGGGCCAAGGGGTTCAAAGGGAGGTGCAAGGCTTCTAGAGGAAGCTAATACAGCTGGCCAAGCTTCTCCAAGAAGCTTGGCCAAAGGGTTCAAGCTTCTAGAAGCAAAAGGGGGTCAAAAGGCTCAAAAGGGTGCAAAATAGCCACATATATGCATGGGGGGTCGGGTCTGTGCATCCCAGCTGGCACAGGTGGCATGCACTAGGCTTGGGGGGCTCAAAGGGTGCAAACCGGCCAGAAAAAATGGTCGTCGGCCAAAATAAAGTGCCGGTCGGCACTATTTTCTGCCGGTCGGCTAAATAGAGTGCCGATAGATGATTCCAAGGTCAAAAATGGCCGGTGGGTATGCAAATTGAAGCCCCGGAAGTTAGCTTTCCAATGGCGCAAACCTTGCATCAAAATTCCTCCTGTGCAAAAAGTTATGCCCTTTTTGGTGAAGCCGCGCAGACTCGATCCAACCGGGATGATGCCCAGCTTCAACCAATCATACCTCCCCCACCCGGACTTGGTTTTGATAGATTCTTGAGTGAAAATGAAGCCCCGGAAGTCTTCTTTCCAATGGTTATGGCCTCATAGCTTAACTCCAAGTGTATAGATAGATGAGCTTGATTTAGCGAGGACTGCTCAACTCTCTTCTACCCGGATTCATGTCGAACCTCTTCTCCACCTTGTTTTCTCCCCTCTTCTCCTCTTCTCTTCAACTTCAAACCCCGAAGTAAGGTGTTTTGAAAGATTTTTCAAAGATTTCATCTCTCTTTCATTCATCTCCACTTTGTCCTTGCTCGGTTTACCAAAAAGCGCAACATTTACCGAAATGCGAGCGTCGGAACATCGCGGGAATTTAATTTCAAAAATGTTTTGAAAGAGAGGGTTTTAAGGTCTAAAAACCATCCAAAATAATTTTGGTCCAAAATGGGGTGTGAAGTTGAGATTTCTCTCTCTCCTTGCTGAAGAAATTGAACCTGCGCCCTGCACACCTTCCAACACAGAGCAAACCATTAATCGCGCCCAAGTCTTAAGGGCAGTCAAAAATGGGGTGTCTACACCTAGGCGTAAGTATGAATGGATCCCAAATCCATCAATAAACCAAGCTAAACAATAGGAACCCTGCCGCCACTCTTGTCACTGAAGCGCGTACATCCCAACAGAAACAACAAATAAGCTCTAGCAGCGCACTGTATAGCCTCCCATGGGTCTGAATCTGTGACACCAGCAAACTGACTTCGCAACCACTCAAGCCTGACTGAATTCCCACCAGCAGTAGAAACCTCTCCATGTGCTACACGTTCAGTAATCCCCAAGCCAGAAACCAGTAGTGTAACTCCACGATGATCCGTCACATCTGGTACGCTGACTGATTTGCCTACAATGGGAAGGCTAAGAATAGTGCCAACATTATCCAAGGTCAAGGTCATCTCACCAACTATCATCTGAAATGTGTTCGTCTCAGGTTGCCATCTCTCAACAAAACTGGAGATTAGAAGCTTGTTGACGAACCGATAAGTGCAACGAGCTAACTATGACAGCCTAGACTACTCAATAATGGCTTTGAATCTGGTGTTGTTGTCTACTGACCACCATGGCCATGCAAGGATCTTTGAAGAGTGATTATGACACTTTAGGGGCCCTTGTTCCTATAACACAAATGATATCTCATTAGAAACTATCATACAACACAAAAAAAAAAAAAAAAAAAAACTCATATACAAATGAATTTCACTTCTACTCAGGAATGTTTACCTTCCCGTGCCAAACAGCTACAGCGACATGACTATTGAAACTCCGCGGTATTGATGGATCAGTCGGTCCACCTGGAAAAGCATGAGTAAGGTACTCTTCCTGGACAGTAGGAAAATCGGGTAAAGAGGCATCCTCTACGGCAATGTCAGGCATATCATCACCTTGAACTCGTCTTTGGCTTCGGCTTCGACTGGCACTGGGGATATCATATTCTACCGAAACTGGATCACGACCTCGACCTCGACCTCGTCCTCGCCCACGCCCTCGTCCCCGTTCATGGTCAACATCTAATTCACGACGTCGTCTATTTGAAGCAGTAGGTGGGACACGTTGTTGACATTCAAAATTCATATTATCTGCAAAAATTAATATGTTTAATGATGGAGGAAAAAAAAAAAAACAAACAAACAAACTATTCGGAAGTTAAAAACCGAAAGTATATATATTGTTCGGAAGTTGAAAACCGAAACACAAAATTCATTTCAGAAGTTGAATGTTGTCCGAATTTAAAATATTCGGAAGTTGACTGTCGAAATAATGAAACATTTTCAGAAATCTACTGTTGAAATAAATGACTATTTTCGAATTTCTACTTCCGAACAACTTCCTTACTTTCGGAAAACCAGTTTCGAACAACTTGTTTACACTCCATGGGCGTTCGTTCGTTTTGAAAATAGTAAAAACAAAACTCTGCATTACAAATTAAATAAGAATGAGGATTGAAAAGTAAACTCACCTAAATACGAATGAGGATTGAAAATGTGCTGGAATGCTTCAATGGGATGTCTTGATGGATGCAGCTTTGGAGATGAAAGCTGTGTGAAGCAGGGAGCTATGGGGTAATGTGTGAAACAGGGTAATGTGTGAAACAGGCTAATGTGAGAGATGCAGCTTCAATGGGTGTATTTGCACCGTTGGGAGAGCTGGGTTTGAGGGTCTGGGGTGTATGTGTGTGTATGAGGGTAGATGTGGAATAAATTGTGTGTGCAGTGAGTAAAATAATTAGGAATTAATTTTTTTGGTGTGTGTAGTGAGAAGGATGTGCAAAGAGTGTATTTTGTGTGTGTAAATAGAAGCTCCCCCAACGCAAACTGTGAAATGACGGTACTACCCTCCGTGGTTAGAAATTGTATCCTAGGGCAAAAACATCTCATTTGTGCCGCTGCTTTGTGCATCAGTTTTCCTCCTCACCGTTACTGTCGAACTGTCCAATGATCGGAGACGAAAGCATCCACTGCCGAAGCTGCCTTCGGAGTCATCTTCGTCGTCATCGCCAACGGTAGGGTAGATCTATAGCATCAGGTAAGCACGGAACCCATGTGTCATTTTTTCTGGTTCGAAATTATTTCGTTTCTGTATTCGGCGATCTCTTCCACCTCTGCTTTCTTCATCACCTGTATGCCGTTATTGTTGAGGCTTTTGGCTTCCTCTTCACCCCTCACCACCTCTATCATGTTCTATTTCGGAGTTATATGTCGTCTGTATTCTGTTTATACGACAGAACAACAACGCAAAGGTACCTCTCTGTTTGTGGTACTCTATTCTTCCCCCATAGCTGCAGTCAGTGGTAGAGCCAAAAAATTAAATCAGAGGGGGTACTTATTAATTACAACATTGAAAATTTTGCAAAAATATTTCATATAAATTTTTACGTTGACTTCAAGAAATATATATATATAAAATATTATTTGTAACTAGTGTATCATAAACAATATTAAAACAGTCATTGATATAAGTTTTAAAATAAATTATATAATGATAAAGGAACTTTTTATACAAAATATGAGTAAAAATTTAATATAATAGTAATACTACGTCATCATTGACATGTGATATCACTAATCAATAGTAAAAAAAACATGGAGGATGAACCCCACATGTTAAAATGTAACTAACAATTCAATAAATTTCATATCTTTATTGAGATTAATTATATTTGCATGTCAATAATAATAGACATCACCATTATATTGAAATTTTCATAAATAATAATATGATTTATCATAGTCTTTTTATTTTCAATCAAAACAACTATTATTGTTATCATAATTTAAAAAATGTCATTGACATTACACTCTAAATAATATTTTTATAAATTTTTATTTAAAATATATTTTTTATGTTTGCAAAAAAAAAAAAAATCCCAAAACCCAGGGGACATGTGACCCCCCTAGTCCCTCTTCACCTTCGCCCCTGGCTGCAGTTCGATTTTTCTTTCTGTTACACACGGAAAGAAAAAAAAAAACAAAACAACAAGGTCTAGAAAAATAAAAAATAAAAAATGACTGGGAAGTTCTAGGAAACTAGCATATTTGAGGGTTATAACAAACCAAATGAATACACTAAAAATTTCATCTTCATCTTTAGTAAACTTAAAAACAAACCAAATGAACTAAGTTATGAGTAGCCACTAATCTGTTTCATTAAAGGATGTAGAAACCACTACTTTAATGAAACTTAACTATAAATTCAATCATTTTGCTTAATTATTTGGGTGCCCATTACTCCACCAATACAGCCAACTGGTAAAAATAAAAGCAATCAATGAGGAGACAAAAAGGAACACAATGGTTATTGTAGTGTGGAGAGAGAAGAGAAGAGAAGATGGAGTGGTTCATCTCCAAAGTACAACAACATTATTTTTATTACAATGCCTTTAACGCCAAATTTATTTTGTTATGTATGAAAACAATTTTATCTCATGTTCTTGTAAGCTGTGTGTGTTTTGCTTCTAGCTCAATTAAGCCTTCAACATCTACATACTTTCATAATTTTTTGTAATTCATTTACGATGTGTAGATTTACATAGATGTGTAGTTAGAGTGGAGCAATCCATACGTGGGTTTTGTAGGAGCTAGACAGACAGACAGACATGGTTGTAAGTTTCATTTTTGGTTTTGTTGTTTTTTTCTTTTGTTAAAGGTCTCTTGTGCTTAGCTGCTTCACATGTTTGCCTGTCTAATCATTACTAGATTTGTTAGGCAACATATGCTGAAAATTATCACATTCCACCAACAGGGCAAAAGGGAAAAAAAATCAAGGTCTTAGCATGTGTGTGTTTAACCCAGGTTTCAATCAATTATGTTGATGATCTGTTCACTTACATGAATGTTGATCTCGTGCAAAATTGTTGTACTTGCAATGTCACTGTAATTACTGGCTCATAAGGAACATTTGTTATGTGTGTTTTTCTTAATCTTTTTAAAATAAAAATCAAGATAAGATACATCAACATAATAGATAAATTAATTGTTTGAGTTTACATTTAAAGTGAAATTGTTTTAAAAATATTGTGTACATTTCAAACTACACAACCTACAATGATATATAGTGGTTTTACCTTTGAAACTAATTCATTGATTTATACGAAGACCATTATCCAGAGATTCATGGTACATAATTTTAATCCCTAATTTCCGTACATTATCTCGTACGTCATATGGTGTGGATTTCCGAGTGTTCACTTTGTCGACACTTTAAAACAAAATAGTGACGTAGCCTCTATTACTCAGTGCATGTATTTCTGTTTATAGTTCTTCGTTAGACGAGAAGCTTATTCAATCTCATACACAATGTGGTAGTTGACTCTAATATATGACATGAATTCTTTGCATAAAATTGTACATCAGGGGTGAGCTGTTTGTACCTAAAAAATTTTATATTCACATTTTGGGATAGAACTATTACAGAATTACCCATACTGTTCACTGTACAAAGGTTGTCAACTAATACCCAAGGAACACAACGAATGCAAGTAATGAACCCGAGTGTCACAAATAAATGAAAATAAGCAAACCATCCTTGCAAAACACCGTGGACCCAATCCCAAAGCTCACAAGAACATGAGATAACAGTTTCCCAACCCAAAGGAAGGTTAGCTGAATTGGGGGTGTTGACATCTTTGTTAGTTGTGTGCATTTCATTGAAATATGATGTTACTAATACAAAATTATCTTATGACAACCAGGAAAATATTATCTTGTTGATGCAAGGTACAAAAACCAAAAAGGCTATTTGGCGCCATTTAAGGGATGTTGATACCACCAGGAAGAATTTCGCGCTACTGGACGAGTAAGAAATGCAAACGAAGTTTTCAACACGGTGCACTCCTCCATACGGAGTGTAATTGAACGTACGTTTGGAGTATGGAAAGCACACTGGGGATTCCTACACAGGTGCCACTGGTCGGGGCTTCAATGGCACTACATAATTTTATAGGCCGCAACTCCGACAACGATGAAGCCTTCAACAAAGTTGCCAATGTAGAGACATTTACTTTCAACGACATGCCAAATGTTGACGGTGTTGGTGATGATGATGATGATGGTGAACCAGAGGGCGATGATGACATACATATGAACGAAGTTAGGAAATCAATTCGGAACAAGTTGGTGCGACATTGGCGTCATCTTGGGCTATAATCCTGT
Organism: Camellia japonica; assembly: GCA_030407325.1. Lineage (NCBI taxonomy): Eukaryota > Viridiplantae > Streptophyta > Magnoliopsida > Ericales > Theaceae > Camellia > Camellia japonica. The sequence goes on along the minus strand of JAPPVO010000032.1, from coordinate 38,820,213 downwards.
TCAGGCTTACCAATTGAAGGGAATAATGCAATTTCTTTGCAAAAAATTTGATAAATTTAATTTTAGTGAGAAGAATTTAATTATGTTAATGTGATGTGTAGTGCAACATTTAATAATTTAATAATGTCAAGTGCGTAACATTAAAAAGTGTTATATTACATTTCAAAAAATAATTCAAACAAAAACATGGGTCAAAATGTAATTTTCATAAGTTGGGTAAGGATATTTTGGTCATTTTAATGTGATTTGAAAACATGAACAAATATTAAACAAAAAAGTCAAAAGTCAATTTTTTACCAACTTCCCAAATCACTTTTTAAAAAAGTCAAAAAGCTTGGTAAAAAGCCAAAAATTAGCTTTTTATCAACTTCCAAAAACACCCCTTAAACCTACTGTTTTATCTTCTTAACTATCATTATTTTTTTTATATATTTTCAAATTACAAATTAATACAATATGTCCTTTTTATATTATAAAAATTTTCAATTTAATTCTTATATCTCTATTTTGTTAATAAAATAAATGGAAAAGATACGTATAGTATGTACATATTATATTTATAACTATTAAAAGGGATAACATGAAATTTGCCAATATAAAAAAAAAAAAAAAAACTAAGCGAGTGTTTGGAAAGTTGCTATTTTAGTAGATTATTTTAGTTTTTGGCTATTTTAAGAGGCTAAATTTTTTGTGTTTGGGAAAATATATAGTTGTATTTTTTTATAGTTGGATGTGATATTTGTGAGAGAAAAAGTGAAATAATTATGAATTTGATGTGATATTTTGTCTTATTAACTATTTTAACCTATTTTATCTTTTAATGCTATTTTAACCAAAAAAAATCAAAAAAATTTCTTCCCAAAAAGTAGTCATAACCATTGACAACACACTACACACCGAAAGTAAATATAGTTTCTTGGGCAAGCCTGTACCACCAATTCTCTACTTAATAATTAAAAAGAAAATGTTTAAGACCAAGTGTTAGTTTTTTATAATTCAGCCTGATGTAATATAACAAGGGTTAGTTTTTTAATTGGTTAAACGTTCAATAATATGAGTCTTAATTGTGAAGTGTGCAATTTTTATTTTATTTTTTTTTTCACCCATACATTCTTTCTGAGAGATCGTACAAGTTTGCCGCTGAGAGTTGGTCATAAAAATCATCCCCCATGGCTGGTTCATCTTCCCATTGATTATCTTGGTCATCTTCTCCCATTAGTGGTGACTCATGAGAGACGCTATGTTGATAGTTGGGATACTGACTTTCATCGACGAATGTTTCTTTGCTGAAGGGATGTCTTGGAATAGCTAGGTTACAATATATCTTTTGATTTCTATCTTCGCAAACTAGTCGTCCATAATTTCCATTATACGCTAATAGAGGATTATTAGCAAATTTCCTCCATTTATTGAGCTGATCTCTGAGTGAAATTTTTTTGCATAGCCAGGGTCTCCGATTGAGAAGTCTTGGGTATCCTGGGAATGTCGAGGTTCCTCTAAGGTACATTTTATGTTTAGCTGGATTGCACAGTATTCCTTTCCACTCTGGTAGTCTGCCATCAATTAATGCTTCTACATATGGATGATGCTCTTCCATTACACAAAGTACTGAATGAGCAAGTTTATTTCCAAAGCTATCTGTCTGATCTGGATCTGAGAAAATTATTCTAGAGACAAAGCCGTAATCTAACAATTGTGAGGCTGTTAGATAACGCGTTTCGCCCCTAATCTCTATCTCCAATGGTTCGAACGTTGCTAGATTTATCCGGCAAAGGCAAATGCTGAAATCTAAATTACACTGGCATCGACAAAAATGTTCTGACCTCTTTATACATCTTTCCTCTTCTAAGCAGAACTGCTCTTCATCTTCGTAGAGATAAGTCCATTGATAAGCTATACTAGGGCATTGCACTCCTATTATGGAGAGGTCTTGAAGAAACTGCTGAACAGTGACTAACTCGCTATTTCTGCTATCTTCGGCTAAGGTGTATATATGGGGTTTGAAGTCTTCTATTTCTTGGCTTTTCTCATAAAAAGATCGAATGATAGAATGCTTGAAGAAATACATTCTAGCACTCAATTGTTCAAATTCCTCACTGGTGAGTTGTTTGGTTTCTTGGTCAAGAAATGGAGTGGGTGCTTTCTCTGGAGCTAATTTTTTAAGCTGATTGGTTAGGGTTCGAATGGTGGCTCTCAATTGTTTTTCTTCGTCTCGGAGCTGGTCTAGCTCTTCACTGACCTTTTTGCCTTTATCCATAATTTTCTTGAAATTTCTGGTAAGGCCTTCACAATGTCTGCACATTTGGAGAGGATTTTGAAAATCTATTTGAGGGTTAGAACTACTGCTTCCAGTACTACTGCTTCCAATTATCTGGCTAACTGGAACTCCACCAGTAGCAAGAATGGTTGACTACATCTTGCCCAATGTGTCCAGGTAATCTTTAGCTATCTGGCTGATAAAATAACTGGTTCCTATTTGTCTTCGGGCATAGGTACTGGTTGACTCGAAATCATAAAATCCTTTATACTGAGGTGTGTGAAAATTTTTAACTAAGGGTTCAACTTCTATCCAGTCATGGTAAATACCAGGCTTGGTTCCTTTAGCTACTACATAAAAAGAGAAACTTTTATACAAAGGTTTATTTTGGATTTTAGAAAAATATATACTAAGAGAGTTTAGGGCTGACAGACATTTAGTTAGGTGGTTATGACTGTTCCAAAGTTATCTAGAAGACACTGTTGAACTGGGTCTAGCTCAATTCCTGTTAATGGTCTGAACTTGTTTCTGCCTTCATGAATGGGAAGAGCGAATCCCCCAAAGTTCATGGTTTTGCTGTTCTCCATTATCTGCACAAAAATTAAGCTGATTATTTTCTTTTTCTAAATAAATTTTCCTACTTAACCAATCTGTTAACCTATTATCACTCCCTTTAATATGTTCAAATTCTACTTTATATCCTTGTCCTACTATACAGTCTAAAAATTTTGCCCATCTTCTGGTACTTAATTTGCGCTCGTTAAGTTTATTATGAAATCTAACTATAGCTTCACAGTCTGTTCTAATTGTAAAAGGTTTGTGCAAAAATAATCTAAATTTATTTATTGTATATACTACTCCTAATATTTCAAAATCTAGGCTGGTCATGGTCGTGTCTTTTTCTTTAAATTTTCCAAAACTATATCTACAAATGCGTTCTTTATTTTTACTATCATACTTACTAGATTTAGCTAATAATATTGTTCCCCATCCTGATTGACTTGCGTCTGTCTCTACGACTATATATTCTGATTCTAAAGGAAGTTGTAGGTCTGGTAAATTTTTACAAAATTTTTAATTTTTCTAACTAGAGCTATATCTTGTTGATTGAAATATTTTTGTCCTGTGGGTGTGGTCTTACTATATAGGGGTCCTATTATTTTACTAAGGTTGGGAATATACATTCGTGCATAATTTAAAATTCCTAAAAATGATTGAAGTTGCTTTGTATCTTCTAATTTATCTGGATAATCTAAAATTTTCTTAACTATGTGATGTTGTAACCTAATTTTTCCATCTCCTAACTCTATTCCTAAAAATTCTATATGAGGCTTATTTAATACAATCTTTTTCTTGCTAATTATTATTCCGTTATTTATGAATTCTTCTAATGCTATATATAAATGATCTATGTGACTATTTTTATCTGGGCTAAATACTAATACGCCATCTATATATACCAGTATAAAACTATATTTATTAAATATGTTGTCCATCTTGCGCTGAAATATGGAAGGTGCATTTTTTAATCCAAAAGGCATAACTAGCCATTCGTAATGTCCTTGTGGACAATAAAAGGCTGTCCAAGATATGCTTTCCTTTTCCATTTTTATCTGCCAAAATCCCGACTTGCAATCAAATTTACTAAATATTTTTGCTGTCTGTATTCTATTTGTGAGTTGTTCTTTATCTAGTATATTATATTTATCGTCTTCTGTATTGTTATTTAATCTTTTATAATTTATAACCATTCTAGCTTTTCCTCTTTTTATCTCTGCATGATTTCTAACCATAAATGTAGCGCTCTTATGCGGACTATTACTCGGTCTAATTACTCCTAAATCTAGTAACTCCTTAATCTGTGTTCTAAATTCTTCTATATCCGCTGGCGTATGATCTATTTGTACTGAGATAATCCTATAATCTTTATTTTTTATATCTAAACTGGCTAAAACTTTATTTCTTTCTCAATATTTCATGGGCTGTTCTCCTAAAATCTCTGTTGTTTCAGCTAATTTTATCATTTCATCTACCTCATTTTCTGTTCTTCTGTATACTGGTTTTTTCTTTAATTTCTCTATTTTTGCAAAAATTAATTCTAGGTTAACTGTTTGTTGAAAATCTTCTAGGTTCCAATAGTCACTTTTTTCTTCAAATCAAATTCTTCTAAATTCTCTAGTTCAACAAACAGTTAACCTAGAAATCAAATTAGGTTACAACCTCACATAGTTAAGAAAATTTTAGATTATCCAGATAAATTAGAAGATACAAAGCAACTTCAATCATTTTTAGGAATTTTAAATTATGCATGAATGTATATTCCCAACCTTAGTAAAATAATAGGACCCCTATATAGTAAGACCACACCCACAGGACAAAAATATTTCAATCAACAAGATATAGCTCTAGTTAGAAAAATTAAAAATTTTGTAAAAATTTACTAGACCTACAACTTCCTTTAGAATCAGAATATATAGTTGTAAAGACAGACGCAAGTCAATCAGGATGGGGAACAATATTATTAGCTAAACCTAGTAAGTATGATAGTAAAAATAAAGAACGCATTTGTAGATATAGTTCTGGAAAATTTAAAGAAAAAGACACGACCATGACCAGCCTAGATTTTGAAATATTAGGAGTAGTATATGCAATAAATAAATTTAGATTATTTTTGCACAAACCTTTTACAATTAGGACAGACTGTGAAGCTATAGTTAGATTTCATAATAAACTTAACGAGCGCAAATTAAGTACCAGAAGATGGGCAAAATTTTTAGACTGTATAGTAGGACAAGGATATAAAGTAGAATTTGAACATATTAAAGGGAGTGATAATAGGTTAACAGATTGGTTAAGTAAGAAAATTTATTTAGAAAAAGAAAATAATCAGCTTAATTTTTGTGCATATAATGGAGAACAGCAAAACCATGAACTTTGAGGGATTCGCTCTTCCCATTCATGAAGGTAGAAACAAGTTCAGACCATTAACAGGAATTGAGCTAGACCCAGTTCAACAATGTCTTCTAGATAACTTTGGAACAGTCATAACCACCCAGCTAAACGTCTGTCACCCCTAAACTCTCTTAGTATATATTTTTCTAAAATCCAAAATAAACCTTTGTCTAAAAGTTTCTCCTTTTATATAGTAGCTAAAGGAACCAAGCCTGGTATTTACCATGACTGGATAGAAGTTGAACCCTTAGTTAAAAATTTTCCCGCACCTCAGTATAAAGGATTTTATGATTTCGAGTCAGCCAGTACTTATGCCCGAAGACAAATAGGAACCAGTTATTTTATCAGCCAGATAGCTAAAGATTACCTGGACACATTGGGCAAGATGCAATCAACCATTCTTGTTACTAGTGGAGTTCCAGTTAGCAAGATAATTGGAAGCAGTAGTACTGGAAGTAGTAGTTCTAACCCTTAGATAGATTTTTAAAATCCTCTCCAAATGTGCAGACATTGTGAAGGCCTTACCAGAAATTTCAAGAAAATTATGGATAAAGGCAAAAAGGTCAGTGAAGAGCTAGACCAGCTTCGAGACGAAAGAAAAACAATTGAGGGCCACCATTCGAACCCTAACCAATCAGCTTAAAAAATTAGCTCCAGAGAAAGCACTTACTTCATTTCTTGACCAAGAAACCAGACAACTCACCAGTGAGGAATTTGAACAATTGAGTGCTAGAATGTATTTCTTCAGGCATTCTATCATTCGATTTTTTTTGTGAGAAAAACCAAGAAATAGAAGACCTAAAACCCCATATATACACCTTAGCCGAAGATAGCAGAAATAGCGAGTTAGTTACTATTCAGCAGTTTCTTCAAGACCTCTCCATAGCAGGAGTTCAATGCCTTGGTATAGCTTATCAATGGACTTATCTCTATAAAGATGATGAGCAGCCCTGCTTAGAAGAGGAAAGATGTATAAAGAGATCAGAACATTTTGGTCGATGCCAGTGTAATTTAGATTTTAGTATATGCCTTTGCCAGATAAATCTAGCGACGTTCGAACCATTGGAGATAGAGATTAGGGGCGAAACGCGTTATCTAACAGTCTCACAATTGTTAGATTACGGCTTTGTCTCTAGAATAATTTTCTCAGATCCAAATCAGACAGATAGCTTTGGAAATAAACTTGCTCATTCAGTACTTTGTGTAATGGAAGAGTATCATCCATATGTAGAAGCATTAATTGATGGCAGACTACCAGAGTGGAAAGGAATACTGTGCAATCCAACTAAACATAAAATATACCTCAGAGGAACCTCGACATTCCCAGGATACCCAGGACTTCTCAATCGGAGACCCTGGCCCTGCAGAAAATTTTCACTCAGAGATCAGCTCAATAAATGGAGGAAATTTGCTAATAATCCTCTGTTAGCGTATAATAGAAATTATGGATGACTAGTTTGCGAAGATAGAAATCAGAAGACATATTGTAACCTAGCTATTCCAGGACATCCCTTCAGCAAAGAAACATTCGTCGATGAAAGTTAGTATCCCAACTATCAGCATAGCGTCTCTTGTGAGTCACCACTAATGGGAGAAGATGACCAAGATAATCAATGGGAAGATGAACCAGCCATGGGGGATGATTTTTACGACCAACTCTCAGCGGCAGACCTGGACGATCTCTCAGACAGAATGTATGGGTGAAAAAAAAATAAAAAAAAATAAAAAAAATAATAAAATTGCACACTTCACAATTAAGGCCAAGTTTGGCATGTGCCCAAAAAGTCAAAAAATTACTCAAAAAGTTAAAAAGTTATCACTTTTTACCAAAAGTCAAAAAGTACGGCTGCACAACTCCCAATCCTAATTTTTCCCTACACACTAATTTATACAATTTTTTAATACATATTTTTTCATAAAAAGTCAAAAAATTAATCCAAACAACCATATTTTTTCCTCAACTTTTTAGTCAAAAAAGTCAAAAAAGTGCACTTATTTAGGGCATCCCAAACAACCCCTAAGACTCATATAATATTTTGAAAATATTGTAGTAGTTCCAGATTTTTGACTCTTCAAATTTTGTAAATCTTCCACAAAGAATCACCTTTGAAGATTCAGCATCCAAGCGTCGACATCAATTATTACATCATTATAAATGTATTTGTGGATATAAAATACGAGTCTCTAACAATGTTGAATTATAACTAGGCAATCACACAATAGACATATATTATATAAATATGATTTATTTTGGAAAGTAGAAAAAAAAATTAGTTTATTGATTCTTTTGTTTTTTATAAAAAAAAAAAAGAGTAAATAGGTGATATGACTTAAATAAGTAAATAAACTAATAAATTAACTTTTTTTTTTTAATTGTCAAAATAAGCCTATATACCTTTTTATGAATTACTTTTATTCATAAAATAATTATTTTCTATTTTTACTGTATAGTATCGTATTTACAAAAAAAAAAAAATTATATTTTTATTTATTTCACTTCATTTCATACCGTCAAAAAGTGCTTATCTATCAAGAGGCCATTTGGGAATATGGGTTAAAAGTCAAAAGTCAACTTTTAATTCATCTTAGATCACATCACTTCTCACATAAAACAGTGAAAAAAATTTTAAAAAATTAAAAAATCAATTTTTAACAATTTTTTCAAAACACCCTAAGCATTGAGAAGAGAAGTTATTCATTAGTGTTAGGTATGTGACATGATATTTGACGTATGTTTTGATTGATAAATAGATAAAATTATATAATAAAATTTATAATTTTATATTGAATGATTAAAAATATGAAAGGATATAAAAATTTGTATTTGGACACAAGTAATCACGTGATAACCTAAACCAACTAAAGTCTTGACATAAGGCAGTGACAGCTCTAAACCAAAATGGTATGCCTATTCCTCATGTATTTAGTATATTAATTAATATATTAATATAATTATGATACCAATTAATATATTAATTAATATATTAATATAATTATGAATTAATTAATATGAATTAATTAATATATTAATATAATTATGATATTATTATTTTAAAATTATTATTTTACCGAATTAATATATTAATATAATTATAATATTATTATTTTAAAATTATTATTTCACTAATTATAAAAATTACAAAAATTTAAAATCTCTAAAATTATATGGGGGATGCACCAATAAATTCCAAATTAATAACTTATGCACTGTTTAGTCCTAAAAGTTTTCTTATAGACTGAAAGGTCCTATTACAATGTTAATAATATCAGATACAATGTTAATAACATCAGAGTCATGTTACAAACATTAGATTTCAAATATCTAATGTTCATCAAATTTCAATAATGTTTGAAAATGTAGGATGAAAAACATCTAATGTTCATTAGATTTCAATAAATTTTGAAATTACAGAATGAAATGTGAGATCATTTACAAATTTTCCAAATTATATCAATGAGTGCGCGTATAGACAAATGGAGAGAAGTTGGGGAAATTCTATTTCCAACACCCTGATAAACTCAGGGCAAATCTTTTCTCAATACACATCCCTACTAATTTAATTATTAAATAATTATCTCAACCCACATCCTTAAAATTACAAATAAACTCTTCATTCATATATACACACACTTTACCCTCAAAATACACACACTTTAATTTATCCCAATTTATAATTCTACTTCAAACAAGAAGGAAGAAGAAGTTCAAACAGGATTAAAACAAAAATATATTCGCCATCATCATCCTATTTCTTGAAGAAGACGATGCCCCAATTATATACATTGATTAGGTTCTTCAGTGCAAAAATATCTTGAAAATATTCGCCACTACCCTCTTTAATTGACTTCATTCAACTTATTAGTAATTAATTAAAATCATTGTTAGATCATCTATTACGCAAAAGTTTGGACGAAGTCCCACATATATGTAGTACAAAAACGAGATAGTACAAGCAAAGGACATAACTGTAGGTTCATACTTTCCGGAATTATGGTTTAAGAAGCAAAAATATCTTGGAATAGTTCTTCAGGCTAAGTTTGGGATATCCCAAATAATCTAAAAAGTCAAAAAGTTACTTAAAAAGTTAAAAAGTTAACACTATTCACCAAAAGTCAACAATTACGGCTGCACAACTCCCAATTCAAATTTTCCTCTAAAAACCAATTTTTACAATTTTTTATTACACATTTTTCCATAAAAAGTCAAAAAGTTAACCCAAACATCCATATTTTCAACATCACTTTTTTAGTCAAAAAAGACAAAAAGTGCACTTATTTAGTCTTCCCAAACAAGGCCTCAGTAAGGAGCAAAAATATCTTGGAATAGTTCTTCAGTAAGGAGAATTTCAATTCGGAACTACAGTGCCGAAGTAAGTAAAACAATTCGGTAAAATAAAAACCGAAAATAATAACAAAATTCGGAATTACAGTTTCGAAAATATTAACTTTGTTCGGAACTCTAAGACCGAATATCTCTGGTGACAAACTATTCATATTTATTCGGTATTTGATAGCCGAATTAATTTAACAAATTCGGCACTGCATTTCTGACAAAAAAATGCAAAAAAAAAAATTATTAGGAGTGTTGATCAAAATCAAATAAAAATTGTTGAACTAATAATTAAACGATGTTAATAATTGAGTATAAACTTAAAGATTAAAGCAATATAGGAGATGTTTTGTTTGCAAATAACAAAGAGGAGTACAGAGTGTGTAAGAAGCAAAGTGACTACAAAAAAAAAATTATGATTTAATTTTTTGTTTCAAAAAGTGTATATTGAGATAATTTTATTTTTAAAAGATGTGTATAGAGAATTTGTATATATATTATTATGAGTGTTGATCAATAGCTATTATAGTAATTTTTAATTAGGATATAATTGTCAATAATTTAATTTTTTATTAAGTGTGTTGACTGAGTTTATCAAGGTGTTGGAAATAGAATTTCCCCAGAAGTTGCTGTACAAAATTTACATACATATATATACATATATATTCTCTCTCTATATAAGCACTTTCCCGCCGCCCACACTGTCTGTCCACTCGTCCACACCACGCTACATCTCTCTCTCTCCATAGAACGACACGACTCTTGTTGAACATTGCAAAACCCTAGTTTTGGAGTGTGTTCGTCTTCGATTCACAAATATGAAGCGTCGGTCTCGTCGCTCTGGGCCATCGATGAAAGGTACGTTTCGAATCCCCTTGTTTGTTTCGTGTTCTCACCAATTTTTCTGATATTGTTGTTGTTGTTGTTGTTTTTTTTTGTTTGTTTGTATGTATTATCTGAGGAATTCGGTTTGTTATACGATCGGTGTCTGTTTGGTTCTCGGAATAATGCTTGAAAATAATAGTAAGGAAAGAAGTGACTAGGTTTTTGGGTGATTTGGACTCGAGAAAACTTAAATTGCCACTGAACTAAATTTTATTTATTTATTTTAATCTTTTTTGATTTTTATATTGAACTGTGATGTACGGTTGTGAACTCAGGAAAAAACCAATCTTATAAAGAGAGCACTGATGAAGATGATGATAATGTGACAAATTTGGATTCTGATTACAGCGCCATGAGTGATGAAGGTATTTCTATATATGTATGTTGGTTTGGTATTGGATTCAGTTTTTTTTTTTTAACTTGAAATTTTGTGAATTAGGATGCATATTTTGAGTTATTTGAATGTTGAGGGGTTGTGTGAGTGTAATTGATTGAATTGCAGTTTTTACTCCTCGTGACATAAATTGTAGTACTATGTGTAAATGTAGGTCAACATAGAGACGTTTGGGACTTGAGTTCTGTACCAAAGGATTTGGCTGGAACTAGTGATTTAGAATTTACTGCAAGTGATTCTGAAATTGTGTATAAGGTGCCAAAAAGGCGGAAAGTGGGGCGCAAAAAGAAAAGAGGGCATCCAAGTCGCAAGAGAGTGGAATTGGGAGTGGAAGAGGAAGAGGGGGTGGATGGAAGCAGTGGTGAAGAACACGAAGGTCATGATCTGGAGATTGATTTTCTTGAATCGGAAAATGAGGTAAATGGGAAGAGAAGGAAAAGGAATAGGGAGGCAAGGCCAACTTTGATGTGGGAAGTTTGGGAAGAAGAACAAGAGAGATGGGTTGAAGAAAATATGATGAATAATGTCGATTTAGATAACCAGAATGAATTGGCTGTTGAAACTGCCGATGCTCCTTCAGATTTGATTATGCCTCTGCTGAGGTATCAGAATGAATGGTTGGCTTGGGCTTTGAAACAAGAAGAGTCTGCCACAAGAGGAGGGATACTTGCTGATGAGATGGGGATGGGGAAGACTATTCAAGCAATTGCCCTTGTCCTTGCTAAACGAGAATTCAGACAAGCAGTTTGTGAACCCAATGGACTTTCACCTTCACCCTGTTCATCCACAGGATTGCCTGAAATTAAAGGTACCCTCGTTATTTGTCCCTTGGTTGCTGTAATTCAGTGGGTAAGTGAGATTGAGAAGTTCACCTCAAAAGGAAGCAACAAAGTACTGATTTATCATGGGGCTAAAAGGGGAAAGAGTCTGCAGCAGTTCACCGAATATGATTTTGTCATAACTACATACTCCATTGTTGAGTCAGAATACAGAAAAAATGTGATGCCTCCCAAAGAGAAGTGCCAGTGGTGTGGGAAGTTATTTTATGATCGTAGGATGTCTATTCACTTGAAATATTTTTGTGGGCCTGATGCTGTTAAAACTGCTAAGCAGTCAAAACAAAAGAGGAAGGGTGTGAAACTTTCACTGAAATCGTCAAAGCACAGATCAGCATCTGCTGAAGGCGAGGCTAGTGGATCCAAGAGTGACAAAAAAAAGGGTGCCTGCAAGAAGACTTTGAAGCGGGACAACAAAGAAAAAGAATTGGGAATTGGTTCTTCCAAGGACGATGCAGCAGGTGTTGAGGAAAGTTTGCTCAGAAAGAATTCTATCTTGCACTCTCTGAAATGGGACCGCATTATTTTGGATGAGGTAACTTCAATTTACTCTGTCAGGAAACTTTTCATACTTTCTTGCTTTTCTTTGGGTATGCTCCAGCTTGAGTTATATGTGAGTTTGTAGAAAATAGGTAGGATCTATGAAGTTATATAGTTTATAGACAGACAACCTTTCTTGTGGTGAGACACACTGAGGCAATGTTGTGAAATGTTAAAGGATCACTGTCTCTATCTTAAGATAAACTTTTTATTTTTAATATTTGAGGAATGGAATATAGAGCAATTGTTTATAATTTTCATCATCTTGATGAATCCTTTAGTACAACATTCATATTATTTTGTATGGCAATATAACTATCAAAGATAAGGAGTGCACTTAGATTCTTTACAGAGTTATTGTTGAGGGGTTGGGAAGAAACATCATGGGTACATGATATTTCAGGGTTTCTGTAATTTGCAAATTAATACATGCAGTGCCATTATGCATGTATATCATATATATAGATATATATGCACAAAGCCCTAACATCCTTGGGACTGGACTTTTCAGACTGCCTTGTAGATAGTATGGCTGTTAAATTCTATATGGGAGGAGTCGTCTTATGACCAAGTGTTTTGGTTTGTTGATTCATCTTGTTGAGAAGTACTGAGATTTAATATCAAATGAAACAACCTTGAAGGTTCTAACTTGGCTTTACTACTGCTTATTACACTTTATAAGGTCAAGTGAATTATATATGGCCAACATACATATAGTCTATGCACAAGATTTGTATGAACCAGCCCAAGACCATTCACAATCTAAAACTTTAACAATCTGTAAAATGGTATATTGAGTTTTATGAGATTTTAGTTTCATCTGAAGAGATCACTGCAACTAGATTTGCTGGGGAAGCAAGATGGATTTTATTATCATTGTTATAGTTTTAGTGATATTTATATTTTATATTTTATTTTTGTCTAACTACATTTTGGTAGGAATAAATTTTCTATTGCTAATTGTGAAAAAACAGTTCTGTTCCTCCCCTTTTAGTTTTTTTCTGTGTCTTCTGTTTTCTTTTCCCTCTGGGTGGCATTAATGGAAATTACACATGTTCATCTCAAAATGTCTAATGGCACTCATTAATATAGGTTTTTTGTTTTTTTTTCCCTCCGTTTTTGTTCCACTTTGTCTATGATTTCATTTCTGCCCATAAATATTTTGCATTCAAAGTTTCAAACAATGATTATACTATCGACTTCCTACTACAAATTTTATGCTTTTTGAACGTCTTGAATTCTTCACTCCATAACAAATTTTTCTCCCAAATATAGGCTCATTATATAAAAGATAGACGCTGTAATACTACAAGAGCTGTCCTTGCTTTAGAATCTTCATACAAATGGGCTTTAAGTGGCACTCCTCTTCAGAACCGTGTTGGAGAGCTTTATTCACTGGTGAGTATATAGCCTTTATGTGGGTTAACATTTTCTATTCAACTTTTACATCTAAATTATTTTATAATTTTTGTTTTACTTATGCAGATCCGCTTCCTACAGATAAATCCTTACTCTCATTACTTCTGTAAGGATTGTGATTGCAGGACACTTGATTACAGGTATGGCTCTAGGTTGTTTATGCTTTATGCACCTATCTGAAGTTGCATGAGTAAAGGAACTTGGAACCTTCCATAGCAACCCAAACTTTGATACCACTGCCCAATAGGGCCAATGTTGTTATAGCTGTAACTTGGAACATTGTATAGTTCATTGTTGATGTCTTTGTTTCTTGTTAGATTCATGAGACATTTGTATCCAGACTATCATTTGTATCCAGACATTTTACATTTTGGTAGGAAGATAATTTTTTAGGACAATTCTATAGTATGCAAAATTGAAATCCCTATTTGTTTTGTTGTTGTGCCAAATGCAGCCTTTGATCTAGAGGTTCAAGTTGTCATGAAAAATACATCCTCTTGATTATTGTTAATTGAGATAACATTAGGTGTTGCATGTCAGCTTGTGGAGAACTGTGCATAGAGGTCCATTTTCTGCTTTACTGCATTGTGCCTCTTTTTTCAAATTTCCTTCTAATTTGTCTTTGGATTTCTACTTTCTTGCATGCATCTCGTGTAAATCTGCAGCTGTGGAGCTGGCTGTTCTGCCAAGTTATTCTATCTCAGCTTTAGTTGGATCTTTTCTTTTTCCCTATTCTCTGTAATTTTGGAATTTTTGTTTGTATTTGTTTGTGGTTGGATGCCTAATCAACTTTTAACAGTTTTCTCTTTTGTAACTTTGTTGTCCCGTTACAGTTCTTCAACTCAGTGTCCAAACTGCCCTCATAAATCTGTGAGGCACTTTTGCTGGTGGAACAAGGTGAGTTATGCATTCGGTCCTGGTGTAATTGTTGTCGTTGTTCTTAGATATATATATGTCGTATTGAAATATTTGTGATGCTGTAATGTATTCCAATCTGCAATTCATAAAAGTATATTGCTACACCAATACAACTTCACGGGAATATTGGCAATGGTAGAAAAGCTATGGTATTGCTAAAGCACAAAATTTTGAGGAGCATATTGCTAAGACGCACTAAAAAGGGCAGGGCAGCTGATCTTGCACTTCCTCCAAGAATTGTAAGTAATTTCACTTTGCCACCGACATTCATCTGCATCAGCTATTTTCAAAATTTTCTGATATCAAGTTCTCTTTTTTATTTTTTTCCCTCTACAGGTTACATTGAGACGGGACACTCTGGATATCAGAGAAGAAGACTATTACACATCATTATATAATGACAGTCAATCACAATTTAATACGTATGTCACTCTCTATATCCACTTCTTTGCTCCTTCCCCTCTACAAACCATCTTTTACAAGTCCATGGCTCCAGTTTGTGACATCATTTAATGCTTGGGACTCTTTTGGATGCGCGCACACTATTTTAAAAAAAGAAGAAGAAAAAGATGAGTAGTTTTCTTTATAATTGTCACATGAAAGGAGGCATGTCTTTATCCCACAAAGGGGTCTCCCATATTACATTAATTGAGGAAAACAATGAACCTATATAATACTATTAACCCATTCCTTCAATTCTTGTTGGAGGATATAAACTTTATTTGCATTAACAATTTATTTCTTTCATGTTAGAAACCACTCACAATGGGGTGTCATTTTTTTAATGGACAATACACTCATCTGATTACCTCCATCTTTTGTGTTTTATCCACTATGTTAGGACTGGCTGTTTACTTTTTAAGAACCTCTGCTCATTTTCATCTTCCCAGTGCTCTTTCTTTCAATAAAGTTCTCCTTTGCTATTAATGAATACTTGTCCTTTGACATATGTGAAGTGTTTTTTTTTTTTTTGGTGCATCTGTGTGTGCGTGCTTGTGTGTTGGAAAACACCTTACAAGGCTGAGCTCTTGAGCAGTGTGCAGTTCTGGTTGATGAGTTTGGATTGGACTGAATCCATTATTTGGTGGACTTTCTGAATATTGCTTTGACTCATCATAGGTGCAAGGGACCATGGGTGGCATATGCTGTTTGTTGACAGACATTTTTTGTTTGGGTTTACTTGAGCCTTGATATGGGCATAAATTTTTAGGGTTTCTTGTTTTCTTATTGATTGGAATTACTCTACATGGTCTCTTCTCAGGCTATTGCTTTTTTGGATTTTGGATTGGCCTATCAGTCATCGTTTGGCTGTCAAAATAGGCCTATAAATGACTTTTCCATCTTTTTAGCATTTCAGATGTTGAGAATTTGATGTCAATATATATCATGTATTTTCTTTTAAGTCTTCCAGTAGTTAGATGGGATGAATACCGTTCATCCAGTTAATTTGGATCACCTCTGGTGTTCCTTTTCTTAGGAATTTGCTGAGCAAATTTTGTTTTTATGCTTCACATTAAAATTCAATGCCTCACTCTCTCTGGTTTCAAAATTTCATTTAGTTGGGAACTAAGTTATTTTTATTTCATCCTGTTTATGTGATGTCCTTTCTAATGTGCAGATATGTTGAGGCAGGAACTGTGCTGAATAACTATGCTCACATATTTGACCTCCTCACACGATTGCGGCAGGTTAAGTACTATTCTTATTATAATTCTTGTAGATGGCTTGTGGTACACCGTAATAGAGGGCAATGGGGCTGGTTGGAGAGAGTGTGCCCGCAGTTCCCATCCCTGCTTTAATCAGGGAAAAGTGGAGAACACAATTCCAAATCAGTGATGGGGCTGGGCTGGGCAAGAAAAAAATTCAGACAGGCAGGATGGTTACGCTGTTGACTTTGCTTAGAAATAGTGACTTGCCACCTCCCAAACCTTCCATTTATATTTGCAACACTCGCATACACATGGCATCCTGTGCCGCTGGACATAATTTGGTGCACCTATTCTGTCGTCTATTAATAATTTGTGAAATTGAGGGGAGCCCACTTGCTCTTTACATAAAGTTCTGACGAGAGGATAAATTTATTTCTCGAAATTATCTGTATAAAACTGCGTCCTTTTTTAGTGCATAGTGCATTGGCTAAGGCAATTGCATAAGTAGATCTAAACTTTCAATGCCAGTACTCCTTTTATCCATCTCTCGACGAAACACGAATCAAAGTTAAAAAGCTTAATAAATCATTACTCAAACGTGCTGTAAGCCTCATTTAAGGGGTTCAGTCTCTTTCTGGTGTTTATAGAGCCAAATTTATGCTAGAAATGAGCCTTTCTTTGAATCTCCATCCCTCTATATGTATGAACACACCAGGATGCACCAGGTTATTTAGAAACTATGGAGGCTAGCGCTGTAAATTGCATCAAGGTCCTAATCCGTACCCTGCTTTGAGCATGGGTTGGGTTTACATACCTGGTTCTGAACTTAATCCCTTACCCATTTGATTGCTCCACAACCCGTCCCAATAGGGCTATGGTGCTATGTGGTGGGGCTTGTTACACTGTAGATCAGGCTTGCTGTCATCTTTAACCCTGACATATCATGTGAATTCGGTTTTGTTGTTTTATTCAGGTGGGAGAATAAAACTGCAATAAAAAGGTTTTGTTTGATTGGCATGTGGTAGATGGTGATTTATCATTTTAGAACAAAGTTACAGTATTTTGACATTTGTGTGAATATTGCATTTGCATATTAATCATTTTCGTTTTGCTTAGGGTGCATGGAATTTTTTTCCTTGCATTCTTTCTTCTTGATTGGTTACTAATTACTAATTTTAATTTGACAGTGGTCCTTTTCATGGTTTTATGTGATTCTTTTGATCACAGTATCCAGTTGGTTCCAGTACTACTAAAATTTGGTGATAGATAGGCTGATCAACGTATTGTTACTCAAAAAAAGATGCATCAGATTATCAGAAAAAGAAAAAAAGAATAATTGTAGTAATAATTTTATAGGGAACATAAATTAGAACAATGAAGTGGGTTAGATTTATTGCAATTATGCCTAATAGTTTGCTGGAAGTGCCAATAAGGTCACTAAAACTGAAAGTGACTGGTTAGTCACAAGAATTAAAGTGTGCATACTTGTGAAATATTTATAATCAATAAAGTAGAAAAAGCAATTCACATGGTGCTTTAGGATGTGAGGGAGTTATGGTATACTATATTTTAATGATGTGCTTGAGCATAAGCATGCATGCTGGATCAATATACATAATGTGTCTTTTATTAATGTCTCAAGTTACTGTGAAAGCTTGAGAAAGTTCATTTGGGCAGGAGTCACGACTTGTTATTTATTTATTTATGACAATGTCTCTTGACCTTGTTGATTTTAGTTTTATTGATATTATGAAGCATTTTAAAATGTTTATCCAAGAAAACTGTTGATGCACACAGTGGCACTCCTTGTGATCGCTTTAAAAACAAGCCCACGAGTGCAATGTGGAATGCCATAAAAGACATGAGTGAACCCTCTCTAACACCAAGTGGTTTTAGGAGGGATGGTGGAACTCAATCTGACAACTGGCATCAGAGCCACGTTGTCATGGGTTCGAGTCATGGGAGTGTCATTGTGAGGTAGGGACCGTTAGTGTAAACAATGCTGCTCCATGCGACCACTCCAAAAAAGTCCTGTGAGTGCGATGTTGAATGCCATAAAAGATGTAATGAACCCTCTCTAACATCCATTGGTTTTTAGGAGAAATGGTAGAACTTGGTCCGACTAATTTTCTTTTTTTATGATTTTGAAGTTGAATAATTTAAATGGCGAGTGATTTGTGCTATGCACCAATTACATGTTTTTGTTGTCATTATATATTTGTCTTATAAAAATTCATATATGAAAATCTCTGATTGATCTCTCTTGTGACACCACAGGCAGTTGATCACCCTTACCTTGTGGTATATTCTAGTACTGCTGCTGCAAGAAGTGGAACTGTGGCGGATGGTGTTGGTGGTGAACAAATATGTGGCTTATGCCATGACCCAGCAGAAGATCCTGTGGTGAGTTATCATATTTCTTTTTGAACTTCCATGCTTTAGCGTGTCATTTTCCTTTGGGATTGACACTTGATCATTACTACTAACCAATTTGTAGTAGTTCTATATTATCGAGTTAGGGCTGGGTACTTTTCAAACTTCTCCTTTGAAAGAGACCCCAATTTTGATTATACTTGATGTAGTTATCATGTTATATGTGAAAAGTGATCTATCTCCACTTTGAACTGGATGGATATATATTATGCAAAAGGTGATATATCTCTGATGGTGATCTGTTTCTTGGGAGACCAACCAAGTCATCTTTCCATTGACTTTGGATTCTTTAAAAGTCGACATTTCCATGTGTGACCTAGGTTAAATCCTCACAGCACTTTAAATTTACCCATGTTATGACTTCAATGTAATCTTACCACAAGGTTTGTGGTTGATTTATTTTATGAGGAAGGAAAAATAATTTTAACTAAGAAGCCCTTCATTCTTGCTCCCATGTTTTCGATTTCTTATTATTCAGGTGCATATATTACTTGTCAAAGTTCAGACGATATTAGTTTGTGAATTTCCATTGGATGTTCGTAAGTTACTAGATGTTTTGGAACTAAAAAGCATCATGTCTGCTGCGTTTGCAAAGCAACACCATAATTTTATAAGTAATAATGAAATAATACACGTTTTGATTCTCAACTAAAGAACTAGATTTCAATTTCCATCAAAATAGTGAGGAATATGCATAGGCGGCAGTTCCCTATTTGCTACAAAATTTAAGTTGATATATACCTAATTCTTGGTTCATCCTCTTTTAGGTTTGGTTTGGGATGTTCTAAAAAAGTGCACTTTTTGACTTATTGGCTTATATGGGTTGGGTTTGGGTTGGGTTTGATGTGATGTGTTTGAGAGGTGATGTGATTTAAATAAGATGATGTGACTTAAATAGGATAGTGACTTTTTGACTTTTTGTATTATTTAGTAGATGCCAAACTTGGCTTTAATATGTACAGTGATGGATATTATTTAAATTGTTTCAGGTCACATCATGTGCACACATCTTCTGTAAGTCTTGTTTGATCGATTTTTCAGCTAGTATGGGACAAGTCTCGTGCCCATCATGTTCGAAACCACTTACTGTTGACTTCAGTACAACTGTGGATAGCGGAGATTCAAATACTAAAACAACCATTAAAGGGTTTAGATCATCAAGTATTCTAAACAGGATCCGGCTTGATGAGTTCCAGACAAGTACAAAAATTGATGCTTTGGTATGTGAATTGTTTCATTCGATTTTGTTATCACAGTTGCTATAATTGTTATCTTCAGTTTTGGAGCATGAAAAGCTTAATGAAGAAACAAAAGAAGCCTAACTATTGACTATAAGAGAATTCCATGTGTATAAAATTTATCTTCTTTCACCATGTAGCATTAGATTTCCAGTACTTGTGATTTCTCTGTATACAGTTTGAGCCAAGCTTTTAAAGGCAATTTAGAAGTGAGGTTTGACCAGCTCATTCTTCTAAGAAATGAAACCTTCAGGAAGATTCTTAATATCCATAAGCATCTGCAAATACCATTTCCATTTTTGCACAATGCTTGCAATTCGGTTTAGGTATAGGATGAGAGAGCATGAAAGATGTACATATTCATGGTAGAGAGGTGACATTGGTGACTGACATGCTTGCACAATGCTTGCCTGTAGATGGAGTGGAAATGAGGTGAAGGCTGTCTAATCATATAACACAACTTTATTATCACTCAATTTAAAAGGTTACATTTTGCTTCAGCACTCAAGTTTCCCTGATGTTATTGTACTCGGTTTCAGATTTTCAAGGCTTTGAACTTCTAAAAACTTAAACTTGGCAGTAGAGATTATTCATCATGGCTGTAATGTATGCAAGTAACTATCACCAGTTTAGTGGTCTGATATAAGTCTAGAAATTATGATAATGTTCCATAATGAAAAAGGGGAAAAAGCATCCTAACAAGCAGCCATTCAAACATTTTATCATGCAACCAACTTGCCTCTCCTATCGATCCATCCCCTCATGTGGGCATCAAAAACCAAAGAATGAATTAGGAAAGAAAAGTGAAATAGGGACAAAGTATAAGAGTATGAGATGACTTTTAACTGATGTGAGAGAATAAATTGGTCAATCAGATTCTTTTGATAGATTTGCACCTACTTTTCTGTTGATTGTATTGTCCATTTTTTGGCTATGTCCATATTTTGTTCACCACTCTTGTTATGCTGACTGAATTGATTGGTTCCAGAGGGAAGAAATCAGATTCATGGTTGAAAGGGATGGTTCTGCAAAAGGAATTGTTTTCAGCCAATTCACATCGTTCTTGGATCTGATACACTACTCCCTCCAAAAGGTAACGAAAACATTTCGGTACTATTATTCTATTTATGCATCAAAAAGTGAAACTATAGTGATGTGATCGACCTTTTGCAGTCCGGCATTACTTGTGTTCAATTAGTAGGGTCCATGTCCATGAATGCTAGGGATGCTGCAATTACAAGATTTACTAATGATCCAGATTGCAAAATCTTCCTTATGAGCTTGAAAGCCGGAGGTGTTGCTCTGAATCTTACTGTTGCTTCGCATGTAAGGAGCCTCTTTTCTTATTGTTAATAAAATTGAGCCTACTTCTAAATTCACTTCGTATTGTTTTATGCAGAGGGTTTATTCAGTGGGAGGTAAACTCTAACTCCGCTTCCTGCTACAAATCTTAACTAGAATGTGGAATTCCATAAAAGCAACATTAAAAAGAAAAATAAGACGAACTACTACTTTAACTTAAAAAATACTTTTAACACACATTGAACTTGCCACTTTCGGACATGCATAAAAGAATTTGGGTAGCTTTTTGATTAAACTATTGACCATCCCCTCTCAACACCAACCCATTGTTGAAATCTCAAGCGGCAGCACATTGAACTACTTCATATTAAAAAAACAAAAACAAAAAACAAAAAAACACAATACATTAAACTCTAAAATTCAGAGTGCATTAAACCCACCTTATTTTTGTATTGAGAGAGACGGAAAATCCTATAAACTCTGCCTAGTTTGTTTTAAGATCATATAACTCCGTGGCAAAAGCATAGTATAAAATGCGCACTCAAATGATCACTATTCAAATAGAAATTCGTCAAGTCTTAATGAACAAAGTATATCAGGCAACTAGTTCAATTTTTAGTGGGGAAAAACATAATCTGGGGGTAATTGTCCCCACTTGGCCTTGAATGGCTCAGCTTTTGGTTTTATGTGTCGTAATTTTTCTGGCCATGTTAAGATTATTCACTTTTGTTTTCTTCCTTTATTTAATTTAATTTAATTTATTATTATTATTATTTTTTTTATAAATTTCTTCAGTTGCTTTGAAGGAACTGCTTCGGTTTATTTGGTTGGTTGCTGAATTGTTAGACCATGAATGTGATATTCCCCCTCTAGTAACATTTCCCAATGCCCTTTCTTCCCACGGAATATAGAATCCCAATTCTCTCGTGCATGCAATGAATCTAGATGGAATAGACCATCTGAGCCCTGTCCATGAAGCACAGCGATTCATTTTACTTCTGCTCAAATTTTCTTGGGGGAACTACAGCCCAGTGGGCATTAGAAAAAATATTTACAAACATGTGGAGAAGTTTAGAATTTTAATTAATAATAATAATAATAATAATTAATGTTTATAGAGTTTATAACTGATGAGTAATTTTTTTCAAATCAATTTTACTCTGAATTGCTATTTTCCCAATTTTCTTTTCATGTACTGATTTCTTCCCTTTACTGTAGTTTTTAATTTAAGCCCTTAGCTTTCCCTGATTGTGGCGTTTCATGCTTTACCTCACAGGTTTTCTTGATGGACCCCTGGTGGAATCCAGCAGTGGAACGACAAGCCCAAGACAGAATCCATCGAATAGGACAATATAAACCTATCAGGTACC
Source organism: Camellia japonica (assembly GCA_030407325.1). Taxonomy (NCBI): domain Eukaryota; kingdom Viridiplantae; phylum Streptophyta; class Magnoliopsida; order Ericales; family Theaceae; genus Camellia; species Camellia japonica. The sequence continues at coordinate 38,797,690 of JAPPVO010000032.1, read as the reverse complement.
CCTCATGACCCATAGCTGTTCCTTGAGGGGAAGAGTAACTCAAACCTTATTTTGTTTATTTATTTGTTTATTTATTTGTGAATGTGTAGGATTGTGAGATTTGTTATTGAGAACACGATTGAGGAAAGAATTCTGAAGTTGCAGGAGAAGAAAGAACTAGTCTTTGAAGGGTTAGTTCAAGTTGTTTACATGCATTATTATGGTTGCCAAATTGTAGGACGTACACCTGTGTGAATCTAGTGAATTAACCATTTGTCATTTCCAACTTGTTTACAGGACTGTGGGTGGCTCTTCTGAGGCTCTTGGGAAATTAACAGAGGCAGACTTGAAGTTCCTCTTTGTCACCTAAACAAAAGGATTATGCTAAGTAGGAACTGATATCCTCCCTCGTAGTTGTATGTATGCCTAAAAAATCAAATGCTTTCTTTATGTGGTTTATATATTAGTTTTTGTACTTTTGCTGATTCTGAATGATCCCACGAATGGGAAAGAAAATGAAAGTTGAATCTCTGCATGACCTACATCAAAATGCTCTCTCTCTCACACACACACACATAAGCGCGAGTCATCAGCTTGCATTGACTATGCCCTTGCCCTTTGTACACACTGCCCGTCACTCTTACCAATTGAATAGTCCGGTAAAGTGTTCGGATTGCGGTGACGTGTGCAGTTTGTTGCCGACGACGTTGTGAGAAGTCCAATGAATCTTATCATTTAGAGGAAGGAGAAATCATAACAAGGTCTCTCTCTCTCACACTCTTTTATCAGGACAATGCCTATTGTTGAGACTAACATCCAAGTGGAGACTAACAATTTTGATTCTATTGTTGACTTTTTCCTTTCTTTTATATTTATATTCCAAGTGTTAAATGGAGGCCAATGGCATAACATATGATCTTGGCCATACAAAGACAAATCACCCTGTTTAGTTGAGTTTCAAAATCTATCTATTTTCTGAAAGTATCAAAATATATATGTTTGTGTTTGTTATTTTTTGAACAAATACATAAAGAACAGATTTTTAAAATTAGACCAAACAAGAGCTGATAATTCTAGACACAAAATTAATCAAAAAACATTTTTTGTAATTAGTTCAAATTCCTGTCTTTCACAGATCTGGTCCTCAACCTCATTGTAAGAGCTCAATGGTTTGAGTGTGTTAAGGGTAATTCTATTTGCACCCCACACTCCTGTTCATATAAAAATGTTTGGATATAAATGCATGAACATAAAACAGTTCTTCACGGAGTATATATTTGAATAATTTATTTTTATTTATAATTTTAAATCTAAACATTTGACATTTGTTTAGAAGTATTATGTCTGAATACATTTGTCGTGTATATTGAGACTTTGTATGATGTGCAAATAAAATTTCTTAAAAGCTGTTGCAACAAAAAAGTGAAATTTCATTTTTAACCTCACCTAAAAACATGAATTTAGCTCATTTTTACCCGCTCAACCGTACAATTGACTGGTTCTCTCTCTCTCTCTCTCTCTCTCTATGAACACAATTTTAACAAGAATAGTTTATTTATTAAAATTAAAATATGCAATGGCCCAATAAACAGAAAGTAGAGTGAAGGCCGTCCTTTCCTTAGTTGTGACAAGCAACAAAGATGAGTAAGAAATGACAAAATTCCCATGGAATAGAGTAGAGATTTGCAGCAAACACCCACAAAACCTGTTGACCAGAACAATGATTGATAGACATAGCCTTGGGCCCTTGCAATTACAGACCACTGGTTTTTGATATTTCTGTGTTTTATTTTTTGTCTTTGGAATATTGTTCATGTGGCCACAATTTTATGGTGCCAGCAATATCAAATTACTAATCTCTCTCTCTCTCTCTCTCTATAGAGGCCATTACACCAATTGATCACTAAGAAATACAAAAAACCTTCAGTATATTGGCTTAGCCATTGGTTATTGAGTTAGTTAGAAGCTATCTATCACTTCCCAATGGCACCAAAATCAATTACAACGCTCACCAAATTGGTCTTCCTCTTCTTCTAGCCATGGTTGCATCCTCACAAGTCTATGATTACCAACTCAAAGAAACCAGCATGACACTCTAAGTCCAACATTACTGCGCTGGCCCCAATGCCACAGAGGCCACACTCACCGGAATCCCTGGCAAGGTCTTGGCATTTGACAGTTTTGGAACCACTTATCTCTTCAATAATCAGATAACACAAAGCCCTGACAAGAACTCACCCGAAATTGCCAGTGGTCAGGGCACCTATGTGACGTCCTCGCTAGAGGGGGCGAATATGCAGTTGTTGTGTTCCATTGTTTTTTACTAGTAATGAATACAATGGTAGCACTTTGGAGATTCAAGGCCGCATCATACAACTAGCCTATGGCAGAGAGACTTTCGTGGTGGGCGGCACTGGGAAATTCAAGTTGGCCAAGGGGATTGCGACATTTGAGACCATTTACGTGGACACATCCATTTTTTACGGGCTCATACGGTGCAAAGTGATGCAAGTGCAAGAGGTGTTTTTTGATTTATTTTAAATTTATCTTCAAATCTTACAAAATTCAATAAGTAGCCTACTCGGGCCCAAGTATGGATTCAATGGATAATGGAGTGTGTCACAATTGTATCTTTCTGTGTTTTTGCCAATGATGAAAAGCGAACATCCTTTGTACCATCTTGTGGGTTGTGTTAATGAGACCTCCTCTTCCCTTACTTATTTATCTTGGTTGCGGATGCCTTCTCAGAGCTTCTGACCTGGAGTGTAAGATGCAATCAGATTTCAAGCATAAAAATTTCTAGTAATTGCCCGACCCTCTTCCATCTATTTTTTGCTGATGATATGCTCCTCTTCCTCAAGGCGGAGATGAGTGACTGTCAACATGTTTTGGACACTTTGCACATCTACTGTGAGGCATTTGGGCAACTAGTAAACTTTGACAAATCTAGCGTTCAATTCTCCTCTAACACAAACCCTGATATCTGCCACTCTATCTGTAGTTTGTTTGGTCTTTAGAGTAATGCAACTTGATGCAAAGTATCTTGGGCCACCCTCCTTTTGGGGCAGATCAAAGGCGGAAGCTTTTGAGTTCATTATTGAAAAGGTTCTTTCAAAACTATAAGGGTGGAAATTGAAATTGCTTTCACAGGCAAGAAAGGAGATGTAATTAAAAGCTATGGCTCAGGCTATTCCATCCTATGCTGTGGCTTGCTTTGCGTTTCCAAATTTTTTTTAAACTCCTAGATCAACAATTTTTGGTGGGGTGGTGACTCGGAAGGAAGAGAAATCCATTGGGTGAATTGGGATCAAATGTTTATGCCGAAATATCAAGGAGGTTTGGGCTTTAGAGATTTCAATACCTTTAACTTGGCCCTTCTAGCTCGGCAAGGATGGAGGTTAATCAAATATCCACAATCTCTCCATGCTCAAATTTTGAAGGGGATTTACTTTCCTTATTCTACCTTATTGCAAGCATCTAAAGGGCGTCAGCCGTCATGGGCTTGGGCGAGGATTCTTCAAGGCAGTAAAATTTTGATTGAGGGGTTGAGGTGGCAAGTCAATAGTGGGGCTTCTGTAAGGTTCTAGGATGACAAGTGGGTTCCCTCCTTACCTAAGTTCAAGATTGTATCCCCAAAACTAGATGAATCTGGGGTGGAGTTTGTGCAAGATGTCATCACTTCGACTAGTAGGAATTGGGATGTGGATAAGCTTAAAGTCCTAGTGTCTGAAGATGAGGCCCAAGCTATAGCCTCCATTCTTATAGCCTTACAAGACTCGGTTGATTCACTTGTATGGAATTTCGAATCACAAGGAAATTATGCAGTGAAATCAGGGTATCACAGAGGTGTGGTGGAGGTCAGTCAGCAACTAGAATTTACACCTCCTCATTTTTTCATGTTTCTTGTGATCTGTGGAAGCTGATATGGGCTCTAAAAGTCCCTCAAAAAATACATCACTTTTGGTGGCGGGTGTGCAAGAATGCCATAGCTACAAAAGAAAATCTACACAAAAGGAGATGTACAAGCTCAAGTCTATGCCCAATGTGCCAAGAGTTTCCAGAAACTGTGGAATATCTTCTTTTTGGATGTGATTGGGTCAGGCCAATTTGGTTTGGTAGTGAGCTTAATCTGAAATGTCATGAGGGCTCCAACCCATCTGTCCTTGTTTAGTCTTGCAGCATGATGGAAAAGTTTAGGAATAGTGAGAACAGAGTTTGGTTTTTTCGTTGGGTGGCTTGGATAGGATGGTTTATTTGGAAAGAAAGAAACGATTTTGTTTTCAACCAGATTCTAACAGAGCCATCCTTGACTTTGCACCGAGCTCGAGTGACAAAAGAGGAGTTTGACTTAGTTACAGTTGTCCACATAAAGGTCTCCCCCTAGTAGTTGGGTGGAAGTACTCGAGGGTTAGCAGAGGGGTTCCTCAAGACCTGGAGTTTTTAAAATTAAATGTGATGTTACCATTAAGAAGGGAACGAAAATGGCTTCAGTTGCGGTTCTTCTTGGAAACTCTTACGCTGTGTTTGATTGGGGGATTTGGGGAGAGATTTGGAAAGGGAAAGGAAAAGGGAAAAGATGTGTGAAACTAGGTGAAATATAGACATGTTTTATTCACATTTCACCTACCTTTTCCATTTCTTTTTCCAAATCCCTCCTCAAATCTCTCAACCAAACACAGCACTAAGGTATCTTGGATGATGGCATAACTAAGAGGTGGTGTACTTCTTCGGCTCTTCAAGGTGAAGCCTTGGCTGCTAGGTGTGCATGTCAATTAGCTGTGGCCTACAATTTGTCAAGGGTGGAAGTGGTTGGGGACAACAAGGCAGTTATCCTCCTATGCATGTCTAAAAATGCCTCTCCTCGGAAATGTGGAGCAATCTTCTCTAATATAAAGAACTTAGCAGCTCGGGAAAACTTGTCCTTCAGCTGGAGCCTGCGTTCGGCCAACAAAGCAGCCTATTGGGGCTCAGGCTTTACTACATGGGCATCTCCCTCTTGACTGGGTTTCAAACCCCCCACCTAATCTAGCTTTACTGCTTAGAAGGATGTAACTTGTCTTCTTTTATTGATTTGTTATGTTGGTTTTCTTATAACTTTCTTTGTTCCAAAAAAAAAAAAAAGAAAAGAAAAAAAGCCTACTTGGGCATCTTGCAATTGGAGATTTGTGTGTTCGACCAGACCACCAGGTTTCTTTCCGGTTCAAGATCGGATTGGTGTGTGTTGTTGGGCCTATGGAAGTCCACTATGGATTTTTTTTTTTGATGATCTGAACCGTGCAATTTGTAGAATTTGTCGAGTACTTTATCTCTGTCAAAAATCATGTTGATTGGATATCGATACTACTTGATCAGATAAGATTTCTGTCAATGATAAATATAATTTTTTAAATAAATTCTTGACAAAAATCTAATTGGATCAAGTAGTTATCGATATCCGATCAATATGATTTTTTTACAGAGATAAAGCACTCGACGAGCTCTACACATTTACCGTTCAAATTATCGAAACAAAACTCGTGGTGGGCCCTATGGGCCCAATAATACTGTCCAATCTATAAAGTGGACTAAAGATAAGTCGGGTCCAATTTAGAAAGGATCTTGCTACATCCCCCTAAAAACACTCCCCCTAATCCCCCTAATTTCCATTTTGGGCAAATCATTTTCCATTTAGAAAATGTATGGCTTCTCTCCAGTTTATGTTTAAACTGGACCAAATAGTCCATTTAATGAGATCACGCCACATCAGCTAGAGTTGCAACCAACGCTTCAGATTCAGCCACGCAATTAACATGCCTAGCGTCGGACGGCGCAACCAACCAGCAGGTAGTGATATCAGCCGTTAGATCCGTGAAAATCAAATTGTTGCTCAGCGTTGCATGGTCTACACTTTGATTGTGTTCACCACTTTGCGGCTCCTTTGAAAAGTTAGTTATTTTAGTTTTTATTTTAGCTTAATTAAAAAAGTTATATTTGAAAAATTGGTTGGCTTTTATTGATAGTTGATTTGATGATTGTAAGAGAAAAAGTAAAATGATTATGATTTGAATGTGATATTTTGTCTTATTAATTATTTTAGTTTATTTTATCTTTATTAACTATTTTAGCAAAAAAAATAAAAAATAAAAAAAACAACTTGACAAATCTGTTTCTCTTATGTGCATGGAGTTCAGAGTAATCATATCAACAATTATACCACTTAATTTGAGATGAACATTATACCGCGTAGTTTTACAATAATATTTTTTTTAAGTTTATTTTTGGGTAAATTACATTTACTTCCTCTGAGATTTTTAATAATTACAAGGATTTCTCCTGTAGTTTTAATAATTATACTAACATTATCTGTTTTTGAAACTATTATTAAGATTTTCCCAATCCGTTAAGTTAACACAAACAGCGTTAGTGTCCAAAATGACCATATTACCCTTTGGTCTAAGTGTGAAACCACAAGGGAGGTTTTTGTAATTGTCAGAAACTTCAGGGGATGTGAGGGTAATTTACTCCTTTCATCTTCTCTATATTTCTATCTCGACCAATTCAAATTTTTTTTGTTACTAATTATTTCTTAAATAAGTATTTTTCATACAAAAATTCAAAGTAGTTATATGTATTTTTAAGATAAATTTTTATTAAAAATAGGTGCTTTCAAAATTTTATAAGAACTCTATAATTTCTCCAAATAGGTATTTTTCATAACCACCCCCCCCCCCAAAAAAAAATATCTATATGTATTTTTTTTTTCAAACTCTAATTTCTCAAAATATGTATTCATAAAAATTAAAAAAATCAAATGCCTATATGTATTTTTAAATTTTTATTCAAACTCTAATTTCTCAAAATAGGTATTTTTCATATTAAAAAAAAAATTCAAATACCCACATCTATTTTTAATAAATTTTTATTAAAAATATGTATCTTTTGAAATTTTTATTCAAACTCTAATATCTCAAAATAGGTATTTTTTGACATAAATTTTTTAGGAAAAATTAGTCTAAGGTCCCTCTCCCATTTTGACTAATAGAAGAAATCCACAATATTATTTTATGATGTCTAAGATCCCTCAACCTTACACCCATATATTACAGAGAAATTTGTTATGTAACACGAGGAAGAAACAACTTGGAACTGTTTTCAAAAAAGCGAAGAAGACAACGACGACGAAGAAGGAGCCTCTCTTTCTCTCTCTTTCATCATCATTTTCATCTTCATTATGATCATGTTATCTTCTTCAGTTGTTCTTGTTGTTAATTATTTATATATATGTATATATATATATATATATATATATATATATATATTTGGTTATGGTGTGCAACTTACACCTTACACCTTACACCTTACACTTACACCTACACTTACACCTTTTGTGAAAAATTAAACCTTACACTTACACCTTTTTTGAGGTTGCACACCATATGCAACCCACTTACACCTTACACCTTACACTTACACCTTATACTTATACTTATACCTTACACTTACACTTTTCGTGTAAGTGGCACATGGTGTGCAATTGCACACTTAAGAAAAGTCCATATATTTATGATTTGTATAGTTGTTGGTTGCAACAAATAGAAGGACACTGAACGGATTTGGAGGCAAAATCCCTACTTTTGCCTTGAATACGCAAGCACCAAGTTCTATACCCGCACTTGCACAGGTTGATTTCAGATCCACCTCTATTTATTTTTTATTTTTTATTTTTTGAAATTTGGATTTGGATTTGGATTTGGATTTGGATTGGACTGATGATGATGATGAATTTGAACGCAGAGAAAATGATAAACAGTCAGAGAAAATTATAAGTAAATGAGACAAAATTTCTTTGGTTTGGATTAAATTTCTCTGGTTTGGACCATTGAAATTCTCTAGTTTAGATTGAATTTTCTTTGCTTTGAATTGAATTTCTCTGGTTTGGACCAGAGAAATTCTCTGATTTGGATTGAATTTTCTGTGGTTTGGACTAAAGAAATTCTTTGGTTTGGATTGAATTTTCATTAATTCAATTATGGAGTTGATGAATGAGATGGAAAAGAATAGGCTTTTCTAGGAGGCTTGTTTGGCTTCTTGAGTATGTTATTTATTTATTTATTTTTCTTTCTTTCTTCCTTTGTAGAATATGCTTTGATGCATGAAATGTAATTGTTGTCTGTCCTTGAAGTTAGTAAACCACAAATGTCTGGAGAAAAGTATAGAAACAAACTGCTCCATTTGTTGCGTGTTCTTGTTTACATCAAGTGCAACAGTTAGGGGTCTACCTTTTGGCCATTACATGCATTCAGCTTGTTTTCAGGCATATGCTTGCAGAAACTGCATTTGCCCAATATATAGCAAATCTATGGGAGATATGGCTGTTTACTTTGGCATGCTTGATGCTTTGCTGGCTACTGAGAAGCTTTTAGAGGAATACATGGACCGTCTTCAAGATATACTCTGCAATGACTGCGAATAGAAGGGCACAACACGCTTCCACTGGTTATATTACAAGTGCAGCTTATGTGGATTGTACAACAGCCAACCCATTTTCTCTAGAGAAATTCTCTGAGAGGTCCAATTACTCTATTTCTCTGGAGAGTCGATCAATGTTGAGGGACCTTAGACATTATGAAAATATTGTGTGTCCTTTATGCTATAAAATCTTAATAGTAGGGACCTTAAAAAAAATCCCCAATTTTTTATTACTACTTATTTCTATGCATAAAATATAAATTGGTCTTTTTAAAAAATAAAAATCAACATCTTCTATATTTTGTTTTGTAATTTTCAAATAAAGAATTGTATTTAATTTATTATAAGGTTTGATGGTGGTCAATTTGTTAGCTCTTAATGTGTGATTATTCTACTATATATATATTTGTGTGTGTGCACGCGCTCACTCGGGGCTCTTAATGTGTGGTTAAATTAAAGAAACAAAATGGAATATTATAATAAAAATTAAAAAAAAAAAACTAAAGAATGGTTCAGGTAAAGTTTAAGTTTAATTTTAATTTTAGATATAATAAATGACAAATTATTTGAATAGTTTAATATTCTAAAAAAAAAAAAATTGATCTTTCATTCCTTATTTACTAATTTTCATTTGTTATAACAAGATTATATTTTTTCTTTTCTGTTTTTTTTATTTTTTATTATTTAACTTTGTTAATGACTTAGAGAATATTAAGTGATATATTTTTTTATTACACACCGATTGAAAATTTAAGGATTCAAATAAAAAAAATTAGAATTCAAAATAATATAGGATTGTGAAATGATATGCGGGCTTAACAATGATGAAGAAAAAAATGACAAAGAAAATTAAGAAAGGAGAGAAGGACATAGCAAATAAAAAGTATATGGCACTACTGTTGGTTGTAGCAACAATCATGAATAAAGTGACAAAAATAGAAAGAAGAATGAAAGAAATAAAAAGAATAGAAGAGTGATTGAGACCCCCTCAAAACTCTCACCCCCACCTTGGGGATTGGAAGAGAAGAAAAAAAAAAGAAAAAGAAAGAAAGATTGACCAATCAAAAGCAAAGGGGGTTGTGGGGGTGACCCCCAAAGGGGGTCTAAATCTTTTTTCAAAAGAATAAAAAACACATAGACAATGGAAATTAATCTAAGAGAGATAGATAGATCATTTATAGAGAGTAAGTGGATCTTACTTAAAGAGAAAGAAGAATAAGAAAAATGAGAGAAATGATGAGAAGAAGAAAAAATTGAAGAAAGAAGATGGAAAAAAAAAAAAAGAAGAAAGAAAAAGAAGAAAGAAAAAGAAGAAGAAAATGGATAAAAATAAGACAAACAATAGAGAGGATATCAATTTAGTGAGAAGAAGAAGATAATGTGGGCTAAAATCCCATGTAGTTGCGTCTATAAGAATAATAAATAAGAGAGCCTTTGCAATTATGCAAAACCTCAAGGGAGGTTAGTGTAATTTACCTTTTAATCTTTGTGTTGCAAGAAATAAATGATCAAGGGCAATTTTGAATTTTTGGTAGCAACGGTTGTTGACATCAGCCCTGTTTGGTGAGATTTATTTTCAGCTTATCTCAGCGTTTAGTTTAATTTAAACTATTTTGATGTGTTTGGTTCAGTTTAACAATATAGCTTATAGCTTTTTGTAAATCAAAAATCAACTTATTCTTTAAGTAGGGGAGGAGAAGCTTAATTTATAAGTTAAAAATCAGCTTATGTTAACAGCTATAAGCTTTAAGCTGTTAGACTATAAATTATAATCACTTTTCCACAGCTTTACCAAACGGGGCTATCATCTCATTCTGTTAAACATTCTAACAGATAGATGATGGAAGGGGAATCTTGATAATAATTTCAAAAGCAAGAAAGTTAGTGTAATTATTAAAATTATAAATAAGATTTTTATAAATATTGAAAATTTCAAGAGAGATAAGTGTAATTTACTCTTTATTTTTTAAAATAAAGTTGCGAGATACGTATTGATTTTGGATTAATTGTAGAAATGCGTCTCCGTCGTTGGAAAAAGCACATCGCATGAATTTGGGTTGGGCATAGTTGAATCTGAAGTGTTGGTTGCAACTCAAGTTGACGCGTGATCTCATTAAATGGATGTTTGGTCCAGTATAAACCCAAATTGTAGAGAAGTCATACCCTTTAATTTAGAAAAATACATAATAAGAAAAATTTATTCGTACCAAAAAATTATACAAAAAAATTAAAGTAATATTAGAGATCTTAAAAATTTTACCAAATGTGGGACCTACATGTGACCCATATGGTATAGGTCCCACACTAATACGAGACATTTAGTAAAAAAATTGATAACTTTTTGAAGTCTTTAGTATTTTCAAAATTTTAATAAGAATGATTTGATGTCATTATTGTAAATAAATTCATCTTTAATAATATTTTATTTTAAATTGAAAGATTCACAATCATTACATATAATTAATTATTTATTTATATAGCATTACTCCACAAAATAAACACACTCAAACCAATGATTTGTTATTTTTTTATTTTTGGCAAGGTACAATAAATGATTGTTAATGTATAATAGATGGTTGCGCTACATATATCAAAAAATAAAAAAAATGTTAGGAATACCAATAATTTTACTGGCACACTTACAAGTTGATATGTGTCCTATACTAAGTGATGATTAATCTTATCAAAACTTGTGAGTGTGTTAGTAAGATTGTTAGTAAATGTGTAAGTATCCCCAGCATTGTTGATATAAAAAATGCTAGATATGTCAAAAATTGTATCAAAATTTTTACCAAATGTCTCATATGGGTATGGGGCCCACATGGTGTGGGTCCCATACCCATGCGAGATCTTTAGTAAAAATTTTAATAGAACTTTTAAGATCTATAACATTACTTTTTCTTTTTTCTTTTTTCCCTTTATTATTAAACTCTCTCCGTCTCTCTATAAATAGAGGTCATTACACCAATACATCACTAAGAAATACCAAACCCTTCATTATATTGGCTTAGCAAAAATGCTAGAGCTCCCAAAAATTCTACCAAAAGTTTTACCAAATGTCTAACATGGGTGTGGGACCCACATGTGACCCACATTGTGTGGATCCCACACCCATGTGAGACATTTGATAAAACTTTTAGTAAAATATTTGGGGTGTCTAGCATTACTCTTGGCTTAGTCATTAGTTATTGAGTTAGTAGCTATCTACCACCTCCGAATGGCACCAAAATCAATTACAACACTCACCAAATTTCCCTTCCTCTTCCTTCTAGCCATATTTGCACCCACAAAAGCCTATAACTACCAATTCATAGAAACCAAATTGACACTCTACTTCCATGACTACTACGACGGCCCCAATGCTACGATGGTCGCACTCACAGGTATCCCCGGCAAGGCTTGGATATTCGACAATTTTGGAACCACTTATGTCGCCGATGATCGGATAACACAAAAACCTGACAAGAATTCACCTGAAATTGCACGTGGCCAGGGCATCTACGTGACGTCCTCACTTGATGGGGCGAATTCGCACATTTTGATTTCCATTGTTTTTACTAGCAATCGATACAATGGTAGCACCTTGGAGATTCAAGGCCGCAGTTTACAAGTTGCTGATGTCAGAGAAGTCTCCGTGGTGGGCGGCACCGGGAAATTCAAATTTGCCAGGGGAATTGCAAAATTTGAGACCCTTAACGTGGACACATCGACTTTCTATGCACTCGTACAGTGTAATCTTACTGTGCTACATTATTGAGGATGGTTTTTCAAAAATATAGCACAAGAAATTGAATAAAATGCAAGTGATACAAGTGCAAGAGACTTTATTCATTTATTTATTTAAATGCATCTTCAAATCTTAATGATCAATTGAAAAACTATGATTTAAGTCATTTATTTATTTATTTGTATATTAGTAATAGTCAGAAAGTCCCCTCTTACTATTTGCTTCAAAAGTGTAAGTTATAGGGAAATTTGGCTATAAACCCCCTTTATCTTCCTTTCATTGTTAAAAGGACTAAGAAAAAAATTATACTTTCTAAACCCCCTCATAATTATAAAGTCTTGCATAAAGGACAAAATTTATTATTTAATATTTTATATGACTATTATACCCACTCTCTACCATTCCATTGCAATTTCCATTTTCTCTCTCTAAAACCAGAGAAATGGCAAGGACTCCATCTCTCTCCTTCACACCTCATCGCCGATTCATTCCCAAACACCGACAATCACCAAATTCTCATCACATTGATCAACGAAAACTAATGAATTTCATCCTGAACAAACAAACAAACAAAAACCTAGCACAATCATAATCTGAAAAATCCAAAATCCTCCAAAACTGATTAGGTCTTCCAATGGCGGTGGTAGCACCAGTAGTGGACACAGAGTCCGCCTCAGATCGGAGTTCGATCTCCTTCTTCGGTTGATTTCTTCACTGTTCGATCACCGCTGTTGCCATTTGATCAAAGATCCTCGCCTGACATGTTCTATCTGCGCTGATACATACATATATATATATATATATATATATATATATATATGTGTGTGTGTGTTTGTGTGTTTTGAGATTTGAATTCGAATATATATGTGTTTTGAGATTTGAATTCGAATAAATATATATATACATATCTACATATTTCGATCTCTAATCAATATATATATATATGTATATGTATATATATGTGTGTTTTGAGTCTTTAAGATTGAAGATTTGAATGATTTTTTAGTAGAAGAGAGACCTGTTAGATCAAACATAACCTAATGGATTTATGAAATCGGCTAATGTGATGGAACCAGAGTAAAATAACATAAAATTTCATTTGATAGAACCATTGCTCTGTTTTTTTTATTTGACAAAACCAGAGTAAAATTTACTTTCATACAGAGTAAAATTTTACTTTTAGTTTCAGAGTGCAAAATTTTACTCTTATTCAGAGTAAAATTTTACTTTTATACAGAGTAAAATTTACTTTAGTTTCAGAGTGTAACATTTTACTTTTATTCAGTGTAAAATTTTACTTTCATACAGAGTAAAATTTTACTTTAGTTTCAGAGTGCAAAATTTTACTCTTATTCAGAGTAAAATTTTACTTTTATACAGAGTAAAATTTTACTTTAGTTTCAGAGTGTAACATTTTACTCTTATTCAGAGTAAAATTTTACTTTCATACAGAGTAAAATTGTATGAGGGTAATATGGTAAAAGAAACAAGTTTTAAAATATCAGGGGGTTTTGAAAGTACTTATATAATTCTTGTCATTTTGAAAGACAAATTAGATAGTGAGGGGGTTATGACCAAATCCCCCTAAGTTATATATAATATAATATTAGAAATATTAGTGAAACATTCCTCTCAAACTTTAAATAGTAGAAGAGGTCTAATATATTTTTTTTATTAACTAATGTCCATTGATGAAATTTCTTTGCGATCATACAAAAGAAATTTTTAAAATTTCTTAATAAAATCAGATAAATTTCTCTGTGTCGGAGAGAAATTTCTCTGTGTCGGAATTTTTGTGAAAATGTTGAGGGATCCCAACTACTGGGAAAATATTGTATCCCCTTTATCTTATAAAATTTTAATATCAAGGATCTTAAAAAAAATCTCCTAAAATATTTTTATAGCATGTAGTAGTCAATGTGTCATTTTCTATACAATTTTGGACAAAAGTTAAGCTTGAGAGTAAGTTCAAAAAAAGAAAAGAAAAGGAAAGAAAAAAACAAAAAAAACACTTAAAACATGAAGGGCTAAAGTGAAAAAAAGAAAAAGAAAAAGAAAAAGAAACTTTTAGAATTGAAGTGAAAAATGATGAAATATAAAAAGATAAAGTATAATTTACTTAAAAAATAAAAATAATAAATAATAAATAAATAAAGAAAAAAACCCATCAATGCTCTAACAAACTCACTTAATCCTAACAAATCTCCACAAAAGTTTATAAGAATTAAAAATTTTATGTTACATAAATTGGCAACCTAATTTACCTATGACTTTGCGAAGGATTATTTGTTGATTCTCTTTTCAGATTCATCTTTCTCTAGCTTGATTTTGTGCCCTAAAAGATGTATGACTTTGGGAATGCAATTTTTGACATTTATTAATGAAAAATGATATATAAGTTCATGTTTTAGATTCATTTTCTAAATTCAATGATGCGTTAAGAAAATAATTGATTGATAATTAAAGAATATTTAATTATTAGCGAATCATTTTCTTCATATAACATTGAATCTAGAAAGTGAGTCTAAATAGTAATGTTCTTTATTAATTGTGATAAGCAACAAAGATGATAAGCAAACAAAGATGATTTTCACTAAACTCTATACATATTGAGAGAGAAACCAACTAACAAATGACAAAACTTCCCTTACAAAAAAAGAGATTTACAACAAACACCCACCCAAAACGTGTTGGTGAGAACAATGATTGATTAATACAGAGGTTTATTTTGACAACTTATAATTTTAGTCAAAAAGCAAAAATCACTACAAAAAAATAAATTATTCTCACTACTTGTTAGGACATTTTTTTTTTCCCCAGAGAAAGCATAAAATCATTAAAAAAATTAGGGATATACACGGTCTGGATTGATTCGGTTCTGAGAAAATTCAAGAACCGAACCGATCCTAACGGTTCTGTGATTTTGAGAACCAGACCAGACCGTTACACTTGTAAAACCGGACCAGAACCAAACCGAAAAAATGGTTCAGTTTCGGTTTGGTTTACGGTTTCAAAAATTTCTATTTATAAGAATAAATTGTTAATATTAGCAAAATAATTACTCAAACTAATTACATTTAACTCATGATAAAAACTAATAATTAATATTAAGGCATTACTTAATATTGCATATATATACCATCCTAATATCATTAAAATCATAAAAAACCAATTAATAAAAATAAAATTTGATATTATATATATATATCTTTTAAAATTCGGTTCGGTTCGGTTCGGTTCGGTTCGGTTCGAACCGCGATTTTTTCAAAAAATCCATTAACCAAACCGTTTTTACGGTTCTCATATTTCTTAATCCGAAACCGAACCAATTCTTGATAGAACCGAACCAAACCGTATGATTCGGTCTGGTTCGGTCCGGATTATCGGTTTGAACGGATTTTTGAACAGCCCTAAAAAAAACCCAATTCCTAAAGCAATCCAGATTTCAATAAGTTTCCTCCTTGGGCATCTTGCAGTTGGAGATCTGTGTGTGTAGGGTTACAAAAGAACCGAACTGTTCATGAATAGGCTCGGCTCGACTCATTAAGGACTCGGTTCAGTTTAGCTCGTTTAATAAATGAGTCGAGCTCGAACTCGAATATTAGGCTCATTTAATAAACGAGCCAAATTCAAACTCGAACTCAAACTCAAACTCGAATAAGCTCGGTTTGTCAAGCTCAACTCGTTTATCTTTATTTAAATTATATAATAAATATATTATTTATATATTAAATAATATAAATAATATTTTAAAAAAATCTTATTGAGCCGAGCTTAAACCGAGTTATTTATCGAGCCGAGTTCGAGCTCAATAAACAAGTTCGATAAGCAAACAAGCCGAGCTCGAACTTAAAAAAGTCCAGCTTAGCTCGACTCGTTGGCAGCCTATCTAACCAGACCAACAATAAATTTAAGAATGCACATACAGAAATAAAAAATAAACACATACAGAGCAATGATTTTTTTTTTTTGTTTTTTGGCAAGGTACAATAAATGATTGTTAATGTATAATAAATATAATAAAAATTATTGTTTAATGAGCCTATTAACAAAGTTTTTGATTTAATATTTAAAATAACAAAGTATGTCATTTACAAACTGACAAAAATAACCTAAGTTGACTTTTCATGTAATCTAATTATAAATAAAAAAAATCATCTATATTTGATAGTTTTTTTTTTTACACATTGAGCCTAACTCTTCATTTAATATGTTTATTAATTTTGGATAGAGAATGGTAATTTTTAAAAAAATATATATATCTACATATGATTAGCAATAATGTTAACTTATTTTTCATATCAAAATTAATTTTTATTTGGAATATTTTTTTTTAAAATTTTTTGTTTTGAAAGAAGAAAAGAAATTTTTATGTGTTGAGGTCAAATAAAAAATTGAACGGCCACCTCGTATTCTCAATAGAAAGAGTTAATTTCCTTTATAAAAGATTAAGGTTAAAATGGTCATTAAAAAGTATACGACAAATTTCAATTTATCCCTTATAGTTTGGGCTATGTATGATTTACGCCCCCAAATATTTGAAAATGACCATATAATTCCGTTATGATTTGTAAACTGAAGTGCATCAGTAAACTTGTTAACAATTTAATGAAAAATGTTAAAATATTCTTATATTTTCGTCATTTGTTTAGATGCAAAGGACACTTTAACTCTCTGTTTTTTATTCTATGTGTGATTTACCTCTTTGAAATTTAAAAATGAGCATCTCATATCTGCCATGTGTTTCACAATTACTATTAAGTTAGACAGAATGTTTAATGGTGCACTTCAAACCACAAACTACGTAGGGATTATGTAGTCATTTCCAAATGTTAAGGGATAAACTGCACATAGTCCAAATCATATGGGGTAAAATGAACTTTGCCCAAAAGTATATTATAAGTATTTATGATTAGCATTCAAATTATAGAAAAAAATAATGAATGGTTGGCTCTGTTAATACCTAACTGCATTTATTATAATTTTTTTCAATATTTTAACTGGATTTATTATACCTTAACTAGTGTCCTTCGGATACTTGTTGGCTAGACCTTTTATTAGATTAAAAGTCATTTATTTATAATAATATTTACATGTCATTTTTTATAAAATTTTTTGTATAAATAATTCTGTTTTTTTGCTAAACTCTCTCTCTCTCTCTCTCTCTCTCTCTCTATAAATAGAGGCTATTACGCCAACAGATCACGAAGAAATACAAAAGCCCTTCATTATATTGGCTTAGTCATTGGTTATTGAGTTAGTAGCACCTCCCAATGGCACCAAAGTCAATCGCAACACTCAGCAAATTGCCTTTCCTCTTCCTTCTAGTCATATTTGCATCCTCACAAGCCTATGACTACCAATTCATAGAAACCAACATGACACTCTACTTCCAAGAGTACTACGCCGGCCCGAATGCGACGGTGAACACACTCACTGGAATCCCGGGCAACGATTGGGCATTCGACAGTTTTGGAACCACTTATGTCGTCGATGATCCGATAACACAAAGCCTTGACAAGAATTCATCCGAAATTGCACGTGGCCAGGGCATCTACATGACGTCCTCGCTAGATGGGGCTAATATGCAGGTGTTGATTTCCATTGTTTTTACTAGCAATGAATACAATGGTAGCACCTTAGAGATTCAAGGCCGCAGTTTACAAGCTGCTAATGTCAGAGAAGTCTCCGTGGTGGGCGGCACCGGGATATTCAAGTTTGCCAGGGGAATTGCAAAATTTGAGACCCTTAACGTGGACACATCGACTTTCTACGCGCTCGTACAATGTAACCTTACCGTGCTACATTATTGAGGACAGTTTTTAAAAACATAGCACATGAAATTGAATAAAATGCAAGTGAAGCAAGTGCAAGAGGCTTTATTTATTTATTTCAATGTATCTTCTAATCTTAATGATCAATTGTCAAAACTATGATTTAAGTCATTTATTTATTTATTTTTACTTCAGCAATAGTCAGAAACTCCCTCTTACTATTTGTGTTAGAAATGTGAGTTATATATAATAAAATATTAAAAATATTAGTAAAATATTCCTCTCCAACTTTGCATAGTAGAAGTGGTCTAATATATATTTTTTTTATTAGTTAAGGTCCCGATGAAATTTCTTTGTGATCATAGTAGAGAAATTTTGAAATTTCTCTATGAAATAAGAGAAATTTTCAAAATTTCTTCGTAAAATCAAAGAAATTTCTCTGTGTCGGAGTGAAATTTCTCTGTGTCAAATTTTTTCTGTGAAAATGTTGAGGAACTGCAACTATTATTAGAATATTATATGTCCTTTATCTTATAAAATCTTAATATCAAGAATCTTAAAAAAAAATCTCCTAAAATATTTTTATAGCATATGGTAGTCAATGTGTCATTTTCTATATAATTGTGGACAAGAGTTGAGTTTGAGAGTAAGTTAAAAAAAAAAAAAAAAATTAGAATCTGAGTGAAAAATTATGAAGTATATAAAGGACAGCGTATAATTTACTTTTTAAAAAAAAATCAATACTCTAACAAACTCACTTAATCCTAACAAATCTCCACAAAAATTTAAAAGAATTAAAAATGTTATGTCACATAAATTGGCAACCTAATTTACCCATGACTTTGCCAATGATTATTTGTTGATTCTCTTTTCAAATTCATCTTTCTCTAGCTTGATTTTGTGCCTTAAAAGACGTGTGACTTTGGGGATGCAAGTTTTGACATTTATTAATAAAAAATAATATATAAGTTCACTTTTTAAATTTAGTAATGGGTTAAAAAATAATAATTGATAATTAGAGAATATTTAATTATTAATCATTAATGGGTTAAAAAATAATAATTGATAATTAGAGAATATTTAATTATTAATCATTCATCTTTTTCATATAGTACTGAATTTAAAAAGTAAATCTAACTTTTGTATCTAAATAATAATGCTCTTTATTAATTGTGATAAACCACAAAGATGATAAGCACACGAAGATGATTTTCACTAAACACTATACAAATTGAGAGAGAAACCAACTAACAAATGACAAAACTTCCCTTACAAAAATAGAGATTTACAACAAACACCCACACAAAAAGCGTTGGTGAGAACAATGATTGATTAATACAGAGGTTTATATTGACAACTTATAATTTTAGTAACCCAAGGGGTTGTGGCATTGTGGTAAGGCCTTGGGGTTTAAGCCCCAAGGTCACAAGTTCAATTCTCCTCTTTGGCCAATCTCCTGGGCGAAGCACTGTTGGTTAGGAGGTTGGACCTCAAGTTGTCTAGTCAGCACTTGGTGTGGGTTCAATGCTCCCCCGCTGTGCGAGTCCTGACTTCGCTCGGAACGGCTAACAGGACACCTTGGTGATCTCTGCAAGGGGCGCTGCCTTGGACCTGCGGGAGGGTAGAGAGGATTTTCCTGTAAAAAAAAAAAAAAAAAAAAAAACCTTATAATTTTAGTTAAAAAGCAAAAATTACTTAAAAAAAATAAATTATTCCCTCTACTTAATAGTACATTTTTTAGAGTAATATTAGAGATTTCAAAAGTTCTATCAAAATTTTTACCAAATATCTCATATGAGTGTGAGACTCACATAGTGTAGGTCCCACATCCATATGAGACATTTGATAAAAATTTTAATAAAACTTTCACGATCTCTAACATTTATTTATGGGGTTTTTTTTTATGGTCCCTCGTATTAAGATTTTATAGCATAAAGAACATCTAATATTTTCATAACGTCTAAGGTCTCTCAAGTTGATCTAGAGAAAATTGGTCCAGAGAAAATTAGTCCAGAGAAAATTCACGTCATAGAAAATTTCTCTGACCTTCAGGAGTGGTTGATGGAGGACAGAAAGTGCATACAACATCGAGCTGATTACCAAAAAAAAAAAAAGAAGCAATAACATCGGTGGGATTTATACAAATTAAGCATTCCAAGTTCCAGCTCGAAACCAAAGAATTTCTCTGGACCAACCCAGAGAAAATTCAGTTAAAAAACCAGAGAATTTCTCTGGTTTCAACCCAGAGAAAATTCAGTTCAAATGAAAAAAAATTTCAGTTCACTAGTCCAAACACACACCATATATATACCACACGTACACACACAAATTCATTGAATCTGGAACTTGATCATAGAAGTACTCTTGTAGGCCAACAAGTGTAAACCCATCTCTAATCCCAAGAATGATAAACTGAGGAAATTATGGGAATTTCTCTGCAAGTCCCAGTCACCACACACACACACACACACACACACACACACACACACACACACACACAGAGGCTCTGCAATTGTTTGCAACAATGGCGATGACCACCACTCCTCTCTATTTTGCCTCTCCGATTCCAAAACAAAGCAACTCTACAAATCCACACGCCTTTTATTTTCTCCCTTCTCGCATCTCCATCGCCAAACACTCGTCTCTCTCTGTCCGATCACCGCCGCAGCCAGTGGCGGCGATAGTGGTGGCTGAAACCGAGAGTGCAGTTGTGGAAGCTGAGCCGAAGAAGACTGCCGCTACTTCGCTCAATTCTCTGCCTTTATCGCCTCGTGATTCGGGATGTTCTGTCGCTCAAGGTAATCGATTTCTTTTAATTCTTCAAAAGCACAATTTGAATGTTATTTGTTGATATCCACTTGATATAGATGACGAGAGTTCAGAGAGATAGAGAGAGAGAATGAGGTTTGATTTGAGAAATTTCTCTGTAATATATGAGTGTGGGGGTTGAGGGACCTTAGACATCAAAAAATAATATTGTGGATCTCTTCCGTTACTAAATATAGGAGAGGAACCTTAGACTAATTTTCCCTTTATTTATTTATTTATTTATTTTTTCCGAAGAAAATATAAAACCCAATTCCAAAAGCAATCTAGATTTCAATAAGTTTCCTCCTGGGGCATCTTACAATTGGAGATTTGTGTGTGTAGGGTTACAAGGGAACCGAGTTGTTCACGAATAGACTCCACTTGACTCATTAAGGATTTAGTTCGGTTCTGTTGGAAAAATGGTGTTTTATATGGCTTATTTTGGGCCGACTTTGAGGCCAAAATTGAGTGGGCCCCAAGCGTCTTTTGGGGTGGGTCCGAAAAGGTGACGTGTTCATTGCCGCGTGGCAAGTCACACGGTGGAGACGTGACGTCAAAACCATTTTTGAGTGAATGGGAAGTTAACGTCGTTTTAGGGTCTAACTTTAATTTTTTTAAACAAAAATTCTTTTGAATTTAAAAAAAAAAATTATTGTGGGAATTTAATTTAAATATAAATTTAAATTAAAATTTTTGGTTTCCTGAGTGGTTTTCTAAAGTTTGTAATTTAAATTTAAATTTAAATTTAATTTTTGGTATCCTAAATATTTTATACCTTTTCCTTTATTTAGATTAAACTATTTAAATAGTTTAATAATAATATTCAAACACTTTGGATTTGAATTCCACAACAGTTGGTATGGTCCAAATATAGCACCCGGATAGATTTGGTTTTGAAACTGTTCTGATCATTATTCAAATTTGTTTGAATTGTTATTTTTTCCAACGGTCATATTGGTTGGGCACCTGTTCATTTCCATTTTGCACCTATTCGGGTCCATTGGAGTTGCCTATAAATACATGGTATTTCCAACAGTCTTGGTGATGAAAAAACAATCTCATATTTTGTTTTTGCTGTCCAAACTATTTTTGTTTGCATTATTCTACATACTAGTTTAAGAATAAATTTTCAGAGAGTATAGATCACAGGTTTGGTTCGCCGAACAAATTTATTTGAAGTGCTTCTATAAATTTGTGAAGATCATTGTATCCTGGGAGATAGACGCCACTCAACCGTAAGCACCATAGCGGGGCGAATCTGTCTTAAGGACAGAGTGTCACACACTCGACTTGATCTTTATTTTTATTCGGTTCAATAAATAAATCTGGTATGTAATTTATTTATTTTGTTTGAATTTATTTCAAGTTATTTTTTTTTCACAGAAGATTGTTCCAACAATCTTAAGACAGATTCGAATTATTCTGTTTACAGAATTTTTCGTTTGTTTCCTTTTTCCATTCTTCGTAAATAATTTCGAAAGAAAATTATTTTCTGTGAATTTACAAAATAATATTCTGGTTGGAAAAACAAATAGTGATTATATGCTATTTGACAGATAGTAGTAATATACTGTCTCTTTTCTTTGACAACAACTAGTAGTACGATACTGGTGTCATTAACAATTCAGAATATATTTTTGTGGAATTTTTTCAGAAATTAATTTTGGGTTTTAGAAATTATTTTCTGAGTTTTCGTTAGTTAAAATTCTGTTTTCAGTATTTTAATTTTTGGAGTGTAACAAGAGATTTAATTTTCTTGTGTGGAATTATTTTGGTTAAATAAAATTTTATTTTATTTCCAAATTAATTGAAAAATAAAAGTTATAGTTTTTATTTCTTTTATTTTCGGTGTGGAATTAATTTGTTTAAATAAAATTTTATTTTATTTTCAAATTAATTGGAAAATAAAAGTTACATTCTTGTTTCTTTTATTTTTACAGAATTTAATTCTGTGCATTTGGTTTAATTTTCTGTGTAGTGTAAATTCTAATTGTAATTTTGTTTTATAAATTAGAATTGATGGCTACAGAAACAAATGCCCAAACTAGTACTACTGTGGTGGCTGCAATGACACAAACCCCCTTTCCTGTGATGACAGTACCGGTAAATCACGGTGAAAAGCCAGAGAAGTTCTCAGGAACTGACTTTAAAAGATGGCAACAGAAAATGTTGTTCTATCTTACAACTTTGAACCTGGCTCGTTTCCTCCGTGAAGATGCTCCTATCCTGAAAGAGGATGAAACTGACCGGCAAGTGGTTGCTGCGGTTGATGCTTGGAAACATGCCGATTTCCTTTGCCGGAATTACGTCTTGAACGGACTTGACAACACATTGTACAACGTCTCCAGTCCTATCAAGACAGCAAAGGAACTTTGGGAATCGTTGGAGAAAAAGTACAAAACAGAAGATGCTGGCTCAAAGAAATTTGTGGTTGGCAGATTCCTGGATTTTGTAATGGTTGATTCAAAAACTGTGATCAGCCAAGCTCAAGATTTCCAACTCATTCTGCATGACATTCACGCAGAAGGTATGTCTCTCAGTGAATCCTTTCAAGTTGCAGCCTTAATTGAAAAATTACCCAAAGGCTGGAAGGAATTCAAGAACTACCTTAAACACAAGCGCAAAGAAATTTCTATGGACGAGTTAATTGTGCGTTTAAGGATTGAGGAGGACAACCGCAATTCTGATAAGCGGGCTGGTAAGAATCCTATGGAGTCTAAGGCAAATGTGGTAGAACATGCTTCAAAAACCAAGAAACGTAAGTCTTCTGGATAAAGTTCATCACAAGGCTCTAAAGGGGGGATAATAAAAAGTACAAGTTTAATGGCAAATGTTACATCTGTGACAAAGAGGGACATCGGGCCAAAGATTGCCGTAGCAAAGGCAAAAGCAAGAAACGAACAAGCAAGAAGCCTGCTCAAGCCCATATGACCGAAGTGGACAAGATTTCCAATGGTGTAGATGACATCAATCTTTCTGCAGTTGTTTCCGAGGCAAATCTTGTCGGAAATCCTAAAGAATGGTGGGTGGACACTGGTGCTACTCGCCATATTTGTGCCGACAAAAAGATGTTCACATCTTACTCTTCAGTGGACAATGGTGAACAACTATTTATGGGCAACTCCTCAACTTCCAAAGTTGAAGGACAAGGAAAGATTGTTCTCAAGATGACATCAGGAAAGGAACTCACTCTCAACAATGTGCTGCATGTACCGGACATTCGCAAGAATCTTGTTTCCGGATCTTTGTTGAGTAAGAATGGGTTTAGACTAGTATTTGAGAGTGATAAATTTGTACTTACTAAGAATGGGATGTATGTAGGAAAAGGTTACATGTCTGATGGCCTTTTCAAGTTAAATGTAATGACTGTTGTACCCTCTGTTATTAATAATACTACATCTTCTTCTTACTTGCTTGAGTCTTCAAATTTATGGCATGGTAGACTAGGACATGTTAATTATGGATCTTTGCGTAGATTAATTAATATGGAATGTTTACCTAAATTTGACATTGATTCAAATCATAAATGTGAAATTTGTGTTGAGGCAAAATTATCTAAAACTCCTTTTCATTCAATTGAAAGAAGTACGGAACCACTTGAATTAATTCATAGTGACATTTGTGATTTTAAATCAATTCAAACAAGAGGTGGAAAAAAGTATGTAATCACTTTTATAGATGACTATACTAGATATAGTTATATTTATTTAATTCGAACCAAGGATGAAGCTTTGGAAACTTTCATTCAATATAAGAATGAAGTTGAAAATCAACTTGGTAAGAAAATCAAGAAACTTAGAAGTGATAGAGGTGGTGAATATGAATCACCTTTTGGTGAATTTTGTAAAGAACATGGAATAATTCATCAAACCACCGCTCCTTACTCACCTCAGCAAAATGGAATTGCTGAAAGGAAAAATAGGACTTTAAAAGAAATGATGAATGCCATGTTATTCAGTTCTGGATTACCTCAGAACTTGTGGGGGGAAGCAATACTTTCTGCTAATTATATTTTAAATAAAATACCCCGAAAGAAAGTAAATCAAACACCTTATGAATTGTGGCATGGAAGAGTACCATCCTACAAATACTTAAAAGTGTGGGGGTGTTTGGCTAAAGTGGCTATTTCTAGTCCTAAAAAGACTAAGATAGGTCCTAAGACCATTGATTGCATATTCATTGGTTATGCCAAGAATAGTAGTGCATATCGGTTTTTGATTCATAAATCAGAACATTCCGAAATGCATGTAAATACTATTATTGAGTCTCGGAATGCATCATTCTTTGAACATGTATTTCCAAAGAAGACTGGACAAGAGACTAGTAACAATAAAAGATCTCATGATGCTATTACTAGTCAGGATCAAGAACAGGATCAAGAACATAATCAAGAACAAAAGTTAGATCAAAATGAGGAAGAGGAACTTAGGCGTAGTAAACGTGCTAGAACCTCAAAATCTTTTGGTCCAGATTTTCTAACATATTTGTTAGAAAATGAGCCTTTAACTTTTAAAGAGGCTATGTCCAGTCCTGAAGCTCCTTTATGTAAAGAAGCTGTCAACAGTGAAGTTGAATCCATCTTGCAAAATCACACTTGGGAATTAGTGGACTTGCCACCAGGTTGTAAACCTCTTGGGTACAAGTGGATTTTCAAAAGAAAATTGAAAGCGGATGGATTAATAGACAAATACAAGGCAAGACTTGTAGTCAAAGGGTTTAGACAAAAAAAAGGTCTAGATTACTTTGACACATGCTCACCGGTTACTAGAATAACATCCATTAGAATGCTAATTGCCATTGCATCTCTATACAATCTAGAAATTCATCAAATGGATGTGAAAACCGCTTTCTTAAATGGTGAGTTAAATGAAGAAATTTACATGGAACAACCAGAAGGGTTTTCTGTTCCAGGGAAAGAAAAGAAAGTGTGTAAATTGGTTAAATCATTATATGGTTTAAAACAAGTCCCAAAGCAATGGCATGAGAAATTTGACAAGGCCATGATGTCAAATGGTTTTAAAATTAATGAGTGTGACAAATGTGTTTATATTAAAAACACAGACAAATGTTATGTCATTGTATGTCTTTATGTAGATGTTATGCTCATCATAGGTAGTAATAATGATATGATTAAAACTACCAAGAAAATGTTGAA
Source organism: Camellia japonica (assembly GCA_030407325.1). Lineage (NCBI taxonomy): Eukaryota > Viridiplantae > Streptophyta > Magnoliopsida > Ericales > Theaceae > Camellia > Camellia japonica. The sequence continues at coordinate 38,771,799 of JAPPVO010000032.1, read as the reverse complement.
TAAACATTTTGACATGAAGGACATGGGCATTGCTGATGTAATTCTTGGTATGAAAATTACCAAAACATCAGAAGGATATGCTTTGTCACAATCTCATTACATTGAGAAAATACTTGACAAATTCAGCAAAGATGATGATCATCTTGCTAGAACTCCTGTAGATGTTAATTTGTATCTTTCTAAGAATGTACAGGAAAGTATTTCTCAATTAGAGTATGCCCAAATTATTGGAAGCTTAATGTACTTGATGAACTGCACTCGCCCAGATATAGCTTATGCAGTAAGTAAATTAAGTAGATATACGAGTAATCCGGGAGTAGAACACTGGAAAGCAATTATAAGGGTTCTTAGATATCTCCGATTTACTCGTAACATTGGGTTTAATTATACTAGATATCCAGCAGTGCTTGAAGGATACTGTGATGCAAATTGGATATCGGATACTAAAGACTCGAAGTCCACCAGTGGGTATGTCTTTACTCTTGGTGGGGCGGCTGTATCTTGGAAATCTTCCAAACAGACTTGTATTGCTAGGTCTACTATGGAATCTGAATTCATAGCTTTAGACAAAGCAGGGGAAGAAGCAGAATGGCTTCGCCACTTCCTTGAAGATATTCCAATATGGCCAAAACCGGTGCCTGCTATATGCATACATTGCGATAGTAAATCAGCAATAGGTAGAGCACAGAGTCATATGTATAACGGTAAGTCACGACACATTCGTCGTCGACATAACACCGTGAGACAACTACTCTCTAATGGAATTATTTCCATAGAATATGTTAAGTCTAAAGACAACATAGCGGATCCACTAACCAAAGGGTTAGCAAGAGAGTTAGTTGAGAATTCATCGAGGAGAATGGGACTAAAGCCTATTAAATAAGAGTTACCACAACGGCAACCCAACCTAGTTGACTGGAGATCCCAAGATCTAGGTTCAAAGGGACAACCGAGTTGTGATTGACTCAGAAGGATCACTGTGGAGTCCAACTCCTACCCATTTCTATGATAAAATAAGTGATGTCTGCAGCGATTTAGGTTAAGTAATACTTTTAATGATTCTTATATCTAGGTAAACCTAGTGGAGTATGGCAGGATACTCTTCATAAGAATCACCTATATGAGTGTGAACTGGGCCGGTTCTGTGAGATTTGTGAAGGGCTACAATTCTCTAGAGCACTCATGAAGACCAGGTTGTTCAGGGCCAAAATGAACACAATAGTGAGAACTAAACTGTGTCTGGGAATATACTGTGTGAGTTCTATTGTCTTGGTTTACACAAACGGCTGAACAGTTCAAGACATCATGTTCACTGGTTAGCTAGTAAATCCGATAGTGTCTCACAAAGGAAGGTTCAAAGCCAAAAGCTACTTATCCTTTGCAGAATATTTCCAATTTCTGTACTCTCTGTAATTAGATCATGTTGTTGCATTTTCTCTCCGTCTAATTCCATTCATGTGGGGGATTGTTGGAAAAATGGTGTTTTATATGGCTTATTTTGGGCCGACTTTGAGGCCAAAATTGAGTGGGCCCCAAGCGTCTTTTGGGGTGGGTCCGAAAAGGTGACGTGTTCATTGCCGCGTGGCAAGTCACACGGTGGAGACGTGACGTCAAAACCATTTTTGAGTGAATGGGAAGTTAACGTCGTTTTAGGGTCTAACTTTAATTTTTTTAAACAAAAATTCTTTTGAATTTTTAAAAAAAAATTATTGTGGGAATTTAATTTAAATATAAATTTAAATTAAAATTTTTGGTTCCTGAGTGGTTTTCTAAAGTTTGTAATTTAAATTTAAATTTAAATTTAATTTTTGGTATCCTAAATATTTTATACCTTTTCCTTTATTTAGATTAAACTATTTAAATAGTTTAATAATAATATTCAAACACTTTGGATTTGAATTCCACAACAGTTGGTATGGTCCAAATATAGCACCCGGATAGATTTGGTTTTGAAACTGTTCTGATCATTATTCAAATTTGTTTGAATTGTTATTTTTTCCAACGGTCATATTGGTTGGGCACCTGTTCATTTCCATTTTGCACCTATTCGGGTCCATTGGAGTTGCCTATAAATACATGGTATTTCCAACAGTCTTGGTGATGAAAAAACAATCTCATATTTTGTCTTTTTGCTGTCCAAACTATTTTTGTTTGCATTATTCTACATACTAGTTTAAGAATAAATTTTCAGAGAGTATAGATCACAGGTTTGGTTCGCCGAACAAATTTATTTGAAGTGCTTCTATAAATTTGTGAAGATCATTGTATCCTGGGAGATAGACGCCACTCAACCGTAAGCACCATAGCGGGGCGAATCTGTCTTAAGGACAGAGTGTCACACACTCGACTTGATCTTTATTTTTATTCGGTTCAATAAATAAATCTGGTATGTAATTTATTTATTTTGTTTGAATTTATTTCAAGTTATTTTTTTTTCACAGAAGATTGTTCCAACAGGTTCAGCTCGGCTCGTTTAGTAAACAAATCGAGCTTGGATTCGAATATTAGACTCATTTAGTAAACAAGCCAAACTCGAGCTCGAATAAGCTCGACTCATTAAGCTTGGCTTGTTTATCTTATTTAAATTATATAATAAATATATTATTTGTATATTAAATAATATAAATAATATTTTAAAAAAAATCTTATCTAGCCGAGCTCGAGTTTCATTAATATTAATCTGCTGAACCGAGCTTGAGCCCATTTACTTATTGAGCCGAGTTTTAGCTCAATAAACAAACTCGATAAGCAAACAAGCCGAGCTTGAGCTTGAGCTTTAGCTCAGCAAAGCTTGGCTCGACTTGTTTGCAACCCTATATGTAACCACACGAATAATAAATTTAGGAATGCACATACAGAAATAAAAAATAAACACATACAGAGCAATGATTTTTTGTTTTTGGTTTTTGGCAAGGTACAATAAATGATTGTTAATGTATAATAAATATAATAAAACAAAAATTTTAGAAATCCTAAAAATTCTACTAAAATTTTTACAAAAATGCTTGGGATTCCTTTTTTTTTGGACCCCCACAACGTCGTTTGGATCTCAACCATTGATGTATGTGTAAGACCCACCCATGTATGTGTGGAGCCCAAACATCAATGGTTGATATCTAAAAAGACTTGTGGTGGTCCAAAAAAAGGGGTCTCAAGACTTTTTTGAGAGCCGAGTAAAACGCCACGTTTTGTGGCCTCACAAAACGCCAAGTTGCGTTTTTGCTCATTTGGGAAGTGGCCAAAAATTAGGTTGGAAAATTACGTAAGTACCCTCCACGTTTACATTTTGAGGGTTAGGGTAAAATATAAATTTTCTAAGTTAGGTAAGGGTATTTTAGTCATTTTAGTGTGATGTGACACCATAAACAAATATTAATCCAAAAAAAAAATATTTTTTTACTAACTTCCCAAATCACTTTCCAAAAAACTCAAAAAGTTTGGTTAAAAGCAAAAAAGCTGCTTTTTACCATCTTCCCAAAATAGGTCTCAATCATTGTTGAAATTTTTACCAAATGTCTCATATAGGTGTGAGACCCACATGGTCTAGATCCGACACCCATATGAGATATTTTGTAAAAAATTTAATAGAATTTTTAAAATTTCTAACATTACTCATATTAAAAATTATTGTTTAATGAGCCTATGAACAACGTTTTTGATTTAATATTTAAAATAACAAAGTATGTCATTTACAAACAAATCAACAGTATTGTAAATGACAAAAATAACCTAAGTTAACTTTTCATATAATCTAATTATAAAAAAAGGGCATTTACATATAAATTTTAATTTATGAACTTATATTTCATTAAGTCTTAACTAAAATTTTTTGAACCTTTAAGTCTCATTAATTTTTTAATAGTTGAAATTACACTTCAAATAATGATCGTTCACATTCAAATAATGATTGTTCATAATTTATAATTATCTATAAAGGAATATGATGATTTGACATTTATTTTGATTTTCAAAATTTTAAAACATCAACTTTCAAAATGAAAAAACAAAAAAAAAATTATGTGAAATTTTTTTTTTGAAAAAACAGAATTATTGTTTTGTGCAAAATTGAAATTTTGTGTCTATAAAGGAGTGTGATGATGAAACATTGATGTGCAAAATTAAAAAAAAAAAATTAAAAAATTAAAAATGATAATATTTTCGGTTTTATTGGATAGTTGAATCAAACTAATAAGTAGAATAACAAAAACGTTTAATCTTATGTTCTGTTTTTATTTTTTCATCAGTTAGTGAAACAATCATCTGAAACATTATTATGCAAAATTAATAATGTTCTTAATTTTAAAAATTGAAAAAACTGATAATATTATCAATTTTACTAAATAGGACTTATTGATTTAAAAAATCTTAAATAGGACCTAAACTACCATAACATTTGTAAATAGGACTTTTAGATAATTAGCTTAAAAAAAAAAACATCTATATTTGATAATTTTTTTTTACATGTCAAACCTAACACTTCATTTAATATGTTTATTAATTTTGGATCGAGAATAGTAATTTAAAAAATATATATATATATATATATCTACATATGATTAGCAATAATGTTAACTTATTTTTCATATCAAAATTAATTTTTATCTGGAATATTTTTTTTAATTTTTTGTTTTAAAAGAAAAAAAAACTACGTGTTGAGGTCAAATAAAAAATAAATTCATAAAATAAAGATATTAAAAATTGAATGGGTAGCTCGTATTCTCCATAGAAAGAGTTAATTTTCTTTATAAAAGATTAAGGTTAAAACGGTAATTAAAAATTATAGGGTAAATTTCACTTTATCCCCCTATAATTTGGGTCATGTGTGGTTTACGAAAAATTATATTTTCACACATTTACTAATCTCAGTACACATTATTGCTCAGTGCACACACTCATTACTTTGATTATAGTTTTTTTTTTCCTCATTCTACATACTTCATGTTCGAATTATGGGTGTTATGGTTATTTTATTTTAGGGTATAATTGTCATTAAAATAATGTTTCATTAAGTGTGTACACTGAGATAAGTAGATATATAGAAATAGAATATTCCGTGGTTTACCCCTCTAATATTTGAAAATGACCATAAAACCCCTTATGATTTGTAAACTGACCATTAAACCGTTAACAATTTAATGAAAAAGGTTAAAATATCCATGTATTTTCGTCATTTGTTTGGAAGCAAAGTACACTTTAACTCCCTGTGTTCTATTCTATGTGCGATTTACCCCTTTGACATTTAAAAATAAGCATATAACCCCCTTATATCTATCATGTGTTTCACAAGTACTGTTAAGTTAGATGAAATGTTTAATGGTGCACTTCAAACCACAAACTACGTAGGGATTATGTAATCATTTCTAAACGTTAAGGAATAAATCGCACATGGTCTAAATCATGTAGAGTAAAATGAAGTTTGACCTAAAGTATATTGTAAGTATTTATGATTAGCATTAAAATAATAGAAATAAGTAATGAATGGTTGGTTCTTTTAAGAGTTATGCTAGGGACCCCAAATATTCTACCAAACCTCTTACATGGGTGTGTGACCTACACACACGTGGATTTGTGTGAGTCTCACCTCATGTGAGAAATTTGATAGAATATTTGGTAAAATATTTGGGATACGTAACATTTCTCCTCTTTTAATACCTAACTGCATTTATTATGAATTTTTTCAATATTTTAACTGTATTTATTATGCTTTAACTATTGTCTTTCGAGTACTTGTTAGCTAGACCTTTTATTATATTAAACAGTTATTCATTTATAATAATATTTACATATCATTCTCATAAAGTTTTTTTTTTTTTTATCAATTTTATGTATAAATAATTCTTTTTTTTATTGCTGAACTCTCTCTCGCTCTCTATAAATAGAGGCTATTACACCAACAGATCATTAAAAAATACAAAAACCCTTCATTATATTGGCTTGGCCATTGGTTATTGAGTTAGTAGCTATCGATCACCTCCCAATGGCACCAAAGTCAATTGCAACTCTCACCAAATTGTCTTTCCTCATCCTTCTAGTCATATTTGCATCTTCACAAGCCTATGACTACCATTTCATAGAAACCAACATGACACTCTACTTCCAAGAGTACTACGCCGGCCCCAATGCCACGGTGAACAAACTTACTGGAATCCCCGGCAACATCTGGGCATTCGACAGTTTTGGAACCACTTATGCCGTTGATGATCAAATAACACAAAGCCCTGACAAGAATTCATCCGAAATTGCACGTGGTCAGGGCATCTACATAACGTCCTCACTAGATGGGGCTAATATGCAGGTGTTGATTTCCATTGTTTTTACTAGCAATGAATACAATGGTAGCACCTTGGAGATTCAAGGCCGCAACATACAACTTGCTGATGTTAAAGAAATCTCTGTGGTGGGCGGCACTGGGAAATTTAAGTTTGCCAAGGGAATTGCGACATTTGAGACCATTTGCACGGACAAGTCGATTTTCTACTCGCTCATACGGTGCAATTTTACTGTGCTGCACTATTGAGGACGGTTTTTTCAACTATGTAGGAAATGGAATTGAATAAAATGAGAGTGATGCAAGTGCAAGTGGTTTTTTTTTTGGTAATGTCTTGTCAAATCTTAATAATCAATTATCAAAGCCATGATTTAAGTCATTTATTCTTTATTTTTGTATTGTTTGTGTTAGAAATGTGAATTATATATAGTAAAATATTTTTATATCACGTGATTGTCAATATGTCATTTTCTACATAATTTTAAACAAAAGTTAAGTTTGAAAATTGAAAAAAAACTTAAAACATGAAGAGTTAAAATGAAAAAAAAAAAAAAAATTAAGTCGGGGTGAGAAAATAACCAAATATAAAAATTACAAAGTGTAATTTATCCTAACAAAAAAAAAAGAAAAAAAAAGAAAAAGAAAAAACACTCTAACAAACTCACTTAATCGTAACAAATCTCTACACAAATTTATGCTTTGGAAATTTGACATTTATTACCTACACATTAATGATAATGAAAGATTCATAGCCATTTGGAGAAGGATCCCCTTCCGTCATTGTTTTGGCTCGTGGGGCTCTACCACGAGCCTTATTTTGATAATTTAAACTATTTATTTTGTTAAGTATTTCGTATATTTTATTTTTAAAAAAAATTAGATCGATCTGATAATTGTAACTAGTTCAATTTCTTGTATTTTTTACAAAAAAAGAAAAGAAAAGAAGTAGATGACAAAAAAAATAAACCATACATTTTTTTTAATGATAAATATAATAAATTGAACTAGTTACAATTATTGGATTAACCAATTTTATTTTTATTTTTATTTTTTTTATGGATGAAATACCCAACAAAATAAATGATTTAAATTATCAAAACAACACCTGTAATAAACCTCACTAGCCAAAACAGTGTTAGAACCCACAAAGGTGTATGTGTGTAAATTAAATGTATAAATTAAATAAACAATAAAATAAAATAATTCAGAAAAATAATTATATAAATTATTTCCCGAATTAAATGCATACAGAAATTAATGTCGAGGCTTGTGTTTGACACAATCTCCTTAAAATAGATTTTGCCCTCGCTCCGGTACTTTGAGATATAATCGTCGTCTACTTCCCAGGATGCAACGACTAACATTTGATTTTATAGCATTATAAAAACTCTTTCTCTTTTTTTTCCTAATAATAAATACAGAAACAGATGCAGGAGCAACAGATGATGAATAGAAGAAGTAAAGGAAGAAGTCTGAAAATTTTCGGATTGAAAATGAATTGCTGGAGCAGACTTTATATAGGCAGATTGGTGGCTGTTTGAACAGGTAGAAAACCTGTTCGGACAGATTGAATAGGCACCAACAGATTTGAATCTGCTGAACAGATTCAATTTTGAATTCAACAGATCTGAACCTGTGTTGAACCCTTTGACTGTTTGGGTGGGTTAAACCTGTTAGGGACCTGTTTGGGTGAAGAAAAAATTCTGTACTAATTTATTTTGAATTTTTAAACCAAAATAAAATATAAAAGTTTTTGACCCAAAAAAATAAGTATTGGGCTGGACAAGCCCAACCCAACCGCACACCACGCACTGGAGCCCAGTTTGCTCAGTTTTAATTTTGGGTCCAATGGGTCTAGCCCACTACACCCATAACCTCATCCTTTCAAATACACGAATTTATTCACTATACAGTATTAAACATGAACCGAATTAGAAACGTTAAAAATAACGCTGGAGTCTCACTTTAATTAATGCTCAAAGTTAAAAAAAAATAGAAAATTTCTAAAGCCATTCTAAAACCATATTCCAACAAACAGTCCGTCCAATCTAAAACAGTGACTGGTGGGGATCTCCTCCTTTAAGATCAAGCGATCAACACTATCTGAGAAGAAAAAAAAAAGAAAAAAAAGAAGCTAGTGACCAACTAAACATGTAAATTATTAAGGCTCTTTTTGTATCATGATTTACATCAATTGGAATGAAAATAACATATGAGTCGATTCTCGATATCGGTTAAGAATTTATTCACATTTGATATGATCAATCCAATTGCTATAAAGCTTTTTTTTGTGTGATTGATTATTTTTAAAAATAATAATGTTAAGAACACAGAAGATTCACTAAAAACGGATCTTACATGTGAGTCTTGTGTCTTGTGGACACCACTCCTTGTGAGACATTCATATTTTATATTTTGTGCACTCAAAAAAATTCATAACGATGATACATACTCATCATTTTTTATATCGTTACATTGCAATTGATATCATATTGGCACATTCTTTTATATATAGAGAGATTATGATCATAGCCCACGATAATTTATGGCAAATTCAATGAGTGATTATTTGGTGGTATTGAAATATTATTCCTCACCATTTATCACTTTGACAAGTTACTTCTAAAAAATCTAATAAAAAGTATTAATTTTCATTATTTTAATTAATAAATGTCAAATTGAAGTATCTCATGGCATTGCCCAACAGTAAAAAAATAATTTCTCAAATTCAATAGCAATGGTTCAACTTCAATCACTCTAAAGTGATAATGCAGATCTGCACATACATTCTGGCATGGAAAATCAAATCAATCAGTGAAGTCTCTCTCACTCCATAAATACATACCATTGCACCAATGGTTCAATATAGTAACAACTACCAACTCAACTCCAAGGAGTTGGGTTAGTGGGTGCAATTTGAGTTTGAGAGTGTGCTCCTTTCAAATCTCAGATTCAACTCTTATTAAGTGTTATCAATTTCTTAGGGTCACATTCACGAGTTCTGTTTGAGAGATTTCTCCAATCCACGTAGAAGGGGTTTTATGTAGGTCTCGAGATTAGTCGAGATACGCGTAAACTGACCTGGACACCACCCAATTATGAAAAAATAAAAAATAAAAAAACAACAACCAACTCCTTCATTCTTGGCTTTTAGCCATTAGTCACTCCAAATGGCACCAAAATCACCCACGAAATTACTATCCATACTCTTCCTTCTACCAATTTTAGCATTTGCATATTGAGAAGCCTATGATTACCACCAACTCAAACAAACCAACATGACTCTACTTTCCAAGGCTTCTCCGGAGGCCCCAACGCCACGGCTGTTATTCTCACCGGCATCCTTGGGAGGGTGTGGTCCTACACCGGATTCAGAACCTTGTTCGTCACCAATGATTCCATCACACAAGGCCCTTACAAGAACTCACCTCAAATCGCACGACTTACGTGACTTCCTCGCTCGATGGGACGAATATACGCACATCCTGTTTTCCATTGTGTTCACTAACAAGGACTACAATCGTAACACGTTGGAGCTTCAAGGCCGTATTGTTCAATTTGCCAGTGTCAGAAAAACCTTCGTTTGAGACGATTCACTTGGACACATCAATTTTCTACTCGCTCATACGGTGCAATCGTAATAGAACTGTTAAGTTAATGGGATTAGGACTTGTACGTAACAGAACTATCTTTTACCTAATTAGTATGAATAATTAGCTGGAATTAAAATTTGTTTTACATTCAAATTGCTGCTGCTGAAATCAATTATGTCTTTAATCAAGGTTTGGAACTTATGCTCACATGGATTAATCATATATGATGAAATGAATCATTTTCAATAGACAATGATTGATTGACGCTAGACAGTATTTGGTATCTTACACTTCACACCTTCTTGGATTTAGTTTCTGCTAGCAATTTTTTTTATCAGCATTTATGTTTGGAAGGTATATCCTAAAATTACTTGTTATTTATTAATTTTTTTCAAAAGCCATAACAAAGACTTTTTTTTGGTTGTCGTGTCACAAACACATCTCGAAGCTTCCTAGGTTTTGATTAATGGCAATTGGCCAACAATCACAATATTTGTTTATTAACACAATTACCAACTATGTCTCATGGCAAGAGATCTTTTGTCTCTCTATTTTAAAATATTCATAATTATTAAATTATGTTTCGAGCTTTTTGTATCTTGAAATTCTTATAACGTGATCATATGAATGTTCTAAAACAACAAAAACAAATAGATATTTAAGGACAGATGAACCTTAGTTATAATGCAAAAAATTTGAACCTATTTGGGTTTCATACAAAGTTGCCAAAATAAACCCTGACTGGGGTCCTGGATATTTTTCCAATTTGGTAACATCCTGTAGCTAGGTTATGTGTGTGTGTGTGTGAGAGAGAGAGAGAGAGAGAGGGGGGGAGGGAGGCAACGACAATATGTCGGTGGGTAGTACCTACATTTTTAGGGCACACCTCAGTTTGCAACATTTGCCACAATTGGCATTACTGATAGGCTCTAAATTAAAAATAGTGATGGAATTAGGATAGCCCACCAGGAACAGGTTGATCAATTCCCAAACACCAAACTTCAAATTTTCTCCTTTAATTCCATTTATATGTACATAGAAAAGTATGACTACTTGCACATGTGGAAAATGATTATGACATTTCCATTACTTTTCTATTTTTCTTTTGTTTATTTTTTTTTTCCTCTTCAAGTTTAGACCATAATCCAGTTCAATACACCACTTATAATAAATGGTATCATTATTCAATAATAAATATGTGTAATATATATACAGTAATTACAATATTTACTTAGAAATTGAAATAAGTAAATACGTTATAGAGTGAGATTCACTGTCTAATGTATAATTTTATTATTAATTGATGATATTATGTGTCGGTGATTATTGAACTATTTTTCTACATCATCAATAAATAAGAGTATTATGCCTGCTCAACAAACTTTGGACACATCACTCCAACACTTTGGAGGTTCAAGTCTCCACCCTTATTTTGTAATATTGTAATATTCTCACAAAAACAGAATATTCTACATGGACAGTATATTATATATACACACATCACTCCAACACTTTGGAGGTTCAAAAGTCTCCACCCTTTTCTTTTTTTTTTTAATTTAATTAAGTTCAAAAAATTGATTATCCTAAAACTAAGAAAAATATACTTCTAGATTCTCTTTATAAATGATTGGTTTTTAAATTGTACCAAACGGTACCTTAAAGTAAATAACTGCAGCAAATTATAGACTCGGAGGAGAATTTGAGCAATGAATATCAGATGGAAAATTAGAGACAACTGACTATATGAACTTTTTTCTATGAGAACTAAAAGAATTGACATTAGACAAGTAAAAAGAATTGAGATTGCTATTGACACCCCTATGCTCTGTACATGTACAATCTATCAAAATATTACTACTGCTATTCCTACAACTAACATTCCTATCTATGAAATCCTTCTAATTCCTCAATGCTCATTGTTATTGCTTCTAATTGTGATCCAATTCTCATCCCATCTCCAGTTTGCCACCCCAGAACACAACGACAACAGTCCGATCCTCTTCGCTGGAGAATCCAAATCCAAAGTCTCTGACTCTTCTACTGTGTTCCAAACACCATGATCAAGTATACTTGTCGGAGAATCGGAATTGAATTCCACAAATTGCTTGGTATGAGAATTGGATTCTCCCAGAAAAGTGTGGTTGAGAAGTTGTTTAGCCGTCCACCGCTCTTTCGGATCTCTCTTCAAGCACTTGCCCAAGAAATCCTTTGCTTGGCTGGAAAGAAAATCTGGGAATTCCGGTATTTCCCCGGAAAATCCAATTTTGTACAAAACCGATACTGGGTCAGCGACACGTGTCCACGGCGAGCCTCCACCGGTGGCCATTTCAATCACGGTACATCCAAGTGCCCATATATCACCAGACAACCCCTGTTCTTCCCCACGCGCCACCTCCGGCGCCATAAACATCGGCGTGCCGCCAATCGGCGCCGCCTTGTCCTCCCTGGGATTGAGCCACTTAGCGCAACCAAAATCTGCCAGCTTGGCACCACTTTCCCCAATCAAAATGTTCTGACTCTTAACATCACAATGTGCTACCCCAATTGAATGAATGTACTCTAGGCCTTTCAAAATTTCGCGGGTATAATTTCCGATCACCGCCTCATCGAGCCGTCCTCCACCACCACCTCCGTGGCGACGAATTGCATCGGAGAGCGTGCCGCCAGGGACATACTCCATATGCAAATTGTATACGAGCTTGTCTTTCTCTTTAGTGATATCGTACCCAATGTATTCAACTACATGAGGAGAGATGAGAGTGGATAGAATCTTTTGCTCTCTTTGTAAGAATTGGGATTGAGAGAGCTCGGTTGATTTGACAGCGAAAACGTTGCCGGAATGGGGAGATGTGGCGGCGGAGACGGTGGCGGAGGAGCCGCGGCCGATGGTGTGGCCTCTAGTCCAGTTCATATTTTTTGGGAGGAAGAAAGAACAAGTTTGGGGGTTTGGGGTTGTTTCTGTTTGAGTTGGTTAGTTAATGTTGTTTATATAATGAAGTCATGAGTCGCACAAGGTGGCCTGTTTGTGAAGTAAAATATTATTGGTTTGGTGGGGTCTATGTGGGGCTGTAGGCGGCCTCTCTCTCTCTCTGGCTGGCTATAACTTTCTCTCTCTCAAGTTGACGATTCCTTTAACGTCTCAAGAGCTTGGTGGGGTTGACAAGGCACCTGAACACGTGGAGACATTTGGTTCAGAGGTGTGAAATAAGGAAAACTCATTTTTACAGAATTTTTACATAATAAAACACGTGTGCAAGACAGAAGTCTGGAAATCTATTTTTTGTGTCATATTTGTGTCTTATTTTATGTGTTTATAGTATAATTATTTTTACAAGTTAGAGGTTAAGGATTCTGTATTCTATATATCATGTCTTTCTGTTTTAATGTTATGTTTGGTTTGGGGATTTGAGAAAAAATTTAGAAATGAAAAAGGAAAAAATGTAAAATTAAGTGAAATATAAGTATATTTTATTTACATTTCACCTACATTTTTTCTCTCTTTCCAAATCACTTTCCAAATTCTTCAACCAAACACAGTATAATGTACTTCTGATTATAAAATATGATGATAATTATTTGAAAAAAATCTTGATGTATACAATTTTTTTTTTAAAAGAACTGAATTTTTTTTATTTATTGAAATTGAAAATATACCAACTTTTTTAGAGGATTTTAAACAAAAAAAATGATTTTAAAAAAAATTATTATAATTTAAAATTTTCAGAGCCATCTAGTTGAAATAAATCTAAAAAGTAAAAGCATTTGACATAATTTAGATGAAAATTCACTAATATGAAAATAAGTTAAATTAAATAAGCTAAAAAAGTGAACCCCCAAAGTATATTAGAACAGGGTGACAGATTTTGTGAACAAAAGATTTTATGCGATTTTTATAAAATTGGGTTGGTTATTAGGTGGACATGTGGTAAGGAGGTTGGGGATGGTTAGATTGGGATAAATAATCCAAAATTGCAAACATGGATGCTCTGTTCTGTATGAGAGTGTAATTTGACTTTGACAGCTAAATTTGGTGGTGAGGTGGGTTGAAGTTGAACCACCAATGTTAGTTCACTTTCTTGAGTGAAAAATTCCACAATTTGGCAGATGGTTGAGTTTGAGTTGATGTTTATATACTGTATACTATTTTATGTGTTTATACATTACACATACCTTGTATCTTGTCAAAATTGAGGTCTTTGGCTTGAAACAAAGTACAGTCTTAGGAGGCAAACATGGGAATTTTGTGACTAGTCAAAATAGATAGAAAGGTTTCATGGTCATCACTTATCTAACCCAATACATTGCATTAGGAGATGCATGCATTTCGTAGATCAACTTATTTTTTCTTGACCTAAATTTAAATGAGTTAGGTATTTTTCAAATTCAAATCTAAATTTATTGTCTAGATCCTAGGTTCACCATGAATCCCATTTCGATAATCTAAACCGTTACCATCTATGAAAAATGATACAAATAAATTTTTATACATAAAATATATACAGAATGATGTGACAGTAATATTCTTATAATTTTAAATTACAATAGGCTAAAGTGGACTTAAAGTCTGTAATCATAAACTGTTTTTGGTACACTCAAGAAATTAAAATTTATTTTGCTCTCTATGATTTCCTCGTGTTGCCATCTAGAAACAAGTTTAATAAATTTATGTTTACAAGTTGAACGAAGTCTAATTTTTCAGTCTTAAGATTGAAATCATTTCAAAATTGTAATGGTTCTTTCTTAGTGGTTAATGGCTTCAAAATGAAGACTTGCTTATTGTTGAGTTCCAATATCATAAAGTTGCTCAAAAGCTGTAATCATTTTTTGGAATCCAGTAGCTTCATTGAGCAATTTTGTGAACCCTCCCAAACAAAGCAACCACGAGTCACCTTTGTCCACCAATCAAAATAGCCACAATCTTAGCAATTTAGCAAACATTAAATGGCAAAAGATCATTTGTGATTAGGTTAATTATTATATTGACAATAATTTTAAAATATTAGTGGTGTGTTAGATACATATTCCTTCAAAACCCATGCTAATTATCTTAAAACTAAAGCAACATAATAAGGGGTTTGTATGAAAATCAAACCTACATAAGGGGTTTTATAGAATATGAAAGATTCCAACGAGGTTGGTTATTATACCTTACAAGCACAAAAGGAGCAAGTCTTCCTTTTCCACATCCAATCAAATAATCATTGTCATGCAATTAATCAACAAATTAGAACAATAGGAAGAAGAAAAAAAAGTAAAGAAGTACCAGTAAATTATTAAATTCATTCAACGAAAGTAAAAAAATAATATTTTTTTATTGATAAACAAAGAAATATTGATCCTACTAGTAAAGGATTTAAGTCAATTTTGAAAGTAGTGAGAGAAAGAGAGTGTTGATCTTAGAAGAAGAGAAATTACAGGGAGACCAAAAAAGGAGTATATATAGTAACTAATACTTCCTCTGTCGCAAAATAATGAAATTTAACTTTTTTTTAATAGTATAATTATTGTTCTTTAAAAATATTATTTTTTCAAAATTAGCCTTTAATAGTATATTTTTTTAGAAAATATCAATTGTTATAATTATATTTTTTGTGTTGTTAATAAATTTAAAATAAGAGCAAAATAGAAAATTTATATTATTTTAGTTTTTTATTTTTTAAAAGTGGGTACTATGATGGGACAATAAAAAATAGAGGATTCGTTTGGGATGTGGGTTGGCTTTCGGAATAACTTTTTTGATTTTTTTGATTTTTATAAGAGAAAAAATAAAATGATTATAATTTGGATGTGACATTTTATCTCATTGAACTAAAAAACTTATTTTATCTTTTTGTGACTATTTTAGCCAAACAGCCCCCGTTTAGCTTACGCCAAACGAAAGCAGAATAATAAATTAATATTTTGAGACGGAAAGTGTACTAATTTAAGTTTCCTTGATTGATTAAAAAATATGGACTCGTTCAGAAAATTCATTTTTTATCAAAAAGTTTATTATAGTCACTTTTAAAAAAATTATTAAAAGATTTTAGAATTAAAAATGTATCAAATAAATTAAATTTTTTTTGACATTACCATTAAGATCTTTTTTTTTTTTTTTTCAACAAAAAGTGTGAGATTTTTTTTATTAAAAAAAGTGCGAGAATTGTAATGCTAGAAAAGCAATTCACTTCACATAGACAATTATAAAGCAAGAGAGGGATGATGGGTGGTTCACTTCCTCCCTAACCGTCCTATCTGCCTTCCCGTCAAATCACAGTTCCCGTCAAATCACTAATTAGTTGGGACCAACGTAACGCCATCTATCTAATTTGGTAGATGTGTTCGATTATTATACCCAATATATATAATAAGAAATAAAAAATAAATAAATTACACTTTTTTTTTATAGAATTAAGAGTAAATAAAGTTAATTTCAAATTTTAATATAATTATATTAATTTTTTAATATTTTATTTTATATAATACTTGATAATTTTTCATGAATATTTCATTAATTATATAAATAATAAAAAATAATGATGTCATCTTTTCATATTAAAATTCATATTTACTATTCATTTTGGTTTTCATCAACCATCTTCATTAATTTTACACACTTATAACTTTATTAAAAAAGATATTAATATAATAAATCTAAAGTAATGATATATAAATAGAATATTGGGGGATGCACCAATAAATCCCAAATTAATAACTTATGCACTATTTAGTCCTACAAATTTTCTTATAGACTGAAAGGTCCCATTACAATGTTAATAACATCAGATACAATGTTAATAACATCAGAGTCATGTTACAAACATTAGATTTCAAACATCTAATGTTCATCAAATTTCAATAATGTTTAAAAATTTAGGATGAAAAACATTTAATGTTCATCAGATTTCAATAAATTTTGAAATTATAGAATGAAACATCATATCATTTACATCATTTACATCAGGCTGATGTAAAAATAGGACTAAATGGAGCATAAAAAAATTCTCAGGACTAAATGGTTCAACGTTTCAAAAACTAGGACTTATGGGTAAATTTTTCTAGAATTTGTATAAAAATTCTATACAAAATGATCTGGCATTTTGTAATTCTTTCATTTTTAATTAAAACACTTATTATTGTCTTTATAATTTCACAACTAGTATTAACACATTATTCTCAATATATTTTTTTATATAAATTTTATATTTGTAAATCACTTTTTTTTTTTTTTAGTTATATAGGATATCTTGTGTCAGCTTACGCGCACCAAATTAAATTCTTACAATTTGAACAAATTTTTTGAAACAAGACGTACACCATACAGTTCGTGACCCTAAAATATACATTTACTGATTAGAAGATTTAAACTTAAAACCTGAAAGGGAACAATTCCAAGTCGATTTGTAGACCTCTTTCGTCATATTGAAAGCATGAAATTAACCGTGCTTGTTTTGAATATGAAGGGAGGTGAAGTTTGAATAGACACATATAAACTGTATGATTTGATATGGCATGACATGATCTAATGCGTGGCTTCTAAGATTGCTAATCATGAGGATTACTACGCTTTCCTCACACGCAACTCACGTGTCCTTTCTTCCATTTTTTGTTTTGTTTTTTTTTTGTTTTTCTTAAGAATCGAAAGTTTTTTTTTGCTGTTTTTTGGTCTTTATCGGAAGAAAAAAGTGGGGCCTGGAACTCGACCATTGGTCAAGTGACACGTGTAGTATAAATTTCTAACTAAACGCAAGCACGTTTTATATGTGCGTGGTTGTTGAATCAGTGACTTGACTACTTCCTAAATTCGATGAAGGGAAATTCCTCGTAGCTCGAAAAAGTGTGGCACGAATGGCTCGAAAATAATCTCTTACCGGTAAGAGATTATTTTTTACCTATGAAAATAATCTCTTACCGGTAAGAGATTATTTTTGAGCCATTCGAGCCGTGATATTCGAACTACGTAGCAGTGCCGATTCATGAATTCGTGGTCTTCACTTTGAAATTGTAATTGTATGCAATTTTGATATTTTATTACAAAATCTAGAATGTTTTTAATTACCTACTCCAAATTTCTTTGCACTTTGAAATTGTAATTGAAAGCAATTTTGCTCTTTTATTACAAAATCTAAAATGCTTATACATTATATATATTTGTCAAACCATAAAAGATTAATTATAAATATAACAATTATTATATTAAATCAAACAATTAAAAGTAAACAATTTACAAACTTAATAATCATCACAAAGAACTCAACAAACCCTTATAATGAGAGAAAAATAATTAGTTTTTATGTTTGGCGATAATTGACTCCGTAACCTTACGAATAAAAGTGTACAAGAGTAGTTAACTAAATTAACTTAGTTAATTAAAATGCTTTACCAACTAAACTTTTATAGATTTAGGCCTCGTTTGAAATAAGTTTTTTTAGTAATTTTTTGATTTTTTAGCTAAAATATGATGTAAAAAAAATAGTATGTTTGGGATAACTTTTGATTTTTTACGAAAAGATGTGCAAAAAGTAAAGATAAAAAATAATCTTCGACTTTTTGGTATAAATTGTTGATTTTTTGATTTTTTTAATAACTTTTTAACTAAAATTACCACTTGCTAAACGAGGCCTTAGTATAATTTTTTTTAAGTTGAAAATTAATAATTAAAAAGTAGTTAAAAATATCCCTCCTTATACTTTTTGATAATCATTGTTTTTATTTATTTAAATTATTAAATAAAATCTACATCAAACATATTAACATGGACTTTTAAAATAAATTAAAAAAATAAATATTTCTATTGTACCAAACAAGATCAAGAAAGAGCATAAAGCAACTAAGACCATATCCAATGATTCAGCAGATGTATCACCAAATTCAAATTTGGTGAAAAAGAGATGCTTTTGGTGCTCCAATGGTTTCACCAAAATATTATCAAATTGAGAAAATATCAGATGTTTCACCAACTGAGGATCTGGGAAGTGTTCATCAATTTACTATGTGTAGACGTTGGGCTGGGACCCACTGGACGACCTGCCGGACGTCCGGCCGATTGTCCACCCGGTCATCCGGTTAACTGCACAAAATTGAAAAGGAAACAACCAGATTCAAAAGGGTTACACCCAGTTCTTCGGCAATGAATGTCCTCGTGCTCTTCTTTATACTCACTACCAATCTTTTTGCTCTCTACGTCTTCACATCACCCCCAAAGAACCAGACAGTACTTCACCATGCTCACAAGAACATCTCTTTCATCTCAGAGCAAGTGTCTTTAATCCTTAGAGAGATCGATTCTTCTCAAAGCAAGACCCAACATTGCAAATGAGCTTAAACTCTTCCTCCAATACCACAAGCTCCCTCTGGGAAAAGATTCAAGAACTGGGATCACGAAATGGTGGCTTTTGTGGGCCAAGTCTTTTTCCAAGAAGGAGGTGCTTTGTCAAGTCTATTTCCAAGGTGGGATCTGTACTCTTTTCCAATTTCTCTTTGGAAGAAACAGAAGAAAACCTTGAAAACATTGAAATGGAAGGGGAAATTTTTTTTCATGAAATGCTCGTCGGTCGTCCACCTGGACATCCGAGGTTTTGATAAAAGCACCGTTGGAGTGTCTGATATTAGATTGAGGAAATCGTTTTTATTTTTACTCAGATTTAATGAAAAAAGTAGTGAATCATTGGAGATGCTCTAAGGGGAGGTAGAACCTGCCAAATATCAATGCTAAGGGGAGGTAGAGCTTGCCAGATATCAATGCTAAAATAGGTTTGGCAGTTCTTTTTTAGTTGTTTGTTGTTTTGCTTTTTTAAAACAATATTAATTCGTTTAACAATTATTAAAAAAAATTACTTTTTGTTATGAAGAAAGTTTAATAGTCTTTTTAAACTTTTATTTTTTGGAGAGAAATTATAATATTATCCTTACTAAAGATTGATACCTTAACAAATGTGAGAGTCCTTGCCGAGGATAAAATAATTTTTGCATTATTCTAGTGAGATTTCTTGAAAAAACAAAAGTTTCTATTTACACAATAAATTTTTCATTACAATCACAATATGCATTGTAATATTTGTACATTATGAAAAAAGTCTTGTACAAATAAATGTAATACAAAATTTATCATGTACAAGTAGAATCACCGAAAGAATTATTTTTTATCAGATACTATCATTTTAGCCAAATGAAACACAAAACTTGAGTTTGACTGGTTTAGGCAAAAATTAATTTTTTAGAGAATAACCAAACATGTTTATATGATATCATCAACACACAATAAAATCACATAATGTGGAAAGTAAATTTTAATTTTCAGATGCTACATATACATGAAAGGTAAGAGACAAAAAATAATTAGGTGACAATACTAATGACATGATACCCAAGTTTTTTTCCATAGTTTAGGATGAGTTAAAATGAGAACTTCGCGTGTCTGTCCTTTTCATTGATGGAAATGAGAGGTTTTACACTTTTTTTTCTTTGTTTTTTCTTTAATTTGTTATGTGGTGTTATAGAAATAAATACAAATAAAAAAATGATAGCCGCTGTTTCTTGTTACTTTGACGTCTGTTACGTTGTATTTGGTTGAAAGATTTAGAAAGGAATTTGAAAAGAAAAAAGAAAAAGATAAGTGAAATATAAATAAAATATAAATGTATTTTATATAATTTCACACACATTTACTTTTTTCTTTTTCAAATCTCTTTCCAATCCTCCAACCAAATATACCATTATGAAAATTTTTGAGTGATGAATGATAATAATAATAATAATAATAAAATAAAGCCCTCATCCTGCGATAATGTCTTTCGAAGTTTTCTCTTTCTTTTTTTTTTTTTGGGTAGAGGTTATTTTTCTTCTTTTTGGATTTGTCTCATGTTCTTATATGTTTTATTAGATAACTTATTATAGAATACATAATGTATTAAGCTTAGTTTGGCATATTTGAAAAAAATCAAAAAGTCAGTATCCTATTTAAGTCATATTATTTTATTTAAGTCACATCACCTCTCTAACACATCACTTCAAATCTAACCCAAACCCAAACTCAAACCCAACCCATATTTCATAAAAAGTCAAAAAGTGCACTTATTTAGATCATCCCAAACAACCCCTAAATCTCGTACTTTAAAAAAAAAAAAAAAAAAATCAGTAATAGACATAGAATAGCTATCTCGTAATGTAGCAAGAAAAAATTATTTGGCGGTTGATTAAGGCCGAAATGTACATCATTGAGGCCGTTAATTAGAATCTCTTAACTTTACTTGCTGGTCAAACTGTATACTTTATGTGTGTTGAATGTCAATCAGGTTGTACATCGTCGGAGCATAAAATGGGCAAAAAGACAGAATTTGGACAGAGTTGACTTTCCCGCATGTGCGTTGACTTTTCCCACACGTGCGGGGCCCTTCCTGCACGTGCGTTGACTTTTCCGTACGTGTGTTGACTTTTTCTAGAAAAGTCAAACCGACGTTTTAAAATTGTTTGGAAGTGAGTAGAAGTATAAAAAGGCAAGGAAAAGGATTTTCTAGGGTTCTGAACTTGTTTTGACCTAAAGAGAGAGGTTAGGGTTTGGGAGGGAAGAGAAACAAAAAGCTTCAAAGATGTCTCTCATGGTGGTTTCTTCTTCATCTACCTCATTCCACTCCTCCATGAGTGGCTAGTCTCATTTTCTAGGGTTTTGATGAAACCCGAGCCATGTAATTATTTTGTTTTCTTTTTGATTTTTAATTATGTAAAGGTTTGAACATTTGTATGGTAATTTAGAAGTTTCTTTTATATATTTTTCATTATTTTTTCGAATATTTGACTTTCTGTGATTGTTGAATGTTATCCATACATGAGTTTTCTATTCTTTCACATTCAAGGTATGAGACGAACCATACTACGAGGAACAAGTCGTATCACTACCTTAGTTTAGAGTGAACGATTTGTATTACTTGAGATGGTTCATGTTCGTACATTGAATGTGATGATTTTCTTGTTAAATACTTTGAGTTTGTAGTTGCGAAGTATTAATCCGTTCAAACCATAGCATAATTGATTTCAATTGGAAACCCTAATTACATGGCTAGTGGTCGACTCTTTGCCCTAGTTTTTCCCCCAATTCAGTAAACCCAATTTCATTTATTATTGATAATTTAATTCCTTAGTTTCATTTATTTGTTATTAATTTAGGCTATGAACAATCAATCTTTTTATCAAAATTAATTTAGGAATTTAACAATTAAATTAGTTTAATTTCACAATTGTCCCTGTGGATCGATACCTGGACTTGCCATTATTCTAAAAAAATTTGGTGTAGTTTAGTATTTAATTTTGGTGTGTTTAACGACCCATCAAATTTTGGCGCCGTTGCCGGGGACTTTTGGCGAAATTAGTTAATTTAAAGTTACATTCTTATTTTAATTTTTAGTTTAGGATTTTATGCTTTTGGTGTTGCTAAGTGTGCAGAGCGTTTGAAGTTGGAGTATCATTGAAGTGCAAGCGGAGCGCAACCGAGCTTTAAAAAAAAAAAAAAAAAAAAAAAAAAAACCGCAGCACTAAAGTGAGTAAACAGAAGCAAACACTCACAAGCAAAGCACCAAAGTACTAAAACGAAAGT
Organism: Camellia japonica; assembly: GCA_030407325.1. Taxonomy (NCBI): domain Eukaryota; kingdom Viridiplantae; phylum Streptophyta; class Magnoliopsida; order Ericales; family Theaceae; genus Camellia; species Camellia japonica. Next base: position 38,749,370 of record JAPPVO010000032.1, on the reverse strand, counting down.
CAAAGCTCAATTAGGGGTTGGAGACAACGTCTACACGTCAAGCACCTGCCAGACGAGTAAAGCGTTTTCGTTAAACCGCTGTGAGTATTTTTCTTTTAGCATTCTGCTTTCATAACTTAGTGTACAGAGTCGAACTTTTTGTGTGTGTGTGGGTAGTGTATGCACGGGCGCCGTTCTTGTCGCCCTGAATTGTGGAGTTTGGACCTTGAACTAGAAAGGACTCTTAGGAGACTTAAGGCCTCTGCCCGTGTTCCTAGGCTTGAATATTCATATTCATACATTGAGCCATTAGAGATGGCAGATCCTAATGTCCCGAATGTGCCTAATCGGACCCTTAAGGATTATTTCACACCTACTGCATATACATCACCATCATGTATCCAATTACCCAACACCACTGCTGCTCATTATGAGATTAAGTCCAGCACCATACAAATGCTCCCCTCATTCCATGGACTAACTCATGATGATCCTTATAAGCATTTGAATGAATTTCTGGAAATTTGCTCGACAGTGAGGATCCAGAATTTCACAAATGAGGCCTTAATGTTGCGATTGTTTCCATTCTCGTTAAAGGATAAAGCCAAACACTGGCTAAATTCTTTACCTGCTAATTCAATCACAACTTGGGACCAATTACAGCAACGGTTCTTGGAGAAGTACTTTCCCATAGGTAAAACCAACCAACTTAGGCGAGCCATCACAAACTTTGCTCAAATGGATGGCGAGCAATTCCATGAGACGTGGGAAAGACTTCGAGACCTTCTTCAACAGTGTCCCCACCACCAAGTGCCTGATTGGCAACTTGTTCAAACATTCTATTATGGCTTAACTGAGCCGCACCGCCAAATGGTGGATTCATCTGTGTGGTGGGACATTTATGTCTAAAAATGATGCCGAGGCATGGCAATTGTTTGAGAACTTAAGTGATAATTCCCTTCACCATGCCTCCGCAGCCCGGCAAGTCCGGCAACCAGTAGTTGGAGCCCCGAAAAGAGGGGGCATTTATGAGGTCGGGCAAAACCTAGAGTTAGCCCAACAAGTAGAGACACTGTCCCGCAAGATGGACCAATTGTTAGCTACGGGACATGCCCCTACCTAGCAAGATCAGCCTCAATTTCACGAGAAATGTGTTATTTGTGCGAGCCCTGCTCATGACGTGAGTGAGTGCCCTTCGGCATCACAATTTCCGGAGTTAGTCCAAGAGCATGTGAATGCGGCTCAAGGATTCTCCAACCCGGGTAATGATCCATACTCCAACACATACAATCCGGGATGGAGAAATCACTCTAATTTCTCATGGAGACCCCCTTCACAAGGCACTTCTTACAATCCTCCACCACCAAGGCAGAATTTCAATAATTTTGTCAACCAATCATCTTACCGACCACCGTAACCTTATAGACCCCCATAACCGTATCGGCAACCACAACCCCCGCATGTTCCTCAGGGTAACTCTGCCTTTGAGACTCAGGTGTTGGAAGTTCTCTCAGAACTTAAGGGGTTAGCACCGGTAGTTCACTCCCACACTCACTCTATTGCCAAGCTAGAGACCCAATTGGGTCAAATGGCTAACAACATGAATCGAGAGAGGAGGGAAAATTACCAAGTCAAATTGTGGCCAACCCTAAGGGACAATACGGGGCAGAGAGTTCGGGTGGGAATGGAAAGCAACATGAGCAAGTGCAGGCGGTGGTTGCTTTGAGAAGTGGTAGGAAGTTAGAGCCTCAGTCAGTTGCGTCTGATGCAACTAGAGTTAAGAAAGGTGACCATGGTGGTTCACCTAGGGAGAGCAAGGGTGAGGGGGAAACACTTAAGAGGGATGACTTAGTCCCTAGCACTTCACTTGAGCCCAAGGCACCATATGTACCTAAGGCACCCTTTCCGCAGTGCCTTGACACACCGTCCCCTTTTAATAAGAAGGCGGTATCTATGGAGGCAATGATGGAGGTCTTTAAACAGGTAAAAATCAACCTCCCCCTGTTGAAGGCGATTAAGCAAGTACCATCATATGCCAAATTTCTGAAGGACCTTTGTACGCAAAAGCGTAAATCTAGGACACTTGTGTCCCAAAAGGTCCTACTTACGGAGCAAGTAAGCTCCATCTTGTTGAATGACACACCTCCTAAGCTCAAGGACCCGGGTGCCCCAATCATTGCATGCATTATAGGGGACCATTTCATTGATAAGGCCTTATTGGATTTAGGGGCTAGTGTCAATTTGTTGTCGTACTCTGTGTACGAGGAATTTGGGCTTGGCGAGTTGAAGCCCACTACTGTTACTCTTCAGTTGGCTGACCGGTCCTTTAAAGTGCCACGTGGCATGATTGAAGATGTGCTAGTTAAGGTTGATAGGTTGTACTTCCCTATTGACTTTTTGGTTTTAGATATAGAACCGGTAGCCAGTTCGAGGAAACAAATCCCGGTGATCTTGGGTCGACCTTTCTTGGCCACGGCCAATGCATGCATTAATTGTCGGACCGGGGTTATGGAAGTTTCATTTGGTAACATGCAAGTGAAACTTAATGTTTTCCAAGCATCACAACAACCTCATGAGAGAGAGGAGTGCTTATTAGTGGATGTTGTGGATGAGATTATTGAGGAGGCTTTGCCCTCTATTCTTGTAGAGGACCTTTTAGAGGCTTGTCTAGCTCATTTTGGGTTTGAAAATTTTGATATTGATGGGTCAGTTGAGGAGGTGAATGTCTTGCTTAATTCTTCTTCTACACCGGATTTTCCTCCATGGAAAGCCCGGTTTGAGTCACTTCCTCCTTTGTCGAGAGAGCCTGCCATACCATCTTTTGTCACACCACCTACACTTGAGTTGAAGCCACTCCCGGCCACAATCAAGTATGCATTTTTAGGGCCCCAGGAGACTTTACCAGTTATCATTGCATCTAACTTGACTGTAGAGCAGGAGAGTCAGTTAATGAGTGTTCTTGTGGCACATCAGAGTGCTATAGGGTGGTCAGTGGCTGATTTGAAAGGGATAGATCCCTCCGTGTGCATGCATTATATACACCTAGAGGAGGACACCAAACCTTCTCGCGAAATGCAACGGAGACTGAATCCTAATATGAAAGAGGTGGTGAAGAAGGAGGTATTAAAATTGTTGGATGCGGGTATCATATACCCCATCTCAGATAGCAAGTGGGTGAGTCCCACACAAGTGGTGCCCAAGAAATCGGGCATCACCATTGTTGAGAATGAGAGAGGAGAGTTAGTCCTCACACGAACCACTACTGGGTGGCGAGTGTGCATTGATTATAGGAGATTAAATTCCTCGACTAGGAAGGACCATTTTCCCTTACCTTTCATTGACCAAATCCTAGAGCGGTTAGCGAGGCAGGGTTTCTATTGTTTTCTTGATGGCTACTCGGGGTATAATCAAGTCCCGGTGTACCCCGCTGACCAGGAAAAGACCACATTCACATGCCCTTTTGGCACTTTTGCTTACAGGTGCATGCCCTTTGGGCTATGTAATGCACCGGCGACTTTTTAACAGTGTATGATGGCCATTTTCTCCGATATGGTGGAGAAATTCTTAGAGGTTTTTATGGATGACTTTTCGGTGTTTGGACCGTCTTTTGAGGAATGCCTTAGGAACTTGACTAGAGTGTTAGAACGATGTACTGAGGCAAACTAATCTTGAGTTGGGAAAAGAGCCATTTTATGGTTCGTGAGGGTATAGTGTTGGGACACATTGTGTCCTCTCGAGGTATAGAGGTTGACAAGGCTAAGGTTGACCTCATTGCAGGCCTTCCTCCACCCAATTCTGTGCGTCAAATTAGGTCTTTCTTAGGGCATGCAGGTTTTTACCGTAGGTTCATCAAAGACTTTAGTAAATATCACGTCCTTTTGTGTAGTTTACTGGTTAAGGACGCACTTTTGTCTTTGATAAGGCATGTTTAAAGGCATTTGAAACACTGAGAATGGCCTTGACCACTGCCCCAATCATGAAATCACCAGATTGGTTGCTTCCCTTTGAAATCATGTGTGATGCCTCCGATTATGTTGTCGGGGTTGTCTTGGGCCAAAGGGTCAATAAGGCACCATTTGCTATATACTATGCTAGTTGCACTCTCTCGAATGCACAATTGAATTACATTACCACGAGAAAGAGTTGCTAGTTGTGGTCTTTGCCTTAGACAAATTTCGGTCTTATCTCCTAGGTTCCAAGGTCATAGTCTTCACTGATCATGCCGCTTTGCGGTATTTACTATCTAAGAAAGAGACTAAACCTAGGTTGATTAGATGGATTTTGTTGCTTCAGGAATTTGACTTAGAGATCTGAGACAAGAAGGGATCTGAGAATGTTGTGGCGGATCACCTCTCCCGAATTCTTGTTGAGTATACTAGTGACCCTCTTATTTTGCATGATTCGTTTCCGGACGAACAACTCTTTCAGCTGTCACAAGCGAGCCCCCCGTGGTTTGCACATATTGTGAATTACTTGGCCATTGGGCAAATTCCGCAGAATTGGTCTAAGAAAGACAAGGACCAATTCTTTTCGCAGGTCAGGTATTACTTTTGGGAGGATCCGAAGTTGTTTAAATATTGCTCCGACCAAGTGATCCGACGGTGTGTGCCGGAGAGTGAGGTGCATAGCATTCTTACATTGTCATTATTCTGCATGTGGCGGTCATTTTAGTGGGCATAAAACGGCCGCCAAGATTTTACAGAGTGGGTTTTATTGGCCCACAATTTTTAAAGATGCCCATCAATTTTGTAGAACTTGTTTGCGCTGTCAGCAAATGGGTTCGATGTCTCGGCGTGACATGATGCCAATGTCCCATATTCTTGTGGTAGAAATATTCGATGTTTGGGGGATTGATTTTATGGGCCCTTTCCCGTCGTCATTCGGGTTTGAGTACATTCTCTTGATAGTAGATTATGTGTCTAAGTGGGTGGAGGCGATAGCTACCTGAACAAACGATCATAGAGTTGTAATCAAATTCTTGCATGAAAACATCTTTAGTCGTTTTTTGTTTCCTAGAGCCATAATAAGTTATCAGGGTACACATTTTTGTAACCGATTCTTTGAGTCGGTAGTTAAGAAATACTCTATCACTCATAAAGTTGGCACTCCATACCACCCTCAAACTAGTGGCCAAGTGGAAGTCTCAAATAGGGAGGTAAAACACATAATTGAGAAAACGGTGAGACCGGATAGGAAAGATTGGTCACAACGGTTAATTGATGCATTATGGGCTTACCGTACTGCTTATAAGACACCCATTGGGATGTCACCATATAGAGCGGTGTTTGGCAAAGCTTATCATCTCCCGGTTGAACTTGAGCACCGAGCATTATGGGCCATAAAGAAGTTTAACTTCGATATGGTTGCGGCTGGGCTCAACCGGAAATTGCAACTCAATGAGCTGGAGGAAATCCGGAATGATGCATATGAGAGTTCGAGAGTTTTTAAAGCTCGGACTAAAGAATTTCATGACAAGCACATTAATAGAAAATCCTTTGAACCCGGCCAAAAAGTGTGGCTTTTTAATTCAAAATTGAGACTCTTTCCGGGTAAGCTAAGATCAAAATGGGATGGCCCCTTTGAGGTTGTTGAGGCATTTATTCATGGCGCCATTGAGGTGCGAGATCCAAAGACTGGCCACACTTTCAAAGTGAATGACCAAAGATTAAAACCATATATAGAGGGGATTGGGAATGGGGATATGATTGAGTCCATTGCTTTGATGGACCCATTCTACTATGATTGATAGATTGATTTCTTGTTCTCTTTTCTTTCCCTTCTATGTTATTTTGTTTTTCTTTGTTCTCGTTATGCTTTACTTGCATCTAGAAGACTTTAAATCCTCTAAAGGTGTAATTCCTTTGGTGTTAGCCGTGCACGAACGGCATCTGACGGTCTGGTATAGCCACCTAACCGTGTTTGTAGTGAGTTCCTAGGAGACCAACTGAGACGGTGGAAACTAGAGTTCGAATGGCAAAGCCTAGAATACAAAGGTTTGGGATTTTCGAGACTAGAGTCTGGTTTAAATACCCAGGGGTGTGGAGATTGCTTCAAAACTACATCGGCTTGAACTCTGTATGGCAGCCCCATAGGTTGAGGTAGCTTTATGCGCCTTGATTCTGGATATCGAATCAACTTAGTCTGTCACCCTGTTGGAGAATAGGGAAAGTTACAAACACAGTTAGGGAGAAAAGTAGTACCCGTGGTTTTCGCGTAAAGATTATACCTTTAGTGGGCATTCCGTTATGTTCTTATGTGCTATATTTATTTCGGATGTCAATTGAAGGTAGAAATGGTTAAGTATATTTGGGTTGTACTAGCCCGAAGGCTATAAACTACGCTGGGTTTTATTACCTGAGGGATTCTGAAGTAGTAACTTTATGCCATAACTCTGGTGCCTTTTGTTAGGTGATGAGAGTTAGTTTTCCATTCTCTTGAAGCATGTACGCTTGCGAGTGCTTCTTGGTTTTGTTAAACTATGCTGTTGCAATGTAGCAGAAAAAGGTCATTGCATGCGTGTGGGTGGAAGGGACCCTTCCTAGCTTGGGTAAGACCTTAATTTCTGCTTTGTGGTTTATGGGAAATCAAGTATTTAACCACATTCATTCATTCAAAAAAAAAGCATGCTTTCATGTTTATTTTCTATTTAAAAAATATATATATATAGTTGTTATACTTGTTCAATTTAAAAAAAAAAAAAATAAATAAAATAAAAAAATCTGTGTTGTAAAAAAAAAAAAAAAAAAAAAAAAAAAAATTATTTCCTGCACGTGCGGCACTGTGCACGCAGGTGCAACAACATATCACAAAATCAAAGTTGTGCACTGCTTAATAAGCAGGTGCGGGGGAGGCAGCGTTGACCAAGCCGCACGTGCGAGACGCCGATTAAATAAAAAAAAAAAAAAAAATTCCGCGGAGGGGTGAAATCGCCGCACGTGCGGCCTAGGCCCCGCACGTGCGAGAAATTGTGCATTTGTTGGTTTGCACCCTGCTTAATAAGCAGGTGCGGGGCCAAGTGCGGAATTGATTTTTTCTTTGGTTTTGAATTTGGTTTGTACCCTGCTTGTGAATTTGGTTTTTTTTTTTCTTTTCATTTTTAATTTATTTAAGTAAATAAATTTTAAATAAATACATAAATAAATTTTAAAAATAAATAAATAAATATACAATTATTTTATTTATAATTATATATATATATATAGGAAAAATTACCCATAAATCCTATCCTGGAAAAAGTTAAACCATTTAGTCCTTTAAGTTTTTTTGTATACCATTTAGTCCTAATGTATTGCCAGATTTTTGAGGGTGTGGTTTGATTACATTTATTTTTACATCAATGCCCTTTTGAGGGTGTGATTTCTCTCTCTCTCTCTCTGCAACTAGATAGATTCATTGATTCGAAGGAGTTGCAGAGAGTTGTGTACGAGTCTAGTGCTTTGATTTCATTATATCAACATCGAATATGAGCCGATCTACATCAGCGTTGACTTCGACGTAGGTGAAACTAAGATCTGGCGGTGGTGGTGGATCTGGATCTCGCGGTTGGATGAGCGGATGAGGGTGCGATTGGAGCAACGGAGAAGGGCGGAGGAGTAGCGGCAGAAGAGCGACGCAGAGAGAGAGAGAGAGAGAGAGAAAGGCGGAGAGAGCAGTTTGGCGAGGCTTCGGTGGCCGCGGCGGCAGAGGCGCGATTGTGGAAGAGGCCGCTGCCGTGTGGCCTCGCTGTGAGGAGATGGTGAAATAAGGTGGACTCAACACCTTTGCCATCATAGATCTGATTTGAGGGAAATGATGTTCGAATGTTTGATGATGTTCGAATGTTGGTTGATGTTGATGATGTTCACAATTTTGTTGTTGATGTTTTGTTGATGTTGATGATGTTCACAATTTTTTTGATGATGTTTGTTGATGTTTGATGATGTTTTGTTAATGTTTGATGTTGTTGATGTGTTTGATGATGTTTTGTTGATATTTGATGTTTGTTGATGTTTTAATGTTTGATGTTGTTGATGTTTTTGATTATGTTTTGTTGATGTTTGTTTGGAGGGAAAACAAACATCTACAGAGTTTTGGGCATTAAAGTCAATACCACGTTGGGGTTTTCCTCATTTACCCTTACTAAAAACCGCAAAACATAGTGTAACACTGGGTATTTTGTCATTAACATTAGCTTGGGACTAATTGGATCATAAGATAAAATATAGGACCAAATGGGCCTTAAGATAAAGATTTGAGATTTATTGGTGCATCACCCATATATATTTAAAAAAAAAATTCTTTTTATTTATTTATTTATTTTTATTTTCTATTTTCTATTTTCTATTTTCTTCGGAAAAAAAAAACCTCAGAAATCATGGTGCTAACAATAATCCTAATTTAGTTTTTTTTTTTATTTGCTATATTTGTTTAGTTTAAATTGTTTCGTTACTGATTCTCATTCGTTTAATTAGTTTGTGGATTGTTTTATTTTTATTTTTATTTTTAATTTTATTTGTTTAGTTAGTGATGTTATTTTTATTTTTTCTATTCTATGATGTAATTGGTCTTTTAATTATTAAGTAGTTTAGTTTTTATTTTATTTTATTTTATTTTCTTCTCTTCTATTAATTTATTCTATACTTTAGTCTCTTTTGTAGTTTAGTTAATTTATAGTTTAGTTTCGTTTAGTTTATTTTATAGTTTAGTTAATTTAATTTAATGTCATTTTTATTCATTTATTTAATTAATTTCGTTTTCAAAAAAAAAAAAACAAAAAATTTTTTTTTTGAAGTGTGTATATGTTACTCTCTGCCTACCTGGATGTGCGCCTACAATTCTGGTAATTTTCTCTCATTTCTCTTTATTTTCCATTGAGGACAATGTCATATTCAAGTTGGGGGATGAGGGTTATATTTTCTTTTGTGCATTTCTATTTGGCTCATAATTCATGCTTATACCTGTTTCACTTGATTGCATTACTTCACTTGATGTGACTTTTTGCTTTGTATATGTTAATTGGAGAGCATAGTAGACTTGTATGAAAAGGGTTTATTGGGTAGATACTTGCATGCGATGTTTACATGAGGAGAGTTGTCTGTGTTTGTGGTATTAGTACACTTGTCATGAGTATGCCTTAATTCATATGAACACACTATCATAGCGGTGATCTTTTTATTATAATCCCTGGTGTATATCATTGATAATAGCTAGAGTTGCAGAAAAGAATAAATGAGGAGCCAAGATTCTTAAAAAAAAAAAAAAAAAAAAAAAAAAACCACTTGACTAGTTTGGATTCGTAGCCTTTTTAACTCGAGTTATTAAGCCCGTAGGGGTGTCTCTACACCTAATGCCCTAAAACCGTCTGGTTTGGGAGTCATTGGCTCAAAACTTACTACATGTGTTAATTAGAAAGCTTAAGGGACTTGGATATTGCACAGTTAAGAAAAAATAAGAAGAATGACTTGTTCGGATTCGTAACCTTTTCAACTCGAGTTATTAAGTCCGTAGGGGTGTCTTTACACCTGGTGCCCTAAAACCGTCTGGTTTGGGAGTCATTGGCCCAATACTTGTTACATGGGTTGATTAGAAAGCTTAATGGATCAGGACATTGCACAGTCATAAAAAAATAAATAAATAAAATAAAATAAAATAAAAACAAATAAAAAAAAAAGCTTTTGAGAATCTTGGCTGCAACAGGTTAGTTTTTCTGTATATGTTGGGTGTTATTATGAGTTACACTGGGCTATTATAGTGGATGGTTAATTAATATAGAGATTGCACTTTACACCGAGAGTACTCATGACTTGTCTACTAGCATGCATAAGTATAGGGAACTTTACTTTTGTATTAACTGAATTGTGGTTTCGACTAAATAGGTTCCTTCATGCGTGTCCACTGTGCCTTTAATGACTCATGATGTCTCAATATCACACTGTAGTGGCACATAAGTTGATTGTTAGGTGGAATAGTGTGGTCATTTGTTGTTGAGTATATATGAATATGTTAATGTTTGTAGGTATCATTTCTGGAAACCCTGACGAGACTTTACCCGTCCACTTGGGGTAACCTTGTGGTTTAAAGGCTTGTTGTATATGCTAAATGCAACCGTTTTCCCACGAAAGAGGAAATAGATAGATTTTGTTTAATTTAGTTTAATTTAATTTTATTTTACTTGCTTGAGGACTAGTAAGTAGTAAGTTGGGGGATGTGATTAAGGCCGAAATGTACATCATTGAGGCCGTTAATTAGAATCTCTTAACTTTACTTGCTGGTCAAACTGTATACTTTATGTGTGTTGAATGTCAATCAGGTTGTACATCGTTGGAGCATAAAATGGGCAAAAAGACAGAATTTGGACAGAGTTGACTTTCTCGCACGTGCATTGACTTTTCCTGCACGTGCGGGGCCCTTCCCGCACGTGCGTTGACTTTTCCGCACGTGCGTTGACTTTTTCTGGGAAAGTCCAACTGACGTTTTAAACCTGTTTGGAAGTGAGTAGAAGTATAAAAAGGCAAGGAAAAGGCTTTTCTAGGGCTCTGAACTTGTTTTGACCTGAAAAAGAGAGGCTAGGGTTTGGGAGGGAAGAGAAACAAAAAGCTTCAAGGATGTCTCCCATGGTGGTTTTTTCTCCATCTACCTTCTTCCACTCCTCCATGAGTGGCTAGTCTCATTTTCTAGGGTTTTGATGAAACCCGAGCCATGTAATTATTTTGTTTTCTTTTTGATTTTTAATTATGTAAAGGTTTGAACATTTGTATGGTGATTTAGAAATTTTTTTTTATATATTTTTCATTATTTCTTCAAATATTTGACTTTCTGTGATTGTTGAATGTTATCCATACATGAGTTTTCTATTCCTTCACATTCAAGGTATGAGACGAACCATGCTACGAGGAACGAGTCGTATCACTACCTTAGTTTAGAGTGAACGATTCGTATTACTTGAGATGGTTCGTGCTCGTACATTGAATGTGATGATCTTCTTGTTAAGTACTTTGAGTTTGTAGTTGCGAAGCATTAATCCGTTCAAACAATAGCATAATTGATTTCAATTGGAAACGCTAATTACGTGGCTAATGGTCGACTCTTTGCCCTAGTTTTTCCCCCAATTCAGTAAACTAAATTTCATTTATTATTGATAATTTAATTCCTTAGTTTAATTTATTTGTTATTAATTTAGGCTATGAACAATCAATCTTTTTATCAAAATTAATTTAGGAATTTAACAATTAAATTAGTTTAATTTCACAATTGTCCCTGTGGATCGATACCTAAATTTGCCATTATTCTAAAAGAATTTGGTGTAGTTTAGTATTAATTTTGATGTGTTCAATGACCCATCAAATTTTGGGAGTTTCATTTGACAAATTCCCTCACTAGTTACTAAACATTAACACAAAACTAGTTATACCTCTTCTATCCATCACAATATTCTAAGACACCAGATAACCATGCGCCAAAACTACCAAATAACTGCGTTGTAGTTAAGAGGATGGCCCATCAATATCTTGAATGGGAGTGTTATCTAGAACCTTTGGCACCAAATTGAATGGATGGTTGAAGAAGGGATCGCCGAAAAGCACACTCCGTGGGGGCTTAGCTCACGTCAAGGAATAGATTCGTTGGACCTTTCTCGGATTTGGACTGGAGGGAGGGGATTGTTTGGGCCGTGAGGGTTCACCACATGTTTTGTTTTGATAATTGAAATCTTTCATTTTGTTGAGCATTTCGTATATTTCATTCACGAAAAAAATTAAGTCGATCTGATAAGTGTAACTTGTTCAATTTACCGTATTTTTCATTAAAAAAATAGACGATAATTGTATTTTTAAAAAATAAATCATATATTTTTTTGATGAAAAAAATAATAAATTAAATAAGTTGTGATTATCGGATCGATCTAAATTTTTTTATAGATGAAATACATGAAGTGCCCGACGAAATGAACGGTTCGGATCATTGAAATGGAATCCGTGGTAGACCTCACAGGCCCAAATAGTCCCCTGGAGGAATCCTCCTCCTTTACAAATTACCTCATTAAAATTACATTATGAAAACTGTTATCAAAATTAAAAAATTTTATATACTTCTTATTTATTGATGTAGCAAACAACAATACAATTTCAATGTAATAATATAATAAACATCACACCAGTAACTAATAAGTTTATTAATTTATATAACATTACTTTTAAATTATTAACAAAACTTGTTTTTGGTCCTATAATGTGGCCAACTATACTCCTAGCCCTTTAGAACCCTTAGGCGAAGGGTTACCATGGACAGTTGGGACGAATTTAGAATATTTGAAGGATGAGTAGGGGTGGATCTATAAAGTGTATCTAGTGTGGGAAAATCTTATAAATTTTCTTCCTAAGTGACAATAATTCGTTTCCCCTAATTTTGACCCCAAGTTTTAAAAAATTTAGATGCATTTCAACAAAATTGGACCAACCGTCAAACCCCTAACATAAACAAAATTCAAGAGCTCAACAAAACTAAGTAATTAAAAACAATTCAGTACGATTTGTAGTCACATAACACATAAGAAGCACAATTTAACAAAATAAATACAAAGATCCATAGCATACATGTCTAGAAATATGATTGCATATTTGAAGCTTCCTTTATAAAACCATAATATTAACACCAACATACTTTCATGGAATTATCATTGTATTTTCCACGTATATAACAAAGCTCCATAGATCGAAATATTGACAGATACAACAAACAGAAGTCAAGTCAAGTAAATCACGTGAGTGTAAAGTTTTTTTTCACTACTGGTAGAGATTACCGAAGAGGCAAACAGAGGTTAAACAAGGACTAATCATTCAAGCTGCTTCAGCAAATCCAACTGTCATATTCCCGTAGTCAAACACCGTGTGATACTGACCCATGAAAACATCTCCCAGAATCCTGCATCAAATTATCAACAGCAATACCGGCAATTACTTGTAATCCCAAACACAATCCACAATCAATAGACTAATTTGGAAGATTTTGAATCTTAGTACACTACGACAATATCAGCAACCTATCACTGTCTTTGTAGCTACCAAGTAGAAACATTGGTAAATCCATAGCTTAAGATAATGCATGTTCATGAAAGTTTTGGCTTTAGTGATGCATAGTAACTACATGTCTATTTAGCATGAACAAGTGGAGATGAAAGATTAGGCATTACTAGAAGCAGAAAAAAGTGGAAATTTACCAGAGAGGTCCACGAGGTGGGGCCACATCTAGAGCTGTAAATCCACTAATACATTGTGTTTCAGGTCCGTCACCAACTTGGAGGACGTACTGAGAGCATCACCACAACAAAGAACAAAAAGAAAAGGAATTAACTCGTTGATTAGAGAGCACTTATTGGGCAAGAAACAAATGTAATTGAACCATGTGTGATTAACCGTCTGTGAAATCAAAATGGCTACTATAAATAAGTATTCTAATGACAACAACAAAAAACAACAATTATTATTGAAAGAGTGAAATGCGTTGTGCTTAGATCATCGATTTAGAATAGTAGTAATGATGAAAATAACAAGAAAAAACATAATTACAATAACCCATAAACAGTAAACAAATACTAATAGTGACTAAAAAAAATAACAACCATATTAATAACAAGAAGTCACAATAGTAATAATGAAAATTGAAAATGTGATAGTCCGGGCTTCTATGATAATCTCGCAAGTTGTTCATAAATTATGTCAAGTTCAGGGATATTTTGGAGTTAGAAATTAGATGTAAATGGAATAGAGGAAGAGGAGAAAAAAAAAATAGTTAAGGGGTATTGAGATCATTTTTCAATTAATGTTGCGTTTTAGTCCAAAGTCATGTGGGAGGTATGTGGCTATTTTGAAAATACAGGGAGGTACAGTGCTATTAGGCTATAGCACAGGAGAGTAAAGTAGATTTTGCCCAATTATCAATATAAACACATCTTGAGTTTAGTTTAGATGGATAAGTACATAGTTTTAGTTTCCTTACCTAGCAAGTAAAACCCATGTTCCTCAGCCCGAAATTTTCAAAAGTTGTATAGAAGATGAGATGGCCAATATTGGAGTTTGATTTTAGTTAATTATTACCAGTTCATATATGATTTCTGTTGAATACAAATTGTTATGATGAGCAGTTGTATGGTAAATTGATACACTGATCAACCAAGTCATTTTTCAGTACTCAAGTAGATCTAATTAAGGAGATGTCATGTTGGAAAATTGTAGCAGAAAATGTTGAGTTTTTTTTCTTATTCTGTTCAAACAAAACCTAATCATGATTAAGATCACCTAATCTTCAATTTTGATGATCAAGGCCCTAGGCCAAATTTGCTATCTTATTTTCCATGATCACTCATGGCATCTTCCCTTTCTAAGTGGATTTTATGAATTGGAGGCAGTATAACTAAAATAAATCAGAGATTACTTCAGAGGTGTTAGAGATATCATTGGTTAAGGCTATATAATATAGGATGCTTCTAATGATAATGCATGATCAAATATGATAAAATAATAACTTGCCAACATCAGACTAACTACACTTTTTACCTGCTCTGGGGTGAGATCGAAAACTTTACCACCAATAGTAAAGGAAACAATGGGCATGGAAGACAGACTACTACAGTCAACTGCTGATTCTCCCATTGGACTAGGCAGTCGATCACAGAGCTGAAATGGAATAACAGCATAAGCCCAAAAGTGAGGCAATCTTTTACCAGAAACATAAAAATAAAGGCTAATTCACCTCATTGATGTAGTTCAAGATTCTTTCTTCTGTCTGATTTCCCTTAAGTTGATTTTGCATCCATATAACCATCATTTGGCAAGCAGTACACGAAGCCTCACCATGAACACCAGATGACTCGTGTCTGTTCTTGTCCACCACACTCTCAATGCCAATACTGTGATGACGATGACAAGATGATCAATAAATTTATTCAGTGAAAATGACAATGACACTAATTGTTATCACAACAACAAGAAACAAGTTTAATCTGACCTAACATCCCGAGTACCATCAGAATAGCACAAGCCAATTTGAGAGCAGATTTTTTGGGGCTCAGCCTGTGAGAGACCACCAGAGAAAAGCAGAAATAAGTTACAAGGTGATGAACTTGAAGATAGATGCACCCAAAAACTTATACAGGCAGACAAATAAGAATCTCTGTCACATCTATTGTTGCAAGATGGAAAGATCAATAGATAATGACAAGCTATAGAACACCTAAAACCATTGTGGATCTTCCAAAACAATGCATACCTGTGCTAAAAGCATTTCCAGTATCATTTTTCCATATTGAGCAACCACTGCTTTGCATTCCTGGCTTACAATCCCAGAGGCTCCAATGGCATGATTAATTTGAGTAATTATTGTCTGAAGAAGAGTCATATTATAGAGGAAATATAAGCAGATTAGCCTTAATGTGAAGGTGCACAAGGAAAAGCAACTGATGTTTGTACAGAGCATGATGTCAGATTCTAAGCCTCAGAATGACCAAATGTAAGTAGAATATCCAAAACCATGATTTCTCTTTAAAAGGGGTGACCATTGGTTCAATAGTTAAGACTTGCCCTAATAACCTTGAGGTTATGGGTTCAAGTCTTAGGACCACCACTTTGTGCATTATGTCAAAGGTTAGGTGTGCACTCAATCTTTCCCCTCCCAAACACATATTAATGTGTACTAATTGGGTTTTTTTTTTTTGTTTTTGTTTTGTGATTTCTCTTTAAAGAGCAAGCAAATCAAAAGTGTGGACATAACAACAAAATGAAGCAAACGGAACCTATAGACATGGTTACTACCAGTACATAAATATGCTAGTCCCTATCTCTGTAAGCACATGGGAACGCACAATAAAAAAGAGATAAGGCTAGCACAGAATGTGATGATGGGAAAACATGCAAAACAATCTAAAGATGATAGTTTGAAATGCCTGATGTTTCTGAGTCAGTAGAGTATGCTCATCCGTCAACGCTCAATCATGTTAAGGAATGTGTTCCAAGTGTCGGATTTGGTTATCACCCAAATCTTAGGTCAAGAGTACATGATAACAGTAAATCTAAGTCTACAGTAAAATAAAATAAATACAAGAACTTTTGGCTATCTCTCTAATATTATTAGCCAATAACATGCCACAAACTTTTGGTTACTTCTTATCATGTTTAATGC
The DNA here is from genome assembly GCA_030407325.1 of Camellia japonica. Lineage (NCBI taxonomy): Eukaryota > Viridiplantae > Streptophyta > Magnoliopsida > Ericales > Theaceae > Camellia > Camellia japonica. Next base: position 38,733,242 of record JAPPVO010000032.1, on the reverse strand, counting down.
CAAAACCTCGCTTTTTTTTTTTCTTAATGCATGATACAATAAAACATGTAAAAGTCTATCATGATGAAACGGATGAAACAAAAATGAAGCAGTGGCATGTTGCAATCAATTAGTCTACAGACTTCCTATGCAACATGATCGAATAGCAGTGTTTATGATTTGAAAACAAAGATAAACTCCCAGCAATGGTGATACTGATGGCAAAGAAAACAAATGTTGGACTGCAGAGCATCAATTGTGAACAAAAAAAGTCTTTCTAGGAGTGTTTGCATCAAAAGGTTAAACAATTAACCAAGTTCCAGTTCACGTATTTCAAAATAGGACCTGATTCATTGTTGAAAAACCATGATACTAGTACAACATTAAAATTTTTGTGAAACATTTATGGCTCTACTTTGGAGGGAAATAATAATAATAATGTAGAGAAACATTAGGTTCTGGAAGGAGTAGATGACTTAATAAGAATGTAGAGAAACATAAACAAGATGATTTAAAAACAATCTAGATGCAAATATACTGAAAAATTAGCAGAAATTTGAGAACCCAACTTAAGTTCAGTATATTGATGCTACAAAATATTCCTTATTCATCTCAGATGATAATCAGCCTATCTAGTACGATTCAAGAGGGAGAAGAATTTATGTATTAATGAATAAATAGTGTCTCTCTATATGGCTGTCTACGATACGTACTGTAGGTCCTGCCAACAAAGAGGTTCCAGAATCGGCAATTGCTGAACAACCACCACCACAAAAACCTGAAGAGTGATACAATTCTCTTTCAATACCATAACAAGCACTAGGGGATCCAATAATTAAAAAGAGTTAAAAAAAAAATAAAAAAATAAAAAAAAAAAAAAGAAAGAGAAAAAAAATAATATCTAAGCAATAAGCACTCAAACATAAGATCTTTATAATTACCAGTTGTTTCTCCATCAATTAGGACATCACCCATATCAAACTGCAAATGACAAAAACCATTAAACAAATCCTCAAAATTTGAACTATAACATGAAAATTTAATCACAAACAATAATAGAAAATTTCCATAAGCCAACCTGCCAATAGCCTTTCTGAACCACGGGAACATAAGTATGCTCACCCTTGAAATGATTAGAATCAACCCCACCAAAAACAATTTCACCCCCTTCATTCTCACCAGAATTGCGATTAAACCAAAATGAAAAGACTGGTTCATTAACAAGACCTTGATCGACCATATTGTACCTACACAAATCGCAGACACCTTAATCATAACATTATTATATGCCCTCACCTATACAAACATAAAAACAGAAAGGTAGCTTCAAATCCTTAAATCGAAAGGTCCATCCATAAAAGCAATGTTACATACATGCCAATCAAGCAGGTTCCCTTAATTTCCAATATTATACAATCAAGCAATCATCAAAATATCAACAACAAATATTTATCAACTTACCAGACAGGGACAGCATTCCCAACTGATATCTCTTGAAAACCAAGTCCAAGTATACCATCAAACTTGGCAGCCAAGAATGTGATGCCAGGCTCTCTAGTTGCCTCAATAAAATCCTAATGAGCAGAAAAAATCTATGTAAATACTGAACCGAAGATATCACGATCTACTCATTCTCTTCAAATTTACCTGATCCTTTACAACAAGATCACCCATTTTCACATGGTCCTGGCTAAAGAAACCTGCAATAGCTCCGGTTCCATAATGAATTTCAGCAGATTTCCCTGCATCGATGTCAAAATACTTCCACATAAGCAAGGGAAATGAAGAGAAATTCATGAACTGACTAATCAATTCCCTAAATATGATTGAATCCTATGTCTTTCGGTGTGAGAATAGAAGGTATAATCATTACTTACCAATCAACACACATTCTTCAGTAATTCTTAATATTAGAGAGGATGGATTCAGTTAGCAACAAATGTAAACTTGAACTTTCAGATTTATATAACACTGGAAGGTGTGCACATCTGATGGGTGTGCTATAAAAATCAATCTGTTGATCTTTTACTGAATGATAAAATGAAGGGCAAATTACACTACAGGTGCCTGTGGTTTACGCCTTGTGTCACTTTGGTCTTTGATTTTTTAATTGTGACACATTTGATCTTAAATTTTGAATCTTGTTTCAAATAAGAACATTGAATATACCATTATTCAATCTCAAGGACAAAGTCGTCAATTTGAAAAATATAAATTAATTTGGCAAAAATAAATGTCAAAAACATATTTATAAATTCAAAAAAATTATTTCTACCCACCAAAGATAAAATTATGTAAAATTGATAAATTTTTTACACATTTATTTATTTTATTTACCAAATTAGTTTTTATTATGTGTTTGGATGATGATCATGTAATGAGTGATTAAATTTATTTTCATTAAATTAGTTTCTATTTTTTCAAAAATTAAATATGGCGACAACTTTGATATCATTATTAAACCAATCCATTAAATCAAAAAATTTAACACTACAAACATTATATTAAATATATCGATTACACATTAGAAGCCTAGCAATCACCCATTATATGATCATCATCCAAATACATAATAAAAATTAATTTTGTAAAGAAAATAAATAAATGTGTAAAAAATTTATCAATTTTACATAATTTTATCTTTGGTGGGTAGAAATAATTTTTAAAAATTCATAAATATTTTTTTGACATTTATTTTTGTCAAATTAGTTTATATTTTATCAAATTGACGACTTTACCCTTGAAATTGAGCAATGGGATCTTCAATTGTCTTATTTGGAATAGGATTCAAAATTCAGGGTCAAATGTGTCACAATTAAAAAGTCATGAACTAAAGTGACACAAGTTCCAAATTATAAGGACCGTTAATGTAATTCGCCCCAAAATGAATGCAAATGAAGGGAAAAAGAAAACTGAAGAAGTTAAATAAATTTAAAACAAAAAGTGAGGCAGTTGCAGGACAATTTAGGACTGAAAAAAGTTGTAACAAAGCTTCACTGGGAAGTAAGCTCTATTGAATAGAATAAATGTAGGAGAGCAGCGTGAGTACAATGCATATGACATCACTTAGCAATGATCCTCTGTCCCCAAAAATTTCTGTCCCCCTATCCCAAATCACTCACAGTCATTGGATCAAATAAGAATCCCAAGATGTGAAATTCTCAAGACATATCCAATGGTTGTGAATGATTTGGAACAGGGGGACAGGAATTTTTGAGGACAAAAGATCCTTGGGCGACATCGCTTATCTTTCACTAAATATATGAATGAATATGTGAAGTCCGATGCACTTTTACAAGCAGCTTGAAAAGACAGGCTTTTTTAACTGCAACTGAAACTTATGAATCAATATCCTCTTCTCAAGGCAGACACATAAACCAAATCAAACCAAACCCAAACCAAATTAAGCCTTAAGTCCCATCAAATGGGGTCGGCTGCATGAATCCTATTTCTTCACTCGACTCTATCCAAGGCTATTTCGTTAGTCAAATTAAGGAGATTCATATCTCTATTTACTACACTAATTCATGTCAATCTAGGTCTACCCCTTCCCCTAAGATTACTATCTAGCGTCATTGTATTGTATCTCTTCACTACTGCCTCTGTTAGTCTTCGTTGTATATGACCAAACCATCTCAATCTATTCTCTCTTAACTTATCTTCTATCGGTACTATTCCTATCCATTCTCGAATATATTCATTCCTAACTCTGTCTTTTCTAGTCTTGCACAAATCCACCTTAGCATCCTCATCTTAACAACACTTGTCTTCTCCACATGTTGTTTCTTAGTTGCTCAACATTCCGTCCCATACAACATCGCTGGTCTAATAGCCATTCTATAAACTTCCTTTTTAGTCTAATGGGTACTCGTTTATCGCACAGTACATCGGAAGCACTCTTCACTTAAGCCACCCCGCCTTAATTCTGTGGACCACATCCGCTCCAATCTCCCCAACCGTTGTGATAATCATTTCTAAATAACGAAAATGTTCACTCTTAGGTAGTTCTTGGTTCTCAATCTTCACTTCTCCTCTACTTCCATTGTGATTGTTACTAAAATTACACTCAATATACTCTGTCTTAGTTCTACTTATTCTAAATCCTTTAGATTCTAGTACTTTTCTCTAAATCTCCAACTTATTGTTAACTTTTTCTCTAGCCTCATCCACTAACATGATATCATCTGTAGAAAGCATATACTATGGCACATCATCTTGAATATCGCGTGTCAACTCATCCATAACTAACGCAAAAAGATAAGGACTCAAGATTGATCCTTGGTGTAACCCTACAAAAATTGAAAATTCACTATTCTCTGTAGCAGGCGATCATCACACCTTCATACATATCCCTAATCACATCAATGTAACCTTTTGTCACCCTTTTCTTCTCTAACACTCACCTGATTATATCCCGAGGCACTTTATCATATGCTCTTCTCAAAATCGATAAAAACCATATGAATATCTCTTTTATTTTCTCTATACTTTTCTATTATTCTTCTCAAAAGATAGATCACTTCCATTGTTGACCTACCAGGCATAAACCCAAATTGGTTCTTTGACACCTCTGTTATATCTCACAATCGACGTTCCATCACTCTCTCTCACCTTTCATTACGTGACACATTAACTTAATTCATCTATAGTTGTTACAATTTTGAACATCTTCTTTATTTTTATATATTGACACTAAAATACTTTTCCTCCACCCCTATGGCATTTTCCTAGTCAACAAAATCTTGCTAAATAACATAGTCAACCAAACAACCCCCTTCTTATCCAACTATTTCAATGCTTCAGTAGGTATATCATCGGGTCCTAAAGCTTATTCAATTTCATCTTCTTAAGTGCAAACTCTACTTCAAAGTCCCTAATCCTACAATAGAACCTATAGTCCTGGTTTTCCTTATTACTGCCTATTTCCTCCCCTTTTGACCTATCTCCATATTCTTTATTTAACAACTTCTCAAAATAGTTTTTTCACCTCTCCTTAATCTCTTCATCATTCATCATTCACCAACACCTTAGAGTCCTCACCCTTGATACACTTAACTTAATTAAAATCTCTTTTTTTCCTCAAGGCAGACACATCAGTAATAAAAATGCAATAGCCAAAATGCATAGGCACAAAGCATGAACGCAGTTAGTAAAAATATTTCTTGTAAGTAAATTATATTGATGTAAATCATTAATAGTTATTTTAGTTGGCTCGTTGTGGTGTCAAGCGCTTCCTTTTTGCATGTGCAAATGTTGTTTGAATCTAGTGATTTGACATCAGTATGATCAGTAATTACACAAATTTATTTGTTTTGTACTTTGAAAAAATTGTTAATTTTGTCAGTAAACATCCCAATTCTCTTGAATATTCTGATTTCTAACATGAAAGCAAAATACAACAGCTACAATGATAGTCTAGGGGAACCAGTGAATGAGACCAGACCATTTTTCTTATAGGTGCTAGAGTAGCTTGACTTATACTTGGAATGTAAATAGCACGCAACCTGCATCCATATACAAAACTGTGAGTGTAACGAAAAATCCTGGAGTGAATAAACCATATTCGGAAACTTTAAAGAATTAGTAGACTCACAGAGAAATAACACTTTGCAGAGGGCACCCAAAGATTAGAACTTCCGGTGTCAAATATGACAGTGAATTTTTGAGATGGAGTGCCAATGCCAATCTCTCCAAAGTACTGGGCATTCATGTAGTTCTTTAGCGAAATAATATCAGTGTCAGAGTCCCCGAAATTCCCACGGAGACGATAGTTTCTTTCAGAAGCACCAGAGAATCCTTCTTCACCGAGCCTCTTTATTTGGTCCAGCTTCCTCTTCTTCAGTCCAACTCTAATCAATCGATTATCGGATGCAGAAAAGCTTGTTTGGGACAAAAGAAAGAACACCAGAAGTGCAATCAAATTGGCTCCAAATTTGGTACCCATCTCAACAACTGTAAAATCCATTACAAAAATTTTCTTGTTTAGTCATATTAAAAAGTAACGCTTGGGAAAGCATAATACATTTATTCTCTTTAATTTCAACAATTATCCTCTAATTTCCCTCATTTGACCGACAGCCAAACCAAAATGACAAAAACATCACAAGAAAAGCAATTAGAATTGATTTCAGCTAGAGAATCACGTTGGGACCTAAGATTAGGCAAGCAAAAGCAAAAGCAAAAGCAAAAGTAAATTTCATGGGCAAGAGCAAGAGAAAAAGCAAAAGTAAATGTCATTGGCAACATCAGAAGATTAAAAATGCTTATTCTAGGAGTAATACTTTATTCAGCAGCTTGAAAACACTATAATCCATCCTGATTGTGTGATGATTATTATATATGTTCTACATAAAAAGCTGCAGCAACTTAGCCTTCTTCAATCTAAGTACACCGGAAAATAAAATTGGGTGTGCAAAACACTAATAAATGACATGAAAATTACTACTGTTGTTGAAAAAAATTGAAACATTGATCACAGAGCATAGCATCAAGTAATCAGTAACTGGGGGACCATTTTAAAACTGAAAATTAATTACTCAAATTTATTAATACTGAATTTTTAAAACTTGAAAATTGCAAGATAAAGTCATCTGTTAAAATTAAAATTACAAGCACCTCTCATAAAGCTTATTCATTATTCGATGATAAGTCATGCATAAAATTACTATTTTCAGATTAAAGTAGTAGGCGATTTTTCATTATTAAACGTACTTATTTAAGACCATTAAATATGTTCAGTTTCAAGTGTTTAATTGGATTATCAAACAAGCCCTAACATACCAACGAACCTGAATCTGTTTGGTAAAACAAAAAATGGAGGAAAAGACAGAACAAACACAAAATTTTGGAACTCAAAGCGTTACAATATTTCAAAAATATAAATCTCCGCCACACTCACTTACTTCTTCAACTACAAGATACAAAACATAACACCACAACGAGATTCAAAATTATAAATATTCCTTTTCTTTTTCTTTTCTTTTTTTTCCTTTTCCTCAGCTTTCTCGGCAGCCAAACAATGAGTGAAGACTACTGTAAATCTCGATAATGTAGAACATGACGATCAATCGAAGAACGAACATATATGCGTATATATCTATACTATACACAAAGTGATATATAGAGAGAGAAACACTTTTCTCACCTGAGAATCGATGCGGAAAGAGACGAAGAGTAATCGGAGGAATGAACCAACAACGAAATGGAGTTAGAGGTGTACGAAATATACAGGGAGGGTTTTATTGCGTAGGGCGAGGATTAGGTTATCTTCTGTGTTCCTCGCCAGTGATTGGAGTTTGATTTCAATTGTTCTAATTCAGTGGTTGATTGTGGCGTTGTGATTGGTGGAGTGTTGAAATTTTGAACCCCCTTAAAATTGGCGTGTGAACAACGCAACCTTTCCCAGCTCAACTGCCGGTCCACCCTTTGTCACGAGAAAAAACTACCGGTCCACAGATATTAGTAGTTGTATAAAAATTTAGAAACTTAAAAATTAAAAATTAAAATTAAAAATAATTTTTTTAACAAAAAATAATTATTTACCAACATAGACCAATTACTAAGTCAATCACAAAAAATTTAAGTCAAACATCCTTTGTTAGTGATAGATTCACTGTCTGATGTGTATAAATATTACAACAATGCTACATACCACTAAATTCCTATCACTAACTCCACCACTAATGATGTAAAAAAAAAAAAAAAAAAAAAAACTAAGACACAAAATACAAGTGGCAGTGGGTGGGACCCACTGCCACATAATTAGAGCAACCACTAATAGTGGTCTGCATCATTTTTAAATATTACTATTGTGTTTGATTTTATGTTATTAATTTAAAATACGCTTTTATTTTTGTTTATATTAGAGGTCACTAAGCCACGCATGCATGTAATTGAAACTCTTTAAAATAAAAATAAGTCTAGGAATATGTTCGAAACTTCACTCTGAATCAAACCTTTATGCGATGTTAAAAGGATTTTATTTGAGCATAATGTGAAATTCTTACTCTAAGGAAAGTTAGTTGGCCAAATTTTTTTACATTTTATTATGAGGTTAGTGGTTTAAATTTCTTTATACATGTGTAGATTTTATTTCTCATATATTTATTTGAGATTTTTCTATCCCACTTTGAAATTTTTGTATATTAATTATATGTTGTATTTAATTTTTATTGCAAGGGTTCTGTTGCAGTGTGCAACCTTTTAAGAGTTGCACACCATTTGCACCTTCATTATTGGCCATTGGATTACACAAATTGATCCTAACCATTAAATTCTTTAATTTTGAAAAATTGGACACCAGAGCAACTGGTTGACCGATCTCTATTCTATCTTCTTCATAGTGTATTCTCTCTCTATTTTCACTTTCGTCTCTCTCTCTCTCTCTCTCTCTCTCTCTCTCTGTGTCGCCCCCCCTCTCTCTCTCTTTGCTACCCTTTCCTTCCATCTCTTCCTCGGCTCATCTCGCTCTCTTCTCTCTCTACTACAGTTATTCCTCTCTCTTTTTCTGGCTCGACTGAATGCAAGCCGAAGTGGTTGTTCTGTTTAAAACCCTAATCTAACCCAGTGAGCCTCTGTTTGGTTTGTAAGAAAACAAAGGATTCTTTTTTTGAAGATCAATCAACAAGTTATGCCTCCTTTGATTATTTCTGAAACCCCCTCTTCTAAAACTCTCTTCTTCCCCATTTTTTACTCTGTTTTCTCTCTCTGAATTTGTATTCTAGTCTCTCCTGGCTCACATTGATTCGAAATTTGTACGAATGAAGGCTTTTGAGGGATTTTATTCTATTTTGCTATTTATATTTCTCGGTTGACATTTGTAATGAAATAATCCATTTTTACATTAATTAATATCGTATTTTGTAACCATTTTGTTGCTTCCATGACTTGTTCTTGCAAAATATTTGATCTTATTTTGGCATTAAAATTATAGGGCTGATTATGTTATTTAATTTTGATTGCATTTAAAATGTTTGTAAAAATGCCTAGTTTGTTAGCAATTTAAACAAAAGTATTTTGGAACTATATTTTCATTGCATTTAGATGTTGTTGAAAACTTGTGATTGATTTAACATGTTCTCCGAAGATTTATCCCAAAATATATTTAGTGATATTCACATGAAGGCTATAACTTGTGGTTGGGACCTCCCAATTTGTAAGTTAGGGCAAATAGTTATTCCAAGTGTTTTTAGTAATGTGTAGTACTTATTGTTCTAGTTGAATTAAATAGCCATCTGAATTAAATCTTTTATTTGATTGGTGTATATATATATATATATATGTATTGAAAGCGAACGTAGTTCACATACAATAGAGATACTTCCAAAAATGCTAATCAAATAGTGCTTGAACTTTACTTGTATCCTTCTTTAAGCATGAACAGTTGACAAGATAACGAGAAAGTGACTCTAACCAACGAAACAACTTTGAAAAGCTAAAAAAAATTGAAGTATATGATTTTAAATTTTAGGTAAAAAGAAATCAAAGTGAAGCTTATGCTTAATAAAATGAATTTCCGCATCCTTTTTCCTAGGTATATTGATGCTAAGAGAATCCATGAATTATTATCTTCCCTCAAGGCGTGGTGGCTTTCCTAGCAGCCATGAAAGATTAGTGCAAAACTTTAGAATTGAAGTAGTGGGTAGTGTGAGAAAGGGAAAATTTTGAATTTTTCTTCCCTTGTTTGTTTGCATGATAAATTTACCATGATAATGTTAGAAAATGTAAGATTGTTAAATTTTGTGTACAATCCATAGCAACATGTAAGTTGCTTTTCAATTTCTTGCAAAATATACATAAATGTTTCTTGCAAAAAGCAAATAGTGTTTTTTTTCACTATTTTGTCAATTTTGATTTCCTATCTAAATATGAAACTTTTTACACTTGGTTAATTTTGACCTAACGAACTATACTTTGTTTTTCGAGTAATGTTCTTATGATAAGGGATGTGCATAGTAGCATTTCTTTTATATATGTATATTATATACTTGTAAAATCTATATAACAAAATAGCTCTATTGATGGGACATCTATCTTAAGTGGCAATGAATTTAAAGGTTGAGATTAATTTCAAATTTTCTGTGTTCTTATCTTCACTGTTGGATATAGCTTGAAACTTGAAACCCATTTCACTCTCCCTTTCTCGCTGGATATAGATTTTCAGATCTGTCTTCTTATTTTCTGTCTTCAGATTTTCAAAACATTTCAAACCCATTTCACTTTCCCTTCACCGCCTAAAACCCATTTCATCAAAACTGTTTCTCTCTCTTTGCTACAGTGGTTGTATTCAAACCCATTCATCACTGCTTCGGTGGTTCTTCGTTACTTCACCAGCTCTTCATTGCTTTGGTGGTTGTCATGGTAGCAGTTATTCATCTTCAGGTAACACCTCTCTCTCCCCTCAAGGTCTCAGTCCCCCCTCTCTTCCCAACCCCACCTCAAACTCCCCACTCTCGGTGGTTGTTTCATTTATAAATTTTCTTTGTTGTTTCAACAAATTGGACATTTTTGGGTCAGAAATCGAACAGTTTTTGGGGACTAATCTTATGTTGTATTAAATTGATTTTTTCCCTCAACTTAAATTTGTCAAAATCATTGATCTAAAGGGCTGTGTTTCTGTTTCTAAGGGTTGTGTTTGATCTAAACAATTTTTTATTTCTGTTTAAACCCTTAGTTTGTTGTCATATTTTTTGTTCATCTTACTTTCTTTGTTCATATTAGTTTGTTGTTGTTTTCTCTCATCTTAGTTTTTGGATTGTCGGATTAATCAAGAAATCAAATGTTTTGGGGATTAATCAATAAATCAAACAAATATTTGGGTCAGACAGTTTTTGGCCAATCAGACCAATATTTTGTGTTTGTGTTTCTAAGGGTTTGAAAATATTTCTTTTTTTTTTTTGGGGGGGGGGGGGGGGTGAATAAGTCATTAACATTTGTCTTAAACACAAATATAGCAAGCTATCAATGTATAACAAACAAAGTTTGACAACAAAAACTTACACAAAAAACTACACTTTTACACAAGAAGTTATCAATGTATCACAAACAAAGTTTGTAGCCTGCTGTTATATCACAACCTGTTATATCACAAACCATGAAACCATATGTATCACAACCTGTTTAGGGGCCACATAATTGGGTTATGTGGACCATGAACATAGTCAGGGTATATTCCCTTGCACAGCCTGCAAGGTTAGGCTCAAAAAAACTTGCTATGAGCTTAACAATTTCAGAAAATACCATGTCCACCCAAAAATAAAATTCCCAGTAGCCATTCTTTGTATCAACAGTCTTCCAACAGTCAAAATACCCTGTCCATGACAGGGAATAAAGTGAAATCAAAGATAATGAAACTGGTAGTTAACTGAATTTGTCATATGTCATTTTAGCTACCATTCAGTAGGTTTGTTTATTTAGTGTTGATGGAATTTTTTTCTCTTCAATTTCTTTATGGATAATTGAAAGAGGAGTGCAAAGAAATTAGGCATAATTGTTTGTATTTCTTTATGGTTTTGATTTCATTTATATGAATATGAAATAGGTTACTATGAGATGAGATAAGTCTTTCTCAATGAAATGAGTTTCTATGAATGTGTGACTTCTATTTGTTTTTCTGCTCTGAGATGAGATAAGTCTTTTTCTATGAATGGATCTTTCATGTTCAAAAATTGTCACTTAGTATGGAAGGTTGAAACAGTGATTGTGCTTAATTGCTATTTACTACCTTCAGCTTGGTTTGTTTCTTTATATGTTCATAGAAATGATTTTTCATGCTTTTTGGCACTTACATTTGTGGATTGAAATGTGACATTTGTTTGGTTACTAATTGATAGTTGTAAAGAGCATGCATTTGTCTATTCTCTCTCAAATTGGCCCCTCTATAAAACATATATTGGTACCATTCCATCAACAAAAATAATTATGCTTAGGTATGTAAGGTTGTGTTTGAATCATTATAACTTTTTATTTCCCTCATCTTTTCTTTTTCCTTTTTAAATCCCTATCTAAATTTAAATTGATATTTTCGGACATTTCAAGTTCTTAGCCATTGACTGTTAACTACCCTAAAGAATCAGTGCTTCAACCCATTTTGTTTATTTCATGTGCTTTAGAAGGGTGCAGACTAATTTATATCTTTTGGTTGCACCATTACACAAATTTTGTATCCTTGAAGTCAGAATTTTATTTCAATATTTGATTTGATGATACATAAAGCATCTTAGGATAAAATTTGTCAATTTTTTTTTAATTTTTTATTTATATAATTTTTTGTACAGGTTTTTGATCTTAAAACGTTGTTGTGGTCTAATTTGAAGCTGAACATTGAACCAAATGAAGTAGAAAATTCTTCCAGTATATCTGGTCACAATATGGTAAGATATTGAGACAAATTTTTTATTCCATTGCTATTTTGGGTCTATTTGATTAAATAGAGACATTCACTTCTGTATTAAAAAAAAAAAATACAATTTTTGAAAATGTCCATCGCTTGGTATTAGCTTATTCATTTACTTGAGGCATAGGTGAGATAGAATAGGACTTCTTTTTAGCCTTAAAGCATGCCTTAGTTAGTATACACAACTATTTGGTGCAGGACTTGGTCTCTGAGCCGAGTCAGATTAGGTACTGTGAGAGTGGCAGAGGTTTGGGCACCATCTAAGATTTCTGAGGGCATGCTTGTTTTATTCTTTGATGTAATAGGGTGTGGGGTGGTTGTGTTTACCACTGTTCAAATTTGCACCATCTTTGGATGACTTTGAATCTACACTGAACCTACAGTAGCGAAGATTACAAATACCAATTGCACAAAACCCACCGTCACAATTTAAAAAAAAAAAAATCAACATGCATTCAATTTTGAATCTGCACTGACCCGGACTTTTATTTTGTCCTTTTTAGCAAGTATAGTCATTTGGATTGGTAAGGTCCTTGATGTGGTGAAGCGGTTGGAAAACACCCAAGCTTGTATGGACAAAAGGCAGGTCTAGATGCATGAGGAACTCAAATCTGTGTAAGTGACATTGAATGAATTGACAAAAAAAATGTAGATACCCCTCACGAGGATGGAGGACAAGGTGAGGATGAGGAACACGAAGAAGAGTTGGGAACAGATGAAGATGATGATGATGAGGGAGGTGAAGAAGAATTGGGAACAAAAGATGTTGAAGACGGGGATGAATTTTCAAAGGAGCCTTGACCTTGGCCTTTTCATTGTTTTTCTATGCTTAAACTAAACTGGTAGTTGAATATGTTATGGGTTTTGTGGTTGTCCCAATTTGTTTATGAACACTTTTTGCTTACTTTTGGGAGTTTAGTATGATATGTTTTGTGTATACAAAAATTGTTATGGCTGGTGTTTTGGTAAATTTGACCTCACTAGGTTGTTTGTTGTTTGAAATATGGTAGCAAATTGCCTTTTTTCCTTCTAAATTTTTGAAAATTGTCAATGAAGATAAGTTGCTTGATGTTTGAAATATGATGTATTGTGCTTGATGTTTAATGTATTGAATAGTAATTTGTGAGGAGATTGTGAATGATATAATTTGTTAACTTCAGACCTTGTTATTATATTCATTTATAATTTGGAAGCCTATGGACTGACTAAACACTCAAGATTTTGGCTTTTAGTTTTTAATTGGATTATGGCCGATGGATTGGCCAATTGATTTCTATCAAGGTAGTGCATTTTCCAATCGATTTGGAAATTGATTGGGGACCCATTAGTTAATCAATTCTTGAAAGAAAATGGAAACACCAATCAATTGGCCAATCCATTTTTGAGCCCATGGCCATGACAAACAGAAAGAACAAAAAAAAAAAAAAAAAGCCCGCCAAAGTTTGGCTTCCTTGTATAATTTGCTTGAATATTGTTTACAATCGATTCATAGTAAATCTATTAGGCACTAGGCATGTTACAATCTCACAATCAATTGGAGCAAATTTGTATTGTTTAAACTTGGCTTGCAATGGTACACAATTAGTTGTGCAATCAATTGCTCTGTACTCTTGTAATATGGATGCATTTTGTGCCGAATAGATTGGCATCCATAATCAAATTTGCAACCTTACACATCAATAATCTACATATACATGGATTACCAAAATCAAATTTACATCCACATTACATCATCCATAAAGAAGCCATCCAAATTACATTACGTCTATACAAAAAATGGTCACCGGTCACTTTTGGTGAAGGGGTTAATCATCCATGTCCATTTGTTGGCCTTTAAATCATCGTCAGAACCTTCACCTCCATCAATTTTCTACTCACTATAAGAACATGAAATGGCCCCATCCACATATAAATCATCAAAAGTATATGCTTCATTATGAAGGTCAACATTAGGAAGGTAAAGATATTGCTATCGTGTCGCATACCAAATATCTAAGATTTTTGAGATAAGATACATGCTCTCATTAGAAACTAGACACATTTTTTTGTTCTTGTTAGAAACTGGATCTTTATACCACATTCAGTGCTTCTCATCAACATCCTGACTGACCACACCAAAGTATTCATAACGAAAAGGAACATCAATACAATTTTTTTAGGGTGAACTTGAAATGGCAAGCATCCAAATCTGCAAGTATAAAAAAAAGAAGCAACAGTTTAAAATATCAATTTACATTAACTATTAAAGTAGCAATGATTAAAATTTAGAACTAAAAGCAAGAATAAAGAGATTCTTACCATGTGAAAAAAGTCGGCCGATATGAAAGAACATATGGGAAAGAACAGAAGCACCACAAGAGTCTTTCAAAACATGAAAACTGTAAGTGAGAGGAACTACCATTAAAGCACCTTACATAACTGTGGGGATATATTTTCTGAGTACCAACACGTGGCCGAAGTGATGCCGACGTGTCAGCCGAGGTGCCACGTGTCCTGGTCGTAACGCCGAGGTTATCTCGGCTAGGCCGAGGTTATCTTTGAAGATATCGGAGTCCGGGATAAGTGGATAGGGGACAAGAGTCCTAGAATGAGGAAGGAACTCAACCTGGATAAGGATAAAGCTCTTAGGGAGTTTATCTTTATCTATTGAAGAGTCCAGGATAAGCACTGAGCTAAAGTCCATTGAAGCAAGGCTTCTAGTGGGACTAAGATTGAGTTAACTATAAAAGAGAGGCACCCCCATGGGTCCAAGGTACGCAATATATACTCAGAACAGTGAGTTTAGCACTATTGATTATCTTTGAGAGATATACTGACTTGATCGTCGGAGTACCCCCGGGTGGACAAACCACCGCCGGAATCTTCTCTTTCTGTTACAGGTTAGCCAGGTGCCACCTATTCTGCCAGTGCTCTCCAGCTGGATACTAAGTTGGCAGTGTGGTCAGAAATTCACCCACACAATAACCAAATAAAAAAGTTATATCAGAAAATTTAAAAAAAAAATAATTATTCAAAAGCATGTAAGTTCTCAAGGGCCAAGTGAAGTTGAACAGAGACACAAAACCAATGAAGTCCATATTGTTTAAATCTCTACAGCTAAATATTCATAATTCTTCAAGCTAAATATAAAGTTCCCTGCTACAGATACAGCCTCTATCAACATCAAAAGTATTTCACAAAAGCCTAAATATATATTGACAAGTCTCTTCCTACAAAAACAATGTTTAACCATCCACCTCCAGAAAGCCATATCCAAATCAGGGATGCATATAACCAACTATACAAAAAGCTATTAGAATCTTAATTGGGACAATTGACTGCTCTTTGCTTCTTTGGGGGCCCAATTCCTAATAGCACCCAAATTTAAGTGCCATGTGTAATAGAACTATAGACAAAATTTGAAGCTTAGGGGGGGGGGGGGAGGAGGGCCTAACCTCCCTTCACCACCCCTTCGGTCCACCACAATGCATACATATGTATTAAGAAAGTTAATAGACATACATTTTGAAGTTATATGTACATAAAATCTATAAAGCAATCAAGATTCTCTACTTGTGTTTAATTGAGTTAGCCATGGTGTTGCTTTGTGATAAGTTTGACAAACATGAATATTTTAATTGAAGGAGGGTGGAGTGTTGTTGATAGTTCTAGTGATGGAATGTATTGACAAGAGTACTTGCACAATTCTTTTTCACAATTTTTCCAATGAAACTTTTGTATGAAGCACATGAAATGCACACAAGGTAGTGTCATTAGGGAAATTTAGCATTCCAACAAAGTAGTGTCATTAGGGAAAGATCCATAACAATAAGCTTGAATATATCACATTTATAAGCTTGAATATATCAAGGCAAATACAAAAACATTAATCCAATTGATTTAATATATTGCATTATATAACAAAGATACCTGCTCATTGGCCAGAGGGAGAAACCAACAACTCATTGTCATCGGTGTCATCATCGACAAATTCCCTAACTCGTTGATGTCCACTAGAAGCATGAAGTATATGCACAAATCGATATCATTTCTTATTAAACATAAAACACATAGAAAAAATATAAGATATTAATTTGGATCACCTCTGCTACGTGTCTTAATGTAGACACTCATCTTGTTAGTGCTCATTGTTTACATAATGCGAGCAACATACTTTCTTTTAAACATTGTAACTTGCAATTAGAATTGATAACACAAAATATGGATAAAAAAAAAAAAAAAAAATACAGAAAAATGAACATTTCATGAAAATTATATTTCAATAATTGGATTCATTATACAAAACAAAAAGTGGGACCACAACACATTCAACTATTCCTTCATTTGAAGTAAAATGCTTTGTTTTTTCCTAACAAATTCCTATTGAAAACTAGACCCTAGGAGCTACATTTCCATTGTAAAACCAAGTTTTGTAGCAAATATATATAAAGCATGAAGCAAAAGTTTCACACTGGTCCACTCAAACCTTGAAAGAGAACAACAAAACCAGCAAGTAAAAAGTCATAAAATCAAAAAAAATAAAAACAAAATTTACATTCAGTGAGACAAAAATAAACCAAGAAGAATTCAATTTTATTGAATCCACCGTGTCAAGCCATACATGCATTTTAAGTCAATGGAAGAATTCAATTTTATTGAATCCACCGTGTCAAGCCATACATGCATTTTAAGTTAATGGAAGAATTCAATTTTATTGTAAACCAAGAAGAGCATGAAATGAAGAATTTCTCAAAAAACATGAATAGAAATGGAATTAATTGATAAATATTTCTCAACAAATAGTCTAGTCCTGAGGGGATATATTTGGTCATCACAAACAAAAGAAAACCAGCCTAACACCATTACAGGACTTAGCAATGACATTGATTGCCGGTACATTAGTCACTTGTAATTTTATAAGGGCAAAGCTAACTTGATATAAAATCAATGACAAAATGATCTCCAAAAAAAGAGTAATACCAAAAGCTTTCATTTAAATCATCATAGTTCCTCCACAAGGAATGCTTTGATATCCTTTTCTACTCCTAGCAACTTCCTTTTAGAACAAATTCAAATATTATTTTACACGAGTTTACAAAATTATAAAATCTAAACTTCAAAGAGAACCGAAAATTACTAAAACAAATCACCTAATAAACATCTCATAGACACATGATATTACAAAAACCAATACAACACAAAATATGAAACTGACACTACAAAATCCCACAAATAATATAAGATAAAATCGACATAACAAAAACATAATTGTAATATTATTCAATTACAGAATCATACAACAATCAAACTTCCGTGATAGGACTATAGAAATAACTAACCTTTAGGCCATTGCCATTAGGAAGAATAACATGATCCACTGCATTAAATAACTTAGGGCTACAAACAATAACAAAAATGTAAAAATTAGAACTTCAAAAATGGACAATCATATAAATAGATCTACAAATATCTATAGAGAACTAGAGATTAGGATATAGGTTTGAATTTATAGAGTTGGAAACAATAGCACCAAAATACAAATTTTTTTACTGCAAAAAACAAGATCTGATGGTAACTATTGCAAATTTTGACCGCTCATAAGACTTAGGCACTTTATTCCGAGCACTCGATGATGATGATTACATTATGTAAGTGGTTTTAATTCTCAATAAAAGAATCCGAGTTCGAGCTCTAAACAATTCCAACATGCTATACCCAATGTATTTTTTACCCCAGATAGTCAGTTTTACACCTGGTACCAACCTGTATTGAACCTGAAAGTGAGGAACAGTGGGCATACACTGACCTCCGGCCATAAATCAGTCACCTCAAGCCGAAGACACCAAGGTCTGGCCGGACCTCTTGATTTTTCAGGCAGAATGTACATCAATCTGCCAGCTGCCCAATTCTGCAGATATTTTGAGTAGCAGCTCAAGTCCTATAAATATGGGGCTCATCCTACTGTGTTAAGGGTTAGAGTTAGAGAGTTAGAAAACAATATCAAGAGTTAGAGAGTCAGAAATGTTAAAGAGTTTAGAAATATCCAAGAGTAGAAATATCAAAGCTACAACTCATCTTTGTTCTTCCATAAGCTCTCATATCATCCATACATACCATACAAGAGCTTGAACTTGGAAATTTATTTGAGACTTGAAAATCATAACTCAAACTTGACGGTGCTTTGGAATCAAGTTTGATTTACAACAAGAATACCTTCCCTACAAGAGATAACACTTCATTTGTTTTATTTCAATCTTTGTTCATCTTTTTCTTGTGTTTTCATATTGTTTTAGGACTGTTTTAAGGGCTGAAACTTGTGATTAAAAGCTACCCAAAGATGGGGGGAAGGGGTTAATCACCCTTGCTTGAACCTTATTCCAAGCTTTTATCCTTGTGTTTCCCACTTGTTTTCTCTAATTTTTGCCATTGTTTTGGAGCTGATTTTGGGACTGTTTTTCAACATCTAAAATATGTGATTTGAAGTTGTAAAAGTGGAGGGATTAGCCACCCCTCCTTATACTTGTTTACTAACATTATCCTATTTTGTTTTATTCACCTTTTCTAGCTTAAATTATGCTATTAAGGGCTGTTTAATTTATGTCAATAATTATTCTTTTAATATTATGTTTGTATTGTATTTACCAATTAATCAACTTCACATAATTATCTCTGCAATCTCCCTCCATTCTTTGATTATTTCGATTAAAAAGCTATGAAAAATGAAGATTGTTATTCAAGTATAAGAAAGAAAATTTTCCATGCTTAATGGTTTAATCTTTTTCGGAGGTTCATTACCAAAGGTATAAAACTTTTTCATGCTTAATGGCTTAATCTCGTTGGAGGTTCATTACCAAAGGCATACATCTTTCTTATACTAAAGCCAATCTTTTATTTTTTTATTTATTTTTATCACCAGTGTGTTTTCTTTTAAGGGACTAACTTTCTAGTTAAACCCTTGGAAATCGCCAAGGAAAGTGTCATTATAGCTTATTATCAAGTTTGGATTTCAAGTCATTATCGCTCACCTTGAGTTTTTCTAAACCATTATCACTTTTTTGAGTTTGACTATCTTGGGCTTGACTTGAAATCCGTCATCGCTTGTAAATGAGTTTGACTCTTCCTTTGTAATTTCCCTCGAAGAAAATAAGGTGTATTTTCTTAGGTTAAGTTGATGCTTGTTTCTCTTTATTATGTTTTGGACTTAGTGGACATAAATATCACTTTTGGACAAAAAGGAGAAAAGATAAAGAAATGGAAAGGTAATAAAAAAAGGCTAATAAAATTGGTTAATTGGATTACAACCGACATAAAGAACTAATATTGGATTCGGTCAGACGTAATATCGAGTCTATTGTGTCAAGGCTTGTCTTATATCAATTCATGATATTTTGATGAACCTTGAAGCGTCTCTACTTCCCTTCTTGAATTCACTTCATGATAGGAGGGAGGGGTGGTTGTTATGCATAGCATTTATTGATCTTTGTCCTATTGTGTCCGAAATCATCTTGCAAATCAACTTGCAACCATAGATGGTTTGGGAATAGAGTTCGCTCCTCTCTTGAGTATTTTCTATGATAGAGAAAGGTAGAAGAGACAAACATGGCTAGGAATACCCTGTCTGCACTGTTTCACCATAGGCACAAAAAACAGATTTCCACAAGAAAACAAGGTATGATTAGATTTATTTGGGGCTTGACTGAGTCACATTCTAGGTCGGCAAGGCTCCAATAAATTGCAAATAATACACTTTTGGTTGAAAGCAATGATAGGGTGAAACAAAACAATGTCCAACAAGGCAGACAGAGTAATTCTTATGGAGCAACAGTCATTGCATATTTGTAGTAATAAATTAGAAAGCCCTTTTTAGTTATTATTCATTTGGATTTGTAATAATTATTTATTCGGACACTTGGACATTCAGACCCTCCTTCGCGAGGACAAATATGTAATAAGGTGTATGTCTTACAATCCCCATTCTTTCTTCCTTTTATTTATCTACTTATGATGGTTAGCATAGGGACATCATATTTTCAAATTAGCATTTCCATGACTTGCATCCATTCATTTTGCATGCATAAAAGTTCGGCTCATCATATTATTCAAATGTCAAATTCAAACTCTTTACTTGAATACGTGCGCTATTACATGCCTTGAATTAACCTGCATGCCATGCTAGTAGCCGAGCTTATTACTTGCACGTTGTATGTGTTGCATTAGTCATGTTGCATTAATTAGGATCATGCATTTTTTCTAACTATTTGCTTTCTTTTGAATCGTCTTCGGACATAAGGTAAGCATTTTTGCTTTAGCATATTGCATGAGTGTGATTGTTGCCATATCAAAGATACTACCATGAGGCTAAATGCTTACTTGATATACCAGTTTGAATGCCTGTGGATGAAGGCTATTCACTGAAATTGGGATACTTTGATTAATGTATATATATGAGATCACTTTTTCAAGTGGTACATATGCAAAACACTTGTTTTCAAAACAAACATGAAATCAAACATTCCAACGTTTTGTGAAATTAGTCTATACTCGTATGTTAAAGATAAAATAAGAACATATACTGTACATAAGAATCACATCATGATTAGTAGAGGCCGATCTTTGATCGGGTGAGTGGGGTGCTCAATTAATGACCTTCCCCTCTCATACCTAAGTTCCTGAACCAAGACACTTTGGTAACGACGGACTAATGGCCTTTGGCATGAGTCACAAGTTTCCTAAATTTTCCAAAATAAATATTTAAGTGGCAACTCTGAGATCTGGCAAAGTAGTCCATTTTTGGCATTTGATTCAAAACATCGATTTTCCAAAAGAAATTGCCAAATTTGGACTCTTTTTGTGTTTCCACTGTTTCACATTGCACTTGTGAAATCAGATTTAGAACCACCCAAGTGGAGTCCGAACTGTAAGGGCTATTCACGTTCCGAAAGGAGCACGAAAAGCCGAGCTACAGTTTCTAGCGACTCTACTAGGGATTTAGAGAACTTGCCTCGAACTTCATAATGTGAAAATTTTATCTACTCTTATATGTTCTTTTCGTTACATTCGCATTGGTGCGTTTAAGTCCCTGTGTTTGCCAACTGCTATTCTTGGACACCTAAAAAGCTTGCCAAAAGGCTGACCGGTCATGGGCTCTGCCATGTTGGGAACACAACCCTTGGATCTGGACTACCTCTGTACCATTTGATCCTTCTTTCACTTCTTAGTGTTAGGTGTGAGAGGTATATTAGGTAGTCTTGCTGAGGTACCTTTTGACCAATTGGCCTAGCTACATATAGTAAAGCCCTAGTGACTATTCTAACTTAGGACAGGATACTCTCTTATATGTAGGATGTTGTGATACTGTTTGTTTGAGTAGTAAAGCTGTAGATCACTCGAAAAGCTAGGACAGGGAAACCCTAACCTCTTATAGGGGTGTTTTGAATGCTTTTGTGCAAAAATGTGAAATCTTTGGAAATGTGTGATGCAATCTTGGGAGAGTCTTAATCTTGAGGCGATTCCTTTCAAACTTGAGGATCATATCAGAATTAGATTTGGGTCGAAATCCAGGGGTTTGTGTTTGATATTGGTGAATTTTCAGCAAGACCAGAACCAAGGCCGAAATTGTATCTTGCTTTGTTTTGACCACCATATCCGGTATCCTGATCTAATGGAGCATTTGTTTTAATGCTAGGTTTGTCTGAGCCAGAGAAGGAGCAATACCCGCCGTAACCCATCACAATCCATCCACTCCCCAAAAAAACCTAATCTAGTCAAACCCGTCTAAACTAAACTAGTTCAAATACATCAAGTATAATCGGGTCAAAATCCTTGTTAGTCAACTCTCGAATTACACCCATCTATTTCCCTAATTGCCAACTCAACAGACCCGTGATGGCTCAGAGTTCAGAAGAAGTCGCGGTCATGATAACGGCCCTAAACCAGGGAATTACTAGACAGGATGAGACCAATGCTAAAATGCAACACCCATCTGGGGCGTTTACCACACATCTAGTCCCAGGCCTCCAGCCGAACTTTGGCCCACCTCTGCCAGCTGAAGATTTGCAGGGTCTAGCTCATCGAGAAGGGTTGGCTCAAACTCAATTTTTCAGACCCTTGGTGCAGCCTAATGAGGGACTTTATCCCCTTGACATTGATGATCCTGACCCGATCTCGTTAAAAATTGCTAGCCTTGAGAAGCAGTTCAAAAAGGCACAAGGAATTAACTTCATTCTTGACATTGAGGATGGGTACACCGAGGCAGCCGTAAGGCTTCCAGATAGATTCAAAATGCCACACATTGACCGTTTTGATGGGTTTGGAGATCCTATGGTACATATTCGACTTTTCTTGGACGTCCTGAAATCGATGGGTTTGACTAAGCCTCAGAAACTCTGTCTATATGGAAGAACCCTATTAGGTATAGCAGCCACTTGGTACGCCAAGTTGGAGGATATAGTAAAGCAGAACTGGGAAGAGTTGGCTGAGGCGTTTGTCAATTAGTACTCTTACAATACCCAAATTGAAATGACCATTCAAGAGCTTGAAGCAACCCGCCAGAATCCTACAGAACCTTTTGTGGAATTTGTTACAAGGTGGAGAGCAAAGGCAGCACAAATGATAGATCGACCTTCTGAGAAAGACCAAGTGCGGATAGTGGTGTAGAACATTGAGCATGATATGTTGCAAAAGTTAATAGTCGCTCCACTGTTCACTTTTAACTCTTTGCATGAATTGGAGGTTCAGGTTGAGAGTGCATTCAACAAAGGGATTATTCCTAGAACAAGTGAACTAACAAGGAGGGTGTTTTCCGGGAGTACCAATGCTATTCCCAAACCCACTAAAATCAATACCGTTGCCACCACTCCCAAAACTGCGGACCCCGTTTGCCAATCCAAGCCCATAGACGGCTAGCCCAACCCAAGCTCAGGGTAGAACTTTCACCCCCTTCTATATGAGCTTAACCAACGCATTAAAATTCCTGATAGAAAGAGGGTATCTCAAAGCCCTTGATCCTCAACCTCTGCTTGACCCACTCCCTGCCAGACATAACCCCACCAAGTACTGCGTGTATCATTAGCAGTGCCATCATGGCACCAATCGTTGCTACCGCCTTCGTCATGAGGTTCAAAATCTTATCGACAACCAAATAATAGCCCTATTTCAAGACCCCAATGTTACCACCAACTCACTTTCCATCCATGACCAAATATCTCCTGCCCACCTTAACCTTAGCCATATACTCCCATCTACCTTCAACCTCAACATATATATCACCCCAGCCCATTTACCCAAGCCTGAGGTGTTCATTCTAGAAAGTACCGATTTGTGCATGATGGATGCACCCAATCTGGTTTAGATATGCCAATGGCGCCAAATGGGTGAACCCACTACTGCTGAGATGTTGGGAATGATTGAAAACCTTCAAGGAATGGTGGCGGATTTAGCATTTAGGGTTTCGATCCTGTCAAAAAGCTCCTTAATCTTTGGGCGAGCTGCAGTTGAAAAGGGCCAACCCAAAACTATCTCAAGTCTGGGTGATGAAAGATCAATAACAAATGGGCCTCGCTTTGATATAGCGACCCAATCCCTTGGCCAAGTAGAAGCAAGTGGCAAGAATAAGGCCGGAACAAGTATTGATCCTTATTTATAACTTCGGTGGGCTATTAAGACTTTGAAGGTCAAAGGGTTGAACAAGCAACAGGTGCTTGAAGTTGTTGCAAAGACTGTGGATAACACTTTTGTCGCTCAGGGTGAAAGCATTTCGAATCAAGGAGCAAACAATAAAAAGGGATGATTTACTAGAAACACCCATCTTGATTCCAATCCCAAGCCCATGAATACCTGACTAGTACCCGTTGACCCATTTGCCAATGTTTCTAAACCTAGTGCTTCCTCCTCCCGAAAATGAACCTTCACCCAACTCCATATGAGTCTAACCTGTGCATTGAAGGTACTGATGGAGAAAGGGTATCTCAAACCGCTCAATCCTTGACCTCTCCCTAATCCTCTCCCATTTACACACGACTCTACCCAATATTACACATTCCATCAGCAGTACGATCACCATACTGACCGTTGCTTTCGCCTTCGCCATGCAATTCAAGACCTGATTGACAAAAAGGTCATCACCCCACCTGAACATCCCAAAGCTGCCAATAACCCCCTCCCTGACCGCAATAGGTGGCCACTCCATGATATAAAATCCATACATAGCTTGCCAACAACCAATCATTACCCTCGTCAACACATCATACCCGCCAATGAGCCCAAACCCATTGTGTTCATCCCTGAACCTTTTGATTCCAATTTGAGCAATAGGAACAAGATCTTTGAAGAGATGGAAAGTTTACTTGATCTTGGCGAGTTCAAGCTTGATGAAGCAGTAATACAAGCACTGATGGTTGGAATGATGAATCTCAGTCTCAACTAGGGTAATTATTGAAAGCACTTGGGAAGGGCTTTCTAAACTCACTTTAAAAGTCTGAAATCAATTCTACTGGGTGTGGATGTTAGGCAAGTTTGGATTTTCCTGTGTGCTACTTGAAGTTGTTTTTGAAATTCTACAGATGGACTTAGAGAAGGAAAACCTCCTTTTGTCTCAGAAATGCTTATTTTGTTTTGAGTTACGTCCTGCAAATAGTTATGTTGTGAGTTTTATTTTCTTTATCTTTTCTTACATTGTTGTGTCAGTTGAGTCTTTTCCTTTGAGTTGCTCTTACCCTCAGGTCTTCATCTTAATAAGAAAGCGGGAGTCAAGTTTCTGATCATTTTATTGTGCCTATAGTAGCTTATGTGTGACCTTTTGAAAATTAAAAAAAAAAAAGCTTTGAATTTTTTTTTTTGAATGAGATTCTGTTAAATGTTGAGAAGGATCCCCCGAATGGTTTGAGTGAATTTTGACTTTTCAGGTGCAAAGTCATTCATAATTTCAGAAACTTTAAGCTGTTTCTTTTGCAAAACTTGCGAAGATAAGTTCAAGATTTTGCAGTATTTTACATTGACCTGGGGATTCTCTTCGCCGTTAGGCGATCATGTTGGCAAGTACAAGGTGACTTTCAGACCCCACAAATCATAGAATTTCTTCCCTGGTGTTTTCATTATTTCAAAGAGAAAAGGATAAAAAGAAACCAAAAAGAAAGAGAAAGAAAAAAAAAAGGAAAAAATGAAAGGAAAAAGGAAAGAAAAAGAAAGAAAAAAAGAAAAGGGGAAGTCAACCATCAAACCAGGGGCATTCATTGGAATGAAATCCAATCAGCTATGATCCATTGGAATGAAATCCAAGCAATTGTAAGAAAGGGAACTTTTGTCTGAATTCGGGGAAGCCAATGCAAGAAGGTACCACATTGCAAGAAGAACCAACTCTGAAAATGAAGCGAAAAGAAAGGAAGAAGGCGTGCATAAGAGAATGGGGAACCAAGCTCAAATCAAGGCGAAGCCAGTTCTAGTGTTAGGGCAAGGATGACTATTGATCAAATTCACCACAAGTGTTGTAATGCTACCCTTGAGAGGCTTGCTAGGCCGAAAACCTGAAAGGGCAACCTAGGCAAAAGTTAGAGCATGAAAAATGAGAAATCAAAAATATAACTCACAAGGTTGAAAACCCTGAGGAGGTGACTTTGGCAAAAGTTAGAGCGCAAAAGGAGAGTGTTAACACCCGAGTAAACCTCAGCCATGAACTACGTTGACCTGATTCCCATTCTTGGGATACGAAGGCAACTGCATCCTGAAGTTCGGTCTTAACCATATCTATCTCATCCATCTCAACTCAATCATCTTTCCCAATTCACGTTGTCAGCCTTACATCAATCCATGAGTTACATTGATTGTTGCATATATCATACTTGCAATAGGTTAGAAAGAACTAGCTTGAATCAACAAGTGGAGAAATTTTCAATACTTGAACTTATTAGTGGAATCTCTATCTTGAGCAAAAAAGTATCAAAACTTGGGTCTTGCAAAATTGAGTTTTAAAAGGAGCATAAGTAATACTAGGGCACTATGAATGATCAGTTACCTTGAGTCTTTTTCTGCTTTTGGGTCAGTTGTGAGTTCTGTTGTCTCATGCCTGGTGTTTGTCTCGGTCTGTGCTCTTCATCAAGTCACCATAACGTGTTTGTCACTTAAAAGCACTCTTCATCGAGTCACCATAGCGTGTCTATTGCTCAAATTTCAACAGAGTGGCTTGGTCAAAATTCCATGCATGAAGGTTTACTCCAAGCTCTAAAACAAGTCCATGTGTGGAATTCATAAACGAGCTGAGAGTGCCCACACAAGGGGCATCGCATTCATGAGTATTACAAAGTCCATTTGAGGAATCTGTCACTGTTTCAGAGGGGACTGGAGTAAGTTCTCAACATGTTAGAGTAGAAGAAAAGCATGAGTCTGATGAGTTGGCAACTGTTCCAGGATCTGATGATCCCCATCGCACGTGCCTGCATAATGTTGAAAATAGTGGCCAGTGATTGGACACTAGGGGCAATTTTCAGTACATCTGATCGGGCCATCAATCGAGCAAAAGACATGAACCCAAACAGTGGCCAGTGACTGGACACTAGGGGCAATCTTTAGTACATCTGATCGGGCCATCAATCAAGCAAAGGGCATGAAACCAAACAGTGGCAAGTGACTGGACACTAAGGGCAATTTTCAGTGTATCTGATTGGGCCATCAAGTGAACGAGGAGCATGGATCCAACCTTTCTCTCCATTTGCTCAGAGCCATTTGTTGGGCACTTTCCCCTAGATTAGGGTGGGCTCACCCCCATAATGATTCTGATATGACTCAGCTTTCGAAAGTTGTCTTCGACCATGTCGAGACTCTCTTGAGGTTGCCATCTTCCCTTTGATTAATACATGTGCTTTGTATTATGCCTGCATGTTTATACACTCTAGTTGCTTTGAATTATGTGATTGGTTGCTCTTACACTTAACTTTGTTCTGTACTTAAACAGAGTTTTGTCGAGTTGCCTCCCTTTGTGTTACATTTTAATGAGTTGTGGGGAGCTACCCTGCACTCATTTCGTAAGGTACATGATGCATTACACTGAGTACTGCTCATTTCCCTCTGCATACCATGCATCGCTCACTTGCATCGCACTATTTTGTGCATTTCACTTTGTATTGCACTGTCTCATGCACTTATATCGCACTATTTTGTGCACCATTGCATTGTCTTATGCATTCAACCCACATAGCACTTTTTTTTTTGTATGTGCACCACTCGCACTGTTTCGTGCACCTCATTCACATTGTCTTGTGCATTCGCATCTATTTTGTGCATTAATTTATGTAGTCTAACATGTATAGAACTATCTTGTGCATTTCCACCTCACTCACACTATCTTGTGCATTTCATCACACTATTTTTTGCATTACATAGCACTGTCTTGTGTATTTCATCTTACATCACACTATTTTGTGCATTGCATAGCATTGTCTTGTGCATTTCACATTTCATCGCACTATCTTGTGCATTTCATCTTACATCGCACTATTTTGTGCATTGCATAGCACTGTCTTGTGCATTTCACATTTCATCGCACTGTCTTGTGCATTTCATCTTATATCGCACTATTTTGTGCATTGCATAGCACTGTCTTGTGCATTTCATTTTACGTCGCACTATTTTGTGCATTCATTCACCCTCACTCGCACTGTCTTGTACACCTTGTATTTTTGTACCTGATCGTGCTGTCTTGTACACTTCTGGGTCTAGGAGACCTTAAATCCTCTAAAGGTGCAATTCCTTTAGTGTTTGTCATGCCCGAACGACTTCAGGCAATCTGGTATAGCCACCTGACTGTGTTTGTAGTGAGTTTCTAGGAGATCAACAGAGATGATGGAAACTAGAGTTTGAATGGCGATGCCTAGAACACAAAGGTTCGGAATTTCCGAGACTAAAGTCTGGTTTAAATACCCAGGGGTGTATCCTCGACTTGAAATATGTATGGCAGCCCTATAAGTTGACGTAGCTTGTATGCGCCTCAATTCTGGATACTGAACCAACCTAGCCTATCACCCCTTATTCCCTTCATTCATGGCATCGTACTTTGTCTTGTTGTAGTCAGTATTTAGGATCATTATCTTTCCCGAGCAGATCATTCCTCACTTATATCATCCCACCCAATTGCTTGTGCTCTTTCTCTTTCTACGAAAAACATAGTTTTGCATGTGCTCGCACCTCATTTCACGTTAAAACATGGTTCTGTTATGTGTAAGCATCCATGCTGCGCTGAGGCTAGTATTGACGATGTAGGCATTTAGCCTTTGTTAGCCGTCGTTTGGCTCGTGCTACCACTTCTTTTCTATATAAAATGTAGTTTGGCTAGCATCCCCATTCCTTTATGGTGTTCGTGTGTTTTGCACTGCTCATGGCTTAGATTTCTTACATTGTATATCATTTGCATTGTTTCGTTGCATTGTGTTTTATTTGCATCATGCCCTTGAACTACGCTGGTTTGATTCCTTGCAAAGGGATACGTAGGCAACCTTCGGGTTCAACCAATTGCATTTGCATTTGTTTGTTTGCCTTAGTCTTACGGCCTCATCAAATGGGTCGTCTTTGGGATTTGACATTCACTTACGTCATTTCATGACTTCGAGCTTTGTCAAAGAGGGGCAACTGTAGACACCCCATTTTTGACCGCCCTTAAGACTTGGGCGCTTGATTCCGAACACCTGACTATGAAAGTTACACTATGCAAATCGTTTGAATTCTCAGGAAAGAAATTTGGATTCAAGCTCTAATCCCAAACCTTACACCCCATTTTGGCCAAACTATTTTAGACCAAAACCCTCTTTTCAAAATATTTGTCCAAATGCTTCTACGATGTTCTGAGGCTCGCATTTTATTTAAAACATTGCACTTTTTGGTAAATCGAATAAGGACAAAGTGGAGATACATAGAAGGGCGGTGAACTCTTTGAAAAATCTTTAAAACCTCTTATTTATAGGTTTGGAGTTGAAGGAAATAAGAGGGGAGGGAAGAAAAGTAGTTGGGGAAATGGTTGAGCGTGAAACCGTTGAGAGAGAAACTGAGCAGCCTTCACAAACCATGCCTATCTCTTTGCACACTTAGACTTTAGATGTGAGGCCACCACCGTTGGAAAGTAGACTTTCGGGGCTTCACTTTGGACTCAAGAATCACCTAAAACCAAGTTCGGATGGCAGAGATTTGACCGTTGGAAGTTGGGCATCAATCCGATTAAGATAGAAATGAGCAGCCTTCACTAAATTAGGAATATCTCTTTGCACACATAGAATTTAGATATGAGGCCACCTCCATTGGAAAGAAGACTTCCGGCGCTTCAATTTAAACTCAAGAATCACCTGAAACGGAGTCCATATGAGGAAGATATGCCTTGACATCCGATCGTGGATCAGTGAGGTCCGGCCGGGTATCAATAACGCCAGATAGTGCTTTACAGCAGGTTGCTCCTATGCACGTGATTTTGCCACCTTGCCATTTCTGAAGATATTTTTGACCAAAACATCTCAAATTCTATAAATAGGACCTCCCACTTCAGATTTTAGGGTTAGAACACCTTCCAAGAGGCTTAGACATTGATAGAGCATCCATCTTCCATCCAAAAGCTTCCTTGATTTCATATCACCTTTTAGCTATACATACACCATTAGAGCTGGTCTTGGAGTTTTTTGTTGAGATTTCAAAGCTAATTTCAGAAACTTGAGGGTGTTGGAACCAAGTTTGTTAATTAAGAGCTTACCTCTCTTTCAAATGTATAATTTTGCACCTTCTTCTTTCATCTTCTTCTACTCTTTTCTTCTATTTTTCTTGTCTTTATATACTGATTTTCAGAGTTTGTAAAGGCTGAAAAACATGGTTTAAAAGTCTCAAAAGTGGAGGGGTTAGCCAACTCTCCTTGAATTTGCTTACTAGCTTTATATCTCTTGTTTTTATCTATCTTTTGTGCTTTTTCAACACACTTTTAGCCACTGTTTTGGGCTGTTTTGGACTGTTATTGGACTGATTTGTGGGTTGAAATTTGTGATTTAATAGCTACCAAGGGTGGAGGGGTTAACCACCCTTCCTTAAACCTTATTCCAAGCTTATATCCTTGTGTTTCCCACTTATTTCTTTGATTTTAACCACTGTTTTGAGGCTGTTTTTGGACTATTTTCAGAGGCTAAAATATGGTTTAGAAGTCCCAAAATTGGAGGAGTTAGTCACCCCTCCTTAGCTTTGCTTACTAGCTTTGTATCTCTTTGTTTTTGCCTATCTTTTGTGCTCTTTTAACATAGTTTTAGCTACAGTTTTTTACACTTTTGGGGCTGTCCTAGTTTGTTAAAGTAGTTTATGCTTTGATTAGTTTGCTTGTTGTCTCATATGTTCACATACATAGCTTGTGGTATGTTGTTCTTGGTCTTTCTTTGTTTAATTTCCACGTTTAAGTACCTCATTTTAACAAGCAACCTATCATCCATTTCTTTCATTTGAGAGTTGTTTCAACCGGTTGATGGTTGTTCAAAACATGAGCTAAAGATTTATGCTTAATGGCTTAATTTCTATAGAGGTTCATCGCCAATGGCATAGTCTCTCTTTCATGTTAAGAATCACTTCCCGTTTGACATACTTCTCATTTAGTGGATGTAATTATCACCTTGGACTAAATGGGCTAAAGAATGGAAAGACTAACGAACTTGGATTAAAATGGACTAACCAACATAAAGAAAATGGATCATATTGCTTGGGGTTCGGCCGGACGTTATGCCGAGTCCATTGTGTCAAGGGTTGTCTTACATCAATTCATGATGTTTTGATGAACCTTGACGCGTCTCTACCACCCTCTTTGAGTTCACTTCATGATAGAAGGGAAGGGTGGCTGTTATTTATTGCATTTATTGATCTTTGTCCTATCGTGTCCAAAATCATCTTGCAAATCAACTTGCAACCATGGATGGTTTGGGAACCGAGTTCTCTCCTCTCTTGAGTATTTTCTATAATAGAAAAGGGTAGAAGAGACAAACATGGCTAGGAATACCCTATCTACACTGTTTCACCTCAGGCACAAAAAACAGATTTCCGCAAGAAAACAAGGTATTATTGGATTTATTTGGGGCTCGACTGAGTCGCATTCTGGGTCGGCAAGGCTCCAATAAATCGCAAACAATACACTTTTGGTTGAAAGCAATGATAGAGTGAAACAAAACAATTCCCAACAAGGCAGAGAGAGTAATTCCTAAGGAGCGTCGCACAATCATTGCATATTTGTTGTAATAAATTAGACAGCCTCTTTTAGTTATTATTCATTCGAATTTGTAATAATTATTTATTCGGACACTTGGACATTTAGACCCTCCTTCATGAGGACAAATATGTAATAAGCTGTATGTCTTCCAACCCCCATTCTTTCTCTCTTTTATTTATCTGCTTATGATGGTTAGCATAGGGACATCATATTTTCAAATTAGCATTTCCATGACTTGCATCCATTCGTTTTGCATGCATAAAAGTTTGGCTCATCATATTATTCAAATGTCAAATTCAAACTCTTTACTTGAATATGTGCGCTATCACATGTCTTGAATTGACTTGCATGCCATGCTAGTAGTCGAGCTTATTACTTGCACGTTGTATGTGTTGCATTAGTGATGTTGCATTAATTAGGATCATGCATTTTTTCTAACTATTTTCTTTCTTTTGACTTGCCTTCGACATAAGGTAAGCATTTTTGCTTTAGCATATTGCATGAGTGTGATTGTTTCCATATCAAAGATACTACCATAAGGCTAAATGCTTACTTGATATACCTGTTTAAATGCCTGTAGATGAAGGCTATTCATTGAAATTGGGATACTTTGATTAATGTATATATATGAGATCACTTTTTCAAGTGGTACATATTCAAAACACTTGTTTTCAAAACAAACATGAAATCAAACGTTCTAACGTTTCGTGAAATTAGTTTATACTTGTATGCATCACATAGTAAAGATAACATAATAATCAGAATAAGAGCATATACTATACATAAAAATCACATCATGATTAGTAGAGGCCGATCTTTGATCAGGTGAGTAGGGTGCTCAAGTAATGACCTTCCCCTCTCATACCTAAGTTCCCGAACCAAGACACTTTGGTGACGACGGACTAATGGCCATTGGCACGAGTCACGGGTTTCCTAAATTTTCCAAAAATATTTAGGTGGCGACTCTGATATCTGGCAAAGCAGTCCATTTTTCGCATTTGATTCAAAACATCGATTTTCCAAAAGAAATTGCTGGATTTGAACTCTTTTTGTGTTTCACTGTTTCACATTGCACTTGTGAAATCAGATTCAGAACCACAAGTGGAGTTTGAACTGTAGGGCTATTCATTCTTCCGAAAGGGGGCACGAAAAGTCGAGCTACAGTTTTTGGCGACTTTACTGGGGAAACCCAAAGTCTTACGATCTTGTCAAATGAGTCGTCTTCGAGCTTTGACATTCACTCGCATCATGCAATGACTTCGAGCTCTGTCAAAGAGGGGCAACTGTGGACACCCATTTTTGACCGCTTGTAAGACTTAGACGCTTTATTTCGAGCACTCGATGATGATGATTACATTGTGTAAATGGTTTTAATTCTCAATAAAAGAATCCAAGTTCAAGCTCTAAACAATTCCAACTTGCCATACCCAATGTATTTTTTACCCCCAGAAAGTCAATTTTGCACTTGGTGCCAACTTGTATTGAACCTGAAAGTGAGGAACAATGGGCATACACTGACCTCTGGTCGTACATCAGTCACCTCCGACCAGAGACACAAAGGTCCGGCCGGACCTCTTGACTTTTCAGGCAGAATGTACAACAATCTGCCAGTTGCCCAATTCTACAGATATTTTGAGTAGCAGCTCAAGTCCTATAAATACGGGGCTCATCCTGCTGTGTTAAGGGTTAGAGTTAGAGAGTTAGAAAACAATATCAAGAGTTAGAGAGTTGGAAATGTCAAAGAGTAGAAATATCAAAGCTACAACTCATCTTTGTTCTTCCATAAGCTCTCATATTATCCATACATACCATACAAGAGCTTGAACTTGGAACTTGATTTGAGACTTGAAGATCATAACTCAAACTTGAGGGTGCTTTGGAATCAAGTTTCATTTACAGCAAGAACACCTTCCTTACAAGAGGTAACACTTCATTTGTTTTATTTCAATCTTTGTTCATCTTTTTCTTGTGTTTTCATATTGTTTTAGGACTGTTTTAAGGGCTGAAACTTGTGATTAAAAGCTACCCAAAGGTTGGGGGGGGGGGGGGGAGAGGGGGAGGGGGTTAATCACCCTTGTTTGAACCTTATTCCAAGCTTTTATTCTTGTGTTTCCCACTTGTTTTCTCTAATTTTTGTCACTGTTTTGGGGCTGATTTTGGGACTGATTTGGGGTTGTTTTTCAACATCTAAAATATGTGATTTGAAGTTGTAAAAGTGGAGGGGTTAGCCACCGTTCCTTATACTTGTTTACTAACATTATCCTATTTTGTTTTATTCACATTTTCTAGCTTAAATTATGCTATTAGGGGCTGTTTAATTTATGTCAATAATTATTCTTTTAATATTATGTTTGTATTGTATTTACCAATTAATCAACTTCACATAATCATCTCTGTAATCTCCCTCCATTCTTTGATTATTTCGATTAAAAAGTTGTGAAAAATGAAGATTGTTATTCAAGTATAAGAAAGAAATTTTTCCATGTTTAATGGTTTAATTCTTTTTCGGAGGTTCATTACCAAAGGCATAAAACTTTTTCATGCTTAATGGTTTAATCTCGTCGGAGGTTCATTACCAAAGGCATACATCTTTCTTATACTAAAGCCAATCTTTTATTTTTTTTATTTATTTTTATCACCAGTGTGTTTTCTTTTAAGGGACTAACTTTCTAGTTAAACCCTTGGAAATCACCAAGGAAAGTGTCATTATAGCTTATGATCAAGTTTGGATTTCAAGTCATTATCGCTCACATTGGGTTTTTCTAAGTCATTATCACTTTTTTGAGTTTGACTAGTTCTTGTTGCACATCTTGGATTTGACTTGAAATCCCTTATCGCTTGTAAATGAGTTTGACTCTTCCTTTGTAATTTCCCCCGAAGAAAATAAGGTGTATTTTCTCGGGTTAAGTTGATGCTTGTTTCTCTTTATTATGCTTTGGACTTAGTGGACGTAAATATCACTTTTGGACAAAAAGGAGAAAAGATAAAGAAATGGAAAGGTAATAAAAAAGGCTAATAAAATTGGTTAATTGGATTACAACCAACATAAAAAACTAATATTGGATTTGATCGGACGTTATACCGAGTCTATTGTGTCAAGGCTTGTCTTACATCAATTCATGATATTTTGATGAACCTTGAAGCGTCTCTACTTCCCTTCTTGAATTCACTTCATGATAGGAGGGAGGGGTGGTTGTTATGCATAGTATTTATTGATCTTTGTCCTATCATGTCCAAAATCATCTTGCAAATCAACTTGCAACCATAGATGGTTTGGGAACCGAGTTCGCTCCTCTCTTGAGTATTTTCTATGATAGAGAAAGAAGAGACAAACATGGCTAGGAATACCCTGTCTGCATTGTTTCACCTCAGGCACAAAAAACAGATTTCCGCAAGAAAACAAGGTATGATTGGATTTATTTGGGGCTCGACTGAGTCACATTCTGGGTTAGCAAGGCTCCATTAAATTGCAAACAATACACTTTTGGTTGAAAGCAATGACAGGATAAAACAAAACAGTGCCCAACAAGGCAGACAAAGTAATTCCTGAAGAGCATCGCGCAATCATTGCATATTTGTTGTAATAAATTAGACAACCCCTTTTAGTTATTATTCATTTGGATTTGTAATAATTATTTATTCGGACACTTTGACATTCGGACCCTCATTCGCGAGAACAAATATGTAATAAGTTGTATGTCTTCCAACCCCTATTCTTTCTCCCTTTTATTTATCTGCTTATGATGGTTAGCATAGAGACATCATATTTTCAAATTAGCATTTCCATGACTTGCATCCATTCGTTTTGCATGCATAAAAGTTCGGCTCATCATATTATTGAAATGTCAAATTCAAACTCTTTACTTGAATACGTGCGCTATCACATGCCTTGAATTAACTTGCATGCCATGCTAGTAGCCAAGCTTATTACTTGCACGTTGCATGTGTTGCATTAGTCATGTTGCATTAATTAGGATTATGTATTTTTTCTAACTATTTGCTTTCTTGTGACTCACCTTTGGACATAAGGTAAGCATTTTTGCTTTAGCATATTGCATGAGTGTGATTGCTGCCATATCAAACATACTACCATGAGGTTAAATGCTTACTTGATATACCTGTTTGAATGCCTGTGGATGAAGGATATTCACTAACATTGGGACACTTTGATTAATGTATATATATGAGATCACTTTTTCATGTGGTACATATGCAAAACACTTGTTTTCAAAACAAACATGAAATCAAACGTTCCAACGTTTCGTGAAATTAGTCTATACTTGTATGTTAAAGATAAAATAAGAACATATACTGTACATAAGAATCACATCATGATTAGTAGAGGCCAATCTTTGATCGGGTGAGTGGGGTGCTCAATTAATGACCTTCTCCTTTCATACCTAAGTTCCCGAACCAAGACACTTTGGTAACGACAGACTAATGGCCTTTGGTACGAGTCAAGGGTTTCCTAAATTTTCCAAAATAAATATTTAGGTGGCGACTCTAATATCTGGAAAAGCAGTCCATTTTTGTCATTTTATTCAAAACATCGATTTTCCAAAAGAAATTGCCGGATTTGAACTCTTTTTGTGTTTCAACTGTTTCACATTGCACTTATGAAATTAGGTTCATAATAACACAAGTGAAGTCTGAACTGTAAGGGTTATTCGCGTTCCGAAAGGAGCACGAAAAGCCGAGCTACACCCACTTCGACGGTTATCAACCACTTCGACGGTTATCTTCAAAGCCTATAAATAGACGTGAGTGTTGATATTGCAAAGACCCAAAATCAGATCTAGAAACTAGTTTATTTATTTTATATTTTCCAGTCCTTTAAATTCCAGTCTTTATATTCTTGTTCTTCACTTCAAATTCCTATGAGTAATTCTAAGTTAGTCTATTGCTGTAATCCCCTTCGAAGCTGTGAAAGTGTGAAGGTACAGTTGTAAACTCCTGTTTACTTAATGAAAGATTGATTCCTAACACTGTTGTTCCCCTTTTCTTTTATTTTAATTAGTCTTCTTAATTTTCTCCTAAAAAATCTAGCCACCAGTAAAGTCCTCGTTATTGAGGCTAAGAGAATTTCGAAGCAATTGTCTGACTAATTGGTTGGCATTTATTAATTTCTATAAGGACTTATTGATCCTTGCTGGCACGCTCAAATTACATTTCTAACCTTCGAAAGCCAAAAAAACTAACAACTGTATTTAAATAATGAATTTAGGTAAATAGTTGCAAGGGCGAAG
Source organism: Camellia japonica (assembly GCA_030407325.1). Taxonomy (NCBI): domain Eukaryota; kingdom Viridiplantae; phylum Streptophyta; class Magnoliopsida; order Ericales; family Theaceae; genus Camellia; species Camellia japonica. Next base: position 38,696,443 of record JAPPVO010000032.1, on the reverse strand, counting down.
AAAAAGAAAAGAAAAAAACTATATGTCAATAAAATATAAACTAATTTTTTTCTTTAATTCCCATATCAATTCTAAATTTCTTTCCAAAAAACTTAGGAATTCGATGCGATGCTAAATTTTTTATTTACCGAACAACTTTGAAAAAGGGAAATGATATACAAATTTACATTTTAGATTCACTTTCTAAATTCAATGATGTGTAAGAAAGATAATTGACTAATAATTAGAGAAGATATGAGAAATAAAATTATTTTAAATATTCTAATGAATTGATACTTAAATTTAAAAATTGAGTATAACTTTTAAGCTCCGTTTGGCATTGGTTAATATAACCAACTTTTTTGTGTTAGGACTGTTTTAGCCTCGTTTGGTTTGGACTTTTTGACTTTTTTGACTTTTGTGAGAGAAAGTGTAATGATTATGGGTTAGATGTGATATTTTGTCTTATTAGTTTATTTACCCTATTTTGTCATTTTGTACTTTTTTAGCACCAAAATAATAGCCAACCAGGGCTTAGTCGGTCATGGGACCAATCAAACATTGACGGGCCGATTAGGATATGGCTCTTGAACGTTCCCATAACATCACGGCTTGTATTGTCATAAGCCCGGATGGTTTAAGTCATAGGTGTAAAGTCAGCCGGCCTCAAACCGATGGCATAGGCAGTCCTCCCTAGACATACATTGATCGTCGATCCGGTATTTACTAACACCACTAGAATCCACTTTTTTCGACTTTCCAGGGTTATATATAAGGGTCGGTTGTGGTTGGTACCCTCAGGTGGTAACTCTTTATCTGTAAAAGATATCACTGGCATAACGTCCCTAGATGTAACCAACGATACCAATTGGTCAGCAGTGGTGTCAATAGGCAATTTGGTCTGGTTCATTACCTCTAACAGTGCTTGTCTATGCTCATGATAAGCCATTATCAGCCCCCATATTGATATATCCGCCTGAATCTTCTTGAGCTATTTCAAGACCAGGTTTTCTTCAACATCCTTCTCTTTTGCTCTTTCAGCCTCCTTTCCAGAGGTCTCTGGCTGATCTAATGCTGCAGGTTTGAAATACCGACCACTTTGGGTCATATCATTGATCTCGTCAGTATACCATGTGTCATCCGGGGTATCAGCTTTCCACCCTTCGTCAATGTATGCATGACTTAGGTTGCTGTCTTTCCACCTCTCTCCTGTAGTCATGGCCAGGTATGGACGTACCCCGAGGGACTTGTGCTACCACAGTTCGGACTCGTTTTGTCACGGTTCTTAATCTGAACCAAAGAGTCCAAATCCGACAAATCGTTTTGAGAAAACAGATTTTTAGAAAAGGAGTGCCAAACATGGACTGCTTTGCCAGATACAGAGTCACCACCTAAATATTTTATTTTTGGGGAATTTAGGAAACCCTGACTCCGTGCCAAAGGCCACGTGTCCGTCATCACCAAAGTTGCCTCAGCTTGGGAACTTGGGTACGATTGGGGAAGGTCAGCTATGAGCACCCCCTCTCGCCCGATCAAAGATCGGCCTCTACTAACCGTGATATCTTGTTTTGAAAACATTATATGCTCTTATTCCGGTTATTAGCCTAGAATTACTATGTTATACGCGCAGCAAATAAGTATAGACCAAATCGCCTAAATTGGAACAAAACATTTCATGTTTGTTTTGAAAATGGTTTGCTACTCGCAAGTAGGCTAAAAAATGCAAATTTTTGCCACCCTCGAGTGGGCTTTAGAAAAGATGGTTTTGCCACTATCCAGTGGGCTTTAAAACTCACAGTTTTAATGCATTATTCCAATTTAGGTAATTCGACCTCCATCCACAGGCATTCAAGCAGTTATATCACATAAGCAGCTAGCCTCATGGTAATCGTGCTATTATGACAACATTCGCACGCATGCGGTATGCTAAAGCATAAAAGCTTACCTAGTACTCCTAGCCAAAACAGAAACTAGTTAGTAATCATATGCATGACCCTAGTTCATGTTAAGATGGCTAATGCAACACATGCAGGATGCAGTTAGGATAGGCTCAGCTACCCTAAAGATGGCATGTGAAATGCTGCAACTAACAAGTACTCAACTTGGAATTGAAATACAAGTGCAGTTAGCATGATGTGCCGAGCCCGATGTATGTAAGACAAATGTATGGATGCACGCATGCACAACATAAGGTATGCTAATTTAAATATGTTCTAATACTAACCATCATAAGCGGGTAAATAAAAGGGAAGAAAGACGTGGGATTGGAAGACATGCACACACTCACACACACTTATTACAAATACGCCCTTACTCGGAGGGACCGAAAGAATAATACAGTCCGAATAACAAATCAATTATCCTAGCTAATTAATTATTACAAACCCTTCATTAATTAACGAATTAATTACAAAATAAAATGTGAAGCCTAAAGAGACTGCCACAGCTCTGCCTCGGAATGCGCAAATGATGCATGTTTGACTCGTCTTGCCCGGAAACTCGCTGCCATAGCATTGCTGCCTCTGTTTACACTGCCCAGCTCCTCTGAAGACTGTGAAAATTCCTGGGCACCTCTGAACCACTTCCTGATCACTTTGGAACACCACCGGCCAGTGCAAAGCACCACCGGCCATGGGAACATTCTTGTCGGCCAAATGTTGGGCCACCGGCCAGCCACAGATGGTCGGTCGGCACTGTATGTGGCCGGTCGGCCATTTCTTGCTGCAGAATCCTGCAGTTGACAGCAACAGAGGGCAAGCAGTGTATGGCATGGAATTTCAAAGCAATGTATGCATGGACACACTCCCTATCATGCAATGAACTCCAGGGAGCATGGCCCTCGACCCTCAGGCCATCAATCACGCATTTCAATGCATGATGGCCCAAAAGCCAAGTGTGCAACTTCGATATCAAACTTCGATATCACATGAAATGCAAGCACAAAACACATCAAAGGGCCCCAACCTCTATCATGATTGATCAAGAGGCAAGGGATGCATGCTCAATGAAATGCAACCTAGGCATGGAGGCTAAGTATGCAACATGAACATGCAAATGAGCAATGTATACTAGGCACGCATCCTAAACATGTAAGCAAACATGACATGCAACAACATGCGATGATGGACTTAAACTAACATGGATTGCTCGCAAGCATGCCAAAATCAGTGGCCATGTGATGAAAATGAGGCAACCAAGATGCATGCAAACATGCACAATGCAATGGCCCTGAGTCTAAGGCACAAAACACAACTCCACAAAGGCATTGAAAGGATGAATTATGGCATACAATGGCATATGTTCCAGCACTGAAATATGATGCTCAATGGTCCCGAAACATGCAAATATGCCACCCAATGCATGAAATAGCCCCCGAAACTCAAAACTAGTCCAATGCATTGAACCACAAGTATACAAAGCAAGCATTATTTGATCATGAAGTCTAAAGACAGAGCCAATACAGTCCCAAAACATGCACAATACTACTTTAAAGCATGGCCAAAAAGTGCTAACATGTAGGGCTAAAACAATATGCAAGATTGGCTAGTAAACATGGTTTACATGGCATGTATATGAAGCGTATGAGAACTCATCAAACCAGCCAAAAACAGTGAATAAAATGTGTCAAAATATGCCCAAATAACCACTGAAATGCAACCAACATGTGCAAAAATGATAAGCTCCTTTGAAAGGGCATGCAAGGGGTTACTCAACACATATATGATGAACACTTAGCATAGCAAAACCAACTCTGGAAATAAAATATGAAAGCCCTAAAACTCACCAAAAAGGGCCTGAAATTGATCAATAAAGCATACAAGGAAAGGTCCTCTTGAAAGGCCTTGAGGAGGGTTGTTCCACACATGCATAAGGGACATAAAATATGGCCAAAAGGGCCTTGGACAGAGCTAAGGAAGACCTCAAAAACCTCAGAATGAGGCCTGAAACATGACTTCAAAGCATGCAAAATGGGGTCCCTTTGGAAGGCCAACAAGACCACCAAACAAGACAAGGAGAGAGGGGGTCACCCCCCTCTAATTTGGGCTCTCAAAATAGCATCTAAGCCACTGAAAATCCACTGGATTTCAGTGGCTAAGAGGCCAAACCAAGCATGCAACAAAAGCTTAGATGCAAGGCTCAAAACAAAAGGCAATCAAGCATACAAGGAAGCATATGACCTCAAAAAGAAAAATACCCTTAAACAAACATCAAGAGGGGCTCAAAATAAGACTTTTTCCAGTTTATAGAAAATCTCAAAAATGTTCACAAGTAAGGCTAAAATAGGATGCAAAAATAGCCCTAAAAGAGAATTGAACAAACAAGGAAGTAGATGACTTCAAACAGCAAAGTGTCCTTAATCAAAGTTGAAGAGGGGCTCAAAATAAGACACTTTACAGTTTAGGTCGGAGCCCAAAAATGCTTGAAAATAAGGCTAACCAATGAAGCAAAAAAATGCAAGTTTAAGGGAAATAGGTGCTTACCCTTGAAGAGCAACAAAGCTGGAGCTTTTGGACCAAGTTGGTGAACCTTAAACCCTTGAAAATCAGTTCCAAAGTGCTGGAATGGATGGTGGAGGTGTGGTGCTAAGGGTTGTAGTGCAAATGGTCCAAGAAAATTAGGGTTTGGAGGCTCAAGTGTAGAGATATAGAGAGAGAGAGAGAGTTGTAAGCCTCTGAAAATTTAGAAACATGGCAAAGGAGAGGGGAGCCCCTTTATAGAGCCAAGAGACTAAAGCTTCTCTTAGAAGCTTCAAACCAAGACCAAAGATCCTCCATACACGTGTATGGAGGATCCAGTCTGTGCCCCCCAGCTGGCACAGCTGGCATCCACTCAATCTGTAGAATACTCCGACAGGTCGTCGGCTAGCAAAATTGGTCGGCCGGCTACTTTAACTAGTCGGTCGGCCATCTGTTCTGGTCGGTCGGCCATCTATTTGGTTGGTCGGCCATCTGTTTTGGTCGGTTGGCAGGAAAAATCTGCTCTGCAGGGCCAACTTCAAACGGGCATAACTTCTTCATATGAACTCCTTTTCAGGTCATTCTTGTGTCAAAATTGAAGCCCCGGAAGTAACCTTTCCAATGGCACCAGCCTTGCATCAAAATTCCAACTTTGAAAAAAGTTATGCTTGTTTTGGTGAAGGCTGCTCAGTTTCTGTCCAATCGGGATGATGCCCAACTTCAACCAATCATATCTTTGCCCTCCGGACTCGGATTTAAGAGATTCTTGAATGAAAAATGAAGCCTCGGAAGTATTCTTTCCAACGGTGGTGGGCTCATAGCTTAACTCCAAGTGTATAGACAAATAAGCTTGATTTAGCGAGGACTGCCCGTCCTCTTAGCGATTCTTGCCTATCTTCTTCTCCAACTTGGTTTCTTCTCTCTTCCCCTCCTTTCTTCAACTTCAAACCCCTGAGCAAGGTGTTTTGAAATATTTTTCAAAGATTTCATCTCTCTTTCATTCATTTCCACTTTGTCCTTGCTCAGTTTACCGAAAAAACGCAACGTTTGACAAAATGCGAGCCTCGGAACATCGCAGAAATTTTATTTCAAAAATGTTTAAAAGAGAGGGTTTTAAGGTCTAAAAACCATTCAAAATAGCTTTGGTCCAAAATGGGGTGTGAAGTTGAGATTTGTTTCTCTCATTGCCGAAGAAATTTAACCTTTGCTCTGCACACCTTTTACCATCAAGTAAACCATCAGTAACGCCCAAGTCTTAAGGGCTGTCAAAAATGGGGTGTCTACATTAGGCTAGCATTAGGTTCTATCTGGAGCATGTTAACATTACGCGCCCCATCATCATACCATTCTTCCTCTACTACAGTCTTGGTTTCTGAATCTCGATATTTTATGAGCTTCCTCAACATCCTTTTCTAGTTGCTGGGCTCCCATTCGACTTTTTTGGTAGCATGGACATCACCCACCATTGTCTCGGGTTCTTCTTTCTCTTTTCCTTTTCCCTGCTCCACAACTATCTTTGTCTAGATCTCTTCTATCATTTCCCTTTGAAATTGTTCCAATGCCTGTTCTTTCTTAGTCAGAAGTTCAGCCTCAGCCTTGCCACTAGCACCAATTTCGTCTTTGTAGACACCCCATTTTTGACCGTCCTCAAAACTTGGATGTTCTTGCAGGTACATCCAGTGACAAGTTTGATTGCTCGTCGAGCGCTCTAACTCCAAGGCGGAACGCCACAGGTTTGAGCTTTCCAAACCCTGTATCAATCCTATCTCATTTTTGGACCATGTTTTGGTCCTTCCAGCATGTTATTCTTGATGTATTGCCGGCCATGGATTTTGGCCTGCCAGCCATTGATGTGCCCTGCCGGTCGTCAATGAGCCCCTGCCAGCCATCACTGATGGCCGGCCGGCCAGCCACCAGTGTATCAGTAGATATTTTCTGATATTTTATGCTAGCTGTTTGCACAAATTGGAGCATCTGCTTGCATGTGGATGGTTGGATCTTTTTGAGAGGATTTTGTATCTTCTATATATAGAAGCCTTCCTCTTGCATATGGGAGGTTGGAAATTTTGAAGACAAAAAAAGTTCTCTCTCTTTCTCTCTAGAATCCTCTCTCTAATTATATTGCCTTAAAGCCCAAATTCTCTGCACTTTTGCTTGTGAGCTCTTGATCAAACTTGATCACCATTGTGTTGAGGTTGCTTGAGGTTCTACTTGAGCTCTAGAAGAGGATATTAGCTTGGTTTGACTTGCCTTTGTTACCTAAATAGCATCTTGTCTTCAAAGAGGTAGAATACTTGTATTTTAAGCCTAATTTAAATACTTGTTTGGCCACCTTTGCATGCTATTTTGAGGCTGGTTTTAACCTATGAAATCTCTATTTCTATGGTTTAAAATGATGGTTTGAGGTTTGATTTGAGTTAGGGGTAATCCACCATTTTGTAGCTTGTTTTAAAGTGTTGTGCCATCTTTCAAGGCTTTTAAAACAACTTTCTTGGCCTTTTTATCCACTGAATTCCAGGGGATTTTCAGTGGTAGAAAGTATGTTTTGAAGTCCAAAATAGGAGGGGGTGGCCTCCCCTCCTTGTGTCTTGTTTGCAAGTGTAGAAAGCCTAACATGTGAGCATGTTTTTCTACCTTTTTGTGACTTGATCTCAGCATGTTTTAGTTACTGATTTGGCATGATTTAACTCTATTTTGGGTTGTCTTGGTCATATGAGTCTTGTCTTGCATGGTTGTAGTGCAAATGGCTTCACTAGCTTAGTATTTTAGGCCTCTAAACTTGATTTGCTTGAGATGTTTGCATGTTGAAGTGTCTTTTTACATGTAATTTCAGTGTTCATAGCTCTGTCACATGTTCATTTGCTTCACTCTTTCATTGCTTTTTAGAGTTGCTTTTGAGTCTTGTTTGTAGCCTAACATGTGAGCATGTTTTTCTAGCCTTTTGTGCCTTGATCTCAGCAAGTTTTAGCCACTATTTTGGCATATTTTAACACTATTTTGAGCTGGTATGGTCAGTTGAGCTTTGTATTGCATGGCTATAGTGTAGTGCTCTTCACTAGTTTAGTGTTTTGCTCTTCACTAGTTTAGTGTTTTTTGACTTTTCAACATGTTGTGCATGAGTTGCTTGCATGTTGTAGTATCATTTTTTTCATGTCATTTCAGCATTGAAATATCTACAACCTCCCTCATTTATTCACTTTTCCATTTGTTTTAAGGGTTGGTTAACCTTAAGGTTATGTTTAAGCTTGAGATAGAGCTTGTGCTCAATGGTTTTAATCCTCTTTTGAGGGTTTCTACTAACCAAAGGCATGATCTCTCTCATGTCTTAAATCATCCTTTGGTTGACCCCTCTCTCATTAGAGGACAAAAATCTTAGACTTAACTAGTTAAAGAATGATTTGGTAATGTAAAATGAGTAATTAAAACATGACAAGTAAAACATGAACAAAATAAGCATGTTGTGTTTGCATTGCATGTGTTCAATCGGACGTTATATTGAACATAAGGTAGATTGGAGCATTTCATACTCAAAGTGATGAAATGAGCCAATCTCTTTAGTCTCCATTGCCTTTGATCATTCATGACAAGGTAGTGGTCTAGAGTCTTGTTTTTGTGCATTTATTGAAAGTGTACAACTTGGATCTTTGGCCATCATGCATTGAAAATGCTTAATTGGTGGTTTTGGATCTAAGAGTGCCACTCCTTTGATGTTTTGAGATGATAAGGAGGGGCACAGTACAAACATATCCTTGGAAAACCCTCTCTTTTCCTCTGTTTGTGCTCTGTTGTAGTGTGATGATTCAGCACACCAGTGGCCGGCAGTGGCTCACTGATGGCCGGCAGTGCTTTATCCTTGGCCGGCATGGCACACTTTTGGCTGGTAGATGGCTGGCAGTAACCTCCCATGGCCGACAGGCCACTGGTGCATTTCTCAACATTTGTTTGGTAAGGTGGAACAGAAAGTTCTTGGAGTAAGCTCAACCCTGCAAACAGAGCCTCTCAAGAGCAAATCGGTGGGCTTTTCAGGGCGAAAACCGAATGCATGCATCTTTTATTTTCCAGAGCAGAGCTGAGGCAGTGTAGTTTAGTGCTTTGCATGTTCAGTTAGCATGAATTTGTAATTTAATTAACTAGTTGCTAATTAGTTAAGTGTTGTAATAATTAAGTAGCTTAGCTTAGCTTAGCTATTTCTTTATTTTGTTTTGTAATAATTAGTCTAATTAGTTTAATTACATTAGTTAGCTTAGCTTAGCTTAGATTACCTTAGCTTGTATTCGGACCCTCCTTCAAGAGGGCATGATGTTGTAGTAAGTGTGCGTGTGTGTGCACATGTCTTCCAACCCCACGTCTTTCTCCCTTTTATTTAACCGCTTTCGATGGTTAGTTTAGGGACACGTTTTGATTAGCATACCTTATGCTCGCATGCGTGCATCATTCATTTGTATTACATGCACCGAGGCTTGGCGCATCTTTCAAATTGCATCGTAATTTCAATATTTATTTGAATACGTGTTTAACAGCATGTTATCAAATTGTATCATATGTCATATTAGTAGCCGAGCCTATTAATTGCATATTGCATGTGTTGCATTAGGCATTTTAACACAGTTAGGATCATGCATTATTTCTATCTAGCTTTTGTTTTGGCTTGGAGTACTCGGTAAGTTTTACGCTTTAGCATATTGCATGAGTGTAATTGCCATAAATGCCATGTTTCGCATGCTCGCCATAAGGCTATGTGCTTAATTGCTTAACTGCATGAATGCCTGTGGATGAGGCTTTTTGCTTGAATTGGAACAGTTCAACAAAGTGTGAGTTTTAAAGCCCACTTTGCGAAGTGGCAAATCATGTTTTAAGCCCACTTGAGGTGGCAAATCCGCGTTTTAGCCCACTTGAGGGTGGCAAGTTCAAACCATTTTCAAAAGCAAATATGAGTTGAATTCATTCCAAGTCCTGCGACTTAGTCTATACTTGTTTGTGTGCGTTACATAGTAAAGTCAGCTAATAATCAGAATAAGAACACATGTGTTTATAAAAACAACATATCATGATTAGTAGAGACCGATCTTTGATCGGGTGAGCAGGGGTGCTCATTTCAGGAACTTCCCCTCTCGTACCCAAGTTCCCGAGCCGAGGCAACTTTGGTGATGACGGACACGTGGCCTTTGGCACGAGTTAGGGTTTCCTAAATTTCCAAAAACAAAACATTTAGGTGGCGACTTTGTAATCTGGCAAAACAGTCCAGTTTTGGCATTATTTGATTCAAAATCTGATTTTCCAAAATGATTTGCCGGATTGGACTCTTTGATGTTTATCAGTCTCACATTGCACTTTGTGAGATTAGATTCAAAACCGTGACAGGAGTCTGAACTATAGGACCAATTTGAGCTCTTCGAAAGGGGGCACGAAGAAAGTCGAGCTACAGTCTTCCTTCCCAATCTCTCATATTTGTTCCTCCACATCTGACTCTTCCTCACTCAACCATCCATTGCTTGTTTCCGACTGGCTTAAATCCCACCATCCCAGTTGTACACTGCTTGTATTATCTTCTTCAAAGAAGTAGAGGTTGTCTAGATCCTCTTCCAGCTCGGCCAGGTCTTCTTCCAGTTCAGCCAAGTCATTTAGGCCCTGTTCTGGCCAATCGTTCTAATTCTACTCTAATTGGTTCTCCCAAATAGCATTAATGCTGGGAAAGTCTGGCAAGATGACTACTGGCTTTGGCTGATCGACGGCCACAATGTATAAACTGGGATCGTACTTCTCTGTGAACGAGACCCCTTTCTCTATGACACGGGTATCAGACGACCCTATCTTCAGTACATTCTTCTCTTTCTCCATTTCTACTGCCACAAGCCTGGATTGGGTTTGTGGTGTTAGATCCATCATGCACATGTCTGTGCCTTCTGGAATAACCACCTCCGGTTTTGGTAGGTGGGATGAGGTAATGTATGTGCTAGGGTTGAAGGTGGGCGGTAGTGTATGGATGTGGTTAATGTTTTTGGGCGAGGGAATTTGGTTATGTGTAGGAAGTGGGTTGGTTATTACGTTTGGTTTAGCGGGTGGGGGAATGACTTTGTTGTCGATGAGATCCTGGATCTCATGACGTAAAAGGTAGCATAGGTCCGTGGGATGGCCATGTTGTTTGTGGAAGATGCAATACTGGGTAAGTCATATTTGGGAGGCAATGGGTCCAGAACTGGACGAGGATCGAGAGGCTTGAGATGCCCCTTTTCCATTAATAGTTTGAGGGCGCAGGCTGGGCTCATATGGAGGAGAGTAAAAACTCTTCAGTTCCGGGGTGGACCGATGCTTTATGAAGGTTGTGAGGTTATGGCAGTAGCAAAGGGATTAACCATCTTGGTCATTGAAACAACAGTACTGACATCCACAGGTTGTAGAATAGTGCTATTGCTAGCATTGGTATTATGAGAGAATGGCCTTCTGGCAGGTTCACTTGTTTTGTGGATGATACCCTTTTTGAATGCACTCTCAATCTAGATCCCCAACTCATGTAAGGAAGCAAAGGTGGATAACAGTGCCACTATCATCCTTTGCAGCATATTTGGTTCAAGATTCTGGACCACCAGTCGAACTTGTTCTCTTTCAGCAGGTCTATTTGTCATTCGGGCTGCCTTGGCTCTCCATCAGGTGACAAAGTCAATGAATGATTCTTTGGGTTTCTAGGTAGTAGCCTCCAACTCACTGATGGTTACCTCTATCTGAGTGTTATATGAATACTGGTTGACAAATGTCTCAGATAACTCCTCCCAATTCCACTTTGTAGAGTCCTCCAACTTAGTGTACCAGATGGCCGCCACATCTGACAAGGTTCCCCTAAATAACGAGAGCTTCTATGCCCGAGACAAACCCATGGGCCTCAATACATCTGAAAACAACCGGACATGCACAATCAGATCTCTGCTTCCATCGAATCTGTCGATGTGGGGCATCTGTTTTTCTATTTGTTTTTGTTTATTTTTCAGATTAAAACTCCATAATACAAGAAATAAAGTAAAATAAAAAAAACTGACTAAAATCACATCGAGAGCTGGTCGGGCCTCAATGAAGCACAATCGGGCTTCAATAAAGTCGGCCGGGCCTCGATAGCAGCAGAGGCAGTTTCGGGCATTCCGCGAGCCACGGTTGTTTTAAACCAACTCAACCCTTATTTTCTCACACACTCCCATCCGAAACTCCCTCTCATCTCTCTCTAACCTCCCTTTCTTTCTAGATTTCCCCTTCCTTGAGTTACCCAACAACCCTTACAATTTTTCTTTGAAACCTCTTTTTCTTCTCTATATTTTGAACCGAACAAATCTTGATTTAGTGGAGTTTGAGTTTTTCCTTTGATTTCTCTCACATTTGCCCACACCTTTCTTGTTTCTTGCTTTGATTTTTCGCCTTCTCTTTACTTTCTTTCTTCTAGGGTTTGGATTTTGGGGTTTTTACCCATTTTCACTCATCCCCTCACTTTTTCTTCACTTTGTTTTAACTTTCTCTCTATGGTTAGTGACGAGGTTCCTATCCCGGACCCTGCCATTGGTATTGGGGCCATCTTGGGTACAGATATAGAGGCCGAGGACATTCTCGCGTTGCCTCCTCTCATTGATAGGCCATTTGATGTGGCCACCTACCGACCACGTACACATGCTCCGTTCCCAGGCAGTATTTTGAGATTTGAGGGCCTTATCCCAAGGATAGATGAGGACATCCTGCTGCGAGAGCCCACAGAGCACTTGTCCGCCGATGCCTTCATAGTAAGTAACTTTCTATTCGTTTTGTACATATGTTGAATCTCATAAGTAGACTACTCATTAATGCTACATACACTCCCCATTTATAGGTGATAGCTAGGAGGATTGGCGGCTATGGATCCATATCCAGCCCCCAACACTGGTATGAGAGGCTTCCCGTAGAGGTCCACATACTAGTTGATGCTGCTGGCTTTGGGCCCTTCTATTCAGGGCTCATACAGATGAGTGCTAAGTCGCTACTATATGGGGCCTTGGTAAAGAGATAGTGGGACACTACGGACTTGTTTCACTTTTCATCGATTAGGGAGCTGATATTGACCTCGTACGATTTCGGGATGCTCACTGGCCTGTGGGTCGGGGTTGGTGGCCCAATCCCATGTGATCCTGATATGACGCAGTGGAGAGCTGCACAATGTCAGCTCCTCGGTGCGATCCCAAGAACCACTAGCCATGGGATAGTGAGATATAGTTGGTTTTTTTTTATCACTTTCCCGATTTTCAACCTGCTACTCCAGATGAGGTCACCCAGTACACCCGCGACTTCCTTATGTATCTCCTCGGTACTACCCTGTTTGCGAACAGGGAAAATACCGTGGGGTTATATCTTCTGGGGACACTGGTGCACCTACCACACGTGACAGAGTATGACTAGGGTGGCACCGGCCTAGCCACCTTGCACTGCTATATGAGCTCTATATTGTAATGACTCAGATTTTAATTCACATTGGATTGATGTATAGTGGTGCCTGTCACCTTAAAACTTGTATGATTGTCGGACTCTTGATATTGATGGGTTGGCAAGTGAACTTTAAATATTATAATTGGGGACCCTTGGGTGATGTTTGGAACCTTGATTGAAGTCTTAAGAAGGTATTTAGGTAAGATTGGATAAAAAGCTCCAAGTTTGAGTTTGAGTTTTTGACCAACCTTCACTCTTTTGCCCTTTTCTTTTTCCACACTTAAAATTTGGATGTGAGACTAGAACCATTGGAAATCTTATTTCCGGGGCTTCAATTTGGACACAAGAACGACCTAGAACGGAGTCCCGATGAGAGAGTTATACCCGTTTGAAGTTTTTCATATCTGTGCTGGAAAGCGGTACGCTCGAGCGTGGAAAACTACGCTCGAGCGAACTGCGCGAATTCAGCAGCTTAAAAACGTGATTTCTAGATCATTCTTCACATTTTCCTTTTCCTTCTTCATCCCTCTCACCCTAGGTCCGAAAACCCTAGGTTTTTGACCTCAAATACCTTCCATTTCCCTAAGGATTGGCCAAGATCTCCTACCAAGAAAGTGAAGAGGCTTGAAGATCAACATTTTCTACCGATTGGAATTTCGGATTTGCGAAGGAATCTCACCAAAGCTTGCTCCTTTGCTTGATTCTTGTGGTAGGGGTCCTAATTCTTCTTCAATACTTCCATAAATAGATAGATTTGTGGTATTTTGATTATATACATGTAAAACCCACATTTTTGAGCATCTAGTGTACATTATGATTTTTGGGGGTTTAGGGTTTGAAGTGTTGGGGTTCAATTGTTGGGTTAATATGATGGATTATGAACCTTAGGTGTATAATCAAGAGGGAAATTGGAATTAAAAGTAGTGGTTTAAGAAGTTCGAATTTTTGTTGAAAATCTTAATTTTCCTTGAAAACCCTAAGTTGATTCATTATGATAATTAATGATTTTGCCCAAATTGAAAGTAGATTCATGAAATTGGTAGGTTGAATTATATATGTACAAGTTTAATTGGATTTTGGAGGTGTTTGAAAATTATGTTAAAAATTAGCGATTGAACCTTGTCAGGAACATTGTAAATCATGCTATAATGTGAAAGGGAGATTGGGGAGATGACTTACTAATGATATAGATGACATAAACTTAGTTATGGAATGTTGAAAGGGAATTCAAGAATTTATTTTGAATTATGTTGAATTGTAAATAGTGTTGTTGAATTAAGTTGTGTTGGCTTATATTGAATAGTGTTGATTATGCTGAATAGTGTTGATTATGTTGAATTGTGTTGATTATGTTGAGTTGTGTTGAATAATGTTGAACTGAATTGTCTTGGACTATGATGAATTGTGTTTGAATCATGTTGAATTGCATTGAGTTGAGTTGAGTTGTATTGGGTGGTGTTGTGTTTGAATTATGTTGGGAGGTGTTGTGTTGGTAACCGCGGGGGGAAGTTGAAAGATGATACAGAATTTGTGATAAGATGATGAAGTGAAGATTTAAGAATTTTATTGTGTAATTAGAAAGTGATTTTATACCTCAAAATTTAAAGTCAACTTTATATTTAACAATAGTTATGGAGTTTCATTTTGGAAAATGAGGATACTTCAATCAACATTAAAGTTATGAAATTAAGTCTATTTTGGGTTAAGATGAGTGTGAATAATGAGAAATGGGAGATTGTGAAATATGACGATGTTATATGAAGGTGTTGTATCAAAGAAAATTAAATGTTGGAGATTTAATTTATACCCATGGGTAGTAATTGACAACCAATGTGTTTTAAAAAAAAATTGAATTTGAAAACTTGATGATAATACGGAAAAGTAAAGAAATAGTTTGAACCCAAGAATTGTGAATACTTTAAAGATGAATTTTTGCCTCTATGGAGGTGTTGTTATATTTTTGTGTGACAAAACAATGAATGATTTAATGGATAATGAAGAAGGTCGTGGAACATATTTGTACTTGTTATGTGAATGTAATTTTAATATATGGTGGATGTACATTGAATTGATGTGTTACGAAAATAATGGAAGATGTGTTGGCATTGTCCACTAATTGTAATGATGGATTGTGATGTTATCTTGGGGTCCGTTTCCCGCCGTATTTGAGCCGGTCAAAGCGTGGCACTTGAGATAAGTTCCGCCTTCCTTCCGGAGTAGCGCCCGGTAAAGCGTGTGGTATGTTGAGGTTCCGCGTTCCTTCCGGCTAGTGACCGGTAAAGCGTGAGGTTCCGCGTTCCTTTCGGCTTGTGACCAGCAAAGCGTGTGACTCATGGAGGTGACTTGTGATTGGATCCGGTATTTGATATGAAATCAATTGAAAGAATAAAAATTGAAGTGGTAATTGGATTATGGATTGGTGATGGTGAACTTAATGAATTAGTTGCGACAATAAAGGTAAATTATGAGTATTGTTCTGTAAAATAAATAAGAGACTGAATTGAAAGGGGTTTGTTAACCTTGTGTTACCTTGAAATGAAATTTGAAAGAGTAAATAACAGTGTGAATTGAGTATAGGAGAATTGTTAGTGAATCAAAAAAGAAACTTGAACTTGAAGTTATGGAGTTCTAAATAAATATAATGAGTAGAAAGGAAGAATGGAAGAAAAAAAAAGAAGAAAAGAGGAACATTAAAAATGGAAACTGAATGAGAAATATTTTGAGAATTGGTTAATTACTTTTTAATGATGTTGTTTTCTTAAATACAGTTGTTTCATAAGGGTCTATGTTTTTCTAAGGTTAATGGATGATTTTAATGGCCGAAGGTTTTTCTTGAAAATGTTTAAATAGTTTTTGAGAAAAATGTACCTTACTTATGGTATTTTGAAATTATAAAATGTCATCCTACTATATGGTATCACTTTGCATGCATGATCATTTCTGTCTGTGTGTTTGCTATTGACTTAGAACTATGAGACTCCTACTGGGCATTAGTGCTCACCCTTGTTGTTTTTATTTTATTTTTTATAGGAAGAAAGTGTGGAATCTGTGATTGAAGAGTTAAAAAGTCCAAGTGTCGTTTATATGTAATTTCATTGTAGATGTAATGGATCTTGTATTTGTATTATATTTATTTGTAACGTCTCAGTAATAGATTGGCAAGTATTGTTGTCATTGTAATATTCATTGAGAAAGAGAGAACATGTATCATTGTATTTCTATTACTCATGTGTAATAGATATTTGTAAAAAAAAAAAGGACCTAATTTTAAGGCTTTGGTAATGTTTCCGAGTAATTAAAATTGGGGCGTGACATATATCCCGCTGCAAGGCGGATTCACTGGGTGGCTACTGGAGAGTTTAGGAGGTACACCTCACACTTACTTTTTCTGTGTAGCTTTATATTCTGTTTAATTTTGCATTTCCTGCTTATCTTTGCTTTGCATTTCCTGTTTATCTGCTCATTTACTTCATCCATCTTTTTCTGCTTGCACCTGTAGGTTTACACATATTTCACCTCTCTAGCTCCAGTCCCGGTGAGGCCGATTGAGTTGTCAGTACCCCGCTCTCGATACTACAACTCCCGATTCGAGCGACACCACTACGTAGACCGAGACTTCCCTTACTTTCACCGTTTCTTTGACACCATCATTGCAGATCAGGTAATAAAATACTAGTCTTTATATTTCTATACTACTGTTTCCATATTGCTGTTATTCTCATATTGTACTATTTCCATACTGCACTGTTTTCACACTGCACTGTTATTCTCATACTGTTGTTTCCATACTACTTAGATCCTTGACATTTGACATCTACTTCCACAGGTTGACTGGCACCCTTGGGTGGGGATCCCTCAGGCAGCGAAGGTGACCTACGTTGCTGTATGGCACGCCTCTACTATGTGGATTTTGTTTGAGGGTCCCTTTGCCCGAGCTTATTACATGGGGGAGAGGTTCATCCGCCAGACACGAGGGGTAACGGATCTGGACATTCCACATCCTCCTCCTCCCGGCATGAGGGTGGTGGACGATCTTCACGACGGTCCTCAGATCGACTTCTTGATGTTGGTAGAGGATGGTGACCGACATCATGAGCCCGACGACTTCACCACTTTCTTATAAACTCAGGTGATAGCGCCTTTTACCCATGGCGTGGCCTGTGCTAAGGTGCTCCTGCTGCCGCTCCAGCTCCCGGGTTTCCTGTGATTCCAACTGAGGTCATATACATGCGGCTAGACGGGGTGATCAAGCAGATCCCCCTTAAGCACATTGAGGAGAGGGATCGTAGATTGGTAATGGCTCTTGGTGTCGAGCAAGTACACACTTCTTCCTATTTCTGCCCATTGTGTTACTTTATGTTTTCACTGCCCTCTGTTATTTCTATCTACTATTCTCAAATCCTTTTCCCTTTTGTAGGTACCTGCGGCATATGCTAATGACCTTCTCCAGACGATTGACCAACTGCTTCTGATGGTGCGGAGGAGACAGATTGCTCTAGCCACTCATGGGATTGATGTATGCTTTTGCTCCCTAGTTTACAGTCATGACAGTCTTGCTCATAACGTTATTGGCCTCTTCTAATATCTGTACTCTCTCTCTCTTTTCTGCTTAAGCCAGCACTAGTTGCACCTGCAGGACCTCCTCTAGCTAGAAGACGGAGACAAGGCCCAGTGAGGGATAGAGAAGGAGCTGACCGGGGGAGAGGCAGAGTGAGGCAACACTCACCTCACGAGGACTCCTTCGAGGAGTATACGACTTCTGAAGAGGAGGGGGAGGTGGTTGACATGCAGTCTAGCAGCCCCAGTGATGACAACGATGCACCTCCTCCGCAGCCAAGGAGGAAGAGAGCGAGGATGGGTTGCTGATGATGATGATGATTTCTTGTTTTTTGTTTGTGTTTTGCTTTGTAGTTAAAGACTAGCTTCAGATAGACCTTTTTGTTTTTGAAGGATTTTCCTTTGTTTTGCTGCTTTGTAAAACATTGATCGGGGTTGGATCCACTAGTTTATAAAAGACAAGTTTTTGAATGTTCTCCTTGCACAATATGTGATGAATGGCATGTGATGAATGGCGTAACCTTTGTATGGTAACTTCGCATAAGACTTAAAACAACGAATATCTGCTCTTGCATTCGTTCTTGAGTCAGACAACAACCCACAACCGAACAAAATGTAAAATACAACTCGATAATAGAAAAACAAAATGAAAACAACTTGGAAATACTAAAAAACATTTGGTACAAACAAAACAAGACTTAAAACACAACCGTGGTACACCAGGACAAAGGCTAGCCTTTTCTAAAATTGCATTGATCCGGGCCCTCTTTGATACCCGACTGGACCCAAATAGGCACGGTCGGGCTTCACTGATGCACGGTTGGGCCTAAACACGAGGTCGGTCAATGTTGTCCAGCTGTCATGCACTGCTCCTGCTCAACCTCTATAAATGGTACTCCTATGTTATTTTTCTGGCAGAATAGCAAGTCTTTGGTATTTTGCTCTCAAGATGGAGACACTGTTCAACAATAGGCTTCGAGACTGGGTAACCACTTTGGACGGCTCAGAAAAGGTGAACTTTCGCGGTTTCGGCCTAAACGCCCTTTTTCCTCTGAGCCGCACTTCTCTTTGCTTTCCATTCCTCTATGTCGCTGTTCGATGTTAGAACCCGATCATTCATATGTTTCGCTTTGGATCACAGGAGATGTGTCTGACGATCGAAGAATTTCAAGCATTGATGGAATCCCGGCGCGATGAAGAAATCATGTTGTAGCCCCATTTTGGCCATGCCCAAGCTTTGAGACGAATGTGTGGGCTAACATTACACGAGGCTCGGTCCTTGGTACATGATGGGGAGCTAGACATCCCCGGGTTCATCGATTTTTCGATATTGGAAACAGGAGTGACCTTCTTTGGCGAGACCACCGGCAACATGCTCTCTGTTTATGCTTTCTTGCGCAATTCCTCCTTGCCTCTAGTTTTGGCAGAGCTAGCATCCAGTTGATCGAAGTGGCCCAATATCTGAAAGAGGGTAAGAATTGCATGGGTTGGGTGTTGGCCAAAACCTTGACAGGCCTAGATGCTTTTCGTCAAGGAGAGACTACCCGGTTGGCAGGGAGTCCGCTACTTCTCCAGGTATTATTTCCCACCCTGTTAATTTATAATTCTCACATCACTCGACGCTCAATCTCTATTTTTCCGTCATATCCTCTTCCTTACTTTTCTTTCATCGTACACCTCTTTATTCTTTAATCTCTCATAATTTTCATCCCTCCCTAGGTATGGTTGATGGATAAACTGCAAGTAGCGGCCCTTGCCCCGAGTACTCAGCTTAAGCTTACTTCTTTCGCCAATGGCTGGTCGATTTCCCCTCAGAGGGGTTATGGTGTGATTGGATGTGCAGCAAATCTGCAACTGGCATAACTTGGCATTGCCCCTGGTTTAATTTACGTGAGATGAGCTACAGTATGTCCTAGCAGCTGGGCATACAGTTGATTGGCCTCACACACTGCGTGCTCTATTTACTCTTCCAGTTTAAACGCCAGTTTGGGCATGATCAGACATGTCCAGATGAGGGGGTGGAATACCCGGCTTCATTTCCTATCTGTGGTTCACACTTGCCTCGGTACCTCGCTGCTTAGAGGATGAGAGAGCTTCTGGCCCCTGCCTCTAGCTTCAGTTACGCCCTTTCTGATGAGCGTTTAGCTTGGCTTGAAGACAAAGAACAAGTTGGGCCGTCTTTAGCTACGGAAACTTCCGCGAGTGCAAGCAGGAGACATAGAGCTACTTGACTTAGCTGTACCCTTAGTTTTACTGCTTTGATCTTTCTTTTCAAGTTTTATGATGTAAAAATAGCTTTGTTAAATCAAAGAGTTGAAGAATGTACTTGTGTTGAAATCAATGTAATTAAAGTTGCGAGTACTGAAAATTTTCCTTTCGGTCCCAAAAATGATCCAAGTTGTAAAAAGATAAAATTTTGAGAAAAATCAACTTTTATTAAAACTTTTCAAAACTGTTTTTTGGGAATGATCATCACCTGACATGCACAAAATCAACCCTCGAGATGTACAGTCCCGAATCAACAAATCACGACTGCCCATAACTATATCGACCACACCGGCCCTTCTGTCGACATGAAGACCACATAACCGAGCTAACCGGTAATAGAGAAAGATGACCTGATCAACTATGAACGAATAGGACAGTTGAGTTAGAGATGGTTACGGCCGAACTTCAGGATGAAGTTGCCTACGTATCCCAATGAGGGTAATCAGGCCTTATGTAGTTCGATTCTGGTTCACTCAAGTATTAACTCTCTCTTTTTGCGCTCTAACTTTTGCCAAAGTCGCCCTTTAGGGTTTTCAAGCTTGCGAGCTTAGTTTTTCTTTATTTTCAATTTTTTTTATGCTTTAACTTTTGCCTAGGTCGCCCTTTTGGGTTTTCGGCCTAACGAGTCTCTCAAGGGTAGTATTTTTTTCAACTTGTCCATATTGATTGGCTGTGAAAAGTCTAGGCCATCCAGGTCTATGAGAATAACCGCCCTGCGTGACCAAATATATTTGATGATATAAGGACCAGTCCAATTGGGTTTGAACTTGCCCCTAGGGTCATGGATGGGAGCCCGGTTGTCCTTTAACACCATGTCCCCCTCTTTAAGGTTTTTGGGCTTAACTTTTTTGTTAAAAGCCCTGGCAATTCGGCATTAGTAACCCTGGATGTGATACAAAGCCTTCAACCTTCTCTCATCAAACAGCATTAATTCCTTGAACCTACTCAGCTGCCAGTCCGTCTCCGCTATCTGACACTCAGCCATAACTCGTAGCAACGGGACTTCAATTTCAATTGGCAAAATAGCCTTCATCCCATAAACGAGAGAATAAGGGGTCGGCCCTGTAGATGTCCGGATTGACGTTCTGTAGCCCCAAAGTGCAAAGAAATTGTGGCTTGCTTTTCGTGCTTCTTTCGGATTCGACTATCCCTACAGTTCGGACTCCCATTGTTCTACATTTGATTTCACAAGTGCAATGTGAAATAGTGAAAACACAAAAAGAGTCCAAATCCGGCAATTTTTTTGGAAAATTGATGTTTGAATTAAATGCCAAAAATGGATTGCTTTGCCAAATTACAAAGTTGCCACCTAAATATTTTTGGAAAATTTAGGAAACCCGAGATTCGTGCCAAAGGCCATTTGTCTGTCATCACCAAAGTGTCTCGGCTCGAGAACTTAGGTACGAGAGAGGAAGGTCATGAATTGAGCACCCCACTCGCCCGATCAAAGAACGGCCTCTACTAATCATGATGTGATTTTTATTTACATTATATGCTCTTGTTCTGATTATTAGACTAACATTACTATGTGACGTACATAAGTATAGACTAGATTGTAAGATTGGAACATTTGATTTCATGTTTGTTTGAAAATTGTTTTTGATACTCGTCACTTGAAAAGATGAGTTTGTACATTAATCAATTTGTCCCAATTTTGGCAATTAGTCTCCATCCACAAGCATTCAAACAAGTATATCATTTAAGCAATTAGCCTCATGGAAATATGCTTGATATGGCAACACAAACATTCGATGCAAGATGCTAAAACTCAAAATTGCTCACCTAGTACTCCAAGCCAAAACAAAGCAAAATAATTAGAAAATATGCATGCTTCTAACTAATGCAATATGACTAAATGCAACGCACCCCGTTGTGTAATTTTAATAGGCTCAGCTATGAACATGGCATACGATTCCATTCAAGACATGTGATGAATCACATATTCAAGCAATGAATTTAAACATTTGGTTAGTATGATGAGCAAAACCTTGGATGCATGCAAGACAATGGATGCAAATCATAAAGATGCTAATTTGAAAAATGATGTCCTATACTAACCATCGTAAGCAAATAAGTAAAAGGGAGAAAGACGTGGGGTTGGAAGACATACAACTTATTACATGTTGGCCCTCATGCAAGACGGTGCAAATGAGTGTTCGAGAGCCTGAATTAGCTAATTTATTACAACAAAATAAGCTAACTATCTAACGAATCATTGCTGCAACAATATTAATTACGATAATGATAATTACAACAATATTGAAATCATTAATTTACAATTTACAATGGAAGCACAAGGATGGCATGCTCGTAGCGGTTTTAGAAGTAACTCTGCCTGCCTTCCTTGGAAGCTGTCCTGTTTCATTTTCAGTCATTGCCCTCTGCTTCTGCAAAACACATTGCCTTACCAAACATTGATGGCCAGCCGGCTCCCAATGAAGCCTGATCAGGCCCAAATAACGCTGGTCGTGCCTTAATTTTTTGCAAAATCCTGTTTTTGTGCTCTGAAGTGAAAACAGTCCAGACAGAGTTATTCTAAACTCTGTTTGTCCCTTCTACTCTTCTCTCTCATGGTAAGCCTCAAGAAAAGAATGAAGTCATTTCCAAAACTATCAATGAGCAAATTGATTGCTTGATGAGTTAGGGCATGATTTTGGACAAAAATTAATGAATGCAATGAATCAATAACCACCCCTCCCTCCTCTATCATGGAATAAGCTCAAAGAGGGAGGTAGGAACGCTTCAAGGCTCATCGAAACATCATGAATTGATGGAAGACAACCCTTGACACAATAGACTCGACATAACGTCTGGTCGAATCCAAGTAATATAACTCATTTTCTTTATGTGGGTTGGTTCATTTTAGCAATTTTTAGACCTTTCCATTCTTTAGTCCATTAAGTCCAAGGTGATGATTACGTCCATTAAATGAGAAGCGTGTCAAACGGGAAGTGATTCTCAACACGAAAGAGAGACTATGCCGTAGGTGATGAACCTCCATAGAGATTAAGCCATTAAGCATAGATCTCTAGCTCATGCTTTGAACAACCATCAATCGGTTGAAACAACTCTCGAATGAAAGAAATGGATAATAGGTTGTTTGTTAAAATGAAGTTCTTAAACAAGGAAATTAAACAAAGAAAGGCCAAGAAAAACATACAACAAGCTATATAAATGAACATATGAGACAACAAGCAAACTAATCAAAGCATGAATAAATTAAATAACCTAGGAAAGCCCTAAAACAACCCTTAATGGGTGAAAAACAATGGCTCAAAGTGCATGAAAAGAGCCCAAAAAGCTAAACAACAAAGAAAGAAAATAAGGCTAGTAAGCAAGAACAAGGAGGGGTGGCTAACCCCTCCACTTTTGAAACCTCAAAGCATGATTTTTAGCCTCTTTTAAACTCTAAAAATCAATTTAGAAGGCAAAGAAAAGGATGCAAAAACAAGGGTTTGAGCTATAGGTGAAGCTGTAAGAAAGAGTGTTAACTCTCTCTACCCTTTGGTAGCTATCTAAACCAAAGCTTAGACACTTGAAAGTGGATCAAAACAATACAAGCAAGAGATAGCAAAGAGAGTAAGAGAAGAGATAGTAAGCTTATACCTCTCAAGAAAGGTAAGCTCTTTGTTTGTGAATCAAACTTGGTCCAAACACACTCTTAAGCTTGAATTATGATGTTCAAGGCTCAACCAAGGTTCCAAGGCTAAGCTCTAAAGGTGTATATGGTGTATGCATATAAGTTAAAGGTGGTAAGCTTGCTCGAAGGTTGCTTGCACAAGAAGAAGGAGCTCTCAAGAAGGTGTATAAGCTTTTTAGAATTTGTTCAACCCTCAAAACAGAGATACAACTTCGTTTTTATAGAATTTGAGCAAAAGATGTCATAAATATTTTCAAAAATAGACAGCTGGCGGGCTCCCGCCCAGAACAGTGTTTCTCGCTACCAAGGCATGGCCGGCCATAAATGGCCACGGCCGGCTCCCAATGAGGCACGCCGAGCCTCAATGTGATCCCCTGTCTCTCTACTTTAGACTCAGCATAGGATGGCACAAAGTGTAAAAATGGATTTTTGAGGTACAAACAGTTGGAATATGGAATGTTTGGAATTGTTTCGGAGCTTAAACATAGGCCATTCGTTGAGACCTCGAACCACGCATAACACCACTTTCATCATTGAGTGTACCGGGCAAAATGCTCGAGCCTTGCGGGCGGTCAAAAATAGAGTGTCTACAATTGTCCAACAATAATGTGGTAAAGATTAATTTGTAGTGTAGGGTTCATGTGGAATTCATGTAAGGTGTGGTGGAGATTATTTTAGATAATTTCTAAGTTAATAAAGGCAGGTATTAGAACATCTCCAACGGTGTATCAAATATTTCACCAAATCTGAATAAAAATTTCATGAATTCCTCTATCTGATATCCATCTCTACAACAATAAAATTTTGGCAATCAGCAAAACGCCGGTCGACCGGGGAGACGATCGGCCAGTCGACTAGCAAGTACAATTCTTCATCCAACTGTGCTTCAAGCTTCCTTGAAATTCATGTAATCACCAGAACTAGCCCAATTCTTATCTGGGCATCCCCATAAACAGAACTTCTTTGGTATGCTGCACTATCTCCAACAGCGCAGATAGATGCTTGGGTGTGAAGAATAATAATTAATTTAGTTTAGGAAGCAAACAATAGACGATTGAAACAAACAATAGACGATCATGACAAATGTATAAGCATGTCAATTTCTCAGCTATGCACAAGAGAACAAAAGTAAAGTTGACAGAGTATTCTAGCAACTCAAAATAAAACCCATTTACCATATCAATATATTTTAACCTCAATAAAGATAAGATTATAGGTATATGAGAACATGGACAAACAAATGGGAAAATCCATAATTAACACTGTGCAATAAAGTAATCAAATTGTAAAAAAGAAAAAAGCCAAAAAAGAAAGTGAATTTAGAACTTACAGAAAGAGAAGAATCGATGTACTCAAGGGAAGATGAGGTGGCGAAGGTGATGGAGAAGAACTCTCTGTCTCTCGATTGTTCTCTCTCTGTCTCACCAACTTTCTCTCTCTAGAACTAGTGTGTGTAAAATACGTAAAGTTGAAGCAAAAAACAGAGAGAGGAAGATACAGACGTTGAACTAAGAGGATGACCGGGTGGATATTTAGCCAGACTTCCGGTACGCCTAACACTCAACGACTATGCACAATAAAATGCTGAAAGGTGCCAGACATTCTCAGTTAAAAAAAAGAGAGGATATTTTTCACCAAATTTGAATTTGGTGATGAATTTGGTACAGCGTTGGAGATGGCCTTACTCTAAATGAAAAGGTAAATGCTTATGTTGGTTAGGATGAAAATAATAGAAAATGAAAGAAATTGAAATTTTTTTTCTAAATTTGTTTAGCATGAAAGTGGTGAAAGTTACAAGAAAGTTAATTTTCTTGTACAACTCATAATAGCATGGTAACTAAGCTTGTAATTCTTGCAAAAAAAATGCAGAAAAATACAATAAAGTTTAAATTTGTTGTAAAAGTAGTTACTTATAATTAGGATTCTTATTTTCTTGCAAATTTTCATCCTAATTAAATTCATACAAGAAAATTTATTTTCTTCCTTTTTACTTCACTTTTCATCATTTATTTCTTTCTAATCAAATGGAGCCTTATAAATATTTTTTTAAAAAAAAATTAAAGTTTGACCTTTTAATAAGATGAATCTTTAGTTTTTTTATTTTTAAAATTTTATTTATTTTCAATATAAACCATTTTTCTATTTTTGTTAAATAAAATTGATAAAAAAACGGGTATTTAATTATTAAACTCGGAGAAAAAAAATATTTAGATATTTTATATACACCAATATTAAGTTTAATAATTAAAGTATCAATTTTTTTGCTAATTTTACTTAATAAAAATGGATAAATAATTTAAATTAAAAACAAATCAATTGGCTTTAGTGCAGTTGATTTGGACCCATCTCGAGTTTTAGGTCACAAAGAATTGTCTTACTCTCTACTCTGGCTAAGGTTTCAATGGGTCCGAGAAAAGTGGTAGAAATTGATTTGATTCGCTCCAATTAAGGGAAAATTTTAATATCTAATCAAAATATAAAATT
This sequence comes from Camellia japonica, assembly GCA_030407325.1. Classification (NCBI taxonomy): domain Eukaryota; kingdom Viridiplantae; phylum Streptophyta; class Magnoliopsida; order Ericales; family Theaceae; genus Camellia; species Camellia japonica. The sequence goes on along the minus strand of JAPPVO010000032.1, from coordinate 38,670,625 downwards.
TCTCCCAAAATAAATAAATAAATAAATGAAGAAAAATGGTGACTTCTTTATAAATGTATTATTTTTCTTATTTTTATTTTAGCATTAATCGCTTATTTTTTGACACTTATATAATCAAAATATAAAATCATTTTGCTATAGTAATTTATTTTCAATCCGGTATCAAAAATTGAAATTCAGTTGATCTCGAAGCTTGGTTCACCAATTTTTTCTTACAGTCCTAGGAATATCACAACTTGGACATAATTCTGAGCTCGATTCATTGTTTTCCACTTGTCACAATTTAGACTATTTAACTTTGTTATTTTCAAATATTGCTTTGAGTTTGACATGTACAAATATGATGATGCTAACAAAAAATTCCTTTGTTAAAAATGATTTCATATCATATTACAATCTTTCAGGAAAGAGATTAATCCTGACTTCCCATTACAAAGAGAATTATTTGTAGAGTAATGCTAGTTCTGTTACAAATATATATATATATAAACACACACACACACACACAAAATACATATGTATAAATAAGATTTTATAGAATTTATTGGTGGATCCATTTGTGAAAAATCTTGTCAGTCCATAGACATTATGTCTCCAATTTGTGATTGGCTTTTATTCTTTGTATGTTGATGTTGGCACTGAATCGATAAGCACCGAGGTCACAAAACCTTTGAGCTTGGTTCCAGAATGTGTGTATCCATCTTCATCCTTGTATAAAACATCCATCACTCGTGCAAGATTGACTACTCGCAACAAAAGAGGCATTGGGACTACTGTTGGGTGGAGGCACTCTTGATTTATGTCTTTCCATGCATTAGTAACCCGCTTTCGAAATTCAACGAGCACTTCTTCCTCTGATGCACCATATTGTTTCATGTAACATTCGACAGCAAAGACTACATGACCTCTTTGTTGCTCAAACTACAATTAGTGTTATCATCAAGTTAGAGGATGTGATATAAAATTAAGAATCTCTTCAAATTTCATAAATATTGTAATGTATTATAATTTATATATTTTAATTTTGAGAAATAAATTTTTTTACACCAACATCGACCAAATCTGTCAAAATATTATATTTAAATATTTTTATATTCACATTTTGCATTAAAATTTAGGAGAGGCATTTACAGAGCATTTTCTTCGATCTCTTTTCATTTACTTCTGATATTGGATTCCAGAAAATTTTATAAAATCCTTAAAATCTCTAGTAAATAATCCTTCATTTACATTAAATTGAAAAACTAAAGGGTAAACTATCAATAGGTTCTACTAGTTAGACTTAATCCTCATCAAGTTCTATTGCAAAATAAGTTTTAGTAAAATCGACACTAAAAGTAAATTTTTGTGATGGTCTTTTACATATGTCGCTAAAAATTGAATTAGTGGCTTTTTTTGTTACGATTTTTATAAATTGTCGTTAAAACTTCCAATTAGTGACGTTTTTCTGTGACGAATGACATCTTTTTGTGACAATTTTTTTAAATTATCGCTAAAACTTATAATTAGTAATATTTTTTTGTGACAATTTTTAAACTATCACTGAAAATTAACAATTAGTGACGTTTTTAATAGTGTTTGATGAAAAATGCTATTAATTATTGTAAAACCTATCGTACAATAAGTTCACCTATTAAGACTTATACATAAGTCTCTCAAAACTAAATAACCCAAACCATAATACATGATTAGTTTTAGTTTCTTAATTAACAAAATTAAAATTTTTGAATCGATATCAAATTTTTTTCTTAACACCAACTGAACCGAAGTACTTATTCTGATAACTATCAAAATCTAACTAAACAAAAAATTGGAATTAACTTAAAGTTGTTTTGGTAAGTTGGTTAAAAGGTGATTTTTTAGTTTTTTTTTTTTTATTTTTTTATTAAAAAATGTGTAAAAAAATAGAGAAAGTTTCCAAATTAAGCCTTAGTGCTTGTTTGACATGTGACTTTGGGTTAAGTTGGGGCTATTTTAGTCACAAAAAGACAAAATAGGCTTTTTACTCCCAGGCTAAAAGTTGTTATATCCAAACTATAACCATTTCTTCTTCTTCTTTTTTTTTTTTTCTCACAAAAGTCATAAAATCAAAAAAAACCCATCCCAAACGAGACTATTTACAAAAATAATTAAAAAATCAAAAAATTAAAAAGCCAACCCCACATCCCAAACGAAGCCTTAAGTCGGTGATGAATTAGCCACAATGATGAGGGCTCACTGTAGACTGATTAGTTCCCACAAGCATCATTTTACTCATGTTCAGAGTCGAAGTCAGTGACGATGGGTTTGCCTTATTTTCTTCTTGGATTTTACAAGCTATTAAAAGAAATTAAAATAAATAAATAAAAAATGCCTTGACATGAAAGGCCAACAACCACCTCAAATTAAAGTAATTTTAGAAAAATATCTAACACTCTTATAATTATATAGGATCCAACCAATGGCGGACATAGAGGGTGACGAGCGGGGGCCATTGCCCTTCCAAACTTACGAAAATTTGTATTTTATCACGTAATTATGAATATTTATAAAAAGAAGTTTGCATTTTGACTCTTTCAAAATATATATAATATTATTCTAACCTTCCAAAATCTAAATAATTTTACTTTTGCTATCCTAAATTTTTAAAAATTTCATTATTTTCATGCAATTTTTAATAATTATAGAATAAATTAGTATTTTAGTCACCCCAAACCTTTGAAAAATCTAATTATTTTAATATTATTTTGATTTTTTGTAAAATAAATTAATATTTTGATTTCCAAAAGCTATATAATCTTACTTCAAATCTTCTAAAATAAATTAAGTTTGCTTTAAATGTCTAATTTTTTTTTTTTAATTCAATAAAGATGAACGAAGCTCACCACATTAACAATACCGCGTGATCATCGGGATTACATCATAATAAACCATTTTGCAAGACTTCTGATTTATCTTATTACCTTGTGGCTAACCATGTCATCCATGAGTCTGCTAACTACTGATGAAGCTTGAACAATTAAAGGATCACTTGACACCCAATCAAAGGCCTCTTTGGGCACCACCTCCTCCATCCAAACAAAGGAAGTGGTTGCTAGCATTGTGTAACCACAGGTTACTAGTGCAACTCGCATATACTCTTCGATACTTGGAACATAGCCTTGGTGAAACCATTTGGCTTCTTCAAAGTATGCTCTAACTAAATTTTTCATCTGAGATTTGAACAAAATCGACCAGTATTATTGCTTTTTGATCAAATTTCAAATATAATCTTACTGCTAATCACAAATTGTTTGTTTGTAACCAATTAGTACGAGGCTTACTGCAGATTTTGCATAGTGGACACGATATGATCTTCCTTTCCTGGCCATCTCTTCATCAATCATGTTGTAAACATCTAGAAGTGCTTGATAACATGGTTTCATGTACTCTGGAAGTTGATCTATGGCACTGATTTCCCACCTGAAATACAGATAGATAATGAACAATTGAAGAGATTTTGATACTTCTATGAGATCAAATGCAAAGTTCATTAAGGGAATGAATCGGTTTGAACCTCTCAATTGCATCAGTGAGGAGCACATGTTCTTCTAAAGTACCATAGACATCATAGATGTCATCAATAATGGAAGTCAAGGCAATCACTTTGGTTAGCATCCTTCTAGCAAGTAGGTATTGGGGCTCAAAATAAACTCCCAATACCCAAAAATAGCACTCCACTATTCTGTCTCTGGCAAATGGCAATTTCTTTGCAAAGTCCAATTCTTTCCACCACCTGAAATATGTAATAGGATCTATGTTAGTCAATTTTTAAACCAATTCAATATGACTGGAAAAGCCTGACTTGATTAACAACCTTACATATCCATAAAAAATATTTAAAGAAGTGCTCAGAATTTGAAATGTATGGATCAAAAAAGTGCACAATTTAAATTTATACTATACATTTAAATTATGGGAATTTTCCTATTATTTTTTTCTGGGCATAAATTTATAAAAGTCACCTTGTGATTTTGCTTAGCTCCCATTGGTGCATTTTTTGCAATAGGTTGAAATCTAGTTTTGCAAAATTCAGTAGAACTTTATTGTGAGAATCATCTTGCTCATAGAAGAAGAAGTAACGGGTCGCCTCTAGCCTTGTCAAGCCCTTGTGTATGGGCTAATTCAGAGCATGAATTACTTGTTCTTGAACAAGATTGCTCAAGTTGGGTACCACAGACTCAAGGTGAGTGATGGTAAAAGACAGTGCTTCATCTAGTGTATCTTCTCCTCGCAGCCTAAGATGTGCAGCCTCATACAAGCTTAACAATCCTCGCACATTGCCAATTAAGGATTCACAAATTTTGCCATTGTCATCCTTGAATTTGTTGAACACATCTGCGTAACCCATCCGACACATGATATATTAGTGTGACACAAAATAACATATGGACTTGTATGGTTGTGTTTGACTTATTTTAGCCTTGTTCAGATACCAAAACATCAAATGCATGGCAAATGAGACTTACCACAAGAGATGGGATATCCATGTTGTCTAAGTAACCGAAACAAGAGAGCAACAGTATAAAGATCATCGTTGGCTTTGTCATCATGGTGATCATAATCGGTTTCATATATGTGTTGTAAAGTTGTCTCAATCTCACTTTCAAAATGGTAAGACACGCCTAGGCGTTGGATTGCATCGATGAAGTTCAGTTTCTGTGAAGGCTGATCATTAGCTGCCACTAGCATCTTTCTCACTTCTTCCTTCTGCTGTTGAAGTAGTTGGCCCATTTTAACATCCACTTCCTACACAAACAATGAGAATATAGGATATATACAAAGAAAATTATATTCTTACTCAAAATTTATATATAAAATAAAGCAAGAATAATTTGATAATATTATTTTTGTAAATGAAATCAAACTTCACCGTTCATAATTAATGTTACTTTTCAAATGGAATATTGTGAATTTGAAAAATAATAACCAAATTAGTTATAAGTCTTTCTATATGAAACAGAGATATTAATTATAAAAACAGAGTTGTTGCTCCATGCTAACATCTACTTCCTGCAACATGGAAACATATATATATATATATATATGTATAAATGCATGTGTCCAACAAAATTCCATGATAATAAACATGGTTGTTCAACAAAATTCCATGTAGTTTCTTTTGTGTCCATGTTGTCAGATTTTAAATATCAGTTGATATGTAATAAGATTTTAGACTTTTGGTACTAATATTTATAGATATATTGGTCCATACTATTTGATATTGATACCGTATCCTTACTAATACCTATTTTAATACAATTATTTAAAATCATGCCCAAAATTAAAGACAAACATTAAATATGTGCAATGCTATCAAATCCAATTTTACCAAGGCATATGCGAGGAAATGATCTCCCCAAATGGTAGGATGATAATTGGCTGAGCGTCGAGTGACTTGAGGTACCATATTTTTGGTTGAATTAGGAATAGGTAAAGCATGAATAGATAATTCCGTGTTTTTGTTTTTGGTTGTGTGACAAGAAAATGGAAGTGAACAAGAACACTCTTGTGGCCTCTTTTTTTTTTTCTTCTTTCACTTGCCTGTGGCTGATATGGACCAAGGAGCTCTAGTGCTTTGCTATTTATACTACAATCCCATGTATTTGGAGGCGAAACATTAAGGAAGAATCCAAGTTCGTGCACGTGAAATTTATGTTCCAATTCCTACTAACCACAAAAAAAAATGTGGACCTCAAGAATCATAGTACAGTTCTTGTATATTTAAGGTTGTAAATGCATGGTCCCCGTGTGTGAAAGGGGTGGACGGCGATCAGCCTCTGACGTTGTATTTGGTTGGTGATTTGACAAGAGATTTGAAAAAAGAAAAGAAAAAAGTATGTGAAATATGAATAAAATATACCTACATTTTACATAGTTTCATATATTTTTTCTCTTTCTCTTTCCAAATCTTTTCCTAAATCCGGCTCCACGCAAAAATTGTTGGCCTTCTAAGGATGTGCTTTGTCTTGGATTTGAAAAAAAAAAAAAAAAAAAAAAAAAGATCTCCATCACTCATGTTATACCTACCAGAAGAGAGAGAAATGGTCTTAGGTTCAAAGATTCGAAGAAAAAAAAATTGTAATGGGGAATAAAAAGAAAAAATGAAGACATGAATAAAATATCAATTAAATTTTTGTCACTTTTCTTTCATTTTTCCTTTCTTCTAAAAAGTTCTTATTCAGATCTTGATCCAACACAATTTATATTTGTGGTTCCAAACCCAATTTCTTCTACACATGCAAACCACCCACCCTCTTATGGTTTATAATAGTATCATTATTTATACATACACAACATAATCATATAAAAAGGTCTATAATATTTATTTGTGTATATATATATACATATCTATCGTCTCAGAGTACTATGTGGCCATACTCCCTCACCAATTATCATTCATTATGCCTCTTCATATTTCTTAATCATTCAACACAAAATAAATACTCCATCTTTTCACCAATCATACTACCATGGAGTACCACGTAGCTGTACTCCCAGACAATCGAATAATCACCCAAGAAAGAAAGGATGGATCGAACGGTTTGAAAAGGGAGTTTGTATATCATTTTCCATGTAATTAACATAATTGGTTGAAAATTAGAAATAATCTGATAAAGAGAATTGGCTTTGATATTCTAAGGCAATACCACATTATTGGGTTTAAAAAATTGGTTTAATTTTTTTTATCTTAATAGCATCACCTGCAAGTCTATTTCTTAGACTAAACCCAATGATGTGTAAGTAAGATGATTGGTTGATAATTAAATAAAATATGAGAGATGGAGTTGCCTTTGATATTCTACGAGAAATTACTATTTAGAGTCAATTTTGAAAAATTATTACACAAAGGTGAAAAAGTTTATAATTTTAATTATTTATATTTATAATGTATATCACTTTTTTGTAAATATTTTTTCTAACTACCACTGATATATAATTCCTCCGATATTTTAAGTCAGTGACACATCATTCGGTTTGAAACGTAAGTCTAATTTTTTGGTCTAAATAGCATCAACCTTCAGTTTATAAAGCCCTTAAATCCTTTATAAATAAACTTTTTTACATTATTAAATCAAAAAATTAAAAACTCAAACTATGTGATCGTTTTTAACACTGTATTTGAATCATAAATTTAGATAAATATTTGCAAGGGCGAAGAAAAAAAGAAAAGAAAAGAAAAGAAAAGAAAAGAAAAGAGGTATATGTTAATAAAATATAAACTAATTTTTTTCTTCAATTCCCTTTCAATTCTAAATTTCTTTTCAAAAAACTTAAGATTTCGGTGCAACTTTAAATATTTTATTTACTGAACAACTTAGAAAAAGGAAAATGATATACAAATTTATATTTTAGACTCACTTTTTAAATCCAATAATGTATAAGAAAGATGATTGACTAATAATTAGAGAAGATATGAAAAAAAAAATTATTTTAAATATTCTAATTAATTGGTACTTAAATTTAAAAATTGAGTATAACTTTTAAACTTAAATAACAATATATTTAAAAAAAAAAAAAACTAACTGTACGAATAAAGTCGAAACCAAACACATGGAAGCTAATTAGTCGGTTATGGGACCAATCAGACAGCAAGGATGGAGACCTACGATTTCCAAAAAAAAAAAAAAGAATTGAAAAAAAAAACTATACTATATTATAATATTATTAATTTTTAATTATCTCTAAATTGTATAAATTTGTTTCCTTTAAGGTTTTTAAAAACTTTAAATGGGCTGTTCATTTGAATTTTTAAAAGTTTTAAATGGTTGGCTTTTTATAATATGAAACTTGAAGGTCTAAATGTAGAAATTAATGTTATAGTTTTTTTTATAAATTTTTTTATTAATATATCTGTTTGTCCCTTCTATATTGAAATCTTATGTCTGTATATGCCACCAAGTATCAAAGCTAACAAAAAAAAAAAAAAAAAAAAAGAATGGAAAATGCCTCCCCGTGAAAAGCCTAAGACCACATGCAATATTTTCTTATTAAAAAATATAAAGAGAAAGACCCTTTTTATGTGGTGACCATCAAACCATGGTGTACGAATAGAATGCGACTTCTCTTCTTTAAAAAAGAAAAAATAGAATGCGACTTGGGAAGACAACATAAGAAAAATGAGTACATCATTTGGCCACACATTGTGGATTATATCTTACTGGGAAATTTTTGGTGCATAGTTGCTACCTGATTAAAATAAATTAAAGATATTTTAAGAAATTAGAAGTCTAAACCCAAAATTTATGGTTCAAATGCAAAATGCTTCTCATGTAGCTAGGCTCAGACCAACTTAGATATGTTGCCCAATGGACTTGAACGACTGAGTCTAGCTCAAACTTATCTAGCAAGATCAGTTTCAAATTCTGCTTTTATGGGCTTGAATCTAAAAACCTCGCCCAATCCATGCAACGATAAAAGGGTTAGGATATCTCTTACCCAGTTCATGACAATAAACAAAAGGGCAAGTTGGCTAATCACACTTACTCATCTAGAATTTTCTGGGTGAGTGATTATATGGTGAAAATTAATTTGTGTAATGTGAAATCTATGTAAGATAGGTAGAGATTAATTTTTGGATAATTTATGAATTGATAAGGTTGAGTGTGCAATATTACTTTAAATAAAAAATAAAAAAAGGTAAAGACTTAGGTTGGTTAGGATGAAAATGGAGAAAGTGAAGGAAATTCGAAAATATATATATATATATTTCTAAGTTTGTCTAGCATGAAATTGGTGGATTTTTTTCAATAAGTGGAAATCTAATTTTGCAAAGTTCAGTAGAACTTCATTATGGGAATCATCTTGTTCATAGACAAAGATGTAACGTCTTGACTCTAGCCTTGTCAAATCATGGTGGATGGGTTGATTCAGAGCATGAATTACTTGTTCTTGAAGATGATTGCTCAAGTTGGGTATCGCAGACTCAAGGTGAATGGTGGTAAAAGCCAGTGCTTCATCTAGTACATCTTCTCCGCGCAGCCTGAGGTGTGTAGCCTCGTATAAGCTTAACATTCCTCGCACATCATCAATTAAGGATTCACGAATTTTGCCATTCTTGTCCTTGAATTGTTCAACACATCTGCTTAACCCATCCCAAAAGACACATAATGCATTATAGTTTTGACAAAAATTCACACATGGTTGTGTTTGATTCTCATACTCCATTACCATATGATTTATGCTTTTTCGTATTTATCATGAAGTTAGTAGAGGCATGATTGTTTGGATTGTTAAAAATATATTTTTAATAATATTTATCTAGAAAAAAAAAAAAGGACGAATTACACTAACAGTCCCTATAGTTTGGGGCTCTTGTCACTTTGGTCCCTGACTTTTCAATTGTGACACATTTGACCCTGAATTTTCAATCTTGTTCCAAATAAGGACAATTGAAGATATCATTGGATTTTTCAAGGGCAAAATTGTCAATTTGCTAAAATATAAACTAATTTGAAAAAAATAAATGTCAAAAAAATATTTTTAAATTTTTAAAAATTATTTATACCCACCAAAAATAAAATTATGTAAAATTGATAAATCTTTTAGACATTTATTTATTTATTTATTTTACCAAATTAATTTTTATTATATGTTTAGATGATGATCATGTAATAGATAATTGTTAAGCTTTTAATATGTAATCGATATATTTAATATATTAAATGTTTTTAATTTTAGATTTTTTGATTTAATGGATTGGTTTAATAATAATATCAAAGTTGTTGCCATATTTGACTTTTGAAAAATATAAACTAATTTAATGAAAACAAAAACAACCACCTATTATATGATTATCATCCAAACACATAATAAAAATTAATTTAGTATAAAAAAAATAAATATCTAAAAGATTTATCAATTTGACATAATTTTATCTTTAGTGGGTAGAAATAATTTTTAAAAATTAAAAAATATTTTCTGACAATTCTTTTTGTCAAATTAGTTTATATTTTATCAAATTGACGATTTTGCCCTAAAAAAATCCAATAGTATCTTCAATTATCCTTATTTGGAACAAGATTCAAAATTTAGGGTCAAATGTATCACAATTGAAAAGTCATTGACCAAAATGATACAAGTCCCAAACTATAGGGACCGTTAGTATAGCGATCCCGGTTGTCCCTTTACTGTTCAGTTGTATTCCGGACTCGGTTCCGTGAAGTTGATAGTTGTAATTATCTTGTTTACATCCTTTATTCTTTGTGTTTGGGTTTTGGGATGTTTTGGGTAGGTGTGTTACAGGTTGGTTGAGCCTAAGTCTCAAATCTAGTTGCCCAGGTTTTTGGTGTTACGCTCGAGCGGAGTTTGGTTTTTGGTTGTCCGCTCGAGCGGGCCTTCTTGCACTCGAGCGGGGTTTACACACTCCCAGTATTTCGTGTCCCTGCAAAACTTCTGCAGGTGTGTTTTCTACGCTCGAGCAGGTTTCCTGCGCTCGAGCGGGTCGCGCTTGAGCGGTCTTGTTGGCGCTCGAGCGGGTGGTACATTTTTGGTGTAAGTTCTGGGAGGGGAAATCTACGCTCGAGCGGACTGGTTTTCGCGCTCGAGCGGATGTACTTTATTCTTGTGTCTTGGCGCTCGAGCGGGCATTCTTGCGCTTGAGCGGACCTAGTTTTTTGTTCTTGACGCTCGAGCGTTGTGTTCTCCGCTCGAGCGGGAATGTCGTATAACAGAGGGCAATTGGGCATTTTTGAATCATTTTCTACACTTCCTCTCTCTCTCTTACTTTCCCAAAAACGTTTTTGAGAGCCTTTCTCTCTATAAACTCCCTTCTCTCTAGGGTTTGATCTAGTCAGAGTGCTTTCCTTTCCTTCGGTCTTTGTAAAAGTTGGGTTGATCGTCGAGGGCTATCTTTTGATCCGAGAAATTTGGAATTTGGAGCATTTTCGTTTTCTTCATCTTCTTCGTTGGGTTTCATCTTTTGAGGTAGGGATTCCTACTCACTCTTATGGGTTTTGACCTAGATTTTTGGGCATTTTGTTAAATGGTTGATTTTGGGAAGTTAGGGTTTGGAAATGTTAAAAGAGGGTTTTGTCATTTTGATTCTAAAATGTGTATATTGGGTTTCAAAATGATGATTTTGTTGTTGGTTGTTGATATTTGAACCATTGGGTTAATATTGAGAAATGGGGAAGAAAGCCCTAATTTGTATATAAATTAATTGGTATAATTAATTTGGGAAAATTGTGGTTATATGGAATTGAGTTGGAAATAATGAAATTGGCTCATTATATGGTAGAATGGTGGAGTTGGATTTATTAATCGCTCATTTTTGAAAACATTGATATTTTATCTGTTGGAGCTTTTATTATCTGTTTAGAAATAATTGCTTGGGCTACCGGTGGAGGGTAGTTTTGATTGTTGTAGACAATGCATGATGATTAGGCAAACTAAAACTAATCAATTGGATGTGTCATAGAGTATGACGGTTGACAGAATACATTAACGTTATGTATTGATTGATTGTGTATATGACCTATGTGTATATACCTTGTGTGTGCGGGAGGAGATAGGGGATGTACTCCACGGTTTAGGGGAAGATGGGGGATGGACCTCTAAACCGGATGTTGTTTGGGAGGAGATAGGGGATGGACTCCGCTGATACAGCTCATATGCTTGTCAGTTAATGTGTGGATACAGCTCATATGCTTATCTGTTGAAGTGTGGATACAGCTTGTATGCTTATCTGTTGAAATGTTGATATAGCTTATATGCTCATCTATCGAAGTACTGATATAGCTAGTATGCTTATCTAATGTAAAAAGGGGAAACGTTTAATATGAGTTACTGTCTCATATAAGTTGTTGGCCAGGTTCTGAGCCGTTGTTGTGAATTATGAATTTGGTAAGAAATGGAAAATGAAATGAAACATGGATATAGTGGTCATGTAATGGAACTGGGTTATGAATTGATTTATGTGATTTAAACATTTATCAATTGCTAATGTCTTAGTTACTGCCCATACTGTGTTTAGCATATCTCTACTGGGCGTTGGCTCACCCTATATGGGACATTATTTTCAGGTACAGGTAGCATGCCACCTCCAAGGACTTAGCTTGGATGGATATGGGAGTTGAAGACTCTTTTTGATTATTTTGTTTGTATTACATGTATATCAAGCCAAGGGCTTATTTTGTATAGAGTTAGTACTCTTCTTTTGTGTAACCAAGTGTTAACTTGGAAAGCTGTAAGCCTGTAGGGCATTTGCTTTTGTTGTTAACATGTAATACTGTTGTAAGAACTACTCTGATGAATGAAAAGGTGTTGATTTCTTTATACCATTGCATGTCTAAAATGATGGGATTTATGTATTATTTTGAGGGCGTTACAGTTAGTATAATTCACCAAAAAAAAAATGGTTTACTTTTGAATTTCCATTAGATAAGTTTTCTACTTCTATATATAAAGATTGCCAAAATGATAGGACTCCATTGAAGATAGAAAGAAGATAACTGTTTATAAAAAATAGCTTCACTTGGTTTTTTGATAATATACTGTTTGTTTCGGCTCAAAAAAATTTCACTATATCTGGATCATAATTGGCTAAAATATTTTATATTATGATTAATTATAGAACAACATTCACTATTTCTCCTTATTCTTGATTTCATCATATTAAATAAATAAATAACAAGTATAATTATAAAAACAAATTGCTTTTTTTTTTTTATCCCCCCAGCGTGTAAGTAAGATTCTCCACCATGTTAACATGAACTGTAATGTAATGATGATCCAAACATACTACATAGATTAAATTACAAATTCCTATTCTATGAAAAGTATTGCCAGCATTCAACAATTGATGATGAGACTCACATTTGAAAATGAAATTTCACTATTCACTACAAGAAATTGCACTTTTGGCAACTACTTTTGGCGATGACGTCAATTTTTCATCGCCAAAAGTATATTTTTGGCGACACAGTGATCAATTTTGTTGGTAAAAGTATACTTTTACCAACGCAATTTGCTACCGTTGCTAAAAAAGCATAACATTCTTTTAGCGCCAAAATTTTTGGTTGGCGCCAAAATTTCAGAACTTTTAGCTACGACGCTTATGTTTTAGCAACACAATGAGCGTTGCTATTAGTGTGCATACTTTTGGCGACGACAAGTTGGCGTGGGCAAAGAGTTAACCATTTAGCGACGATAACACTATTCGTCGGTAAAAGTTTTGCTAGTAGAATGATGTGATATAGTGATTTGTATTTTTGATTACAATTTTTCAAAGAGTTTTAAATATTCTAATCACTGAATTGTAAAATTAAAATGATCATTGAATTAGATCACAAAATGAACCCATTAACCCCAAATACACTCTTAAGTTCAGATGACTAATTTGAGATAGTTTAAACTTTTTCAAAGAATATGGTTAGATTATCAATTTCAATATGTTTGGTTTTATTTTCAGAAACTAGTTTCAATTTTTTCCCCTAAAAAACTAAAAAAAATTGGGTGAAATAAAAAAATACTTATTATTTTTGTATATTTTTATTTTTTACGTCATAAATACTTTTTTAAAATTTTAAAAATATAATTTTGATTTTTATTGCTCTCAAATTATTTTTAATTTTTTTCAAAAAAACAAATCTAAAAATTGTTTTGAAATTATTATTATTATTATTATTATTATTATTATTATTATTATTATTATTATTATATTATTATGATTGTGATTTGATTATCGGGCGGTGGCAAAATCCTTCTTAAAATTCCCTCTTTTTTTTCCCCTCATCAAATCTCCCCTCATCAATCTCCACGATTTCTCCCTCTTCTTGAATTTTTTTTTTTTTTTTTTGTTCCAGATGTGTTAGCTACACTTTAAGAATGAAGGTACAGAGTATAATAGCTTCTCCATTTGCAGGAAGTGTAAAGATGTTTATAAAAGGATGCCCATATTGGTGATGGGCTGGTGTTGTTTTGGGTTATTATGGACAACCTTTGCAATATTTGAATGTGTAAGGATGAAGATAATTGTGCTTTGTGCTGAGAAGAACAAGATAATTGGCTATAGCTAATGGGTATCAAGAAGCTTTGATGTGTAAATACAATGAGAGATGCATGTTTTTAAAATTAACATAATTTTATTTTCCAAAATCTAAAACTGTAATACAACTATATATATGCAGGTTTGTGAGTGAAACTGTACATGCCAAACCAAAAAAGAACTAATAAGGATATACATATGTTTTTATGAATGTGATTTATCACAAGCTCATATCTGCATGTCCACGTAAGGACATTTGGGGCAAAAACATTGTTGAATTTCTTTTAATCATTAGTATGCATAATATTAAACAGCAGTCTATGGATTTGCTTAAGCATGATTTATGGTTTTGTAGTTTGAGTCTCTTTATTGTTCTTTACTTATTTGAAGCTTTATGATGTATGGGGTTTCTTCAATTTTATTTACCATTACTTCAACGCATCTCCATTTCCGTAACCTCTATTGCTTGTAGATTCGAACTTTAGGAATGCTAAGGTCCAGATTTCAATCATTGCCTGCTGCTTTTAATGCCTGTTTAATTCCGGAGGAAAAGAGTGAGCCAACAAAAAAGAAAGGACTGCTGAAGTCCACTTTTTCTTGGAACTTTGCTCAGGTTATTCATTTGCTACTCTCTAGAAAATATGGAAATTCCTTTCCTTCAATTTTATTTATCTAATAATTTTTTTAGATCCCATCAAGCAATGAAAAAGCAGCAGCAAGATTTGCTCAGTTATGGAACACAATAATCAGCAGTTTTAGAGAGGAGGATCTTATAAATGATAGGTAATCATGGTGTGAAACTTTGCACAATAATACAAACCTATTTTTTTTTATGTGGTTTGACTCCTACGATCTAACCTTTTTTTTGTGTCCTAACATGTGTTGAGAAATTTTTTTTTTCCCTTATGAATCTTATTGTATTCTGCTATAGTATGTATAACTTTGTATCATTTCCAGGGAAATGGACCTGTTGCTTGTTCCATATTGGGCTGACCGTGAGTTGGACCTCATACAATGGCCTCCATTTTTGCTTGCTAGCAAGGTTTGTCACATGGTTCAAATTTGTTTAAAATGGAAGTGTTGCGAAATTCCCAATTGGAAGTGTTGCGAAAATGGAAGTATTGTAATAGTATATAACATGATATCCAATTTTATTTATTTATTTATTTTTTCAATAAATTTGACCTAAGAGCAAATAGATATAAGTTAATATTCAAAGAATCAATTGAGAAAATAATGAAAGCTTGTCAATAAAAAAAGTAATGAAAATTTGAAAAAAGAAAAAGACAGAGAGAAGTAAGGTCATTTTAACCTGAGAGCAACTCAAGTCTTGTAGAACTTGAAAATTGGACATTCAAAACATGTCAATCTAAGACTTTTGCTAAAGTTTTATTTATTTATTTATTTTTGGGGTGCGAATTTAACAGCTAGAAAAAGAAAATAGAGAAAAATAGCCTAATACAAAATTTATAATATAAAAAAAAGCGCAACAGTCGTAATGGTGTTATAACGGGGACTACGGCCTTTACATAACAGTGGTGGCTGTTACGGTTGTGAATTTCTATCACACCGCTATAGCGGCCATAACGGGTGGTGGTAACCATTGAAACCATTATGCATGGTTACGGTTGCGTTTTTAAAAACATGTTTGAGAATAATTTTGATCATTCGAAGTAGAGAAATTCTACAGGGACAGGCAAGTGTATCATGGATTGGCTTGCAAAGATAGGGAATTTTTTGGCAGAAGGTCTTGAGTAGCTGCTTTTGATTCACTTAATAAACTTATTCTCTGATGATCAGTGGGTGGAAGCAACGTGCAAGTCTCTGGTCATATTAGTAGTTGTGATGGAATGTTTGAGAACTTACTAAACTTTGTCTCAAGGGTAACACGATTTAACATAATTTTCTGATGACTATATATGTTTTTTGGCTAGATCCCAATAGCGTTGGACATGGCTAAGGACAACAATGGAAAGGATAGAGAGCTGAAAAAGAGGATTAAAGCTGACGACTATATGTCTCTGTTGTTTGTGAGTGCTATGCTTCATTTCAAAACATTATTAAGATTTTGGTTCAGGGTGGTCGCGAAAAGTAAGTTTTATTACATTCTTATAATTTTGATTGAGAAATGGATATACATATTACATATTGATGCTTTGTTATATCATAATGCTTTATTTGTCCAAATGGCCTTTCCAGGGTTATAGAATATATATTAACTGAGGTTGACAAACATATAGAAGAAGGCAAGCTATTAACTGAATACAATATGGGTGGTCTTCCTAGCCTCTATGACCACTTCGTCAAGCTTATCAAGTACTTGGTATGTTATTTGCAATATCATGGCAGTTGTTTTATATGACTCGTTAATGGGATTTATGAAGTGTTCACATTGATTTAGTTTCATTTCTGCAGTTAGAGAATAAGCAGACAGACAGGGATCAGGTTGTGATTCTTTTCCAAGACATGCTGGAGGTTGTGACAAAAGACATAATGATGGAAGATCACATAAATAGGTGAAGCATTTTGATGTGATTGCTCCTGATTTTATACTAGTGACTTGATGCCATCTGATGTTGGTTACATTTTTTCTTCAACAGCTTGGTAGATTCTATCCATGGTGGATCAGGATATGAGGGGATGGTCCCCCTTGAATATCAATTATTTGCATCTGCTGGAGCAATAAATTTTCCAGTTCAAGAAACAGAAGCTTGGAAAGAGAAGGTGATTGGTGGAGATAGCATAATGACAAATTTTAATTTCAAACTATTTTCCTATTGATTCGTCCTCCTGTCTCCCCCCTCCCCTTCTCCAAAAAAAATAAAATAAAAGTAGTACCTGTTAACTTTGATGCATTTCTACAGATCAAACGACTCGATCTATTGCTTACAGTGAAGGAGTCTGCAATGGACGTACCATCAAATCTAGAAGCTCGAAGGCGCATTTCATTTTTCTCAAATTCATTGTTTATGGACATGCCTTCAGCACCTAAAGTCCGCAATATGCTTTCCTTCTCGTAAGTTTTTCGAGTTCTTTTGCATGTGACCTTAGTTTTCCTTGTACGTGTGTGTTGTATATGCTCGATTTGTTGGTCTTGTACTTGTTTGTATTTTTTACTCTTATTGTAATTTTCAAAACTAAGCACTGAGGGGTCATTTGGGAAGTGACTTTTTGTCTAAAATATGTTTGGGAATGACTTTTTGACTTCTTACCAAAAGATATGCAAGAAGTGGAGTGAATTGAAAGAAATCTTTGACCTTTTTGTATGAGTTGAGATTTTTTTAGCTTTTGGGATTTTCTAGTGGCTTTTTTACTTTTAAGCTAAAATATTAACTACCCAAACGAGGCCTAAATATTTTCTACAATGTGTGGCCTAGCAGTGAAACCTCTAAAGCCCCTGTAAGAATGCATGTTTCTTCTGTACAAAGACTAGGTGCTGTATGCTATTATCTGCTATTATGAATCTTTTTCTCGTATGTTATTGATAACCAATTTCTTTTGTATGTGTTGCGGTGATGTTTCTCCTAGTGTTTTGACGCCTTACTACTCGGAAGAGGTGCTATTCTCTCTGCGTGAATTGGAAGTGCAAAATGAAGATGGGGTTTCCATCATTTTTTACGTGCAGAAAATTTTTCCTGGTTAGATTTTCATTATGGGCAACATTGGTGGATTGTGTTTTTTTAATAGGCATTTCAAGCATTTTTTGTTTTTTTGGTGGTATCAAATTGGTCATGCAGATGAATGGAACAACTTTCTTGAGCGAGTAAAGCACGATAATGAAGAAGAATTTAAAGGATCGGATGAACTTGAAGAAGACAAACTAGAAAAACTACGCCTTTGGGCATCATATAGAGGCCAAACATTAACTAGGACTGGTAAGCTGTTTGTTTTAGTGTGTGGACGTGCTCAGATGCATGTCTGCATGTGTTTTTTCATTGGTTGTCTGTGTATGTGGCGAGAGTGTGTTTTGTAGCACCAAGATCTTACTATTAGCACATTCTTTCATTTTTCATTGTACTGACACATTATTACAAATGCCAGTAAGAGGCATGATGTATTACCGGAAAGCTTTGGAACTTCAGGCCTTCCTTGATATGGCCAAGGATGAAGGTACTTGCTCGTCCATTTGGAGAATTTGGGATCATTGATGTTATGCAGCTCTTCGCTTTGTGTTAATAAAAATGCTAGTATTCTTTTTATGTGCTCTGGTGTAGTCTTTTGTGGATTTGGTGACTGTCATAATTTTACCATTGTCATATTTCCTTGTCACAGGTATCCATCTCTTCGTGTAGCTTACATTGATGAGGTTGAAGAACCAGCAAAGATGTATCTAAAAAAATTAACACAGAAGGTTTACTATTCTGAGCTAGTGAAGCTGCTTTGCCTAAGTCTGCTAATTCTTCAGAGGCAGTACAGAATTTGATCAGGTAAAAACTAAGGCTCTCTTTTAAAACAGACTTTGGATCAGTAGTTTTAAATTTAATAGGAGATAAGATAGTCTCAACCAAATACTGCTCTACTTGATAGTGCTTAGATTGCTTACTGAGGTCATGAGATTTTTGCTAGAATTGATCGGAGGCATTGTCACTCCTGTAATTGATATTTGCCACATCATTCTTCAACCACACTCTCTGATATGGTGAAACTGAATTACAAAGTAAATAAACCATGAATTTGTGACAAGTTTTTACTTGAAAGTGGTGCTACCCCAAAATCGCTTGGAAGAATCTACTGTTGCACATAAATAACTACTATGCTCTGATAAGGCACACTTGAAAATTATATAGATTTCCACATTTAATTAATTGAGTCTCTTTCCAAAGAATAATGCTTCTTCATCTGTAATTCTGCTGGTCTGCTGCTGCTGCTGTCGGTGTGTTGCTGCAGAATTTTGCTGGGCTGGCTGCTGTGAAGCGGGCTGCTACTAGATGCTGGTCTGCTACAAATTTGGGTTGTTGTTAGTTTCATTTTTCATTTTGTTATCTGTTGTTTTTACTATGGTTCACAATTTGGTGTATTTGAGTATTTTAGTGAGTTTACCCTTTTGGTTTTATACAACGCTTCCAAAAGCATATTTTTCAGCAGTGTTTTCTTGCCTACACATCAACTTAGGTGATTTAATATCAATGTATTAGTTTGTAATAGTAGTGCCTGAGGATGCCTCTTGTAAATATGTAAATCTTGTAAAAAATATATATGATTTTCAATTTTTTTGGCGCTACAAATTGTCATTGCCAAAAAGTAAAGCTTTCTCGACAAACAACTTGTCGGTAATGTGTACGAAAAGTTTATTTTTGCCTACTCATATTGTGTTTCTAAAAGTGTATTTTTGCCAATGCCAATTTGTCGTTGCCAAAACTAAAGCTTTATCGACAACCAAATCGTTGGCAAATGGCAACATTTACCGACGTAAATGTGTCGCTAAAAGTTACTTTGCCCACTCATATTGTGTTGGTAGAAGTGTATTTTTTGCCAATGCCAATTTGTCGTTGCCAAAAGTAAAGCTTTAGCGACAAACAATCGTCGGCAAATGGCAACATTTACGACGTAAACGTGTCGCCAAAAGTTTACTTTTGCCGACACATATGTTTTGCTAAAAGTATATTTTTTTGCCCATGCAAATTGTGTCGCGAAAAGTGCCACACAATCATCATATTTGAATGACTTTCCGACGCAAGGTAAATTGCCGACGATGGATGAAGGTTTTTATCGACGACTATGTTCGTCGCTAAGGCATTACTTTTACCAACACAATGATAATTTCGTCAGCAAAAACTTTTGCCAACTCACTTTTGCCTACGGGTTGCCAACGTAGCTTGTGTGTCGCAAAAACTCTTTGCCAACGATTTTCCCTTTTAGCACATATTTTGTTGCGTTGCAAAAAATGCAATTTCTTGTAGTGATTTGCCTACGGGTTGCCAACGTAGCTTTGTGTGTCGGCAAAACTCTTTGCCAACGAATTTTCCCTTTTAGCAACATATTTTGTTGCGTTGCGAAAAATGCAATTTCTTGTAGTGATTGCAAAAAATGCAATTTCTTGTTATTTTTAGTCTTATTTCGATACATAAAGAAAATCATTACAAGGAGATAGGATTACAAGCATGAGATGATGATATCTTTGGTTCGACCTTTCAAATTAGTGTAAATCACCATGTCTAAATGATTCCGTCATACGTGAAAGATTAAGAGCTGGTAATAGTAGAGACAGAGGGAAGAGCCTATTACGGTTTTGCAATTCTTCATTGATGTCTTTCCAAGCAATGTCCACCATTTCTCTTATTTTCCCACATGCTTCTTCCTCGGACACACCGTGTTCCCTCATGTAGCATTGCACACCTGAAGGTGCATTCCCTCTCTCTTGCTCAACCTTCAAAATTTAGAGAAAAATGTTGGATTAATTTCTAACTGGGACAACATATTTAAATGTGTGTTATCATTTAAGAAGCCTAAAACTTAAGTGATCTAATTTAGTTATAAGTAGGCTTAAGGGTATAATTGTCATGGAATTAATGTGTAGATACTATTGTGTAATTTCTATTTCTATGAGGGGCAGAAATAGAAATTATGATAGTTATGATAGTTAGCTTTTAACTGCCTACAATTGTCAGATTGAAAACTATCAACTTTTAGGGGTAATGGTCCCCAATCCTGCCTATATATGCAAAAGGAAATCACATTCTCCAAATCCTCTCAAGGGAGATTAAACGGCATTAAATTAAGGAAAGGATTGGAAGGCTATCCTGTAATCACGCTTCCGCTCAACCGTCATAATGGATTCGGGTACACATCTCTCTTCGATCTTTAATAATACAACATGATACGCGATTCGATATTACAAACTCTTAGGATTTAATGAAACCTTACAAGTGGTATTAGAGCCATCGTATCATGTCTCTTGTTAGAAATCGATATTTTAGTATAAGTCATTCTTGCCATTAATTTTGATTGGCTGTTTCATGGCATAAATCTGATAAGAAAAAGGAATTGTGGGTTTATTCTGCATTTTGATTTATGAATCGGTTTTCATTTTGGTTAATTGGAATGATGTTCCTTGATGCAAAGATGTTGATCTTTTAACAGCACTGGTATGTCAGAAACTGTTTTGTTAAAGTTTTGTTTTCTGGAAATAGTTTTTTTTTTTTACAAACTACTTGTTTTTGAGTTTTGGAATTTCATTAACAGCATCATGCACTATATTCGTATCCAATATGTTTAAATGGGTAACAAATCATTTTGCGCTTGTGTTTACACATGGAGATGATTGTCTCTCGCAGGCAGTTCATCCAGATGGATATTTGAAAGGCCAAATTGGGTCTTGTCCTATTGCATTTCCATATTAGGTGGTGGTTATCATGGCCCACTTTTATTTTGGGTATATATCATGTTCTGTTTTTTTTTGGACTCTTTGGGCCTTTTCTGACAGTCTGTTCAAAATCCTTTCTTATTATGAATTTCCTGTACATGTGTTTATTGCATGTTCATGGCACCAAGAATAAAAAATTAAAAAAATATTTTTTTTTTTTATATAATGAAAATCGTAAAATAAGAATCTGGAGGTTGTTTCCATGGATTTGATAATGTTAGATATATAGCAAAATCCCTTGATTTTAAAGAAATTGTGAATGCAATACTTTGCTTACAGCTATATATACATATTATATACGTTTAACGAATTAAAGAGTCTTCAATTTCAATTTCAATAATTTCATGCAACTGTCTAACATTCTGAATATAAGTCAATTAAAACAAGATGTCACCAAAATGACCTCTCTTGTATAGCGATCCCGGTTTTCCCTCCATTGGTTTTGTATTCCGGGCTCGGTTCCGTGGATGTCTGTTGTGGTATATGTTTCAATTCCGTCCTTTAATTCTTTGGATTTGAGTTTAGAAATGTCTTGGGCGTGTTTCGAACAGGTTGGTTGAGCTTTGGTCTTTATTCTTGTTGCCCAGATTTTTGATGATCTGCTCGAGCGGGTCTTGTTGCGCTCGAGCGGAGTTTGCATCCTTTCAGCATTTTGTGCGTCTGCAAAAGTACTGCAGAAGTGTTTTTCACGCTCGAGCGGAGTTCCTTACTCTCGAGTGGGTCACGCTCGAACGGGTATCTTTGCGCTCGAGCGGGTGTTTGAAGTCGGTAAAAGTACTGGATGAGTGTATTCTACCCTCGAGCGGGTCCCTTTGCGCTCGAGCGGGTAGTGCTTTGATGTTGTGCCTTGGCGCTCGAGCGTGTATTTTTGCGCTCGAGCGGGTGAAGTTTTTGTGCATTGTGCTCGAGCGTCCTATTCTCCGCTCGAGCGGACTATACGCATATTAGATCGCAGCTGTGTCATTTTAAATCACTTTTTTAACTCTCTCTCTCTCTCTCTAACTTTTCAAAACCCTCATTTGAGAGCTCCTCTCTCTAGAATACAACTTCTCTCTAAGAAATCATTTAGTTTGAGTGTGTTTCTATCCTAGTCCCTTTGTAAAAAGTGTGGTGCTTGGTGTGTGCTACATTTCAATCCAAAAATCTTTGGGTTGGAGCATTTCGAGTTTCTTCATCATCTCTTTTGGGTTTCTTCATTTGAGGTAGGGATACCCTACTCCTTATAGGTTTTGACATAAATTTTAGTCATTTTGATTAGATGGTGTTATTTGGTAATTTTGGGAAAGTTAGGGTTTGGTTTGAGGTTATAAAAATGGGGTTTTCAAATGTTAAACTCCATGTGTATATGAGACCTTGGAAAAAATGGAATTATTGTTGCTAAATTGATGAAATTTAACCTTAGGGTTGATATTTGAAAAATGAGAAGAATGCCCTAACTAATGTAATAAATTAATTTGTATAATTAATTTGGGGAAATGTGAAATTGAGTTAGGAACCATGAAATTAGGAAGTTATGAGATGGAATGGTGTAGTTGGATTAACTAATCACTCACCCATGGAAATGTTGATATTTATCTGTTTGATAAATTTATTATCTGTTTAGAGATAACTGTTTTGGGCTATCGGTGGAGGATAGTCTTGATTGTTGTAGACATTGTATGTTGATTAGGGAAAACTGAAACTAATCACATTGAATATGTCATTGAATATGACGGTTGGAATAATACATCGAATATGTGTATTGATTGATCATTGTATTTGATAAGTGTTTAAATACATTGAATAAGTATGTTGTGTGGGAGGAGATAGGGGATGTACTCCATGGTTTGGGAGGAGATAGGGGATGGACTCTCAAACTTGTTTGGGAGGAGATAGGGGATGGACTCCATTGGTAATTGAAGGATTGAAGTGTTTTTATATGAGTCGTAGTCTCATTAAATTGTACTTATTGGAAGTGTTGTTATATGAGTTGTTATCTCATCTAATTGTTTGGCTAGGTTCCGAGCCATGTTTATGAATTGAATTGGTTAAGTAAAGAAAAGTGGAATGAAACATGTACATAATGTCATGGAACTGAATTGTGTTGTAAGTTGGTTCACAAGTGTTAGCCATTTATCATATGCTAATGTTTTAGTTATTGCTCATATCTGGTTTAGTATATCTCTACTGGACATTGGTTCACCCTATATGGGACATCATTTTCAGGTCCAGGTGATATGCCACCTCCAAGGACGTAGCTTGGGAGGCGGAAGAACTTTTGTTGTTATCTTTTTGTGTATTACATGTAAATTCAAGCCAAGGGCTTATTTGTATAAAGAGTTAGAACTCTTCTTTTGTTGAACCCAAGTGTTGACTTGGAAAGTTGTAAGCCCGTAGGGCATTTACTTTTGTTGTCAACATGTAATACCTTTGTACTAAACACTCTGATGTATGGAATATATTGTCATTTTCTTGTGTCATAAATGTATGATTTATGGGTTGTTTTTTAGGGCGTTACATCTTGTCTAAATTGTTTTATATGGAATGTTTAGATGTTCATGTATGTGTACATCATGTGGGTATTAACCGGTCCAAAGACAGGATTAATACTTGGCAAAATTGCACACACATTTGTGGCGATAAACATGTGCCAATTGTCAAGGTAACCTAATGTGAATAATAAGTCCATCAAAAGATAGATTTGTTATTTGACATAACTTATTGTCAATGTTTAATCATTACAACAAGAATACCACTTACAGTTAATATCACTGCCCAAACGTTTGGTATTAATGTTGTGTTAGGTATCTTGAGATGTTGTCAGAAAATTATTTGATTTAGCAACTATTTATTTGGTTATTTGATGTGAGCATGATTGTCTATTCGTTTTATTTTATTCTCTATTCAGCTTTAATGTCGACTACTTCAATCTCTGCCAACATGAACAATGTTCCAATGTTAAATGGAACAAACTTTAAGGACTGGAAAGAGAACATATTAATTGTTCTTGGCTGCATGGACATAGACTTGGCATTAAGAATGCCAAAACCGAATGATCTCACTGAACAAAGTACTGCTGAGGAAATTGTGTACTTTGAAAAGTGGGATCGTTCCAACAGGCTAAGTCTTATGATCATGAAGCGCAGGATTCCAAAAGTTTTCAGGGGTGCAATAACAGATGATGTTACCATTGCCAGTCTATTTCTTTCGGAAATTCAGAAGTGTTTTGCTAAAAACGATAAGGCTAAAACAAGCACGCTTTTAGCAGCTTGATTTCAATGAAGTATAAGAGCAAGGGTAATGTTTGAGAGTACATCATGGAAATGTCTCATCTTGCTTCAAAGCTTAAGACACTAAAGCTTGACCTATCTGATGATTTGCTCATGCATTTAGTTCTTATCTCTCTTCCTGCACAATTTAACCAATTTAAGATCAATTACAACTATCAGAAGGAGAAATGGACTCTCAATGAGCTCATCTCATTTTGTGTGCAAGAAGAAGGGAGATTGAAGCAAGACAGGATCGAAAATGCTCATCTGGCTAGCACCTCAAAGAATACGGGCAAGAGGAAGTATAAGGGAAAAGAAGTTGCTGCTCCTAAGGGTCCAGAGCCAAAGAAATAGAAAAAATAGGATGGTTGTTTCTTTTGTGGCAAGGTTGGACACAAGAAGAAGGATTGTGCCAAATACGTTGCCTGGCGTGTAAAGAAAGGTGCATTTTCTATTTTATTCTGTTCTGAGATAAATTTAGCTTCAGCACCAAAAACACTTGGTGGCTAGATTCTGGTGCTACTACTCACATATGTGTTTCTATGCAGGGTTGCCTGAACTATCGAAAGCCAATTGATGCTGAAAGACATATCTTTGTGGGTGATGGCAAGTCAGTGGAAGTGAAGGCAATAGGGCACTTTAGATTATTACTTAAGGTTGGTTACTATTTGGATTTAAAAGACACTTTTGTTGTACTGTCCTTTAAAGAGAATTTAGTTTCTATTTCTGTGTTGGACAAATTTAGATATTGTTGTTCTTTTGGAAATAAGCAGTTTAGTTTGTCTATTAATTCAAATGTTGTTGGTACTGGTTTACTTAATGTTTTTGATAATCTATATTTGCTGGAAACTATTTCATCTTATAACGAAACCTTGCAAGTGGAATCATGAGGTACGAAGCGTAAATTAAATAAGAAAAAGTTAGCCTCATTATGGCACAAACGTCTAAGTCACATCTTTAAATCTAGAGTTGAGCGACTTGTGTTTGATGGGATTTTGGACTCTCTTGATTTTTCAGACTTTGATGTCTGTGTTGAGTGTATAAAGGGAAAACATACCAAAATGAAGAAGTTAGGTGCCAATCGAACTACAGACATCTTAGAAATAATTCATACGGATATATGTGGGCCATTTCCTACGACATCTTGGAATGGTCAACAATATTTTATAACATTCATAGACGACTACTCCAGATATGGGTATCTATTTCTTATACATGAGAAATCACAGTCTTTGGAAGTATTCAAAAAGTTCAAGGTCGAAGTTGAGTTACAACTTAACAAACAGATAAAGAGTGTCAAGTCTGATCGTGGTGGTGAATACTATGGCAGATATGATAGATCAGGTGAACAACGTCCCGGACCGTTTGCTAAATACCTAGAGGAATGTGGAATCGTTCCACAATACGCCATGCCAAGATCACCTAGCATGAACGGTGTATCTGAGAAACGAAACCAGACTCTTAAGGATATGGTAAGAAGTATGATTAGTTATTCTACTTTACCAGAGTCCCTCTGGGGTGAGGCTCTGAAGACAACAACTTATATCTTAAATCGAGTACCAACTAAAGCAGCTGCAAAAACACCTCATGAGCTTTGGGTTGGGCGAAAGCCTAGTCTAAAGCACTTGTATATGTAGGGGTGTCCTGCTGAGGCAAGGCCTTATAAACCTTATGAAAGAAAATTGCACTCCAAAACAGTCAGCTGCTACTTTATTGGCTATGCCGAGCGATCAAAGGGCTACAAGTTTTATGATCCCTCAAGTAGATCAATATTTGAGACGGGAACTGCAATGTTTTTGAGGATGTTGAGTTTAGGGGGAGAAATCCAGTTAGAGACATTGTTTTTGAGGAGGAAAATGGAGCAATCCCAATTCCTACTACTACTTTTGACCAAGTGCAGGTTTCTATACCTGTCATTGTGCAAGAAGTAAATTTGGATCCTCAACCAAACAATGTTGTTCAACCCCTCATTCCAGATAAGGTAATTGTTCCTAAGGAACAAACTCAACAACCTCAAGAACCTGTGCCATTAAGGCAATCCACGAGAGAACGGAGATTTGCAATTTCGGATGATTATATCGTATATCTCCAGGAACATGAGGTAGAAAATGAAATATCGAAAGATGATCCAATCAAATTTCGTCAAGCCATGCGAAGTTCCAACTCTCATAAATGGATAGAAGCCATAAATGAAGAGTACAAGTCTATGCAAGACAATAAATTTTGGGAACTTGTCCCATTACCAGTTGGTGTGAAGCCCTTAGGTTGTAAATGGATATTTAAAACCAAAAGAGATTCAAATGGTAATGTGGAGAGGTATAAGGCACGTCTTGTAGCCAAAGACTTTACTCAAAAGGAAGGAATTTACTTTAAAGAAACTTTCTCTTCGGTTTCAACGAAAGACTCTTTTAGGACAATTATGGCGCTTGTTGCACATTTTAACTTTGAGTTGCCTCAGATGGATGTCAAAACAACATTTCTCAATGGTGACATTGAAGAAACAATTTATATGGTGCAACCAGAAAACTTTGTGTTGGGAGACCCAAAGAATATGGTATGCAAATTGACCAAATCCATTTATGGACTCAAACAAGCTTCTCGTCAGTGGTACTTCAAATTTCATCAAGTTATTACTTCCTATGGCTTTGAAACAAATGTCATTGATGAATGTGTGTATCACAAGTTCAATGGGAGTTTGTATTTGTATTTTTGTATTATTGCTTTATGTTAGACTTGAGTTTTATCTATGTACTTGGATTGGTTTCTGCAGAAATGAAGTATTCAGTTTATTACACTCTGTTACGTATTTTGAGTATTGATCTCAATAAAGTTAAGTAGGACCAGTTGGAAATAGGCATATGTGGATCACATTATATGTAATTTCCATGCTACGCATCCATGATTGATCTATGTCATTTGGTTGTGTTGGTATATGTGACCATTGATGGGTCAAGTTACGATTAATGTGACAAAGACCGCCGCTTTGATCCTATATCAATATAGTTAATGGACAAGATTGTTTGGATACCCTCAGGTCATGATAACAAATTTCTGAGCTCACTAAAGTTAAACACATTTATCAAGTGACATATGTGGTCCAGTGGGAGATTGTTGGATTAATTTCTAATTAGGACAACATATTTAAATGTGTGTTATTATTTAAGAAGCCTAAAACTTAAGTGATCTAATTTAGTTATAAGTAGGCTTAAGGGTATGATTGTCATGGAATTAATGTGTAGATACCATTATGTATTTCTATTTCTATGAGGGACAGAAATAGAAATTATGATAGTTATGATAGTTTTTAACTGCCTACAATTGTTAGATTGAAAACTATCAACTTTTAGGAGTAATGGTCCCCAATCCCGCCTATATATGCAAAAGGAAATCACATTCTCCATATCCTCTCAAGGAGAGATTAAACTGCATTGAAGTAAGGAAATGATTGGAAGGCTATCCCGTAATCATGCTTCCGCTCAACTATCATAATGGATTCGGGTACACATCTCTCTTCGATCTCTTATAATACAACATGATACGCGATCTGATATTACAAACTCTTAGGATTTAATGAAACCTTACAAAAAAATCGTTAGATTTCCACGAGCCAAACACACTTTTAGTGTTAACAATATTTGGGTCAAAAGAAATATTGTCCTATTGTATTCCGTTAGGAATCTTTTGTCCAAAACTCTTATGCTCTCTTGTTTTCTCTCTACCACATGACAAGGTTAGAGAGATCAATTGTGTTATACAAAGATGTCTTAAGACGGACGATATAAAAAGACATTGACAGAAGATCTGAACTCATATTTGAGTTAGACATTAAGAAATGTAACTGCATCACTTGTAGCATAATAATATCGAGAATATAAATCGATACATATTGGAAATTGGGTATCATGGTGGTAAAATTTTTAAAATCATTTGCAAAATATAGTTTTATAACAGTCAAACTGGTTATATAGGTTATGAAAATAGGCTGATATTTAAAAATCATTATTTGACCTCAATATATTGTGAGGTACCTTATGAATTTGGATGTCATCAACCAGCCTAGCAATTAGTGCACAAGACTTCACAATTTTGGGAAAATTAAGCACCCAATCAAAGGCTTCCTTAGTTGCAATCTTTCCAATGCCAACAAGGGATTGAACAGCCAGCATAGGATAACCACTGCTCATCACAGAAATGCTCAAGCACTCCTCAAATGTAGGCATATACTTGGTGTTAAACCAGTTTGCTTCCACAAAGTAGGCTCTAACTAGACCTTTCATCTGAAGAAACCACACAAATGCAAGTGTTAGACAGCTATTACGCTGAAAAACTAAGTTAAAGATAGTCTTGTTTGGATGAGAGAAAATTTTAATTACTTACTGCTTCTTTTGCATAGTATATGTGGTAGGATCTCCCCTCGTGGGCCATTATCTTGTCCTCCATTTCCTTCATGACATCTGAGAGTGCCTCGAAGCAAACTTGCATGTATTCAGGTAAATCACGATAGCTGCTTCTTCCCACCTATGAAATTAGTGATGTCATGTTTTTAATCAGAAGAAGATGTATCAATATCAATCGCGGTGTAACGGTATCAGAAGTATCAAGTGATATATATAAAAATCTAGTGTCGTGGGTGTGAATTTTAAAGCCACCAGTTGCAAGCAGTCGAACCAGGTGTAATGATCAACTATGAACTAGCCATATTGGTTATAAATTAGCTCATGATTAAGCTACTATGAACTGATACTTATCGAGAAGTGGCCAGCACAAATGTAATTTTTATTGGCACTAATTTACAAGTTTACCAGTATCAGATGGATTAAAATTGCACACATACCTTTCTATTGCATCTGTAAATAACTGAAGTTCTTCAGGGGTACCATACACATCATAAATGTCATCTATGACAGAAGCTAATGCTATTATTTAGTCATAAAAGCTTCTAACAACAGAGTACTTGGGCTCAAAATAAACCCCTAATATCCAGAAGTAGCACTCCACCAATCTATCCCCTGCGAAAGCTAACTTTGTTGCATTCTCTTTCTCTTTCCACCACCTGAAAAATTAGATTATCAACAAAAGATAAAAAAAATTAAACAAAAATTACATTGAAATTTCCATAAAGAAAATGTGAAGATTTAATGACGTGTCTTTAAAGTAGTCAATGGTTTAATTTTAAAATTATATTTCCTGTTTATTTTTTAAATATAAATATAATTAAATTATGTGCCTATGATTGTCATATCAATTTAATTTGTTTCATAAATAATTTATACACAACGACCAATAAAATAAAAAGATCAAATCATTAGAATAAGACTTATGATGGCCCACAGGCCACCACTAAACTAATTTAATCCAGATAATAGATTGTAAACAAACCAAGCCATATAAGATAACAATAGCTAATTAATAAATAATGTCACCTTGTGATGTCACGTATTTCTCTCTGGTGCAACCTTTGTAAAAGATTGAAATCCAGCTTTGCTAGCTCCAACAAAACAGAATTTCTTTCTAAATCAGCTTGGTAGACATTGATGTAGTGCCTGGCCTCTAATCTGGGCATTCCTTTGTGGAGAGGTACTTCTAGAGAGTGCATAACTTGCTCAAAGAGAGGAGAGTTTAGATGGGCTAACATAGACCTCAAGTGCTTGCTTGTAAATTTCAATGCTTCTTCCAATATATCTTCCCCTTGAACCCTTAAATGTGATGCCTCGTATAAGCATAGCAAAGCTCTTGCATTTTCTTTCAGCATTGACTTGAACTCACCTTTCTCATCTGTGAACTTTTTAAATGAATCTAGTTGGGGACACAAAAAAAAAAAAAAAAACCACATAAGAAACATGATAGCTTAGTGAGCTACAAGAGTTTGTAGTGTTTGGAAACTTACCAAAAGAAACATGATAGCCTTGTTGCCTAAAAAGTCTAAAACAGAGAGCAAACATATAGAGAGATCATCATCATCATCATCACCACCACCACCATAGTTGATTTGAGTGCTGTAAATTGATTGGAGTGCCTGCTCAATCTCATACTCAAAATCATATGACAAGCCAAGGCGTTGGAGTGAATCGATAAGGGTCAATGTTTCTTTCAAAGGTTCAGTTCTTGCATCACTTAGCATCCCTCTCACCTCATCTTTAAGTTCCTTCACTCTCCCTTCTTCCTTCTGATTTGGTTTTTGCATAATTTTGAAAGTAAGTAATGAGTTACAAACAAAAATAAATAAATCATATATATACAGTATTGTACGAGCACAGAAATAATCTTCTCGTATAATCATGTTGATCAAGTTTGCACTCCTCCAAACGTCGTCGCTTTGCCACCTGAAAACATAAACGTAAGCTAGCCGGCGGGTGTGTGCCGGAAACCTCTCCGATGCTTAAGTCAGCAAATAGACTATAGACACAAAAGCTCTGTGTATTCCAGAGTAAGAATTGTGATACCTGTACATAGGTCTTGTCATGAGCTTTTATAGATTCCTCATGGTATAATCCTAGTAGGACTCCAATTCTTCTTATAAAAGTCATCCTCGGAATCATACTTCCAAGGATAATACCTATCCTGATAACACCCTACTCACTACCAACCAAGTGAAATGGCTCGAACCTCCTTACCTCGGCTCGGTAGCAGCTTAACTGAGCTAGCACGGCCTTGCCCCATGCCAGACAGAACCATGAATATTCGACCGAGATAACCAGTTCAGTACCTCGGTCCTGCTTGGGTCAATCATAACTATCTCAGTCCAAGCCAGGGGCCGAATATCTGTCCAATCCACGACTGAGCTCACTCCATTCTCATTTTCGCCCACAGCGCGGCCCAATGACCAAGAGTGTGTACCTAGCTCGGTCCATTCAACAGATGGCCTTAGCTCGGCCTAATTTCCATATAAATTACCCTCTCAATTGCCCCTTAATTCCATCTGCAATGCATGATTGGGATTAGTCTTCTCCAACCGAGCTAGATGTACAAGCCCCCAACCGAGCTCAATATTACCCGGGCTCCCAATTCATTCAGTTTAGAAACGTCTTGTCAGTTGCTTTGCACGACGCTCCACTATTCAGGCACGTTTGAAACGCTATTTATTCCTTTGGACACGTGGCCTGCCTCCACTAGTCAAGTACATCTGTTACAACCGTCTTGTACTACGAAATTTGAACAGTCCCATCCATTTTGCCTCAACTATATAGCTTCACTTTTTTTGAAAGGCCATTACTGTTCATCTTCCCTCGTGCTAGCCCTCGTTCCTCTAAGCTCCCAATCTTCAACCCCTAATCTACCTGCGCTCAAGATTGGGCCTACGCATCTCCTGCTTTCTTCAACATTGCCAGTGTTTGTTTTATTAGATTGGATTCAGATTTCATTCCCAAATCGGTAAGTTCTTCATCCTTGTAACTATTTCTGCTTATTTTTAAGGATAGTCTCTCAGTTACCAAATATGTATTTATAAGCACTAAGGTCCGAACCCATATAGAGAACACCATAAGTAAACCTGGAAATACACTGATTGGGACTAAGAACTAGTTTAGAACTATGTTTTGTTGATCCCAAATCGTGCTATGACCAAACTAGGCAACTATTTGGGACCTTTAGGCCTGCACTCGACCGAACTAAAAATGTATTTGATAAAAAAACCGAGCTATATGATCAATAACCAAGCTATAAACCTTAGCCAGTCCTATTTCATGGCCAAACTAGGTATAGGCTGTAACCCAGTTGTAGCCGAGCTAGGCTTAGTTTGCTTTGTCTATTTTACTTAGCCCGGTCCATTAACTGGGCATAACCCTTGTTATTTTCACTTTGCAGACTTGACTAGGTTGGCCAAGCACACCCTTGCACTTTGGCCCAGGGCGATTTTGCTCAACCAAGCCATCCAAAGTCACCTCAGCGCCGGGCTAGGTAGCCGTGTTCATTTAACATAACAATCTTTTAAGTTAAATGGGTAAATACCGATTCCTAGTGGACTCGCCTGGAGCCATGGTCGAATTTCAAAGAGGCTACCATATTCCAAACGACGTCCACCTCTCCTTAGCCGTGCTAGATACCACCCCCTGGGGAAAACCGGGCTTCATTCCTTTTACACTTATATCGATCGTAGAAGCCGGGTTTCGATTCCCTATACAGCCCCTTATCTGCGAGTTTCTTAGGCAAACCAGATTGTGTCCTACCCAATTATCCAGAAATACTTATAGAATAATAAATGGTATCGCCGAGCTAAACTGCCGGCTCAGCCTCAACCTCGGATTGGCCGAGCTATTTCATCAATACTCGCTTGGCCAAAATGACAACGGGTTGGCTTTACTACCTCAGAGTAAGAAGAGGTCGAGAAAAAATTATTAAAAACACACCAGACAAAGACTTAAACGATGATGACTTCCTTTGGGTTGCTAGCCACTTTGAAGATCAGGAAGCCTAGATACCAGGCTACAATATAAACTGGAATAAAGGAACAGCTGGTAAGAACATTCCGGTTTAATTCTCTATGCTATTTCAATAACCACCGTGCTAACCCATTACGTTTCTTGTCTCTTTTGCAGATTTAAACCAGCTTAAATTACATTACGCTTACGCCAATCAAGACGCCCTTCGTGCCACACTTCGATACCACCACAGAGATTGGACCAAGCTGCTAAATTTCGAGCCGACCTATCGGTACAACGAAAAGAGGAAAACTAGAGTAACCAACTTCCTCATAGAACCTTCACCCAAGCCAGACCCCACTCTTCCCCAAATCAACCTAATCCCTCTTACTGAAGAACAGGAGATGGCAAAGAGGTGAGCTGTCCGAGCCATTATCACTGAGCAAACCGCTACTTCCACACTCGAGGCCAAGACTGGGCTCCCCCCAGCTAGTAACACTCGTGAGGCCGTGGTCACCCTTCCAACAGCTAGAGCATCGTCATCTCGGCCAAACAAGAGACCGCGTACCTCGGCCGACCAAACACATCATTTGGTTGATGAAGAAGAGACCGAACAACCTGAGGCCGTGCTCCCTAAAACACCCATAGGTAGACACCGAGCTACCCTATGTCCCCCTCTAGCTTGGGCACCAGTTGTGTCTTTCAAGGGCCACGCCGTGACTACGTCTGATTTTGTTTGCGCTGAAAAAGACCATCTGATGGCGTTTAACTTGGCAAAAAGTATCTGCCTTCTCGCAAACATGGAGCACCACGCCCATCTAACTGAGCTGAAGGCCATACAATCTGCCAGCAAATCGCTTATTCTGGTAACGCTGAATCCCACTTATGCTCTGATTTTTCCACAAACTTGTCGCTCGGTTCTTCTAACCGTAGATGTTCTGCAGGTCGTGCAAAAAAACCAGATCGCACATGAGCGTGTGCTTGAATTAAGAAGAACAACTAAGGCAGCCATTGCTGGTGGCAATGCTAAAGAAGCCGAGCTCAAAGAACTACGAGCAAAGTTTGCCGAGCTAAAAGCCGATCGGGGCTAATTGGCTGAGTAAGTTTCTGCTGCTGAGACAGATAAGAACAAAGCTCTAGCCGAAAAGAAGGATCGTTATCTTCAAGAGCTGGCGAAGCTCAAGAAGAAAAAAATACCGAAATAAAAGCATTGCAGAAGCAAATGGAGGACGCTAAGGAGCGCGGTTTCAAAGAAGTTAAGGAGCTCTACGTCCAGCAATACGAGGCATCCAAAGACATCTTTTTTAAGTGTGGATGGAAAGCCGCTGCTGCCAAGCTCGGTCAGAGGCCTGATTCTGAAGTCTTTCTCAATCCTTCCCCTCAGTTCATACCAAGCTATATGACAGACTACGCCAGTGCGGTCCAACAAAAGTTTCTCCAAGAAGGGGAGGAGGAAGAGCCCCAGATCCATCCAACGCCCCTCCTGTCAACACCGATCGTGGTCTCCAGCTTTCTCCGTGAGCTCGGGTGGATCCGCTCAGCCAACCTGTGCCCAACGCGGTTGAAGTGGAGCCTGAGACTGAGCTATCCCAAGAGGTAGCTGCCCAAACCGACCTATCGAGTGACGAAGACCGGGTTGACTTGGATGTCGAGTTGGATGACCTCTTTGCCTGATTTCTTTTCATTTTTTGCTTTTGGTTTGTAATGTAACCAGGCTAAAATGTCCGACCGTTTGTAATTGCTTACCCCTGAATGAAATCTTTCTTTTTTCACATCTTTTTGTTCGGTTACAGCACTCTTTCCTTTTTAGTGTATTATCTTTAAGACAAGCCTAGCTGGCCTGGTTAGCTCGGCCGATCCGTATCCTGCCCACCTTGTTCAACAGAGATACTTATCTCGGCTAAAAAAAAACTTGGAAAATTGCAAAGCCTTTGTAACCGAACTGTGTGCCTTAATCCTTATCTCGGCTGCAAGAAAACAGGTTCGATTAAGCCTACAAATTTACTTAAGCCTAGATCCTTATCTTGGCTGAAGAACGAGCTAAGTGTTTAATCACACCTGCCAACTTCCCTGAGCCTAGATCCTTATCTCAGCTTGAGAAACGAACTAAGTGTCGGTCAAACCTGCAACCTTCTTGAGCTTAGATCCTTATCTCGGTTGAAAAACTAAAGGTGTTGGTCAAACCTGCTAACCTTCTTGAGCCTAGATCCTTATCTCGACTGAAGAACTAAAGGTGTTGGTCAAACCTGCCAACCTTCTTGAGCCTAGATCCTTATCTCAGCTGAAGAACAAAAGGTGTTGGTCAAACCTGCCAACCTTCTTGAGCCTAGATCCTTATCTCGGCTGAAGAACTAAAGGCGTTGGTCAAACCAGCCAACCTTCTTGAGCCTAGATCCTTATCTCAGCTGAAGAACAAAAGGTGTTGGTCAATGTAGACGTCGTTGAACGTCCCGGGAGGGAATCCCGTTTTGTTCATTTGGGCTCACTACAGTTCAGGACTCAATGTCATGGTCCTGTATCTAATCTCGCAGAGTGCAATGCAAGACCGATGAATCATCAAAGAGTCCAAATCCGGCAAATCGTTTTTGAAAACAGATTTTTTTGAAAGAAGTGCCAAACATGGACTGCTTTGCCAGATACAGAGTCGCCACCTAAATATTTATTTTGGGGGAATTTAGGAAACCCTGACTCGTTGCCGAAGGCCACGTGTCCCTCATCACCAAAGTTGCCTCGGCTCGGGAACTTGGGTACGATTGGGGAAGGTCACTTCGTGAGCACCCCCACTCGCCCGATCAAAGATCGGCCTCTACTAACCATGATATCAAGTTTTGAAAACATTATGTGCTCTTATTCCGGTTTATTAGCCTAGAATTACTATGTGATGCGCACAACATACAAGTATAGACTGGGTCGCCTGAATTGGAACAAAACATCTCAGGTTTGAAGGTGCTACTCGCAAGTAGGCTAAGATGTGGATTTTGCCACCCTCAGGTGGGCTTAGAAAACATGATTTTGCCACTCTCAAGTGGGCTTAAAACTCGCAGTCGATGAATTGTTCCAATCCAAATAACCCAACCCTCACCCACAGGCATTCAGGCAGGTATATCACATAAGCACTTAGCCTCATGGTAAGCATGCTATCATGGCAGTCACTCACACACATGCAAGGATGCTAAAGCATAAACACTTACCGAGTACTCCAAGCCAAAACAGAAGCTATGTTAGAAATCCATGCATGATCCTAACTATGCTGAAATGCCTAATGCAACACATGCAAAATGCAACTAAAAATAGGCTCGGCTATTCTAAGATGGCATATGATGATGCTACAGCTAACACGTATTCAACTTGGAATTGAAATACGATGCAGTTAGTATGATGCGCCGAGCCCGGTGCATGCAATACAGATGAATGATGCAAACATGCAAGCATAAGTATGCTAATTGAAACATGCCCTAATCTAACCATCATAAGCTGGTAAATAAAAGGGAGAAAGACGTGGGGTTGGAAGACATACATCACACACACGCACACTTATTACACAATTGCCCTCGTTCGGAGGGTCCGAATAAATAATTAAATATTACAAAACCCTAATTAATCAACAAATTAACTAGGAAAGCAAGTAAATTAGCATGCAAGCTAAATGGACCGCCTCAGCTCTGTTCCGAATGATGAAAGATGCATGCATGCTCGAGCTGCCTCGTCGGGAAATTCCTCGCGATGCCCCGATTTGCCTCTGTTTGCAATTAATCCCGGAATGTTGTGCAAAGCTCTAGAAGGCTGCTGATTTCTGGTTTGCTGCAACAGAGAGCAAGAAAGGGGCATGGCAAAGTATTTTCACATATGTATGCACACCTCGATCCTCGTGCCACCAATCACGCATCTCGATGCGTGATGGCCGAGGAGTCGAATTGCACGACTCGATGTGAAATGAATGCGCATAACAACACAACAAGGCCTAGACTCCATCATGGGTAATCCGAAGTGTCGGCGACTGGGAATTGAGATACGTTTCGTCACTTTGAGTACGAAACGTCCCTCGTTTCCCGTGCTAGGGCTAACTCCTATCCCAAACACAATGCAGATGAGATGGCATACACAATGCGACTAACATGCAACCTAGCATACGCAATGCTATGGACTAAAATGGCATACACAATGCACGTGACATGACATGGCATACCCAATACACTAACATGCAACCTAGCATACGCAATGCTATGGACTAAAATGGCATACATGATCCAAGATGGACTTACACCGATATGAGTGGACCTCAGCCACACTCACATCAGTGGCCATTGGTGGAAACGAGACAACCGAAACACATGCAAACATGCATGGACGCAAAGGACCGATCCTAAGGCACAACATGCAACTCTAACAAGGCATGGCAAGGAATGAAATATGGCATACAAACAAACAAGTTCCAGCTATGAAACATGATATACAATGGTCCCGAATCAAGCAAATATGTCACACCATGCATGCTTAGAGGCCTGGGTACCAAAACTAGTGAAGTGCGTCACACTAGAGGTACACAAAGCAATGCACCAGTGGTAAAACCAACCCCAAACAGACCCTAGGGAGGTCTGAAACAGTGGGGAAATGGCCTAAGATGATGGCTCGGAATGCAAAGAAATGGGGCTCATTCAATGGTCGGTAAATGAGGCATACAAGCCCAACTCTCAAACGCATTTAAAGAGTATAAAACATGGGAATATGGCATTCACATAAGCTCTGAAATATGATGCAAAATGACCCCAAACCATGAAAACACCTCAGTATATGCATGCAATAGTCCTCAAATCTCAAAGCTAGGCAAGTGTATTGAACTACAAGCATGCAAAGCAAGCATCATTCGACCATGGGACCCAAAAACAGAGCTAGGGTAGTCCAAAATATGCACAAAATCAGTTCAAGGCATAGTCAAAATGTGCTAGAATCAAGGGTCAACAAAGCATGCAAAGAAAGCTAGTGAACCATGAGTTGTACTATAACTATATGAAGCATATGAAAGCTCACCAAACCAGCCAAAAAAAGAAACATGGCATGTCAAATAAACCCCAAAAACCCACTGAAACAAAGTCCACACATGCTAAAATGGGGTGCTCCTTTGATAAGCAACAAGAGAGATTACTCTACACATGCAACAAGGACACTCAACATGGCAAAACCAACTCTGGAAATGACTTATGACAGCCCTAAAACTCATCAAAAGTGGCCTGAAATGAAGCTAGGAAGCATGCAAGTAAAAGCCCCTTTCAAAGGCCTTGAATAGGATTGCTCTACACATGCATAATAGACACTTTATATGGAAAAATGGGCTCCGGACAGAGTTAATGCAGACCTTAAAACTCACCAAATAGAGCCTGAAATATGTCTTTGAAACATGCAAATAGGGGCCCCTTTGGAAGGCCAATAAAGCTAGTAAAGAGAACAAGGGGTGAGAGGGTCACCCCTCTCTGATTTTAGGGCTCAAAAACACATATTAGCCACTGAAAATCCAAAGGATTTCAGTGGCTAAAAGGCTAAACCAAGGCCATCAAAAATGCTCTAATACATGGCTCAAAACATGAGGAAATGAAGCATGCAAGGGGGAAGGTGAACCCAAACAGAAAAATGACCTTGAACAAACTTGAAGAGAAGCTCAAAAAAAGACTTTTTTAAGTTTATGAAAAATCTCTAAAATGCTTTCAAGTATAGCTAAAAGATGGATCAAAATAATGCTCAAAAAGGGGAAAAATGGTTACCCTTGAAGACCAGCAGAAACCAGCAGCCTCTGGACCCAAAAACCCAACCTTCAACCTCTGAAAATACCCTCCAAGGACCTTACGTTGATGATGGAAGTGTTAGGCTATGAGAGGTGGTGCAAAGGGGCCAAGAACCAAGCAATTTGGAGCTCAAAAGAGAGAGATATAAAGAGAGATATATTGTTTAGCCCTAGCAATTTTCTGAACCAGCACAAAGGAGGGAGAGGCCCACCTATATAGACAAAGAGGTCTAAATCTTCTCTTGGAAGCTAAAAACAACTTTGAAGATCCTCCATACACGTGTATGGAGGATGCTGCAAATGGCTCCCAGCTGGCACAACTGGAACACACTCAGAGAGACAAAACAGAGGGTAGCTGGCCGACCAAGTCAAAAGGGTCAAGGTGGTTCGCCAACCCCTAGGATGAAGCCCCAGAAGTTAGCTTTCCAATGGGGCAAACCTTGCATTAAAATTCTTCCTGTACAAAAAGTTATGCCTGTTTTGGTGAAGCCACGCAAATTCGGTCCAACCGGATTGATGCCCTACTTCAACCAACCATATCTCCCTCACCCGGACTTGGCTTTAGGAGATTCTTGAGTGAAAAATGAAGCCCCGAAAGTAATATTTCCAATGGTGGTGGCCTCATATCTTAAATCCAAGTATGCAAATGAATAAGCCCGATTTAGCGAGGACCGCTCGACTTTTTCTCTCCTTCCCGGATTCATGCCGAACCACTTTTGACCACCTAAGTGGTCGGCCATCTGATTTTCTGGTCTTCCATGTGGCCACATTGAAGCCCCAGAAGTTAGCTTTCCAATGGCACCAACCTTGCATCAAAATTCCTCCTGTGCAAAGAGTTATGCCCGTTTCGGTGAAGCCGCGCAGTTTCGGTCCTACCCGGATTCATGCCGAACTTCTCCCAAACTAGTTTTCCTCTCTCTTCTCCTCTTTTCTTCAACTCCAAACCCCTAGACAAGGTGTTTTGAAAGATTTTTCAAAGATTTCATCTCTCTTTCATTCATTTCCACTTTGTCCTTGCTCGGTTTACCGAAAAGCGCAACATTTGACAAAATGCGAGCCTCGGAACATCGTAAAAACTTTATTTCAAAAACGTTTTGAAAGAGAGGGTTTTAAGGTCTAAAATCTTTTGATCAAGATTGTTTTGGTCCAAAAAGGGGTATGAAGTTGAGATTTGACTCTCTCCTTGCCGAAGAAACTGAACCTTTCCCCTGCACACCTTTCTCCACCATGTAAACCATCAGTCGCGTCCAAGTCTTAAGGGCGGTCAAAAATGG
The DNA here is from genome assembly GCA_030407325.1 of Camellia japonica. Classification (NCBI taxonomy): domain Eukaryota; kingdom Viridiplantae; phylum Streptophyta; class Magnoliopsida; order Ericales; family Theaceae; genus Camellia; species Camellia japonica. Next base: position 38,630,602 of record JAPPVO010000032.1, on the reverse strand, counting down.
GGTGTCTATAGTTGCCCCTCTTTGACAGAACTCGGAAGTCAAGAAGTGACGGGAGTGAATGTCAAAGCCCAGAGACAACCCATTTTTGACAAGGCCGAAGACTTGGACAAACAAACAAAGTACAGACAAATAAATGGTTGCGCCCGCAAGCTGCCTACGTATCCCTCTACAAGGAATCAAAACAGCGTAGTTTAGGGGCAGGATGCAAAATGATATGCAGAAAGATTTTGATAATTGGACTTATACGCTACGGAAGCCGGTTTGAAAATTGGACTTATACGCTACGCGAAACTGGTTTGATAATTGGACTTATACGCTACGCGAAGCCGGTTTGAAAATTCAGGATTTATTTGTAATGCACTGTAATGACTAAAATGCAATGTGATAGCTAGGAAAAGGGAGGTACCTTACAGGGGTAATTGGCAATGACTTACCTCGGCAATGTCCTACCTCATGCTGATGTGGGAATCTTCCTCTTATTCTCAGTTGAACCACAGGTACTACTTTTCTCCCTGACTATGGTTGCAGCTTTCCCTATTCTCCAACAGGGTGACAGACTAGGTTGATTCGGTATCCAGAATTGAGGCGCATACATATGTTATCTCAATCTATGGGGCTGCCATACAGATTTCAAGCCGAGGATATACCCCTGGGTATTTAAACCAGACTTTAGTCTCGGAAATCCCGAACCTTTGCGTTCTAGGCAAGAGCCATTCGAACTCTAGTTTCCACCGTCTCAGTTGGTCTCCTAGGAACTCACCGCAAACACAGGCAGGTGGCTATACCAGACCACCGGAAGTCGTTCGGGCACGACAAACACCAAAGGAATTGCACCTTTAGAGGATTTAAGGTCTCCTAGACCAGAGAGTGCACAAGACAGTGCGAATAAAGATGCAGGATTTAAAGTCTCCTAGACCAGAGGATTTAAGGTCTCCCAGACCAGGTGAGTGCACAAGACAGTGCGAGCTAAAGGTGCACAAAACAGTGCGAGTAGGGTGAATGCACAAAAAAGTGCGATGCAGATAAGGTGCGCAAGATAGCGCAATGCAATGCACTAACAAGTGCAGGTAAGGTACGCAAGATAGCGCGATAAAATGCATGCACAATGCAAGTAAGGTGCACAAAATAGTGCGATGCGCAAAATAGCGCGAATGAAATGTAATGCACTAACAAGTGCAGGTGGGATGCGCAAGATAGCGCGAATGATACAATGTAATGCACAAAACAGTGCGATGCACAAGAAAGCGCGAAAGTAAATTGCACAAAATAGTGCGATACGCTAAATAGCGCGAGTGTAAACTGCACAAAATAGTGTGATGCGCAAGAAAGCGCGAGTGATTACAAATGCGGAAGTGCACAAGACAATAGGATGTGCAAAATAGCGCGAGCCTGAACCTGCACAAAACAGCGCGATGCGCAAAACAGCGTGAATGATTTGAAATGCACTAAACAGTGCGATACGCTAAACAGCGCGATTGATTTGAAATGCACAAAACAGTGCGATACGCTAAACAGCGCGATTGATTTGAAATGCACTAAACAGTGCGATACGCTAAACAGCGCGATTGATTTGAAATGCACTAAACAGTGCGATACGCTAAACAGCGCGATTGATTTGAAATGCACAAAAGTGCGATACGCTAAACAGCGCGATTGATATGCAATGCACAAAATAGTGCGAGTGAGATACAACCACAAGATGCACAAGACAGTGCTAGTGAGATACAAAGTGTAAGTGCACAAGACAGTGCGAGTGAGATAAAATGCACAAGAAAGTGCGATAAAATGCATCTTCTATGCAAGTATGGGGGCATTTTCTATGCAAAAGATACGAGCATTTTCTATGCAAGTATGGAAGCACATTCTATGCATGAGACAAGCAAAGCATATTTTATGCGGAATCAAAAGCAAGCATGTTCTATTCATGAATCATAACGATGCGCGGCACGCATACAACAACAGTGTATATGAAAGTTCATATTCTATGCAATAGAGGAGCATCAAACATGTACTCTGGTGCCCCTAATTTGCCTCTTAGAGGACTTCGCAACACACTCAGCTCAAAAAAGGCACACCCTATTCATATTGGCGAGAGATAACATCTGCATGTGAAACCCTCGGGTGCTGCTTGGACTGCCATTCTGACTTGAAGCAGGCTTACACTTGGGGTCGAGATACACTCATACTCCAGAGAAATGGCAAGGCCTGAGAAGGTGCACCTGGAATGCAGTCTCGGATTTTGCTAAAGTTGAAACATGCTAAGATGCTCCAAATTTTCTCTCTTTTCTTTTGCTTTGCAGTCCGGAACCTAAATAGCTTTAGATAGGTCCTTGTTCTACTGTTCACACTTATCGGGGGTGGACCCTGCAGTTTTATGAAAGAACAAATCATGTTTTGCACAAATATGGAGAATGACACAGCACTCTGAGCACAAAATGATTCCTTTTTGAAATTGAAATGAGAAAAGGGTTCTCAACCGGGTATTGAGCCTACAACTGACCACAGCCAAAACGACTCAACAACGGAAAACAAAGGTAGAACAACCTAAACACAACTCAACAAAGGAAAAACAAGGTAAAACAACCTAAACACATCTATTGACACTCAAACGACTCAAAACAAGAATCGAGACAAACAAAACACACAGACACAACACTCAGCTGTGTTACAAAGGCAAGATACCTCTTGGTGCATGAGGAGCCAGTTTCTCCAGGTATTGTTTCCCACCCTTTCTTATTTGTGATTCTCACATCACTCGGCCCTCAGGCTCGGCTTTTCTCACAAAACCCTTTTCCTCACTTTTTCTCTTAGCGCACATCTCTCTATTCTTTAATCTCTCATTTTTTTATCCCTCCCCTGGGTGGTTGATGGATAAACAAGAAGTTGCGGGCTCTTGCCCCTAGCATTCTGCTAGATTCTCTTTCTTCTGCGCACAGCTAGTGAATTCCTCCCACAGAGGAGTTGCGCTACAACTGAGTGTGTAGCAAATCTGCAGCTGACATCGGTTGACGATGCTCTGCTGGGGAGTTTGGACGTGATCAGATCTGTCCAGATGAGGGAGTGGAATATCTTGCCCCATTCCAGCTCGTGCTTCGCACTTGGCTTGATACCTCGTTGCTTGGAGGATGTGAGAGCTTTTTGCCCTTTTGTGGTCAGCTTCAGTGGTGCCCCTTTCTGGCAGGTAGAATGCCCTTTCTGGCAGGTAGAGTGCCCTTTTTGGCAGGTATGTTGACCATGGGGAAAAGACAGAACACCTGACTCAACTGTGCCCCTAGTTCATCATTTTGACCATTTTTTGTTTTTGGCTTTTTGTTAAAACAATTTTGACCAAAATGAGAGTTAGATTAACATGCTTGTTCAATTTTCTGATTTAAAATCATGCAAGTCAGGCTATGAGCACTGAAAATTTTCCTTTTTTGGGTCCAAGAAATGGTCCAGTTTTAGAAGAATGGAATAATTTTCGAGAGAATTAGTCAACCTCATTAAAAATTCTCAAAAACTATTTTTGCAAATGGTCACTGCTCAACGAGCACAGAACCTACTCTTGAGATGCACAACCTCAGATATGAAGGAAAATTACCCCTCGCTCGAGGAAAGTTACATGGAAACGGAAAGTTGCCCCTTGTTTGAATAACGCCACAGCGCGTTGCATGGCAACGGAAAGTTGCCCCTTGTCTGAATGGCACTGCAGCGCATTGCAATCAATCCTCAGGGTGATGATCACAACCGAACTCCCAGATACAGAAACGACAAAGATGACCAGAACCATCACATGGACACAGTTGAATTTGAAGTGTTTTACAGCTGGACTTCAGAATAAAGTTGCCTACGTATCCCAAAGATGAGAATCAAGCCTTACGTAGTTCGGGGTAAGGTACACTCGGGTATTGACCTCTCCTTTTGTGCTCTAACTTTTGGCAAGGCCGCCCTTTTGGGTCTTCGGCCTTGCAAGCTTTTTTATTTTCATTTCTTTTCTTCTTTTTTCTTTTCATTTTCTTCATTTTTCTTCTTTGCATTCTTTTCTTTTCT